>JAGSMS010000022.1:14701752-15911004 GCA_029286595.1 Bhutanitis thaidina | reverse complement strand
TCAATCTGTAAAAACTGAATTTTCTCATCACTAAACCTACTGCAATCCGCACCACGTAGACACTAGCTCGTTATTACCCGCCAATAATCGAGGCGCGTCACGAGCCAACGATAATACCAATAATATCCATATTTCGTATCCAATACGGGAATAATACGGATCGAGCGAAGAATTAGGACCGGGCCAGGAAACTCAAATGGACCATAGACGAGATAAATTACGTATTGTAATAATACCTAAGTGAATTGCTTTATGACCAGCAATCATACGATTAATGTTATACTGTAAGGTGCACAATAGAAGTCTAAGAATATCCTATTTTGTTGAAGAGTAACAGAATCCAAAGCCACATAAAACGTTTATTTCGTCTTCTTGTATTTAATCACAGCAATACATGAAACACGACACGGCACGTACACAATGAAAAATTGCCTTAACCGGACATGTGCCAATTAAATGTTACAGGAAAAATGTAGTCCAATGTAAACCCACGTTCACCTAACAACGTTTGTCGCCGTCCGCTTATTTTAGAGCGTCAACGCTGAAACTTTGTCGGCACCTTGCAATTATCATACAATGCCCACTTGCGATGCAGCCACGGTGACAGATACGCGTTTCCTGTAAGCCGAAATGGTCGGCGGCCATTTTGTATTGCAATTTCGTGCGTACGCGAAATGGCGGCCGTAAGGTGCGCTCGCTGCTAATACCCTGCCATTGCTTTTTTTTACAATTTTCTCTAACATATTCTCAATTGTTATTAAGAATGATGTAAAATAATTTATTATAATCTTAGACAGTATCATAAAAAACGTGTCAACTGTCTCGGTCTGTTCCGATCAGTCGAGCTAAATAAAAGAGTATATTCGACCTTTGATTTCAAATTTAAATAAGACCATTTATAAGATAAATTGTACAGATTTGTGGTTTATTTACAGATGTTTTTTATCTTTTACAGTCATTCAAATAAAGCTCAGAAGTTATGTGTAGTAAATGATAAGATCTTTTTCTTCTTTATATTTGAATCCACTTCTCAAACAAGTACTAACAAAACATTTTTTTTAGAAGCAGGAAGTCAGCTACCTAATGTAAGGAATATACTACATTGTATTACCTGGGCATAAAATATAGTGCAGTTTTATAATAAGGAAGAAGTGTCAGTAAAGTGTTTAAAATGTAAATCGTAGTTTGGTCTTCACGGTTCAGGCTCATAGATTATCATGTGTGTTCAAATTTTCAGAGAACAAATGGCAGAGTTCTCACTAACAGACGAAGCACAGGCAACCACCTGATGGCGAATAATCCATCCGACATAGAAAAACCGAAATCCTATGAGCTAGCGACGGGAAGTGATGGGAAGCGGCGTCACCAGTGCAAAGACCGACGCATTTCACACGCCAACTTACCCACAGGGCTTAGTGTCAAGGCAACCCTCTTTCTTCTGACTATCTATTAGACCGTAAAGGTCAACCGCTGGATCGGCGAATAGGCCTTTCCATGAAAGCGCCAACAAAGACTGGCAATCTATGATGGCAGATTTACCTATATACCATGCTGGTCAACCCGCTTGCCTGGTGATCGACGTCCCGGTATCCTCAAGCTATGGATACTGCTCCCCATCTCCAGTCTGCCATCAGCTTAGCAGACACGCCAGAGGATTTATATAGAATGCCGCATAGCCTGTTACTATACTAACTCTCCATACCTTTCAAACCGGAATACAACGATGGTTACACTGATGATTGTCGGTAAAAATAAGTAATAGAACGGTATGAATCCAGAGGAGAGCCAATAGTAGATCCAACTAGTATGCTATTGTAACATATTGTTCACAATAATCACGAATAACTTACCAAATTATGCAAGTCACGTACTCAGGTCCCCAAGGCTCGTTTTACATTTACTTTACACAACTGAGAGTGCTCGATTCTCTATGCCACTAAAGTGATATTCCGTGTGTCCGTTAATTTGTGCGACCTTTAAATTGTATTCGCGTAGTGCGAGATGTAATTTTACAAAATCACCAACAACAAGCGGATCGATCACTGTACCGTGACTTGTTAGGATGAAGTGAGACATACCTATGACGTTATGATTCGAATCTACAAGCCGCGACTGGCGGCTAAAGTACAATATAATAACAATGTTAATTTACTATGAGCATGGTATTTAACTACCTTAAACTTACATATTACCAGGGCATGGCTCGACCGCATTGTATTGACTTTCACCCAAAATCAAAACCTTTCACTGCGTATGCCGTCCGGTATGCACGGTGGGGAAGACTTATTGATAGACGATGAGACAGATTGTGGCGTAAGGGACATATCTATGAGTGAGTATAATGT
Source organism: Bhutanitis thaidina (assembly GCA_029286595.1). Classification (NCBI taxonomy): domain Eukaryota; kingdom Metazoa; phylum Arthropoda; class Insecta; order Lepidoptera; family Papilionidae; genus Bhutanitis; species Bhutanitis thaidina. The sequence goes on along the minus strand of JAGSMS010000022.1, from coordinate 15,908,659 downwards.
GCCTGTTTAGTATATACGGCTCGGTGGCGTAGCGGCACGTTAAGCTGCGATGCTGTGGGTACTAGCAACTGTATGGAGTATAATTAATAGTTCCTGGTCTGGGTGTTTGTTCATGTGCTATTCATGTATGTTCTTACAGTGGAAGGGAACGTTTTTAATATATGTGTAAGTACCTGACACCTACAGAGGTAGACGAAGATTATGGACTACAGAAAGTACAGAGCATAACCAAAGGAGCTTTAGCAATCCATTTCAGTCTCCCGGCGTTATATAGCGACGAATGTCGAACCTCGCCGTTGAATTTGCTCCCAAAGATAGCCATGAGATTTAAGAGGCTTTCGTTTAGACGCCTGTTATGACCTCTACGGATAGAAAAGAAGTGGCAGAATATCCTATCACTACCACACTGCTAATGAATTTTTATGCAAACAAATATGAAGTATCCGAACAGATACTTGCGCAGAAAATCTGCAACGCTACTTAACCATTGACAATGCTTTGTACATTTTGTATATGGTTGTTCACATTTTCAGTTACTGTGATTTGAAATGTAACTGTTTATTGTTTTCCATTAGACTTCTTCATAAAGATATGGAATTCTTAAATATTTCTAATATTATATTCTCTTCTTTATAAATGGAAAGAGATATGCAACAAATAAAACATAATTAAGGAACTAAATGCGACTGTCAATTATGCTGTTACCTTTACATAATATGATGGAATTCTAGAAGTTGTTGTTCTAGACGCACTATTATTAGAAGTTAAATAATAAATGAATCCAACTGTTCTTTCGTATCATTGGTAACTGTATCGGCGATTTCTTTGCACGGCGTCAGTCCTTCGCAACCGGTATTATCTGAATTACACAACTGATGTTAAAGATATCGGACTTAAACGACTAAGAACCCAATAGACTGCCAATAGGATTGCATTACCAGGAAGTCTGTCGATCGATCTCTTTGAGTTGTTGTGATCGTTGAGTCTTCGGTGACTGTGTGGTCTTCTACATTCGAAGGGTTATCTTAAATAAAGAGCACAAATAACTTTTCAAATGTTGTCACTGTTTTGTACGTAAAGTAATCTCATGATTTACATTCTTTCTTCTAGCAAGAATCGGAATTGACTGGGGAATGAACCTTAAAGATCGTACAGGGTCCGATAAAAGGCGAATTAACTATATTAAGACTTCAGGAGCAAACTAATCTGCCATGTTCTTTCTTCCGGGTATCGAGAGAAGTGGTTTGCGTAAGTCCATTTGATTACGCTAATCGTTATACGTACAGAATTGGATGTCGTGAAATAGATCAAAGCGTTTAACTTTAACATTATTTAGAATTCGGTTATTATCAAATAATACTTTCCGTACCTATCCAGTAGCAGTGCTTCTTTGTTTTCAAACAAAAAAGCTACTAACGTATGCAGTCAGCAGTTCAAAACTCATATTAAGAGCACTGTACTGTGTACAGTCACGTACTTGGTGTAACGCGAATCTGGATACCCTGTTTCACAATGAAAGTGTGTCGACGCAGAATCAAGCGGTCGCATATAGTTAAGAAAGGAGTACAGCAGAGAGCATTTCTCACGTCCCACCGGGAAGATAACGCCGTACGTGACGTACCGGAACACGGCAACAGGTGGAACGTTTCTCGCTGCGATACGACACGGCCTTATTAGCCTGACTATGCACGAACACGCCACGCCACTCCACGTTCTATACAAAAGCTTTTTAATAATAGTAGGTATATTTATGGATGCCGCTGCTGTTTGCTGGATTGTAACCCACTTTTCACACCAGTTACCACTACGTTGCTGAGTGGTTAGTGTGCTCGGGCACAGATTTCCTGGTCAGAAAAAAAAAACATTAAAAATGTGCCACTTATTTACATAACAGTGCAATGTTTTGCAGCATTTTTTCCTTTCCACTGTGCTGTAGGCTCCTTCTCTGCTGAGGAGTCGTCTGCACCACCCTCTTACCCATTTCTGTCAACAATCAGTAGCGTAACCGCTGTAATGTACCGATTTCTGTGACGTTTTCTATCTCGTTACCTCCATGGACTTACCGCATCACTCTTATCCAATTAAAAAAAAAAACACCAATCTTTCTATAAAAAACGTTCTCATGTAGAGCGAGATAAATGGAATCTTTTTTCCCATTATTATTTCACTGTCAAAATTACTTTAAAAAAACATCGCGCTGTCGCCTACATTTCCACCGCTCACTACCATTATCTACAAATTCCCCATCTGAATCAGGTGCCATTAGCATGATTCGAAGTCACCGCAATGCTTACCGCACGACAAAAACAAAAAACAAAACCTTCGCGTTACGTCATTACCACAGAGCGGATGTCGGAGTCGAAAAAAATAATTTGGGAACAAAACCATTGATACTACATTTGGCTTCACTAAAAGTCGACCATTATAAAGTCGTTACAATCTCGAAACGCAACTGTAATCGCCCGCTGCAAAATTGAAGCGCAGTCAGGGGTTAGTAATGCACGGTCCGGCGTGTATTAGGTATGTATGGATTCTTCTAGAATATTATAGTGAAAACATTTGCAACGACTGTAACGACGATATCCGCAGCAGAATACCGATAACCGACATTGCCGGTGGGATCACCGAGCTGAAGTGGCAATGAACCGATCGTAAAGCTCGCAGAACTGACAACCGTTGGGGAAGAAAAGTTCCAGAGCGATAACCACTTACAGGCAAACGCGGTTTCGGAAGATCACCCGCAAAATGTAGTGACGACCTGCGCAGTGTTGCGGGAAGTCGATGGATGTGGGTGGCTCAGGACTGTGCTTTGTGGAATTTTTTATGGACAGACAATGATGAAATTACGATGTGCAGCGGATATCACGTCAATGCCATATTAAGTGACGACTTAAGTGGTGAGCGTACTTCACAGTATTTGCACAAACACAGAGTCACTCACTCCTGTGTAGCTGACAGATGATGATAGAATTCGAAAGTAGTGACCGTCCATGAATCATCATCATCATCATCATTATTTCAGCCTATCAGAAGTCCACTGCTGAACATAGGCCTACCCCAAAGAATGCCACGAAGCTCGGTCCTGAGCCACCTGCATCCATCGACTTAAATCACTCTTAGCTGTAACATTTCCAGCTGTGAATTTCTCAGCTCAGGTTTCAATGTGGAACACATTTAATTTCTTACAAGTGGAACCTTCGAAGCTCGATGCCGGCATCACTAAAATCGTTAATTGCAATTTTAAGCTACGATACGTTTCAAACGAAAACCGACCCGAAAATTACACGTGTCACTTTCTACTACTTTCATCAGAGATTCTAACCTGAAACCCACGACTTAGTGCATTAAAACGTGCCACACTGTCGTTATAGAATTATTAAAGATGTAAACACACAAATCCAATTGTAAAACATTCAATAGGAACCATATCCCTGACATCGCACGACGATACTGGTCGTTGTATTAGTTCTGTAACATCGTCCCGTGTCTGAACATAGATGTTTTAAATCCACCATGACAGGGATAAGTAAAATATTCGATACGTGCCGCCATTACCTTGGTTCATAAATAAGCCCTCCCCATGGGAACACCGTGCATATCTTGGGGAATCGTGACCGGTGATAGATGGGCCACATATTGATATATATTTTGATCTGGTAAATATATCTCTGTACAGTTTCGTATTCGATTTTATATTTACTCTAGAATATTTAATGTTGCAACTTTATGGCGGCCGTTTAACATAAAACGTCGGTGTTGCTGTTTTTTGAAACAATTCACAAAATGGAGTCGGTTTTATTTTATGCACGGGATCTATGAAAGCCTCAGAAGCGTGGTGCATAATATTTTTTTATATTCTGTTTTACTTTATTAAATGATTCTTACATTGGTTTATTAGCAGCATTTAGTTATTCAATAAATATTTATTCATAAGGAATTAAAAAAAAATTATATCACATTAATGCAATCCATAATTTGACTTTTTAAAGTCAAAAGTAGTGGTAAAAAAAATATTTCATAACTCTTATTATAAATAATCGGGTTGTGAGAATATACCCTCACTTTCTCAAGGTACCATTTTCACTTGCACGTGGTACACCCACCCTGCTAGTGAACCGAAGAAGCTTTGGCGATCAAATAATAATCCATCCTAATTTGCCGAACCTAATTTTTTTTTTTTGTTATATATTTGATTTACAAACATGCAAATTACAGAGATATATAGCTACATAATGCCATAATTCCTAAAAAAAACTGTCAGGAAAGTTTTCCATAGAGTGTTCACAGCTTGCGCACAAATTTAAGCCCTTTAAAACTAAAATTCTATGGAATTTATCACACACGTCTAACACTTCCCACGACCATGAGTGCTGTAAAGCACTTGAAATTTCGTGGGAATAAAAATGTGTATTCATTGTAATTCATTTCAAATGTGTAGGTTTGCGTAAATACAAGAAATCATTATCCTAAATATAATCAAAAATAAGAAATACAATTACGACTTCGACTAGACAAATGTGTGCGGCAAACAAGCAAGCGGTTCACCTGATTGTAAGTGATTACCGTCGCCCACGTACATCTGGTGTTGCAGACCAGAGGTGCTGCAGGTGCGTTGCCGGCCTTTAAGAATATTTGGGAGATGGAAGGGAGGATGAGGAGGGGGATGGGGAGAGAGAGCGGGCCTCCGTTTACCTAGCATAAGATGCCTTTGCTTCATGTCGGCCGGGAGGCCGTGGTATCAAACCGGTCGAGCCAGCCAATTCGAGGAGCAGCCGCTTGACTCTACCAAGTTTAAAACGTGTTGTGCAGAGGGGTGAGTATAAGCGAACCCATTTAGAAATGCATATCGGCTTTTGTTGGCGCTTTCATGGAGAGGCCTATGTTCAGCAGTGGACTAAAACAGGCTGACATGTAGTAGCAGTAGTAAATGAATACGTTGAAATAGATAACACGATTGCAGAGCAAAACATAGCGAACGGAATTTCGCCATTAATAAACCATGACGGAAACGTAACAGCGACATATTATAATTCATCTTCGAACCACCGATATTCCGTGACCATATGGGATACAAAATACGAAATGAGCGATACACTAGGGCCGCCATACATCGCAGCGGCGACAGACCTCGCGGTTGCCCGTGATCACGACCGGACTTACTTATGAATACAAAATACTATATGATAACGTCCTGGTTCATAAGCGGCTAGTCTTTTTGATATTCGAATAAATAGAAAATATGATAAATGCGAGCAACGTTAGTCAAGTGGTGGTTAGAGGAGCTATCTTCGAATCAGGAGACTCGAGTTCGGACCAGTGTGTGTTTTTTTTATGGGAAAGGTGGCAAACGGGCAATAGGTTCACCTGATGGTAAGTGATTACCGTCGCCCACATACAGGTCCGTTGCCGGCCTTTAAGGGTATTTGGGAGATGGAAGGGAGGATAAGAAGTGGAATGGGAAGGGGGAGTGGGCCTTCGGTTACCTCACTCACCGAACGAAACGCAGAAGCACAAGATGCCTCTATTTCATGCCAGTATTATGCGAGGTCGTGGTATTAATCCGGTCGTGCCGGCCCATTCGACTGTGTGTATGAGGGCTCTTAACTATGCGTGTGTCAACTTTTTTACAAAGGTAAAAACCCAGTTGGGTAAAAGTAAAAAGATTACTTCGCAAATCTGTGGGAGGGTTTTCGTAGGCAACATTACATTTAATGAAAATAAAAAAAAATAAAAAATTCTCCGACTTGCAGGTTTCCTCGCGATGCACTCCTTCGCCGCCGAGCAGGCGGTATATTCAGCACTTAAAATTGCTATTAACAATTTAAATGATGCTCTCACCGAGGATCGAACAAACGTCACTGGCGCTCTACGAAATTAAAGCGAGCGCCCCGACCACTAGGCTACCATGGCTCCGTTACCTCTAATTCTTTTATTGACTTTACTGACGCTCTTTAATATTACATTAATTGATCATACAAAATCTAAGAGAATATGTCGCGATGCTGGAAGTGTTATCAATTATTGTTGTTGTATCTGATTTTGCAGGACAAAGGCCACGATTAAGTTACTCACAGACTTACGTAATATTCACTGTAAGAGAAAACGTACTACTTATATTGGTAGACAATCTCTTAAGCGATCTGTTAAAGAGGAAATTTTATAAAACAACATAGACTCAAATGACAAATCCATACAACTTCGTTTTTAATTTCGTCTATAGCTCAATAACTACCACGTTAACCAATAAAATTAAGCCTTCTTCCTATTTCTATTCAACATATTAAAGTATACGAATTCACCATCGCGTACTTACAAAATTATGATACACAACCGTCGTTCCATCAAATTATTCTTAATTACAAACGGACCCACAGCAATCGTTCGCGGATCCTTTCGCATAACATATAAAAACCGATTTAACTTTGAAGCAGCGCAAAAAAGAATGAAAAATTTCATTTGTTTCTTACGATTCTCGGTCGCGATGATTACCACTACCACGTCTGCCTACCTCGCTTTCCGCTTCGGCTTTCCACCAACCAACACTGTGTCGGGAGTTTCGCACTGCGTCGGGCACACAGTTGGTGCGTTACGATTGACAACTGTCGATTCGTACACCGTGTTATTGTTGTTCGCGGGGCTGAAACGCCGCCTAATGATAGTCTGCGTTGTGGTTACACCATTATTAAATCCGTCCCGCTCGCACTTACGGCGGTTAGGTGAATTAGAGCGAGAGATGCGTACTTATCGGGGATCGGATGGTGCGGCTACGTGATCTCCATTACTGGCCGGTGGTGCGTTTGAAGCTATTGTTTTTAATTTTTTTTTTTTGGATTCGGCTCGCGGTCTACGCTTGCGATTTCGTTTATGAAGGCTAGACAATGAAATGGAACAGAGTATATATTGTGATATTAATTCTCTTTATGAAGGCTGTGGGTTGCTCCTTACGTGTTGTGCTGGCATCAGCGACTTCGAAGCACACCTGCTTAAATGGTGGATAATAAAACGTCAATAGAATATAATTTTTACCTCTGTATAATTGCTATAATGCAGTTTACGATCGTTTTGTTATTTACAGCAGATTACATTTACAAATTATAAGCCTTGGTAGACTAGTAGATAGAGCGCTCGCTTTAATTTCATAGTACACGAGTGGCGAAGGTTTGGTCCTTGGTGCCGGCACCACTTAAAAGGTAATAAAAATAACAAAAAAAAATCGTGAACATGTGAAGTTCACGAACCCGTACTGGAGCAGCGTAGCGGACCCCTCCCGGCTCCAAAACCCTCTCAAATATTTGACAAGGAGACCTTTGCCCAGCCGTGGACATTTACTGGTCCTTTTAATTTACTTTACTTTTATGATATTAGAAGTAATTGGTGGTGTTAAAATTAGTCGCCCAGAATCCAAGTTGAAATCTGGTAATTTTAATTTGTATGTGACAGACAGAAACAATCGACAGACAGTTACGTAAGATCTATTGTAGTGCCAAAATTGCAGTTCCAGGAACCTAAAGCTATTTATGATAAACTACGTTCGTGGATCCTTTATCCATTCAACACCAGCCGTTGTTGTCATTTAAACTGGAAAGCACAAAAATGTTTTAACATAATACCAGTACAATCCGTTTTGGGAAAACCCTCAATCGTACTTATGACATTATAATTCTGCGTTGTCCGAATTCCGAGAATACGGGGAACGAATGATAATAAGCTGAGAGACTGTTTAGTTTGCACATCGGCACTTGGTATCAATGTTGCTTTTAAAATCTATTGTTTGAAAAATCAAAACATATCCATGGTTTAGACAAACTAGGGTTGCCAGGTCAGCCGGACATTTAGCCCTAAATCTACAAAAAAAAAAAAAACCCATATAATTTTTTTATTACGGTAGGTACCATAATAAAAACATATTTTTTACTGCCCTAGGATAATTAAATAACTAAAATATTCGTAGGCCTCGTGCGAAAAATGTTTATTAGATACGGACAGACCAATACAGCCAATGGAATTCGGACGGATGTCACCACCTCTGCCTAAAAACCATGTGGTTAGTTACACACTCTCTTTTCCTTATGCCGTAGCTCTTGATCAGCGTCTGGTTGCACCACTTGTCTCCCGGTTTGAAAAGCATAAAGAGCCGGTATACTTCTGGACTGTCACTAGCCATTCTTACCAGCTTACACCTAAGCTTCCAGGGCTTTGCCGTTTTTTTACGAAGTAGAGAACTTACAAGACTTTGTGAAAACCTTGTGTTAAGTAACCTTTTTCCTTGTGTATTACTGTACATTTATTTACAGAAACAAATAATTTTTCTTCTTAATTTAATCCCATTATCGTCCTCGTAAACAGCGCATTTGTAAACTTCTTAAAGGCAGGTGTGCAGCAATAGCCACTAAGATCGGATGGGCTGGTAGCCCTTTCGTCACCCCTGTCCGATAAAAAATAACGACTGAATGAATATACACAATTTTTTTTTAACTTTAATAAGAAGACAAACGCGCGCAGTTTTTTCACAACTTACATTCACCCGCTTGGAAATTATACTCGTAGTTGTAACCATGTATACCTGTTCCTCTTATTATTTTTTAATTTAAGGCGGGAAAAAACAATTGTTTTATCTGAACTCTGTCACGCACAGTGAGTATTTTTGTAAGCAATGAAAGATTTTTAACTTTTTCTCTAAGTTTTCTTCTAATCTGAATGTAATACTAATAAAATTGAACATAACCCATAAATTTAATCGGACAAGTGGCTTGCGAATTTCGTGAATATAAGGGACAGACAAACAGACAACGATTATTCTATATACATATATGGATGGATAGATTATCATTGTAGATATAATCATTATTCAGTATTTTTAGGGGGAATGTACCTTATCTTAGGGTGTACGGGGGAATATGCCATATCTTTTTCCAAATGCCACCCAGCAAGTCGTGCTGCTACCAAACGACTAAGGTTCTGGTGGGCGATTGATGGCACAATATCCATCCGAATACGCCGAACCCACATCCTACATACTAGTGATGGGGAGCAGCGTCACTAGGGCGAGGGTATCGGTTCGCTTGCTGAGCATGGGAAGACCTTCCGAGAACAGAACCGAACCTAACATATTGCATCACAGATATTTCAATAGTGGACTATATTTATTTATTTTATTTATTTATTCTTCATTGTTAGCCTTAAGCTTAAGGTTACAATGGGCGGACTTAATGCCAAGTGGCATTTTCTACCAGTCAACCCTTGTTATGGTGAAAGGTAGTTGGCAGGTACAAAACTTTATTAGGCCGCAACATAGAAACCGATTTTAATACACAAATTATCTACGATTTATTTCTAGTTACAAAATATGAAACCTCGACAACTATTAACCTCTAATAGCCGTCCTGGAAGACCTGACACCTGAGCAAAAAGGGTCAACACGCTGCTTTAATGAAACGCTTAGAAAGCCCCACCCAAATCAGATATGGTGTTCGATCGATTGCGAAGCGCAGGTGGGTTAAGACTCGAGTACACTCGCGAATCAATTAATATTAACCATTAATTAAATTAGATTTTCTACATACCGTAAAATTAAATGGTAGACGGGATAGATGAATTTTATGCAATAGTGTTTTCGATATAAGTAACTTCGCTTAATAGAGTCTGATATCGAGGCAACGTTTGGATTAGGAATGGTGATAAAAACCGAGTCCATAATGAAATTAACATCGATTAAATAATAAACACGTTTTAATTATTTCCAAAAGCACAGCGATGAGGCTTGCAGCATTACGTATCTCACGGAGAAGCGAAAGTGAGGCTACCATGAATCGTGGCAAATGCAAATGCAAAGAAGGGATAAACGCGAATTTTTATATATAATAAGTAAAAAAAACTACTCATTAAATTTATGTATTTGTTTAGTATTGTAAAATATATATACATACAGCACTCTATTGGTATTGTAATAAACATGTTATTATTCTATTTTATCACTTATCTAAAATATCATTTAAAAAAAAAGAAAACCCACAGCACCTCTTATACCGAAACTATCTTACAATCACATAATATGCATAAAATTTTCACACGGGTCTAAAACTGACGGCGCGCAACGTCAAACGTATCCCGTCATATCGCATTTCCCTCGGTGTGCAATGGGCTTTAATTAGAAAAAAAAAAGAAGGGTGGGGTGGAGTTATTAAAATAATTACGCACCGCCCCCCGTCCAATAAGGAGACGATCCGACCGCGGCACCCAATTAGCGGGCGTACGAGCCGGGAACCCGACGTACGACACGCTTTTTACCGGCCGCGTCATCACGAACGCAATGGAGTCACGTGGAAACTGGTGGCGGGAATTTGCGGAAACGCGGCGTCTCTTTTTTTTTTTTCGTGTCGCTCGAAATAACGTTTCAAGCTACGCGGTAAGGACTTATCTGTTTTTTATTTTTCTTTGTGACGAGTAATGTAAGATTGAAAAAAAATAAATATTTTAGTTTTTATTTCTTTGAAAAAGACAAAAATAGGCAAGTGAATGGGTAACTGCAACCTTCACAGACGGCTCCTAGGTAAGGTAAGCAGTACGTCTTAGAAAAAAAATAGGTGTACTAAATATGAGCAGTGTGTTATTGGCGTAGGAATCTTCTAAACCCTAGGGATTCCCAAACTATTTTGGGGTAAGAGAGCCCTTTTCCAAAATTAACTAATACCTCACACCCCCATAACTAAATTAGTATAAAAATTCTATCTCTCGTTTTTTCCGATTGATACATAATGCTTACCAATTTAAAAACTTTCGCTATCGAGCACTTAGGGAACCCCTGTTCTAAACGAAGATCATCTTCCCGTGGGTGTCGTCGACGTATGTCTGCAACGAAAATGATATTTAGGGGATGGCAGGGATGACGGGGATCCATATCCCCGTCATAGGCAGGGGCCTAACCCATGTTGGGAGGGAGGGGAGTGGGCCTCCGGATACCTCAATCCCAGAACGAAACGCAAAAGCAGAAGATTCCTGCTACTTCACCCCGGACGAGCCGTTCCATTCGAGCAACTCTACCATAAATAGTATTAAACGCGATAATTAATTATATTAATTATCGGCGTGGTTGAAATTCACCAGGATGTGTTAAAGTTAGTTATTATACGTATCATGTACTTGTTTCACTCTTATTAATTTTATAGAACCTACCGATTCCGCCTTACGGCATGTAGCATGACTCACGTCATCCTGAAAATGTTTAATGCGACATTAATATTAATAAGGGCTTAGAACCCGGAACCCTTAACTTAGCGATCTACAAGACGTATACAATGTCAATGCAACTGTTAGCGTGCTTTTGACTACTAACTCATTAACAGAACTAACTTTGAATTAACGAGTATCGCCGAAGGCATGGGCTTGTGTAGGTTTATAAATATCTCAATGTTCAGTGATCTCTGAATCGTCTTGACTCGTCGCGAAAAATGCTATTTTGTACCGTATTCGTTTTACAATAAGAGCAATAATTCACTGATACTGAATGGTGGAACATTCAGTTAGCCTTCTGGTACCCCGATACCATGCAGCAACACGGCGTCGGGTTTCAGTGGTTTTCCTCACAAAGATCGATTTGCATTTAAAGAAATCGATACTGAATGTTATTCCCTGCTAATAGCGATGATAATTGAATGTTTTCTTAATTTGAACGGCATAACGTAAATATGTTTTTTCGTGTCAAAGCTAAAAGTTACCTTCGTGACGGAAACAGGTATTGACAGCAAGATAGTCTCTTTTACGTGTAGGTGAGAGTTGAATCGAGTACATATGAAAAACAAAAAGTTATTGGATGTTTTATTAAGACTTTTATTACTAACTTGTAGCGATACGATGCTTTGAAACAATTTATTTTGTAGGAACTACTTAGGGCATAGCATAGTATCATATAGTCATGGTTATGTAGCAGATCTCTAAAATTTAAAAAAAATTTATAATATTGTCGTAGATGCATTGCTCTATATTTTGATTACACAGCATTATTTTAAATAGAAAGACAATTCAGGTACAATACAATTAAATATGATACATTTCTAGCCTATTGTATAGGGATCGCTCTTTAATTTCATAGTATACGAGTGACCACTAAAATTTTTGATAGCAATTTTAGGCCTTGTATTAACCGCGTGCTCGGCGGTGAAGGAAAATATTGTCAGTAAACTCCGAAGTCCGCCGACCCGCACTGAAGCAGCGTCGCGAATTCTTTGCCTGCTCCTGGACTCTCTTGAATATTTGAAAGCTGAACTCTACCTATTTACTTGTATTTACGGCATTACTTGATATCGGTTATTTGATAATTCGTAAATGTACTTGTTGTATTTTTTAATATATCAATTAAATTTGCCTTCGACGATTTAGACCCTAGAGTTTAACATCCTGTTCACTAGTAGACATTGAGATTTGCGTAATTGTATATAGATTCAATCTCTATAATTACTGTCCGAAATAACGAGACGAGGCCTTTCAATCGTTCCCTTTTCGATATCGATCTCTTATCGAGGACTCTTCGATCAAATCGCTCAATCGGTGGTCATTGTCAACAACCTACTGATGTGACAAGTCTTAAAATAACCGCGCATACCAATGACAACTTTAATGTAACGCTTTATGGTAGTTTATCCAATCGAAAATTAAACCTAGAGACGACAAATTTATTAAAAAAAGTGATAGATGGCAAAGTAGGCTTTATGTTGTCGTTAATAAAATCCATTTGCGCTGCTTAAACAATTTGTTGATAAAAATATTCCCCATTAATGTCATGCTCTTGTCACATCAACGCCTTGGCAAGATGTTAAAAATAAAAAAGCTATTGATTTGAAGCTCGATAAAATAATTTGCAATAAGTCATTTCGGGTTCAATAAATTTCTTAAAGCTCATGTCAGGTATTCTGTCATGTCGTCTATAATTCGAATTTTTAATCTCATAGATGATAAAATATCTTCATATTTTTAACACAGATTACTGAGCACGTATCATGCGTAAGACATCTTGATAAGATTAATAACTTGAAATGCAACATCAAGTGCAATGAACTCATTTCACATTTCTGTAACTATGACACTGAAGTACCTATTTATTAACTTACAACATCATGCTCTCCTTGTCACTGCAGGACATATCAGTAAGTACATATTAACTTACTACATCATGCTCTCCTTGTCACTGCTGGACATATCAGTAAGTACCTATTAACTTACTACATCATGCTCTCCTTGTCAGTGCTGGACATATCACCAAGTACCTATTAACTTACTACATAATGCTCTCCTTGTCACTGCTGGACATATCAGTAAGTACATATTAACTTACTACATCATACTCTCCTTGTCACTGCTGGACATATCAGCTGTTAACAAAAAAAAAAAAACAACATCTCTTTCTTCAAATGCCAACCCTGATCCAGCACCTGTACGTAGTTAACTCTGTTAGCAGCAAACCAGGACGTCTACCTGGTCTGCTATTATATTATAATATAGAATGGAGTTTGTACATTATTTTTATTACCATAAAATAGCTAATTCATATTAATTATTTTTTTTCATTAAATCTGTGAATTTTCATCAACATTCAACGCATAGGTACAGTCAAGTTGAAAAACCGTTGAAATTTTTTAACCATTGATTTATAATACACCACATTTTCATATCTCTCCTTCGCCGTCTACACGTCGCGTGTATTTATAAATGAACATTAAATATTGAACGGACATTATCATATCCTAACAAACGATTAACACGTTTTGTAACTTAAGTTTGTACAAGTGTTTAGTGGATGGAAGTGATGGGATGTTAACAGTCGCAGCATCGCCTAATAACGCACCGAATGGCTGGCGATCTGTCATCGTTCCATAACACACGCAACAGAAGAAATTTTTCAGTGAGATAAGATAGAGAATATTCTAGATGTATACGTATTCTCTGTTCAATCTAATGGAAGACTTGTAGGGAATGCCTCTTGGCATTAAGTCCGCCTTTTTGTTCTGTAATGTGCAAATAAAGTTTAAATAAATAAATATACGACGTGTTCTGTTCATAAAATTATGATGCGAAGTTATTATGTGGGATACGCTACACGACATTAAGATAATTTACGTGGTAAGAGGTTGGTAAGTACAGAGTGGCATGATATAAGAGACCTACTATGTTTTTTAAGCTTGTCAAATAAAAAAAAAATAAACATGCAATATTAAGTCTAAGAAACCGGAAGAACATAACATTAAAAAAAAATATAGCGAGTTAAAATATATAATAAAACAGGATGTCATAAAAAAGAAATGTCGGTTTCAATCAACAACTAGATGCTTCATGCAACGTATTTATGTTATCCTAGTCAACTGAAGCTTACCAATCTTTGAGCTTCAAAGCAGCTTATTTGGAACAACGTGACATCCGGACGAGTTTGTCGCCATCTTAGTTTTAGGGTGACGATACAAATCATACAAATACACATTGGTACGAGCCGGAGGTAGTTATCCCAAAACCCACGAATCGGATAGCTTGTACGTTAAAAATCACAATATCTGTTTATTAGTCCGCCCACATGCATACTACGCCGCCGACTGTCCAGTATTTAGTGCTCTTTACAATAAACATCGCATATGCATCTTGGCCGCGCATGTTCGCCTCGTCGTAACTCTGTCTGTGTGTAACTACGACTGTCATAAAGCGGACCAAGCGGGGGGCTCGATAAGATGGTCATTTGCATAGTTTTCTGCATTGCATATGGCAATGAACGGCTAGAGGGTTAGCTGTTGTCATATGTGCAGACTACACGTTAACCGAGTTAAGCGAAACATAATGGTATTTAAGAATACCGAACTTCGCATCTATTAACAAAATTTTTCTGAATATCTCGTACGTACAAAGTTAGATAAGTTTGAATTTAAATTGTGTTTGCGTTAATTTTTGTATTTATAGCATCAGTAGCTTGGCAAAAGTTGTTCTGCCCTCACCGGTAGGAGGCGGGATGAGTTATTTCTTAATTACTTAATAACGTTCGTTCACAGTCACCTATCGAAATCCTAGCAAGAACTATCGACAAAAAAAATATTTTGTGTAAATATGTCTTCCGAACGAATTGACCATTCGTTCGGAAGTTACACGTATAAAGATTACATAAACTAAACACTTAATGTTAAAACTAATCGACACATTTGAGGTTTGAGTAAAGCTTAAATATTGCATATTTGTTAAAATAAAACTATCTACAATTGATTTAAAAGGAACTGTCAAAATTACAGTAAACGTGTAACTTATGAACCATAAGTAACCTCCCCGGCAACATCGTCGAACGATCTTGTTAAATCTAGAAATCTCTATACCGAACTGCAAACAGGAAATTACATTTGATGTCAACATAATAAATAACTAAATAGAGCTGGTAGGAAACATAGCGCACTGAACTGTCAAAGTGGTCCGAGATTATCCCCGGACCACCATTACTCACAAATATGTGGGCTGCCCGGCGCATATGGGTTCGCTTTTTAATGCTAATCTTTTATAACAGATAGGTGCTTTCGTCGGCGATACATTACGCTTTATCGCCGCTTCTGGGAATGGCAGAGCCTATAATTTGCAACATGTTGCGTCGAATTAAATATCGCATCGACTACGACCTGTGACTCTGGACTAGACGAATTGATGGGTTTTAAAAGTTTACGTAATAAAGATTGTATAAATGCCAAGTAACGTATTCGTACAATGAATATCTTTCAAACCATCGTTGTCACGCCGAAAAACAACTAAATAAAGGTAATATAAAACTGTCTGCAGCTCGGTACTACTGGCTGGAATGCGTTATTATTCATCATAAGCCTGTCTAAAAGTTGCTGGCCATAAGCTGGTATTTATATACACCACAATTGGCAGGTGGATTACAGTACTGCTGGTACCTTCGCAACGGTAATGCTGCTCCGTATCGCAAGTCTACATGAATCGTCAGTTTGGCATTGACTCGGATTTTTTTGTAATCGGAATTTTTTCGCAATCAATCGTACTTTAGAACCCTGCCCGTAGATTTTGAGGTTTTACTTGTGATAGGCATTTAGAGTAATGGTTAGTATATTTCCGGTTACAGTCGGGACTACAGAAAATATCATGCTCTAAATACTAAACAAGTCACCAACCTATTCGGAAGTCCATGTGATTTTTGACCTATGTACTTGGGCTTGCCATCGAATATCGGAGGCGAGAAGATTTTTGAACGTTTATCTTTTTCGACGGTCGAAAAACTCACCAGTTGAAAATTATTAATACTCCATACCATACTTAAAATAGATTCAAATTATTCAAAATTAGAATCGTATGACAAGTTGCTTCACGCTTAATTGACAGCATATTAGCCTATATAATTGCTTCAATCATTACGTGTCTGCGTAGGAAACAGAGCCATACAGGAAATTACAGAGAACGCGAAGTATGTGATTATCCGTGATAAAATATGATAAAAGCCACTTAACCCGCTTTCTAAGGATCTCGATGTCAAGTGCTCGCATAAAACGGGAACCTTCACTTGCAACGTTCAAAGTTACGTGCAGGTATTAAAGATCATGTCACAGATGCAAAACATGGAAATGTTGGAGAATATTGCAAAATATTTCAAGCTCTGTAGCGTATGCAGGTGAAACATCCAATGCTTTTATAGTAAACTAGATGAGACTAGCATAAAGTCTGAATTGTTTCATCCTTTATTCTCGTGCCGTTATTGTCTGGATTGTAATTGGTTTGCTTCTGCGCTTTCCGCCGCTTTTTTTGGCTACGTGCTTTGTGCAGACTCTGGTGAATGCTGAGAAGATATAGATAAGAAGTGAAGTTGTCTGAACTTGCATGGACATGCAGGCGCTATCGTCTAAGTAAGTGTGAATAGCTTTTGTTTGTAGCGGTGGGGAAGATTACAGCTAGAGCAGGGCAACATTACCGGGCGTTTGATACCTGTTCTGAAGTTCGACAAACGGCCGAGACTTACTTTGTTTGCTATAATATATATTATATAGCTACTGGTAATATACTAGATACTAGTTTTGAATATAATGGATGTACTTCCATAAAATACAATTTATCATTACCGGCTACAGAAGGCTGGCCGGTAAGAAAGAAACAAAAAATGTGGAATTATTGAAAGTGAGCCTGCTTTTAAAGTTGAGGGTTGGGTGAAGGAATTTTGCTATTTGTATATCAATCCTATTATCATCCCATGCCCTATTATCTTATGCAAATATTAGTCGGGGACTAAATTGTGTGCATAAGTGTTCTTTTATTTTAGCTTTTAAGGTTTGAGAAAGTTTAAGTATTTTCATCACAAACCTTCTTAGTCCCAAAAAAGCCGACGCGTCCGCTTACCTGCAACAGAATAAATTTGACTTTAACATGGTTCACAAAAGCCAATATAGTTCTAAAATTCATTATAAATTGATTCATTCAATAACAAAATAGAAAGAATGAATGAAAGTAGGTTAACGAAAGAAATATATGAGGCGAGTGCAAATGGTAGATTCGGGAGAGGAAGACCTAGGCGAACCTTTTACGATCAAATCGGGGACGTTCTGGAAAAAGGCCAGGTCAAGAGTACTGTAACGAGCATGCATGCGAAGATTGATGAAAGTGGAAGAAGCGAAAGACCTATGTCAGGACCGTAGCAAGTGGAAGAAAATTGTCTCTACCGACCCCGTTGGGAACAAGGCGTGAAAATATTAATACATACATACATACAAAATAGAACTGTAAAATACGCCGATTTATATCAAATTTTGCATTTTAATACCTGGACCTGGACAAAGTTCTATATGCATAAAGTTATTTATTTACAACATAGAAGCCACTTAACCAAGAATTAAACGGATACTTGGAATCTAAAACTTATGTAATTATACACTCGCTGAAAATAAACCAAGTTGATTAAAACTACGTAACAGCTACATTAAATATAACTAGTAGATGAGACTAAACTAGAGACCGGTGCCGTGTCTGCTTTTCAATGCCGAGTCTCTTCTGACGAAGCCCAATGCTGAACATACGTCGATAACATTATGAAGTTTTGTCCAACATACAATCCAAAACACAATTTCACATTGGTACATCCAGAGATATATATAATTTAGAGATTATGGTGTTAAAATATTCATAAAACGATAACAGAAGGTTTCGTTTCATGTCCTTACTCGTGGTATATGGACATCTACGCTATGGTACCTTCATTCATAACTTAACGAGATCATTATACTTGCCAAGATCTAACGCACATCACAGCATCGTTTTTATCTTTTACTCGGCAGTTCTGACTAGTTCAAGATTATCTTCATACCTTTTCCATCTTATAATTACTTTTTCTTTGACTCAAATGGAGTACACTTCATTACAGAAGTGCTTAAGTAAAAAAAAAAGAGCACTAGCATTGAATGTATTCGCATAATAACTGAAGGCCATCGATCACCTTTTTTGAATCATTCTTTGTTGAGAATTATGATGTTGCATTTTCTAAGAAACATTCTTCAACATGACAGTTTAGTTTTAAAGGTAAGTAATTTTCTCATGTAGTGGTAGATCATTTGCGATTGCCAAATGGGAACGAATACGGCATATTTTTCTAAGTTGGAAAGATGGCCTATGCCTGTACACTCACTACCAGCAGATGATGGTAATGGTAAGGTGTCGATTACAAGATAAACGATTGCTTTATATACCATCTTTGGTTCAGAAACTGTGTAAACATATAAGTGTGTAGAAGATATCAGACTTATTTAAGCAGAAATAGTTTTGACTTGATGATTCAGACAAATAGCTTGTGCTCCTCTTTCGTTCTAACTTAATTTATTTTTTTGTCAGACTATTAGTGGATAACCTCTCAGGCGTAATATTCGTCTAGATTTTTAGCAATCGCACCAGATACCCAGATATAGTTAATCCACTTACAAGTATGCCCAGTGTATAATGAAACGACTTTATTATTAGGAGCTAAAGCCAGGCATCACCGATAACGACAACAATAGAGTGAGAGAATAAATATTAAAATTATTGTCACGTAAGCGGATTCTGAAGGCAACTGTACACCGCGCTCGTGGTTCAGACACGCGGAGCGTATCTAATTAATTTCTAAGTCAGCAACACTACAGGGCCCGTAGTGTCCGTGCGTCCATTACAGGGAATGCAATTCTCTGTTATTAATGAACGGTATGCCTGCCATACTTGTGTACTAGGGCGGATTATAGGCAAGAGGCATGCGTATAAGGATACAAATGTATAAATTAATTTTGGTATTTGTCTCGGTGGTTAGGAAAGACTCAGACTTATATATAGGTGTAGGTTGGTGGACTGGATTTGATGTTTCTAAGATACAATCCTACAATATTCATATTATATTCATAAAACCGTATACAGAATTATAATTGAAACTTGTAAGAATTGATTAATGTAACAATGGTTTAATTTTTGCAATTTTTATAACCAGAGAGCGCTTCCGTTTACCAAGGGTCTACTCAATTCCAAATTGACTTCGACATTTAACCTCATCTAGAACATCGTTCTTCAGAAAGTTATTAATGCTCGAGATAGAGTAACTTCATTACAGAGACGTCTGTTTTCCAAAAGTGATCACGGAAGGCAGTTTGCTTGAGATAAATATGGCGGATTAAACACAGTGTTCCACACTAGTTGGCTTGAGCGCTCGATGAGAAGGCCTCGACTCCCATGGATCGTGATTATATGAATTAAGTAGATTACCGCCACAGACTTGATGTGGTGTGGCAGGAAACAAAAAGGAGCGTCTTTATTACACATCATACCTAGCTCGTGTTATAGGATACCCAATGTTGGTAACACTGTCCAACGAAACAGGTTTATATTATCATTCATACCTTTTTTTGCTTTTATCTTTATTTAATCTATCAGCCTATTGTAACGGTTATTAGCAATTCGATCTAGTTTTGCATTCGTTTCCTCATGGAGTCAAATTGAAAACTCCTTTGCTACTTTTTAAGTATCAGATTAGTAATTGAAAACGTGGCTTGACAGCTTTTATGTTCCTCAACCATCAGATTACTAAATACCATAGACTCTATCAAATTTATGCCCCGGTAATAAGGTTCAGTTTAGAAGCAGCTCGTCAAAAAATTTGTAATATTAATTTAATGGTGTTTTTATCAGTACGATCGTCGATTCGTAAATCGGAGAAGCATCCAGCTGGCTTTTAAGGGTAAGACTCACTGCAACATTGTTAACAGTTGTCTCGGTAAGGTTTATATTCGGCAGTGTATATTTCAATAGTTATAATGATAATGACGAATAGACCTTTAAACTATTTTTATATAGGTATTAAAGAACTCATGCGAATCCGTGTGTTGTTAATCTGTCCGTTATTAATCTTTTAAATGATATGTGTTCGGGAACATACAAAGTTAACGTATCCATGTTTTAAGCTTTATTGAAATGTAGTAACCAGATAAGCGTTACTGTAGTGTTTACTTTTAAAAGTGGTATGTGAAATAAGATTTTATTTTGAATATAAATGTGTGAATTAAATTATAAACTACCAGTCTCAATCTTCTTACAACTTATATACAATATTTATACACGAACATTTTATCAAAAAAGTAGAACAGATCACGTCTGATCTGATGACAAATTTATGTTCTCTTAATTACTAACGAACTATGTTCGTAAACATAACATACGCAAATTACTCACCAGATTTTTAGTAGAAACGTGACAGGTGACGAACCTCGTCGCCGGGTGACAACAAGCAAGTTTGTTATTTTTTTTTATGGACAAGACGGCAAACGTGCAAGCGGTTCACCTGATGGTAAGTGCTTACCGTCCCCACATACATCTGCAACACCATAGATGCTGCAGGTGCGTTGCCGGTCTTTAAGAATATTTGGGAGATGGGAGGGAAGAGGAGGGGAATAGGGAGGGGATGTGGACCTCCGGTTACCTCACTCACCGAAAGAAACGCAGAAGCACAAGATGCCTCTACTTCACGCCGGTATTCTCCGAGGCCGTGGTACCAATCCGGTCGAGCCGGCCCATTCGAGCAGCAGCTAAAGCCGCCGCTTGGCTCTATCACGCTTAAAAGTTGTTAGTTATTATTATTACTATCAAAACGTTATTGTTGTCATATGTTATTCAATTCATATTAGAAACGAGAGCTGTCGTCGCCTTAACGGATAAATAGCAGTTCCTATTGTGTTTCTGTTAGGAAGCATTTTTGATTAGCATAAAAAGTTTTGCGTTACAGTCAAGGTCAACATCATGCAACTGACGTTGATTGATGACAGCACTTCGTTATACAGAAAACGGTACTCCCATTGGCTCCACTACGTTCGTCTATCACCAACTCTTTTTTTTTCCCACACTTTGATATTGTTACAACTAAAAAATACATTTCAATAGATCGGCTTTAGTGTAATTGTTATATAATTTGCATGCTAAAAGTAAAAAGTGTACACGGATATAAAAAAAATAATGAATTTTTAATTTGCCGTGCCAACACAGAATTATTCGATGTTTTTATCGAAGCAGATAGATTATCCAAACTAGATTGTGAATGTTTCCCATTGTTTTTGTTTTCTTTCTGATTTGCGATGATAAAAAACTGGCAGGTTTTGAATTTATTATTAGTAATTAGTTATTCATTTATGAATGCTTGTTGTAAAATGGTAGAGGCGGCATCAGAAAATGTGACTCTATCTCTTCTTATGATATGCGATAGAAACAACTAGGGAAAGGCCTGCAAAGCTCATAATCAAGCAAATTATTTATTCTACGATTTGGGTCTATAAATTAACCAATAGTCACTATTTTTTTAAATAATAAAATAATATTCATTCTTTCAGTTCATTATCGTTATTATTTGTGGTTGAACATTGCCTCGTGAACAAGTTACATACTCTGTGGAGTCTAGTCTAGCATTAAAAGCTTGAGTCTGTTACTAGAATCTATTTACATTTACTACCGATAGATGGCGGAATAAGCCTTTAAAAAAATACCACACTTAAAATACCAGCTTCTAAGGAGGTATTTTAAGTGGGGTACTTTACTCACCGAAGGAAACGCAGAAGCACAAGATGCCTCTACTACACGCCAGTATTCTGCGATGCCGTATGTGCAAAAGCTGCCATTTGGCTACCTACTCTAGCACGGTAAATATAATGAAAAAATTGCTTCTGACATAATGTAAAAATTGACATTTGATTAAAATATTAATATAGATTTGTCATTGTATTAATTTAATTATAAATTGTAAATGACTTAAACAAAAAAGACCTCAAAGTTTTTACCGGTTCTCTCTTAGGTCTTGTTCTGCGAACGGTGTAGATTTTAAATGAAGATCCTAAATTGAATAAAAAGCTTGTCTTTTATTTCGTCATATAGGGTACTTAAGATCCTAAATAACCTTCATTAACCATTTAGTTACGGGTTAAATAAATAATGACACGGTTTTTGTTAATTGTTTCATTATATTTTTTGGCAATTGGCTTTGCTTGCCTGTGACAAATTGTCATTTTCTTTCATAGTCAGTTTTTACTTTACACAAGTACTTGAGACAATTTCTCATAGAAATTGCTTTAAGAGTTTGAACTAACTTGTCTAAATTGAATTGTACTCTTATCTGTTCCTAGTTCCATATATAATAAATGATATATGACAACAGAAATTCTTATGTGTTGGTTTGTTTATTTAATTTATTACATATGGACCACAGTCATCAAATATATAGCTATTTGCTTGTCAATAGTAAAATCGTGTTTGTACAACTGTAACATTTTTATTACTGTTTTAATCAAACATATTGGAGCGCCACATCACAATTACAATGTGTTAACCAAACATCGAATTGAAATTCAAAGTCAGAATTTATTTACCTATTGGAACGTTATACATACTTATTGGTTAATAAATTCTGACTTTGAATTATAATATGATTACTTTGACTTTGAATATGGCTGCCAATTAAAATGTGATAACCTATTAAAATTAGGAAAAACATTGGGAAATTGCAAGGAGAAATTACTGCATAGAACAACGATTGCAGTAGAATTCTTAGAAGATTCTAATAATATTCATTAAATTAATTAGCTAACCGATCCCCGTCTATCTCTTACCGAATGATAAAGATCTCAATGTGTTAAGTAAGCAACACGAGGCTGCCTTACTAGGAGCCCTATAATGAAGCTCGGTGAGATATCTGTGCTTAGGTCTTACGAAAGTTTACACCTGAACATTTCTGTTGTGCTATTACATATATATTTATAACTTGCCGTTAAGATGTTAGAAAATGACAATGTGGCTATCCGCAATCCTGTTTTCACCTCTTCCGGAGATATAACGTAAGAACCTCGGAGTCAGATAGCAGGTAGAATGTCTGACGATTTAAATGTCTATCCCCTTAGACGTCTCTTACGACAGTCGCGCAAAGGAATGTATAGCAGGTTCTTAACGTCGCGATTTTTTTTTTAAATTAACCTTTCAAATTAGTTTACGGGTGAGCGACGGCTAAAACAACACCTCCCTTTAATAATTGTCTATTAGAATGTTAATATTAATCGGTGCTAATCTATTGAAGGTGGTACAGCGCGAACGAACTGCCGTTACTTTTAGCGGGTACACAAACCAGATAAGAATAATTTATGGCTATATGTATAAGAAGCGACACGTGCAAAAAGTATAAATGATTAATCGATCGGATAATGCAATCTATAGTTTTCTACGTGTATGTTGATATGTATGTATGTATGTCGATGGAGACGTCAGTAGTTTTAATATTGACTAAAGTGATTTATTATTTAATTTAACACATCGCTTACAATTATTACTAACACACGCACGCGAATGATGTTATTAAAAAAAAATTAGAAAACATGGACTTCCATTTCCGTTACTCGTTAATCAAGGTTTATTATCAAACTATTCCTTAGTGACGAGACATATAAGTCGTTTATCTGTGTCCAGTATCTCAGAAAGTTAGTTTTAACTACATATTACTACATATTTTATTTATTAAATTAATAAGCGCCTCTACCGGATAGTTTGTGTAAATATAACCATATGACGCTTGACAGTAAACATTGTAAGAAGTCCTAGAACTATTAATTGTAGGGTTATAAACTTGTGTGTGGTAATTTTCAAAGTAATATCTAAAAACCACCCTAGCTTCCGCTCTATTTCATAGGAGTCATAAAACTCGACCCAAATTTTTTTTAAAAAAATATATCAGACCTGTTTCCTGCGCCATTAAACCAATCCGATCGTTCTGTAACAAGTGGAGAACAGCCTCTATGTCTATGGATTATAGTCGGCATTACAAGAAGAGCGGCGTTGGGCTGACAATGCGACATTTCAATGCTGAATAGGAATTTAACTGAGAACGGTTGTTTCATTAGCTGAAGATTTAACAACTCTAACCATTAACAGGCGAAACTCTGCCTACCTCGTGAGCAATCAAGGGATTGTGACGTAAATATCAATAATGTTATTAGTAAGGGTTCTATCGATAATAAACGAATCAGGCGTTACTTTGCGGAAATCCATAATTTAAAAGAAGTTGGAAAAGTTAAACTTGTTGTATCAAAAGCTATGCCGTGGTAACCTAGTGGCCAGGGCGCTCACTTTAATTCGAAACACAATAGAAAGAGCGCAAGTGACCTGTGTTCGATCCCCGGTGCCGGCTTCGCCAAAATTGTTGATAGTAATTTTAAGTGCTGTATATTTACCACGGGATCGAGGGTGAGGGAAAACATCCTAAGGAAACTTGAATATCTGCGAAATAACAAAAAAATATTTGTGAAGGAGGCCTTTGCCCAACTGTGGACACAAAGTTTTAAAGGCACTGGGTATTCACTCGCCTTTACCTTCATCTGTTGTAACGCTTATGCGACAAGATCAGAGGAAGGATCAGTGGCATAATCATTGACGAGTGTGGTAACCCAACACAAGCAGACTCGAAAACCAATAATTTAAACTGCAGGTTCTTTGACGGCATTAAAGGATATTTGAGGAAGTAGGACAATTAGTGTGAAGGGGGAGGTGTAGATTGACTCACTTGTTACCTCACTCGCTAAACGAAACCCAAAAGCCAATGACTGAACAGTCAGGTACGGTCGCCACTAAACCGTGTGGTCCACCCTGCTGTTTTATTAATTTCTTCCTAAGTTAACGGCGACCCAAAAGTTTACACCTCATTCCAGTCCAGACGATGTCATCATTTCATTAATTTATGAATTATGGTCAATTCAAAGTTTATTCTTCTCGACGCAAACTTTAACAAATATATGGAAAAATTCAATCAATAAAATATGGAATTTCATCGGTTTAATGTCTATTTTAAAAGACAATCAATTTGTTCGTCGCCCACGCCACTTTAAAACCAGCGGTGTGGTCTTTTTCCTCTATATGTGGCGTATAATTTATAAATCGGACCAGGATGTCATAGCAAAACGAAGGCATTATTATTTATTTACAGTGTAGTTAGCTTTTTTTTTAAAAACTTTTTCACGTTTTTAACGCGGTAGAGTCAAGCGTCGGCTTTAGCTGCTGCTCGAATGGGCCGGATCGACCGGATTAATACCACGACCTCGCAGAATACCGGCGCGAAGTAGAGGCATCTTGTGCTTCTGCGTTCCGTTCGGTGAGTGAGGTAACCGGAGGCCCATTCCCCCTCCCCATACCCCTCCTATCTCCCAAATACCCTTTAAGGCCGGTAAAGCACCTTCAGCTCCTCTGGTGTTGCAGATGTACGTGGGCGACGGTAATCACTTACCATCAGGTGGTGAACCGATTGCTGGTTTGCCGCCTTTCCCATTAAAAATAATCATGCCACTGTAGGAATTTCTCCAGAGTCACGTAGTCAGTTTACATACATAAATTGGCTTGCTCAATTATCTGTAGTCCATACAAATACTAGTCAAGTGGAATTGAACCCGGGACCCGCAGAGCCCTTACCGCTTAGCCACTGCGTCACCGAGCCATCGAAAGCTTTATAGTCAAAGACATGATCTTCTGCGATTCTATATACGTAGCAACATGAATATTATAGGTTGAATCACTATAAGTTCATGGAAGGAAATTACTGCAGTAAAATACTATATAATACATAGAACTGAGTGAAGAAAGATTTACAAATATGTAAAACAATACTAACTTAACTATCTTTGTATAAATGATCCTCGCGATAACATGTTTACTTAAATTGACGAATGCGTCCATAATTTAATATTTAATAAAAAATCTTTAAAATTCTTAATTAGTGGTTCGCAGTAGCTCAGCGAATGTCCGATGCGCTATCGCTCCGCTCACTGTGTTCGTCTATGTACAATTTATGTTTGTTAATTTCCACTCCAAGACGTGAGAAATCACAGGGTAAGGGTAACGTCTTTTTTTAAGAAGAAGCAAAATGTGTGTTAACCAAAACGGGGAGGAAGAGTAGTTTCTTGAATTCCAAACTCAAACGCTCTTGCAAAATTATTATTATGTCTAATTCGTTACTAAGCTACGAAATATTACTTTGAACGGTTAATTTTTAATATAATAGATATACAGAAAAATAACCAAGAAAATGTAACGTGAGTTCACACTGAAACCCTCTATCGAGTTCATCGGCCAAACGGAATGCCCCATCCCCCCTCCCCCCCCCCCCCTCGCACTATAGAAACATAATTAGTGTTCTCATCCCATCCTGAAAGCAACGATGCTATCGCGTGTTTCGCATCTATTGAATACGGCTTCGCTCATTATGCATTCCCCTTATACTAGCACAGCAATGTACCACTATGTATACTATACCTTCGGCATGCTACCTGTTAGACACTCAATCATCGGGAGATTCCATTCGACTGTGGCATCGGCTTTTAATTAATTCATGTTAATTCGATGGATACTGTTCAGATCGATGGTGTAAAGGTTTCGATTGGAACATTGCGAACATGCAAATAGTTTAGTTAAAATATTTAACATGCTGTTTCGTCTTTTACTAATTGACATGTCCATGTCAAATTGGTATTAAGGGAAACATATACGTATATGTGTCGAAGTGCACTCTCTCTCAAAACCTGACCGATCCGGATTGATCGACCTTGACTCCTAGAAACAAGCTTTGTCCTTCAGGCTGTATATTTAGCAATTTAGTGGTGCGGTAGACAGATTAAACTTTACATATATTTCTGTTCATACATGCTCTCATTTCAAAAAATAGCTGATTAAAAATACTCCCAGCGACGACGGGTTGCAAGCTTTAACTGCCGAATGTAATGATTACGGTACATATTCCCGGGGCTCATAGGCATGTAGAACATATTCTAATTTTATGAGTAAATTGTTTTCAGAAAACTATTAAAATATCTCATCAAGAACTTCAACGTCTCTGGAATAGGATCTTATTAAGTTTGACTTTTACAACTATAGTAATGATTTCTAGTATTTTCGCGATCACAAGTAATTGTACATTCATAATCAAACATAAAACTCACGGATTTGATCGCGAGAGCTTTATAATACTATACTATCACTATAGTATATCAAATTAATATTAACAAAAACTAACTACATTTCTAAAATATGATAATAATTTTAATGGTTAATTAACTGCTAGTATTCAATTAATTAAGCATTAAACTCAAAAATCGTACGTGTAGTTAAACAACAATTTTCTACTTCATTACCTCTCTAGATGTTTGATGTCTCCTAAAGATATTTCACTCGCGCGTGATTTAATACCAAATTAGATAAAAAGCCCAAGTAACCTTCAGCTTGGAGATAACGAGAATACATTGACCCTGTGGCGATGGGACCAAAATGAAAAATATAGCGTGTCGCCTTCGTGTTTTGGAAGGACCGATAAACCATTCGTTTAAAACACAGACGTACTAATCAATTTATTGAAGGAAGCGTTGTCTAACTTGTGTAACGAAAATATAATTTATTTCTAATGCAGCGTTCATACTATTCTTGTCTCCCTCTATTTCTTCTACTTTATCAAGTTTTCGAAGTCCGAGGTTACACACTGGCCTTTCCAAACAAGGATCAACAAAAGCATGCATGTCACATTCACCATAATGATAATGCTACTCCCCATCATAAGACTGCGAGATTTCAAGTTGTCTACCATCGCTCGGACATGTCCATTTTTTACAGCCTTTACAATAGTGAACCGTTACACAACTGCTGAACAAAGGCCACTGAAATCAGAATGTGAGTTAACCTCAATCTATTTATACGACACTCATAGGAGTGGAGGAGGGTAACGGGCCCATAGTAAGTCATCAATATTCACGTAAGCCATTATAATCCATGCTTGGATACTATTTAAGAACGTAAAATATTCAAACAAACAATAAAGGTTTATAAAGTCAAATTATATTCGTTGAAAGATAATAGATAAAAATCTTGTAATTTGATATATTATTATTGTAGTAAATTTATTCAAATTTCCTACATTTTAGCTTCTTATCATTGTTGCGAGTGATAAACTGTACTATAATTAGTAGATTGAATAAAATCTGCGCATTTTATTGCTGCTTTGAAGTAGTAAAAATGTTTGTTCACTCACAAAAAAATCGTTAAATGTTCTAAAAATGTAAAACTCCCATGAAATCAAATTAAAAACACATTCACCACGTCATTAGGTACTAGTTTACGGAGTATATCTTTCTAAATAAAAAAGAAGCAATGCAGAACACGAGAAAGGCTTCTCCTTTAACCAACCTCTAGTCAATCTGTAAATAGTGCATTCCTAGACCTAGTTCACTTCAATTATGACTCAATGCTTCTGTAATCACGACACTGATTAGATGAATCGGGGATTGTAATACCAGTTGCCACCTACCTTAGGCGCTTTTGTCAGTTACTAGATTTTGTTTAATTTTTGGGTTAGCTGTTTATACGGACGGGTTTTTTTTTAATAGATTTTCTTCTTATATTTGGGTGACAAGAGCTAACAGTACATCGGAAGCATGAGTAGAGGCCTGGGGCAATAATTGAATGCCTCGCAGCCTGCCATTACGAATCTTTCAAACTGAGAAGGATATAATAATGAATTGGTGACCTAGGCTTCGTATATTCTGCTTATTCATTTCTTATGATAGAGCACTCTTTAAAATCTGTCAAATTTACGCCACGGCCTGATAATAAAATATCGAACAATCGCATTTAATCAAGGGCTCATACCCGTACGTAATTCACAATGACCTTAGAGATAATCATATTATAAATAAAATTCTACACGAGTGACCGTCGTAAAGCATACTAAGGAATACATTAATCGAATCATCAATAACATCTCGTGGCTTCGAAAAAAATGGCAAAGAAAAGTGTACGCACAATGCATCGTCGACGGTATCCATGGCTACGTACGAAGTTGCAAATCACAAATCCGTGAAATATTCAACCCTGCTCAGCACCATTTGTCATAAGCGTGAATAATCGGCCGATGCGGTGGCCTGATAAATTATTTTTGGCAGGCACTTTAAATTGTGAACTTAAGGAGCCACGGGCGGTCTAATGTAAAAGTGAGCTTTTATTTTTCATTAATAAGGTTGTAATGATGTGGAGCAAATAAATAATAGCCTAATCACCTTTCCTTTACTTTTAGTCTGTTTGTATTACAAGATTTCCATCGTTTTATTGATTCGCATCAATTATGACAAAGGTTACAATCAATAATGTGTAAACTCGACAGTGATTGCGAGTGGCTTGAACAATTTTATGTTGAAATGATAACATCTTTTTAACCGTTTTCGGCAGTCTTTTTTTTCAAAAGACAACTTAGGTAATCATATAATGATAAAAAATATATTGTATCTGTGGTTTAATACGTATATATGAATATCAGTGAACATGCAAACATAGCAGCATTGATTCTCGCCACTTCTCATTCTAGCATTTAAAAGCTTTTCATCATTATTGTCGTTACTGAGATTTCAACCTAGAGCACTTATCTAATACACTTATTCTCGAGTTACGTAATTTTTAATTTATATTATTGTCGCCGATAACGTGTTCTACAATCTTACTTCTTCTAGATTTTAACGAAAGCTCTTGGTAGGTAACTAAGGGCACGTAGATTGTTTGAAATATAAGCCTATTTTCTTCAATAATAATAAAACATCGTTAAATAAAGAGACGATCGAAGTTCGAGACTACATAAATATGCGTGCTAAGGACGGTTCAGTGGTGAGCTCTGAAGTGAGTAGAAGATGAAGGTCATCAAGAAAAAAAGAACGACAAGAAGAGAAATAGGAGGAAAAGGAGGAAAGGATAAGAAGTTAATGCAAAGTGACCAGTGCAGGAAAACACAGAGGATTAATTAGTGGCGGGAAGACCCGTGAAAGATCACGTGCAAGGGATAGCACATCTCTGTAACCTTCATAAGTGGTCAAATAAATAGAAGTTTAAGATACCGGCCTTCTGCTTCAATCTCGCAACCCGTACCTCGTTACAATATTAATGGTCGACGTTTTAGGAATAAATAAAGTAATTACAAAAAATGTGACCTAAAAAGTTTTTGATAATGAAACGGGTTAATTAATACACATATTAATCACGGTACGAGCTTTAATCGATAAATGTTTCAATTAAATGAGTTTTTTTACTAAGACGCAAAAGGTAAAAACAGGATACAAATGTCTAAATTTAAATATTTAAATAAAGTCTGGTTTGTCGTTATGTTGCAAGCTTTGGACTAGTTTACTACTTTGTTTTTGTATGTTTATCATTGTTCTATATCTCTTATAGATGTATCCTTATAAGACTTTCTGGTTTTTGGGGTTCACGGTACAGCTGATTGCATGTGTTCGTCTGATCTTGTCGTACGATAGTTGATCAGATGTTACTTAGCGGAAATCAAATATTGTGAAGATGTTAGATACAAATCGCTTCCCACAATTCCGTCTGCAAAACATTTATATTACATTACTTAAATCGGTGAGAAGAAGAGTACCAACGAATTTGGGTACTACTCCTTCCACACCATGCATGTTTTAACCATAACAGTCACGCACACCAGCACAGCACTCAACACTAGTACATCAACAACATTTAAAATGTTACTCATTGCGTATCGTGTTTTGCCTAATTGTCCAAAGTAACTTTTTCGTTTCATATGCTTGGGAAAGGTCACACTAGTTATTTATTCGTCATATCATCATCTTCGATGGCCAGGGGATTATCATCTTGTATTCAAGTGTCGTTCAAGTTATTGTGCATCGAGGCTTTTAGGTTAATGTTTGACTAAATGTAAGCCTATGTGCTTAACAATTACCGAATTAGGTACGTAACCAATACTGATGACAAATAAAAGCAAATATGGTATTTTTTTTTTACAAAAGAAATACGAAATTCATCACATATCTAAATAGAGTATCTAAGCGTAGATACAACACTGTAAGGCATTCAACAATAGGATATGTAACGTCTTTACTTAATATAGAACGGTAACCCTTCACAAATTAATTCCATATTCAACCAGATACGATGACAATAGTAAAATAGAAAAAGAAAATAAAGTCTTGAAATGTCACAACAATCAACAACAAATCACTAGCACTGTGAGCGGTCGTTTGGCGCGAACAATGAGTGGAGCACAATTATGCGCGGGAGTTGCCGAGCACGCGTCTCGGTGTCACTGCCCGCGGCAATATGGCCGCCACTTGCAACCAATGCGACAATGTTTTCGCTCGCAACTGTAATATACCTTCACATCTAAACCACAAAGACAAAGTATCCACATAAAATTATTTCAAGTTAGATACTAATCCATGATGTACCATAATCACTCGTGTGATATAGCAAAAACACTATAGTTTTGCATGTCTGGGTTATCATTCACAATCACTGTTTTCGAGATTAATAATACACACACGTAAGCATGCACACGCACACACGGACGCTCGAGTGGGAGAGGACTCCGTCCAGCATTGGACTATTAACAGGATGTGAGAGAATGTTAGGTATACACTTACGTAAGTCACGCGCAACTGAACTAATTTATTGAAAGCATTTTTAATCTGATTTATAACTTTCGTTCTATGACTCGTACTTCTTATACGCACCCAATTGAGTTAATCAAATTAACAATTATCATATTTTACTTTACTTATCCACTAGGTTTCGTAATCGGTTATATTTTAATCGAGCAAAAGTGCAGGAGTTAAAATAGACATACAGATAATCCAATGAATAAAACCAATGTTTACGTCATATATTAAGCCCCGTCACACGTGCCCGACTTAACAAACGCTGGCAAAACCTGCCGTTCATCCAAATTGTCTTATTAAAGCACTTTAGGTATTTAACCATCACATTTTTTTGATATACGACGGAGTATTACCTGTCCCATTTATATATACTTTCGATTGCAAAAAATTTAAGTAGCATCCTTTAAGTGCCCACTGCTGGGCCTCCTTCTAGCATACGAGTATCTCCAGTGCGGGTTTCACATATCCTCGAAATAATATTTTTTATTATTCCTCAGACATGTAGGTTTGTTCACGATGTTTTCCTTCACCGCCGAGCACGTGGTAAATACTGCACCTAAAATTGCTATTAAAAATTTCAGTGGTGCCGGCATTGAGGATCGAACCCAGGTCACACGCGCCATTTGAAACTAAAGCGAGCGATCTAACCACTAGGCTACCACTGCTTTCGGCACGACTTTCCATGGTGCGTATTTGTAACTATTTTATTTAACGTGAATTTTTCTTGTTCAGTCAAGTGTAAATAAAACTTGAAATATTTCTAAGTACAACGATCACCGATGTGCGCAGCTGCAAGTTTCGAAGGATATCGGCAGTTGACAACTGCGCAGGATATATTACAGTGCCGAAAGTAACCTCGCGGAACAGAAGCGCTCGATCGTCTTTGTCTTCCCACATCTGATGTATAGTCGAAGCTTCATGCATTGGGTTCGTTGGGTTTGTGTGATATTCATGAATTCTATTCAACAGTACCAGTGATACATCTTTCAAGTCATGTGAAATATTTTTTTAACTGTTCTTTGTAAAGTACTTGGAGAAACAAACTTACATAATTATTATTTTAATTATATTGAAGAGCATGTTTTTCATTTTAATATACATATTTATGTATATATATTCAAAATTAAAATAACAGAATCCAATATTTATTAAAGAAGAAATCGATAACACGCATAACATAATGAGGCGAAGCTAGCTTTAATTACAGATAATCACATGCGTCAAAAACAAGATAAGGTAACTGGCATAAGGCATAATAGGCTAGTTACTTGTTTTTACTCGAGAGGTATAGCGTAATTAAAGGCAAATTAAATCGCTGCCACCTTCAAACAGGCGCATTGGATTCTAGTTAGCGCTGTTAACGCCTTAAAAAGAAATCCTGGAAATCAAACTTCAAAAGCTACCTGGAGGATAAAAATAAACAACTGAGATATGTAATAAGAGAACTGGCTTTAAATTATTACCCTTTGATTAAATTTTTGGAAAGGTAAAAATACGATAAAGTTAGATTTTTAACTACACAATATTTAAATTATTGTTGTATTGTTTGTTGATTTATTTATTTTGCGAAAACTTACAGACAAATGAAATAATCAAAGTAGTTTTGTACATAGCTAACTAAAAGTCTCCACTTATTATACTTACACTAATTATGAAAAGACTTAAGACTGAAAAAATATTAAAGGTATCCATTTTCATCGAAGGTCAAACGAGATCACAGTCCAAATGGTGATAAAAGTTCAGTCGAAGTTACATATCTGTTGTCACCCGAAGACTAGAAATTTAAGATTTTTCTAACAAAGATAAACTAATTTAGTGAGAAACTCGAGATCATCAATTACCCTATTATTAATATAAGTAACATAACAAATTTTAAGCCTATATTCGAAAGTCAAGAAAAAAATCTTTTTCCATCGACGGAAATAGTCCACTGAACATTGATGAGTTTTTAAGTCCAGATATCGTAGAAATGCTCTGAGTATGCCTCCTGTATAACCTGATACTGCGAATTATTGATACACAAAATGGCTACGAATTTATCATTATTTGTATTGTTTTCCTCCTATGTTTCACCATCATCGATTATGATTTTCGTTAATAAACACACACACATAGCTGCATACGTAATAACACATCACGATATAGAAACTTACCCAACACATACGTTGTTAAACTTATTATTCATTTATAAGACAAAGCATAACGCACACCAGAAAATATTTTTATTTTCTTTTAGTAGATCAATAGCACCGCGATAATTACAACAGTGTTGACTCTCAAAATAATTTACACTAGAACTTTACTCCTCCGACACCCGGTAACGGTATAGTTCTACACAATTAATCTTGCCACAATCGCCCACTTAGAGTCGATCTCCGCGCGTGACGTCAATTGGTCTGTCAGTCAACATTGACAGGGCAGCCGGCTGGATTAATGAATTTAGCTTTGCCGTTAATATACAGCTATCTTAAGTGACTAGGATCATATTTCAACTACTTTGAACATCCATTTGGATTAGAAAATGCACCATCACTTTTTCATTATAATAAATAGTATTTATGTGGTTTCAGAAGAGTACTAACATGTCTTTAATAGGGATCCGGGTATTTTACTCAACACTCATTTAAATATCTGAGAAAGTGAACTAATTTGCAAATACTATCAAATCATAGCGGACTACTACAAAGAATAATAGTAAAATAGCCTATCAATACATGAGAGAGGTTTTGTAGAGGTACTCCATTTCAAGAATTCAAGTCCATGATGAAATGATTTTTGATTAACGTAAATTTTAACTAATATTAAAATCACCCGAGTAATGCTATTAAAATAATTTCTAAGAATCGAATAACCATAAAGCCTGCCAACTTGACACGTTAATGCCAGTATTAAATAATATAAAAATGTATTAATTTGTCAAGTCAATACTATAGTATTAGATGGAGTGTGTTTTTAATTTTTTTATAATTTACGATGACAAGAGATTAATGGCTGAAGTTTTATTGCCTATCTCAACACGAAGTAATTTGTTTAACATCGGTTGAAACTCATGCTACTTATTCAGTCGCTTAATTATCGCTGAGGTTGAACTGAAAAGAAGTGCGCTGGTAACTCTGCTCACGCGACAGAAGTGTAACTTCTCCTCACTTGAAAATAACTATTTTGAATATAAACGTTTACTCCCATCACACCCAAAGAATTTTAATTTGAAAAACTTGTTAAACTTAAAATAGTTGACTTATTAACATTTGTGCACAAGCATTTGTAACAAACCTAACATTTGGTTAATTTTTTCTTGTGACTCATGTATTGTACGTAAGATAAACCAAGTACGGTACCACTTTCTTCTTGCTATTATACTGTCCGACCAAAGACAAGAGCCATTCATGCTTACGATTTATGTATTTGGGTGCCGTGTGATATCAGTCGGCAGGATAAATATCTTGAAAATTAACCACATCAAAATTAAGCGGATGATCACCAATCGGCAAATTCTCCTAATAGGAACAGCCTTGGTCTTACAGTGGCCTATTTATAGACAGTTAAGGTTATGTACGTATCTGGCGGCGGCTTTAGCTTCTCCCGGAATAGGAATGGCATCTTGTGCTTCTGCGTTTCGTTAGATGGGTAAGGGAACAGGACGCCCCTTTCCCTTATATCCTGAAAGGACGGTAACGCTCCTGGAGCTCCTCTGGTGTTGGAGATGTACGTGGTCATTGTAATCATATACCATAAGGTGAGCAGCATGCTCGTTTGCCAACTTTTCAATAAAATAAAAAGTATTAGAGCATCAGCTGTCCGATGCAATATGACAGTTCGCAGGTTTTCCCTCTGTACAGTCGAAATTTCTAGATACATAGTACATGGATCAGTTATACGCAGAGGATATACCACAAATAAAGAATTCAATATTAAAATATAGCTAGTGTATTGATTTTTTTTAGAAAGCGTAATCTATAAATTAAAACAACAATAAAAACAAAACTAATCCTTATATATATATTTTGGACACTTCTATTTGTTAATAGCATCATAATATTTTAGAAATATTACTCAATCGTACAAAGCGAGTGTTATTATATGATATTTACATTCGTTACAACATAATCCTTTATTAGATCGTAGTTAGAAACACTCTCTATCCCCCAGCTGCTCTTTCCGAATGCTCAATAGTTCATCAACATTGAACCGACCGCGGCATTAAGGGTAATTTGTAGCAATTAAACTATTGTAAATGAAGGATTAGGCACATGAATCCATCGATTCGTTGTACGTGTATACGTGGATAACGAATTGCTAATAGAGAGTCCGGGTTTGATGTGGCCGACGTGGTTAAGACGCAGACTGTTAATTGAATAAATTTTCAAGTCGGTTCATTAGACGCACAAATATTTCCCTTTAAAAAAAATTCTCAAAACTTTTTATCTTATAATAATTCATAATTTTATAACAAAGAAAAAAATTGTACGTACATTGTACAGAAAAAAGAAATTAAATAAACTTCTATACTACTACTACATCACCCTATTCAGTCCACTGTTGAACATAGGCCTCCCGAAATAAGCGCCAACAAAACCAAAGCAAGGAATTTCTTGGAAGGTCTGTCCATCCTCACCATGCTAGTTAAGCGGATTGATGAGCCATGACTAGTCCCTGGGTTTTGGAGTCCGCAAATTCTGATGGATTTTCCGCCATTATTCGATCGCCAAGGCCTCGTTTGTTGGCTACTAACAGCGCGTGCAGTTGAGGTTGGCTTTTGAGGAAATAAATGGTATATTCCCCCATTCACC
This sequence comes from Bhutanitis thaidina, assembly GCA_029286595.1. Classification (NCBI taxonomy): domain Eukaryota; kingdom Metazoa; phylum Arthropoda; class Insecta; order Lepidoptera; family Papilionidae; genus Bhutanitis; species Bhutanitis thaidina. The sequence continues at coordinate 15,871,896 of JAGSMS010000022.1, read as the reverse complement.
TCCAAAATGAGCTATATAATAATATTTAATAAACACCGAGTTAAATTTTTTTTCCTTCATTCTGTGTTCAACTGATTGAATCTTTTAGGCAAGATATGCTCTTTTTAAATTTAAAATTAAGACCTCGTTTGAAGCGGCGACGTTAGTTAATCAACTGTAATTATTTTTATCTAATCAAGTATTTTTTTCTCAGATCTTATCATATTACAAATAAAATACAACCATGTTAAGTCACATCTAAAATCAGACCAGGTCTTCGCCTTAAGTGATTTGAAAATCAAAATAAATTTGGTTGTAAAAGAAATCAACCGATATGAGTTACCGTTACCCGTTTGATTGCCCAGCAATTTTGTTATGTCCCTATTCCCATGAAGACGAACGTACATTCAAAATATTTACGTAAACACCGGAACGAAATTTCGAATGTGTTTGTTGTATCCACGTACCCATATAATTATAATTGCTTTAATCAATCCAATTAAATGAACTCAAAACACATGCACGTTTGAAGATTTAACAACAATAGAAATAGTTTTTAGTCAATGATAAAATTGTACTCACTAAGCACTCCGGGTAAGTAAGGTTTTCGTGTGGCAATCTTGTACATGCGACGTAGGAAGAGCCTCCACAAGATGGAATGACAACTTACACAGTCAGTCAATCAGTTACGGGCAGTCAATGGCTCAGGGCCTAGCTTTATGCCAATCTTTATGGGAGAACTATCTTCAATAATATACTTTGGAGGCTGTGATGATCATGATATATTCACGCTTCGTTCCCAACGGGGTAGGCAGAGACAATCTTTTTACACTTGCTACGGTCCTGACATACGTGTTTCGCTTCTTCCATTTTCATCAATCTTCGCATGCATGCTCGTTGGTTTAGAGTACTCTTCACCTGGCCTTTTTTCAGAACGTCTCCGATTTGATCGTGAAATGTTCGCCTAGGTCTTCCTCTCGACTCTACCATTTACTCATGATAATAATAAAAAAGATGATGATGGTGATTAGCTGTACGTATTTATATCCAATATTGAAGCTCAGTTAGTTGCAAAGCCGTAGGAAATAAAATAATAATATTTAAAAAAAACGTTAGCGCGTTGCTTCAAGAACAAATTATAATTTAAATTAAATTCGCCGCAAAAGGTGTAGCTTGGAGGCTTCTCAAAATAAGTTTTCGCTTTCATAATTGAATAATCAGTTTATCATGACTTAGTATTACAATACCGAGACTTAAACGGTTAACTTCAAGACTATAAAAGTTACTTAACAGCTACATGAACATTACAGAAACCTGTATTAACATTAAGTAGATGCATATCTATCTTACTATTAAAAGTAGTGCTATTTGTAGCGCGTTTACTATTGCATATTTTTCGTTCAATATCATCAGAACAATCATCAAATTTCTATGTATTAATTATTATATGTTACAAGCGGTCTTAAACAACGCGTGGCAGGTAAACTCTATATGCGTGATAGAATCGGAAAATCCTTTGAACATCTCCTCACTTCTCTTTTTAACAGCCGTTCATCAACTTACTTTTTATACCTAATAAAAAGTACAGATAAAAAGTACAGATAAAGAGTACAAATCTGAGGCAGAGCATGCTCTGCCTCAGATTCATCTGAGTAAATACCACCCTTCCTACTGATCAACAGTGCAACCACTGTTGTGTTCCAGTTTGAAAGGTGTAGAGAGCTTGTATAATTATAGGGTATATGCACTCATCATGTACAACAACCTGTTTGGTTTAAGCTGTTTGCAGCTGATCAAACTGCAAAAGTCATTTACCATCAGGTGGGCTGTAAGTTCGTTAGTTACCCTAATAAATAAAAAATGCTTGGTAGGCAGATTAAAGAAAGAAGTACCAAACACCTCTCTCCATAGACGCCGCTGCCCTGTCCCAGTTTGGCATATTGGATTTTTTGTTAGTCGACTTTTACAAGAGACACATTTTAACACACACAAGTTGAGATAAAATAGCAAGTAGACTTGCCCTCACACGGACTGATGAAAATAATGAAGGTTTGGGCTTAGAACGATGATTTTAATGAAATTAATAGAAAAAAAAACGTGCCCATAAAGAAATCGCTCTTTCTGGTACTGGGCTGGTAATGATGACTGTACTATAGATTTTGACGTTCATAGAAGCTTTGAATAAGCCTCAATTGAATAAAAACGTTTAGACTTTGACTTTGATGATGTATCATTATTTACTATTCCATCTCAATGTTTGCCCGAACACCAGTAAATATAACATACTGCAAAATAATAAAATCTTCCGGATTTTATCGATATATGACGCCTAGATCAAAATCTAAAAATTGTAAACCATCATCAAAATGAAAACAAAGCGAACGAAGTAGGGTTATTTGATAATATCAAACCAAAATGCTTCAACTTAATCCTGCACTCTGAATGTATCGTCCTATAATTATGTGTTATTTTGAAAAACAAAGAAGTTAGCGTCACGCAACATTCACATTAACATAAAAATACACTACATCTGCGTTCGTCGCCATATTTATATGACACTATTTGCGGTACTAAGGAGTGCTTTTGTATTATCTTTTATTGTTTTACAGAAGAAGCAGAGGGGACAGAATACATATACATCTCAGTTATTTTAATAATCATGGACGTTATATATCTACATCGTTATATATACTCTCGCGTACATTAATGAACAATCACACATAATATATTTATTGTACACATTTTTGCCTCTGTCAGGAAACAAAGAAACGACACAATACACTACAATAGTATGCTCTTATAAACATATTCACCTTTCACCCATGTAGGGGTAGGCAGAGATTTATATATTATTATTGGCAGAGATAATTCTTCAAGGAATCGCCAGAGCCTCGAGAGAAATAGAGAAAGTAGATGCGGTATCTACTAGACTAGGCTTAATAATAAATTATATAAGTATATAAGTACCACGGTAGTAAAATACATCACGAACCGTATTCTAAAGTATGTTATGTTCGAATAATTCGACATTCCTTATATCTGATAACCTTCCTTAATATCAAATACTAAAATTATTAATTTTGAAAAACATAAGGTCACTTGTCAAGGTAACCCACAATCCTGATTATTAGTATTAGACCCAAATTAGCGAATAATTATATTCGCATTACGTTTCCCAGTAACAAAGATTTCGAATCTTTTTTTACGTATAATAAAAACAACCCGTCCGTCGATACCGTGGGCGTGAACGTGTATTTAGATACAGAATTATCTTATATTGAATCTTGTGGTTTAATATCTGTATTATAGTTTTTATCGACATTGTCAAGGAGAAGTTGGAGCCCAATGTCACAATGGAAGCACGATTTATCCATTAAAGAATCCAATTTACAATAATACAAACATAACACAGTGGATTTTTTTTGCACAGAACAATCTATGCTACCATTGACCCAGAGCTTAAGTTGGATGAATTTAAGATTTGATACAAATTCAGAATCATTGGAAATATTACAATGCAACAATACGTCATTTATGACTACATATACAGAAAGTAGCTATTGACCATAGCGGAATCTACACGCTTCATCATTTTAAACATTCCTCGTTCATTCCACATACAAATTCCTCGTCACGGGGTGTGTGTTTCACCCCGTGACGCGTTTTCGATCACAAACGTCGGTTGGAAATGTTAATGTTGTTCGCTTGGTGCTTACACCAAGTAATCATCAAGTTCCTTCTTCAAGTAATGCAACTAATGGGAAAGGCGGCAAACGAGCACGGGGCTCACCTGATGGTAAGTGATTACCTTCGCCCACGTAGTTCTGAAACACCAGAGGTGCTGCAGATGCGTTGCCGGCTTTTAAGGGTATTATGGAGATGGAAGGGGGATGGGGAGGAGGAGTGGGCAGCTAAAGTCGCCGCTTGGCTCTACCATGTGAGAGAAAATTTACAAAGTTGTGTAAAATATGTTTCTTCAAAGTTATGCCTGATCTTATGGCCCAGATCAATGTCTGTAAGCTCAAGATAATAAAGAAATCCTTATGAGAGGTAACGTTTTTCAAAGGACAAAAAGAATAACAATGATTTAGAACTTGACTGAAGAGTGTAGGCGAAGAAGAAATTCTCTTTAACAATTCTTGCTAATTGTAATGAAAATAACTTCTCTACGTGACTATACAACTACGATGGCAAAGGATAGTTTATATAGACTACTAGTTATTTCTCAATGAGAAAACCATGAGGCCTCCTGACAAGGGGCGAAGCAAATATTTCTTATTGAAGAGGTCTGTCTTCGGAAATGTAATGTTTAGACTCCGTTAAATAAATAAGATAAAGGAATTCGTCATTGCCTATTGTCGGAAGAATTTTCTGGCCTCGCCTAAGTAAACAGATCATATGTTAGGACCAGACCTCATTCCTCCATCGGACGGTTTATTTATTGATAAGTAGCGTGTTGCCGCATAATAAAATCTGCCATATCGTCCTGTCCCAGGATTTTTCAAAACCAGACCGAAAATACAAAGCCGTTAAGGCTGTTAAAGCACCTGCAGCTCTTCTGCTGTTGCAAATATACGTGGGTAATCATCAGGTGAGGCAATTGCTTTGCCCCCATTCTCAAAAAAAAAAAAATACAAAGACTCGTGACGTAAAATAAGAGTTCCCTGATACTGTGATCGTCAATCTACCACCATCTGTTGTGATTATGACAAATTAAAAACTATTTCCAGAGGTCTCAGTAGTGCATTGTCAACCGGTTAAAGAAGAGAAGAAGAAGAATTGTATTTACGAAATATTCAATGTACATACAATTCTATGGTTGAAATTAGCGTTGTATAAATGAACGTTCGTACTACATAGTATGTAATCGTATAGTATATGTTGCAAATATATTCTCGGAGAGTAACGCCCACGACAAAAACGATATCTAAAAAACTGCACCGAACGCTAGATAAATATAGCAGATTGGTTTAATTTTGACCCCACAGTGTAGAAACGAACAGAGTGGACGTTTGATTATTATACGAAATTCTTGTAGCTGACAAGAGTAGATCATGTAGGATCCTCAAAGATACATCCTTACTTAAAATTCAATATACATTGTCTCTTTATTGCTTTTACCCTTTTTTTTATAATCCGTTATCACTTAACCTAAAATATATGATTAGAAAAGCGTTTAGAAGTTTTTTGTGATGCATAAGCCCAATACATATATATCCGATACCTTAATGTTATAAAACATATAACCTCGCATGAGATTCTAACCTACTACCCACTAATCTGTTTTTTTTTATTAAATAATTAAGTAATATAGACAAAGCTTGTAAATAAAGAAACAAATGTAACTTCTTGAAAGCAATATGCACGAAGAAGGGTTAGTCTTACATGACAACACAGTTCAACACTTGTCAAGTATTAACTCACGTAGAAATGAAAAGTGCGCTCCCGAGACGACTGACTGAACGCGTTTGTTCTCCATACACGTGGTTCGGATTACTCGTGAGATTAAAAAAAAATTAAAGCGCAACGTCAACCATAAATATCAGATACTAAATTGTTATGTTTGAACGGGGTGTATGTGGGAAGATTTGTTTTATTGGATTGGGGTGACAAAGAATCTTCCAGTCCACGATGATGATAAGTGTCTACTGGCACGAACACCTGCAAACAACTTCAATCAAAGAAGGTTACATATACGTTGACATCACTGAGGACAGTGTTGTAATGCTTCATAGCTCGTAATTGTTAGTGAATCTCGCAACCTAGTATTAGGATAAAACCTTTTTATACAAGGCCAAAGTGAACAGACACCTTCTAGGCAAACGTGTACCATCCTAGGCCCCATCTTCGCTTTCTATCGTGACAAGATTGAGGTCAAACGTGAACGTAGTTTATAAAAAAAAATATATAAATGTCAATCTAACCGCAACGTGGTGCAACCACATGGTAACAAACGAGGCTCTGGCTTGAGACACTGGCGGATCATTTGTGCGAGGACGAGGGTTGATTGATTGGTTGGTGAGTTGGTGCAGTACTACCAGTAGTACTCACCAAGCCAGCGAGGTGAGTATGGATGAATCAATAAATAGGCTGATCGTGGGAACGATGAGATACGGATACTAACATTAATAAAAAAAATCTTTAAATGCTGAAAAATATTTACGGAACGAGCTGGTATATAGCTGGTATGGAGTACATCTTATGTACTATTTTTAAAGCCCTTTCGAGCAGGGTACAAGAAGCGACTGTTGACTGAAAAAAATATGTTGAATACCTTATACCATTTAAAGTTTATTTACAATTTTCCTTCATATTTTTATATTTGTGTACGCTCTGTGAATAGCTAGTCTGTGTCATCCATCATTATTGTAGGGTTTTTTCGTCGCGTCATTATCCGTCCGGATCCCCTCAGCTCCGTTGGTAATGATATGAAACCAAATTATAAGGCTTCGGATTTTGGGAGCCTATTAACATACCTAGCTGCGTAATTCGTGTATCATTTGGTTGTTTCTTGAAATAATGGAGGTTGGAGTGTGGGCTTAGATACGCCTTTCCGTGATACATTATTTAACTGCATTGTACTGTGGTTTATAGGCCTGTGAAGATGATAATGTCCAGTGTTCACATGGCGTTTCGTGTTAAAAATTATATTAACGTAATATGTTGACAACTGTAGGTAAAAGTTAGTATCGTCATGGAATTAAAATCGACTGTGACCGTGATATACGTTCTATACGTAATAATGAACGAATCAATAACGTCTTAAAGTTTTTTAATAATATTATTGTTTTTAGTGGTGTATAAAGATCTGACACGTGCTTTCTTCCAAAGAGTGTAAGCGTTGACTAGCCTTAAATCTCACGGTGACTGACAGATGGCGGGTTAAACATCTCAAAAAATCTCAGGAAGATAACCCAACATCCGCCGCGTTCTATCTCCCGGAAAGAAGAGAAAGTACTTTTGGCTAGGCTTCGTGGCAAATGGAAATCTGCCTACTCTACAGGGTTGAGACTATTTTACCTTAGTAGATGTAACATTTAAGCTGTGTGAATTAAATTATTTCTGCGTATATAGAAGACTGAAATAAAATTACGTGTTTCCCCATAAAACATTTTCGTATAAGAATTTTTGACGCATAAGATAATATTGGAATTTTTTTAATCCCGTCTGAGTTCCTATTATTATTAAGTAACCAAACAAAGCAAAGTGCTCTTTTTATAATCAAAGTATAATTTAAAAATCAGTTCTGAGCCTAATGGGGGATAAAACCGACCGAAATCACAGCCTGGATGCATTTCCACCGAGATACGAATTTTTTTTTTATTCAATTTCGGTTCCAGAATTAGAAGTGCCTAAGAAACACCGACAATGACACAGGTAGACCTATAATTACCCCCCCTCCCCCTTCGCTTCCTCCTCGCCTGTACCCAAATTACTGTACCGACCATTAACCACTACGGCAGGCTTATAAAAAAGCTGGAAAGAATAAAAAAGTCATATCTCAACCGTGCCAATGGCGGATGGTATATTTTTAACAAATGAATTTCGACTTTATTTGGTTTGAATATAGCTTAATATTAACACACATTAAGATATCGTAGACTCATGCAACATTAGATATAGGTATGATGCAACAATTTTTAGATTACTAGTAATTTTACTGCATTTTTCAACGATCTATTATCATAATTAATGTTTTTTTTTATGTTAAATGGAAGGAAATCTGTCACCCAGTTTCATCCTGTAGGTGATTAATTGAAAATATATAGACCCCCAATGGGCAGTAATGTCGTAAGGTCCGAAATGCTTGGTATAGCTGGATCTCTCTCATAGGAAGGCGCCCTATGAGAGAGGTCTCCTTCAGGAATTAACTAAGAAGAAGAATCATCTAGAAGCTCAAATCTAAAATAGAAATCACTAGTAAGTGAGAGTTTCTTGTCGCATTATTATTTATCTTGTGGATATCCACTTAGAGGTTACTAGGGGGAAAGCCTTGTAAAACTCATGGCAAATGAAAACCCATAATATCTTCGTACCTCTGTAGGCAACAGAATTAAATGCTTGCCTATACGTATCCTTACGTGTCAAAACAATAGAATTTACGGGGTTGCAAAAAGTTATGAGAGTTGTAAGTTTATATAATATGCAAGGAGTAATCTTACCCCTCGCATTTTGTACAATGATAATGAAGTAGATAATGAACATTAGATAATCAACCGACTTTCAAAATTATTTCACTGTTTGTAAACTACATTACACCAGATGTTTAATCTATGGCAGATGACGATGTGAAGGAAAACGGTAGCTAACCGCCAGGCCGAGTGTACGTAAACTGAGGAGGTAGTCTTTTCCTTAGGATGTCATTTGGATTTTGTAAATATGTAATGACCCGTTGAAACATTCATAGTCTGATGATGGATTGTATACGCAGTAATGCCATCTCGAGAAATGATTTTGTGGAATAAATATTTGCCATTCGTGAGCTTCGCATGTGATGACATAGATGTCGCCACATATCGTTGTTTGATTTTCAAAAACCTCTGTGATTTGTAAGAATACGCTTAAAGATCTGTTTACGCTATGAACAAACTAATGGAAGTTCTAGCATAGGTTAGTAAATTAAAGGAGAAACAGATTATCTTTGAAACGATTGATACGGCTATAATAGTTAAATTTTATCTATTTTGTTTTGATATTTAAAAAATTTAAAGATTTTTTCCGGCTGGGTACATTCGGTTTCTACCAATACTTCGTTTCGCTTCACGTTTTAGTGAACGGATATTTTTAATTCTGAAACTATATACCACAGCCATGCAGTTTATACTGCCTACCTTTTCTTTTATCTGTAATTTATGAACTTTATTGCGGGATCTTAAGCTCATAAAAAACTTTAATGACGATGTTCATGAGTTTAATTAAGATAGCTCCAAGTATAACCAATGTTATGTAGTTTATTTTGATAAAAATAACAATAAGAGCCTGCAGAAGTATATTTACGAGGGTTTTATGAAAAAAAAGGACACCAGTAAGAGATGATGAAACTCATAGAAGTAATAATAAATAGTTTATTGAGAAATTATTTAAAAATAAAGAGGCTTCTTTGGACCAGTAGCTCCTCCGTTGTTGCAGATGTATGTGGGCGACAATAATCACTACTCATCAGGTATGTGTGTAATATAATTTCTCTCAAACTTCACTCACCGAACGAAAAGCGGAAGCACAAGATAGCGTCAACGTGACCATGGTACTACCTCTGTCGAGCCGGCTCGTTCGAGCAACAGCAAAAGCCGCCGCTCGGCTCTACCACGTACCAATTGCTGGCATACTGTTAAAGTTGAGCACTCAGTCCCTATAAACATGTAAGCAATGTAAGGGATACTTGTAATTGTTGCCAAACAATGAAAAACTCTTTAATACTGTACAAAAAATATATTTCAATAAAAAACAAAGTTTTTCGTGGTGATCACATTTGTGAAAATTACGTCATGACCTTGAACTCCTAAAAGCTAATCAACTCGAACCAGAGTATTAAAACATAGAACTGGAAAGGATTGACGTCACGCGCTTATGTACCATGTTTTATATTTCAAGTACCTTTATAATTTTTAGATATAAAATATCTTATTCTATCTAACCTGAGCAATGGCGTGAGCTTTCAGAATTTACTTTCTTAAATTATATCGCCTCATTATTATTTAATAAATAAACATAAATTGCGACCAATATAAAATTTATTTGTGGGTAAACTGAAGTTAAAACGCACATGCCTCAGAGCACTGGGTAATTGCAAGAGAAATACAACAAAAGAGCTTTTAATTTATTGCCAGCCACCGTATGCAAACAAAATTAGGGTGACTTTACGATCGAAAAAAGAAATCAGCCATTAAACTATACTTTATAAAATGTTTATTAACTATAATAATTGGTGGGTTTTACGACTTTAGACAATAAGAGAGCTGCAAATTGCTAGATTATTGTGTCGGGTCTTAATTATTCGTAATGAACATTGGAATTTTACGAGACTTCATTATTTATTATTTTAAGAAGTCGTCAATGCCTTTGTTTTATATGAGACTACAACAATATAATGAAATATATGGGTATGGCAGGAGAGGCTTGAAAGCAGGATAAATTCAGTATAAATGAGAGCGTTAAGAAGTATGATTGATGTGAAGATAACCGACAGAGTACGAAATAATGTGATCAGAGAGCATTGTGGCGTGAAAGACGATGAAGCGACACGAATTGAGAAAGGGATGCTGAGCTGGTTTGGACATGTGGAGAGGATGAATTAAAAGTAGGCTGGCGAAATAAATATAAGAGGCAAGTGTAAATGGTAGAAACGGGAGAGGAAGACCTAGGCGAACATTTCACGATCAAATCAGAGACGTTCTGAAAAAAGGACACCTCAAGAGTAGTCTAAACCAACGAGCATGCATGCGAAGTTTGATAAAAGTGGAAGAAGCGAAAGACGTATGTCAGGACCGTAGCAAGTGGAAGAAGATTGTCTCTGCCTACCCTTTTGGGAACAAGACGTGAATATATACATACATATATACAACACAATGCAATGTAGAAGTATTCTTATAGTGCTAATGGGAAACGAAGAGCGCGTGGCTTAGTGGTTACCGTATTTGACTGCTAATGGGTCTTCGGTTCAGATTTCAGCGGCAATCAATATTTGTGTAAAAACACAAATTATTGCTGATTTACGGATTTGGTTGTGTTATATTTGTCCCGTATCTCTGACACTGCGTCTGACACGTCTTATCGCATAAGCTTTACATCGGATATGGAAAGGTCGAGACGGGTGAGTGCCTCTATGTTTGGTCATACATTTTCTCGGCACTATTACAACTCCTGCGCAGTTAACTGTCGATAGTGTTTTCCCAAGTCGCCTCATACGTAACCCACGTGAATAAAGATGTCGTATATTCTTACTACACGGTGTAGACACTACACGGCGGTGAGTACCCAATAAAGGCTATATTTTATGTTTTTTTTTATCTAATTTGCAGGCGAACTTAGTCCTCGTGAAATTCAGTTATCACAGTTGAAGATTAGTTGTCCCTCTTTCACTTTAAAACGGAGCAAATTACTGCACGTGATTTTTTGCACGGCGACTTTTTAGTTTAGACGTGGATGACGCATTCGTCGTTTTGGGGGCCTGAAATAGAGATTGTGATGTCGATAATGGGTACCATCATTCAGTATTAGAAACAGGCATTTCTTGGGAAAAGGTAAAGCTAAGGTAGCAGCCTGTGAATGCCCACTGCAGGGCAAAGGCCTTCTCTGTGCGAGCTTTGGAGCTTTGGTTCCGCCGCATCGCTCCAATCCGGGTTGGCGGAATTCACAAGTTCCCGAAACGATGTTGTATTATTTCCCCGAAATGCAAGTTTTTCTTACGATGTTTTGCTTCACCGTCGAGCACATGGTAAATTCAGCATTCTTTAAGTGTCATTAATAATAAGCGTAATATCAAATAGTAACCGTACAGCCTATCGCAAACGTTATCTCCCGGCCGTCACAGGAAATTTGGATTCGAAATTTTTGGATGGGCTGGTCGTGATTAGTCGGTCATCAGAGCCTCGTAGGATAGGTACCGATTGAGTAGCCGATATATGAGAAAAGTAACCTAATTTGAACATCGAAAACGAGATTTGTATCGAAACGAATGGAACCAGCATTATATATTTAACGTGTCGCTGGCTCAGTAGTTCAAACGTTTGTTACTCGCACGGTACATGTGGTTTCTTTGGACTACAAATAATTCTTGCCGATCAGTGTGTTTGTCCATGTGCAATTTATATATGTAGTCTACCCCTACGATACGGGAGAAATTCCTACAGTAGGTAAATAACGTTTTTTTCTAATAGATAAAAATTAAACCCTCAAGACCGTATACCCAATACTGGGGGAGGTCACAGATCTAGACGGAGAGGATTTAAGCCCACTTTTCAATAGAGCATTTTAGGACAACGTGACAGGTGATGAGCCTGTCGCAGTATTAGTGTCCAAGCCTACAATACTAATGTTTACCCAAATCGAAGCACTTCCGAATAGATGATCGAACACGGGTCTACTGATTCAGAGACCACGAGTTACTCTAACCACTCCGTTATCAAGTTTCAGAAAAAAAGTAAATAAAAAATTAATGATAAAATTAAAAAGTATTTTAAATCACACTTTAATAAAAATCAACTTTCACATAGCTCTTCATTACAAGTTCACAACAATACGACCGATCGCTTTAAAGAATTATTAAATACAGAACCTGGGTCCACAATAAATATTTAATGCGTGCCGACGTTTCTACGGAGTGTATTATAAAACTTTAATTACACCGCTGCATTAACAGGTCCTAATAACAGCTGTCATAAACAATCGTATTATTACAGCTCTTATTTGTGTACTCTCGAATTTATTGCTGAAAAATCGAAATTTTTTTACATAGTAATTGTATTTATTGCTGGTCTTAAAACATCAGAGCGCAGTCTCTGCGAAGCCGGAGCAAAAAGTCAAACTGAGTATAGTATTTACTCATATCTACTATAACGTATTCAAAATCGACATAATCTAAGATAGAAAAAAGTAAAATAGCAGCTAGTGTCCACTGCTGGGTAAAGACCTCCGTTTCCAATATTTTAGATGGTTTTGGAGCCGGGACGGGCACGCCACGCTGCTCCTCTCTTGAGCTTAACGGGTTGACGGGCTTCATATATCCACGAAATACTATTTTTTATTACTTCTTATTACGATAATTAATACAGCACTTAAAATTGCTATTAATAATTTTAGTGGTACGGGCATCGGGGATCAAAGCCAGGTCAAACCCCTATCAAACTAAAGCATAGGCATCTAACCACTAGGATAACATGGCAATCTAAGAAACCATCAAGTTAAAATGTTTTCTGATAATTGTAAAGTTAACAATCAACGAAAACAACGCCCTTATTCTACATTTAATGTAAATTAAAGTTCCACTTTCGGTGATAGACCCAATCGCAATATTTCAAAGGGTTTCGGAGCCATGAAGGGTCCGCCCCGTTGCTCCGGTGCGTTCTGTGATATCACATAACCTCAAAATTATATTTTTTATTGTTTCGCACACTTTTTTCCTTCCCCGTGGAGCACGTGGCAGATTCAACACACATAGAAGCTATTAACAGTTTAAGTGGTGACGGAACCCGGCTCCTGGCAGCTCTTTATTTATCTATATTTATTTATATATATGAATCGAAATTATCCACAACAGCCTTATTGAATTCTAAACGGAGTATTTAATCGTCGCTTTTAAGATAATCACGACCCCATATCTGAAATGAACCGATTCCACTTGCGCATACAGAATTACCAGGCAATAAACAAAGTGAAACCGAACATGCCCATAGAGCTCGTGATTCCGGCGAGCCACCTCGGAGGCTTTAATTGTCACCGAGCATTAAACGGCACCAACTGACACCAAATATGGTGCTCGCAGAACGGTGAGAGTCACGCCTCTGGGTTTAGAGTACGCTCGAAGTGGGAAATATGGTGTTAGGTCGATAAAAGGGTGGATGTTTGGCGTCGTATTGGATTATTTTTTGGTGCAAACTGGCGCTAGGAAAGGTATGAAGTAGTTATAATTTTTTTTTTTATGGGAAATAGAATTTTTTTTACGGCAAATGAGCAAGCGATTCACATGATGGCAAGTGATTACCGGCACCCAAGTACAGCTTTTAGGGGTATTTGGGAGATGGAAGGGAGGATGAGGAGGGGGATGGGGGGTGGGCGTCCGGTTACCTCACTCACCAAACGAAACGCAGAAGCACAAGATGCATCTACTTCACGCCGGTATTCTGCGAGGCTGTGGTACTACCTCGGTCGAGGCGGTCCATTCGAGCTTCAGCAAAAGCCGCCGCTTAGCTCTACCAATTTAATGACCTATCATAAAATAGTATAGAAACAAATAATTAAGGCCACGATAGCGCCCGGGGTCCGGAAAAACAGGATATTACGCCTGATTGGACCCTGGGTGCCGGAGATTCTATGCGCTAATTTACCACGTACTCGATGATTTGATTGATGAGAAACCCGTATGACTGCTAAAAAGAAGTAAGCGCGCGCGCAACTCAATAAACGTGACAGAACTTGTAAATTACTGCTTAGTATATAAACAATTATATACTTCTCACAGTTGAGATACGCACACTACATAAACATATTAATATTACAAACTTCCAATTCAAAATCCAAGACACTCGCAGCCAATCGTAACGTTGCACGAAAACGTTGCGCGTTTCACTTCAAAAAATATTTCGACATGTGACGTACGCCAAATCGAGCTAAAGACACGACTCTTTCTTCCTCAATAACTCTTTCAAAAATGACGAGGCTTACTATGCTGAGAGCGGTGGAAGCATAGTAGTTCAAGGTGCTCGCTTTATTGGCCAGGGTTTGATCTCCGGTGCCGGCACCACTAAAATTGTTAAAAGCATTTTTAGTGCTGAATTAACCACGTGCTCGACGGTGAAGAAAACATCGTGAGGAGATCTGCATTTCGTAAAAATTAAAAAAAAAATTGTTTCGAGGATATGTAAAGTCTGTCAATCAAATATTTCAATTTTTAAAACTCAAATATTTGAGAACCTTTGCCCTACAGGCCCTCGAGAAAGCTGAAACGATAAAACTGTCTATAAAATTTGGAATATATCATATAATTCAAATTTATACACGACACTTCGCAAGCTATCAACTTCTTTTGCTGGAAATGCGTCATACAGTTGTCTCACTTCTTTTGATTGTATATCAGATATTCTGCTTTTGTTTATGGTTTCATTTAACTACTTTTTCTTTCTTATTTTAATTCATTTTTATTCTTCCTTTCTTTTCTATATACAGTCGATAGAGACCAAAACCGTATGCAGTCAGCCTACCATCTAGCTCACCAATAGGCTGGTAGCCTACAATAGCCTTCGCCCCAATATGGCTGTAATTGGAAATTCTGCAGAATGCCTGCGACTGCAGGACGCGCGGGCTTGTACCGTCCGGCTGCAATCCTACAATGCGACAACTACACGGGCACTCGTGTGCCCGTTTAGGCGGTAAGCCTCAATACGATGCGGTATTAGGGTGGGTTTGATAGTCTGAATCGGTCCATTGCGAAATTATACGATTTAATTTCTCCGAACGTACACTGTTCGTAAATGTGGTGGTTAATCAAATGCTAGAAGCCTAGCGCGCTTTCACTGAGGTTTAAATCAATTATTTACAAATAGAATCCAGTTGTGAACGTAGTATGTACTAATGCACTTCAATCACTATTCATATTACATACAGTAAACTGAGCCGACTGTCTGAATAGTAGTCACTCTCCATCAGGTTGACTGTGTTAACCCGTTCATCACGCCAATCCAATGTTAGACAGACAGTGTTTAAGAATTTCCATCAGGCAGCGCCGCAAATGGGAACCCTTTTTCAACAATTTTTTTCTCCCAAATATGGTTTAAGACCGGTCACGCACCTGCAGCTCCTCTGGTGTTACAGATGTACGCGGGCGACGGTAATCACTTACCATCAAGTGTGCAGCGAGGTAGTTTGACCCCGTTCCCATAAAAATGGCTGTTGTATTATTAATACATTTATATTATTTAAACTATTAACTATAGTAGTATTGAATTATAATTTAGGACCGAAATCTTTCGTAAATTGTTTATATTCAATTTGAAAAAAAAAGTAATGTAGCAGACTGTAAATACCCCGTTTCGGGCAAAGGCTTCCTTATTAACACTTGTCTCCGCTTTATTACCTGTTTTACTTAACCGCCTTGGTTATTCAGCACTTAAAGATGCAATTGACAATAATTAGAATTACCCGCTTTATTTAAATTCATAGTTCCCACTGAAACTAAGCCACTGGTCTACCACGGCTATACACCTGCCTTTAATATTACTAGATATTTAATATTATTAGATATCAACATTGCTTAATAATATTCCGATAACACGGGCGCGACTAAACCAATATCAACAATTGTGGCTCCATTGCGAACCCTTAGCGATCTATTTTCTGTGCTCGACAAACAAATTACTTTCAAGAAAATATTTTTAATAGTATACCCTCGCAACGCTTAGCTGTTTACGATCGCAAAATACAAACCCAACCGCAATGGAGCGTTCTTTATTCTAATCCGTTGTAATAAAGGTTACCATGAGTGCAATACCACGTTGGCATGTGCATGCTCTCGAAAGGCTTTGTTGACATTTTTCAGTTTATGCTTTCCTATTGTAAGAAATTGTATTTATTATTTATTACCGTCAGAGGGAGCTGGTGCAAAGTCGGGAGCTTTGTCATGGAAAGAAATTGTTACTTACCTTTTATTATTTGCTACGGTAATTACTTTGCATTGTGTTCACTTTAATTTGCGTCTGTATTTTAACATGTCACCATGCGAAACAGCATGTTACAACAGTTTATGTTGGTTTGTTATAGTCTGGTTGCTGCAGGTAGACCCTTTGTTAAAAAAACAGGAGGGGCTTAAGTTTAAGTCTATTTTGTGGTTCATCGAAACAAACAAATTAAAAATAACGCAACATTCAATTTTGAAAAAATTTCAATTCGCCATTACAAATTAACGCGTGGTTAATACCTATATATTATAAAATGTAATTTCTACCTAGGAAGGAATAAAGAAATATTAAAGTTCGCGTAAAAACTCATCGGCACACTTTTTACAACCTTATTTTACGGTCGATTCTTTAACCAGTCACATAAATGTGTCCTGTTAATAAATTTACAACCGACGATAAAATACTGGTACGTTACATTGACCTCTCGTCGCTGAAAATTATAGGCGATGTCGAAAAAAAGTTTATTAACACACAAATCATAAATTTCGAAAATTAACTGACGTTCGTCGAAAAGCGTTTAAAAATTTCACTTGTTTGAATGAATAACGATATTAATCTTTTAAAGGGTCTCAGAATAAAGACCACATGGCACTAAGCGAAAAAGGGGGAAAAAAAACAAGGTGCGTTAGCACGACTTGAGTGAAAAAAATATACGATGTCAGAAGTCGTATAAATTAAATTAGCGACATCAATGAGAACCTTCTTAATCACTTTTGGGTTTACAAATAAAGTGTCGCTGTCAATTTTGGGGGATTTATCAATTCGTATTTATCATTAAGAGGTATCTGCGTTTCCAGTTACAGCGATTCACAATCTGGGGTCAGTTTTGAGTCTAAGCCGTACCCGTATATAGAATTCCGTATCGAAATCATCGACTCGAATATAACATCGACTTGAAGAACTTCCAGGAGGGTCCCATACATAAGTTCATAATAAGGCGTTAGAAGATGAATAAGTAAAGTAGCAGATTGTAAGTTCCCACTGCTGGGCAAAGGCCTTCTTCTCGAAATATCTGAGAGGGTGCTCCAGTGCGGGTTGAAGGTTTCACATATCCTCGAAATAATATTTTTATTATTTATCAGACATGCAGGTTTCCTCACGAGGTTTTCCTTCACCGCCGAGCACGTGGTACAATACTTAACAATTTCAGTGGTGCCGGCACCGCGGATCGAACTCAGAGCACTCTCGCTCTATGGCCACTAGGCTACCACGCCTTCATTCTATTCTATATTCTATATTCATCTATCATTAAAGTAAAAAATAATGACTGTATTACATTGCTATGGAAAAACTATGTTAGCATAACCAGGATAATATAAGCATAATGGCATAGCCGTGAGGATCAACATGCCTAAGTGGCAATGGGCCGGCCACATGGCACGCAGAACTGACAACCGCTGGGGAGGAATGGTTCTCGAGTGGCAACCTGGGACAGGCAGATGACGATCACAATTATAACATATTGTTCAATTGCCTAACCCGCTTGCCCAGCGTGATGAAAATGGGTAAACCCACCGAGAAATGTAGACCTATGTCAAGGTGAGGACTAAAATGTGAGGTGGATTTTTAACAAATAACAAACTTTACTGCCTTGGAGTCGTCTGGGTAGGTCTGGAACACATACAGCAGTGCAGCAACTATCGAGTTCCGGTTTGTAAAGATAGAGAGACACTATAATTACGGGCAAACATCCTCGATTGAAGTTGTTTTCAGGTGTCCATGGGCTTCAGTAGTCACTTACATTCAAGTGGACGATATGCTCATTTTTCATCCAAACACAATTGAAAAAAATTAGCCTGATGGCAATAGACAATAGCTTTTATTAAACTGTTACGTTAACGTAGTTGGTAACCATTGTTTCTTGATCTTTAACATAGTACAAATAACTTAACGTTGAGACAATGTTAAGTTACTTTATGAGGGAATAACTAGAATTTAAAAAACATTTAAATTTACTTAAAAATGTGCCTAAGAAACGGAAATAATTGTGTTAAAAATCCTTCCCATTCCATCCCATTTACCACTAAAATAATATATTAATAACAACAATCTAATAACATAACCAAAACCGAAGCGATAACAAATAACAAGAAAGATAACCGTGATAAAAAGCCTTTCCGTGTTAATTGTTCGAATGCTGAACGTACTACGAAGAACTGACGTCTATACTGGGCGTCCGTGCCACTATATCATTCTTGTACAAGGCAGTACCAGTACAACTAGTAGGCACGTTAAAAGGACTCACTAATGGCATCATTTCCTTCCCGCTCTTCTGGTTTTTGTCGGCCAGTCCGAGATGACGCGCCGCCGACGACTGCAATTTGTCAATGTGGGCAGAGGAAAAAAAAAACGCGCGGTCATTTTAGAATTGCGGCAACACTTCTGCAGTGTGGATTTAAGTTTTTTTTTTCCAACGTAAAAAGGAAATTGATTTTAGAATTGCTCTATCTTCTGTGTTTTAAAACTCTTGTCTTTATGATTACATACATTATCTTATCTAGGTGAACTTTCCTCGTAATGCGCATGCGTTTCGAAAAGACCTGACGTGATTTAAACGAAAGCTGTTGAGTTTAATGGCAACAGGTGCGCATGGTGATTGTTAAAACTTCCACATCGATTTTAACTTTCAATCGGAGACTGCAATTTTGTGCTATCTGTAATCTTACTGACATTTATATACCCATTCGACTTCATATATCTTTAGAATTCGTGTGCATCTTAACTTAGTGTTACCGTTGATGACTCAGGGAACGGAGGTGTGGCCTCACTAGAGGAAGCTCAGAGTTCCGCCGCGGACTAAAGAAAGGGAAACAATCGATTTCTCTGCGAGATAGAATCTGAAAACTAGGCTAGCATAGCTATAAAGATCAGCTAGCTGAGAGGGCATTGGACAGTATGCCGAACTGATAACCTGATGACTGGGTAAGAAAGATTCTCGAGTGGCAACATCGTGCAGGCAAATTCAGTCTGGGATGCCGCCCGCTAGATGGAGTGAGTACACAATGTTGCAGAAACCAGATGAATGTAGGTGACTAAGGATAGTGTTGTGTTTTATGGATAAGTGGTCGACTAAATATCAATTTAATTAGCTACTATATATATATATATATATATATATATATAACACTAAAATCTTCTCAAATATTAATATAGGAGAGGGCCTGTGCCCAGCAGTGGGACAATTTTACGCACCTGCAGCTGCTCAGGTGTTCGTGAGTGATGGTAGTCACTTGCCATCAGGTGAGCCGCTTGCTCTTTTGCACCATATCGCAAAAAAAATAAATAAAAAAAGCTCCGCGCCGAGACCTTCAATAAAATTGTATAAGCAAATACGTGCATAATTAATCGAGTGTTATAAAATATAGTAATAGTTTCTTATATGCAGAAGCGGCTCGATTTTATGAGGAATCTATTAAACATCAATCTCGGATACAAAAGGGTTGAATTCAGAAGTAGTTGCCTCTCACATAAAAGCAAGATTTATTACGGTACTTAGATCTAGCCTGTGATCGCACAGCCAATGCGGTATGTTGCTGTAAATACACTCGGGATGAGTGTAAGGCTGCGTCTATTTCTTCATTCGAACGGAGTCTTAGAATAGTTAACGTCAAATTAGATCCTTGAAGTGAGAAGAATGTTTTACTTTCGTTGAATCATCGCTGGCGAACCATCCTTTGAAGCTGTTACAGGTTTGAATCTCGGTAGGAGCATATATTTGTATGATGAAGAAACATTAATTGTTTGTAACTGACTATAGTATGTTTACCAGTTTTCACGATATAGGTAATCTTGATTAGGGACATTTCCTAAAATTTAATAAATAATATCACAGATAGGAAGTCATACAACATGATACATGAACCATGAAAAAAGTTAATATTATATAAACTCGATAAAAGCCAATGTGTGATATTGGTGTAAATATCAGAAACCGTTATTCCTACACTATAAAAACGTTTCTGTAGCGCTATGAAACCTCTAAATGTCCTTCTACTGAATAAAGGTCTCTACTCATATTTTAAGAGCCGGAAACAGTTCACCTTCAATCGAGTTCCAACACCTACAAAAAAAATTTTTTTTTCTCAGACATTAATGTTACCTCACGATGATTCCTTCACCGCCGGCACTCATTCACACAAAATTTCTAATCAACAAGTGTCACTGTAGTAAGCTTAAAAAGAAACGAACTTTTACCAAGGTGAAGTTTTGATGTGAAAATTGACTCACAAAGAAGTGAACAACAAAGACCGCGTTTCTAAGCCCAAAAGCAAGTGAACACACGTTGACATTTAGCTCGCAATCTCCTAGCCCATCAGCTGCATACATTAGAGTTAATAAAGCGTACAAGGTGCTTTTCATTAGTGCAACCTGGTCGGCCATCTTGATACGGCCCGAGCCACTCGGTACCCGGAATTGTGCGGGAGCCTGATAGACGTTTTGTCTTTAGATTTTTTTGAGCTAATTAGTTTAATGAGGTGTTTTGCGCGGTTGGTCCACGGGTGAGAGTATTAGAGATGCGCATGTTCATTCCGACTGTTAAGTGGGTGTGCTGATTTAAATGTCCTTTTTAGAAGATACGAGATGTTTCATTTGTATTATTTTGCAGTAAAAATTTCTTTATTATAATAATACTTTTCTTTACTTTTAATCTTACTTTACTCTTATAGCTGTTTCGTGTGTTTTTTTTAAATATACTTTTCAATAAGTCAATACTGCATTTATGTGACTGCGTCATTGGTTATATTTTAAGTTGCCCGTTAGCCCTTACTTAGATATCAGTACAAAATTATAAATTATTGCACTCTATATCTATGTTATTGCATTTTATAATATACAAGATATACTGCAACCCATCTGTGTGGTCGCACCAAAACAACACGACGGGAGCAAAACAATCCAGGAAATATATTTATTTAAAAAGGACTACGTTTAGCAGTGGACCTACATGAGAAGAATAATGATTATATTTTTTGTATGAAATTACGTGCAAACGGTTACAGGAAAGAACACATCCAAAGTGCTGAAAATTTAAATTCAAAATATGCAGTGAAACGAAACACGGAATTTATTTTAAGTAAACATCCAACCTAAAAGCAGCTTTGTTGATGATTTGGTTAACATTCGACACTGATGTCTACATATCATTGAATAAATATTACGCTTGGTAAAGTTTTTAAGCTAGCTTAGAACGATAAAGTGATACATACAAGCTCAATAGAAGCTAATACCAATGCAAAAAATATACAAAAAAGTCACAACATGCATAAGGAAAGGGTTTTAACAATCAACGCGACAAATACATGAACTGATACGTATACAAATATACTCACTAGAAGCTGATATAAATGTAAAAAGCATATTAAGCACGATTCGTTGTTTTAAAAAGTAGGAAAAATTCACAAAAAACATAAGAAATAGGATTCTAGCAATCAACGCGACAAAAGCCACTCAGTTAACGGCCAATTGTAAGCTTTGTTTAGTCAGACCGGACTTAGTCATGAAGCGATAAACACAAGCTCAAAAGAAGCTAATACAAATGCAAGGAACGAATCAAGCATTGTAAGATGACTTAAAAAATCCACAACAATAAGAAAAAAATCTTTAAAAATCAACGTGATAGACGCTATTCTGTTACCGGCCAATAGTAAACTGTTTGGCCTGTATGAACTTTAATCACGAATTGATACATACAAGCTCAATAGAAACTGATACAAATGCAAGGAACATGTCGAGCATTGTTAGTTGACTTGAAAATGGGAAAAAATTTTTTTTTTCAACGTGATAAACGCCATAAGTAAGCGGCCAATAGTAAACTACGTTCAACAATATAACCACGACAAACGCTAAGGACAGGACCGCTGACCAACATAATTGGATCGGCGCTCGGTACGGTCGCACAGGTATAATACAATCGACTTTTTCACCGCGTATTTGGTAGTATCATAATTTCTTGTCCGCTGTTTCGCTCCTCTTTGTCCTTTTTTTTTTCGCATCGACACAGTGCGGCCTTTTCGATTCGCTCACTGATAATTCCGAGTCCGCTCGGCATTCGGAATAAATGCTGGCTACTTATTGCCATCGCTCGCCGTACCAGAATGTCTTATGTAACAGACGAAGTTGATATTTTCGAGACGTTTTTAGTTTCGGATTCCACTTATTGTTCCATAATGGGGTGTGATGAGGCATTTTTGTAAATTTAACTCGCTTGCATACGTGCGTTCGGTGTGTAAATCGATACTAAAGGTATTTGGAGCAATTGCTTACTTATATTGTATGACCACCGATAACAAGGTATTTTTGTACGTGCACGCCAAATTTCTCTCATTAATGAAGTTACTTTGGAAAAAATAAAACTCAATACATTTATTAAAATATTAACTATCTCCGTCTTCGTTTTTTGCTTCAGCGATATGGAAGTCTCCAAGAGACCTCATTTGTTATATATCTTATGCTCCGTGGATAATAAACCAACAAAAACACGCATGAGAATTCTTTCGCTGGAATTCGAGTTATCAAATTGTTAATATAATCCTCTGAATATTATACCGTTTTCATTTCATTTGCTAGATTATTAAAATCCATACTATTGGCGATTACATTTTGCGATTTTGATATAACCTAAGTTATTATTTTTGATATCTTAAATCCCCTCTTAGGCATATTCAGCCATAATGCCATGTAGAAAGATATTAATCTTTTACCAAGGCTGATTTTAATGCTTAATATAATCTACTATAAGGCCTTTTTCAAGAAGACTGAAGAAGAAGAAGAAGAAAGTACTTTATTCATTGCCACAACTCAAGTAACACATAAGTAAACTTAATGTAAAAAAAATAATAACAATAATATTTTATTGAGTTGCAGCAACAAAACGGTGTCCGACTCAGCATAATGCTGTAGCAATGGTAAACCACAACTACAGCGCTGGTATTCATCAGGCTTTATGTACTACATGATGAATATATAAATAACAACAAAAGACGTAATAATAATAATAAATATAGAAATACCCCATACAATAATAATAATAATATATAATTCCGCAACGAGGACTAACAAATTTTAACCACTATTAACCTAATTGCCATGTAAAAGAAGTGACCTCTCTAGACATCTCTACGCTTGAAACAAATAACTTCGCAGATTCAAGCAGCAACGGTTTAGTTTCACAACTGTGTATTACCTATTTTCTTTACATGGGTGATGCCACTAAGGGATGAGCTTTAAATATCTCATGACAATCTTCGGGACCAATCTCCGATGATTGGCAAACGGAAATCCCTACCAAAGAGATAGTCGTGTCAATAGGAAGTCCGTACTCCCTGCATCGCCTCACGAGAGACAGGCGTTAGTGGTTATATAATAATATTTTATTGGGTTGCAGCAACAAAACGGTGTCCGACTCAGCATAATGCTGCAGCAATGGTAAACCACAACTACAGCGCTGGTATTCTGTCGGAAACTTTTTTTTTTTTCGCATCGACACAGTGGCGGCCTTTTCGATTCGCTCACTGATAATTCGAGTCCGCTCGGCATTCGGAATAAATGCTGGCTACTTATTGCCATCGCTCGCCGTACCAGAATGTCTTATGTAACAGACGAAGTTGATATTTTCGAGACGTTTTTAGTTTCGGATTCCACTTATTGTTCCATAATGGGGTGTGATGAGGCATTTTTGTAAATTTAACTCGCTTGTATACGTGCGTTCGGTGTGTAAATCGATACTAAAGGTATTTGGAGCAATTGCTTACTTATATTGTATGACCACCACAAGGTATTTTTGTACGTGCACGCCAAATTTCTCTCATTAATGAAGTTACTTTGGAAAAATAAAACTCAATACATTTATTAAAATATAACAAACCAAACAAGTAACAACTCTGTAGTACTACTATACTAATAATATTTCAAATACTAATGTAATTCTGCTGTCTGTTTATTACGTTTTCAAGGCAAAACCACATTAACTTTGATGAAATTTGAGATGGTTAGTTTTATCAGGGAAAAACCGCTGGAAAATTTTTCACGCAGATGAAGACGCTATTTGTCGTTCTATTATAAAGCGGAGCCATTCATGTATTTGTATGTTTCAATACGATAAAAATTAGTAAATCTATCTAGTTAATAAAACTCTAATATTGACTAACAGACAACACCGTATATAACGTCCTTATGTGACGTAGAGCACTAAGGAGATTTTTTTAAAAATTCAGGGGGTTAAATGAAAGTGGAATAAGAATAAAAAAGGGGCATGAATAAAGCAGGTTGCCCAAAAAACTGTGACATTTGAGATAAGTCAGATAGTCCCTGAGATGTTTCCGATTGTTCTGTTTGTTTATCCTCGGAGTATGTATCTAAATTATAACCTCCAGGTTACGTTGTGTTTAAATCTGCCACCACATTTCTGTTCGTGTCGTAAGAAGCGACCATGAGAAAAACCTTCAAAGTTTCGTAGCATCCGACAGACTACAGATTAACGGTATCAAGAATGCCGCAGAGTTCGATCTGTGCATCCAAGATACGAGCTATCTGGTAATGCCGACGCCATTTTGCCTACCAAACGTGATGATTATGGTAGAACTTTCCATTGGCAGAGACCTATGACCAGCAGTGAACTTGCACCCTGAATTATCACACTGAAGATGACAAAGAAGAAAATGAAACAGGTCATAACTCTATTTTATAATAATTATTCTAAACACATTACACTGTCGTGCATGAATGTACCGCAAGAATTTCGGAGTAAAAAGACAGGTAATAACGAGTCGGTGCCGAAATAAAGCTCTGTTCAAGACTACAAGGAGATTATGCCAACATTAAAATTTTACTTTTTGTTCACGACCGTCGTTTGGTCAGAAGGTTATAACCTTATTTCTTTGCTGAGCAAATATAACTTAATATCTACACTATTATGAAATTGTCAAAAAATCCGTAACCTGTACATCGCAGATATTCAAAAACAAACCTTTCGGAATAAGAAATACGCTTAACCTCGAGTTAAAAAATATATTTAATTTTTTTGGAATTTTTGTATGTTTCAATACGATAAAATTAGTAAATCTATCTAGTTAATAAAACTCTAATATTGACTAACAGACAACACCGTATATAACGTCCTTATGTGACGTAGAGCACTAAGGAGATTTTTTTTTTAAATTCAGGGGGTTAAATGAAAGTGGAATAAGAATAAAAAAGGGGCATGAATAAAGCAGGTTGCCCAAAAACTGTGACATTTGAGATAAGTCAGATAGTCCCTGAGATGTTTCCGATTGTTCTGTTTGTTTATCCTCGGAGTATGTATCTAAATTATAACCTCCAGGTTACGTTGTGTTAAAATCTGCCACCACATTTCTGTTAGTGTCGTAAGAAGCGACCATGAGAAAAACCTTCAAAGTTTCGTAGCATCCGACAGACTACAGATTAACGGTATCAAGAATGCCGCAGAGTTCGATCTGTGCATCCAAGATACGAGCTATCTGGTAATGCCGACGCCATTTTGCCTACCAAACGTGATGATTATGGTAGAACTTTCCATTGGCAGAGACCTATGACCAGCAGTGAACTTGCACCCTGAATTATCACACTGAAGATGACAAAGAAGAAAATGAAACAGGTCATAACTCTATTTTATAATAATTATTCTAAACACATTACACTGTCGTGCATGAATGTACCGCAAGAATTTCGGAGTAAAAAGACAGGTAATAACGAGTCGGTGCCGAAATAAAGCTCTGTTCAAGACTACAAGGAGATTATGCCAACATTAAAATTTTACTTTTTGTTCACGACCGTCGTTTGGTCAGAAGGTTATAACCTTATTTCTTTGCTGAGCAAATATAACTTAATATCTACACTATTATGAAATTGTCAAAAAATCCGTAACCTGTACATCGCAGATATTCAAAAACAAACCTTTCGGAATAAGAAATACGCTTAACCTCGAGTTAAAAAATATATTTAATTTTTTTTTGGAATTTTTGTATGTTTGTCTGTCGGGGACTGGAATGGGATTAGCGGAAAGAGAGAGGGCCTCCGGTTACTTAATGATTTTTTAAGTAATTGTGTTTTATTTTTTTTTATGGGAAAGGCGGCAAACGCGCAAGGGTGAGTGATTGTAAGTGATGACCTGATGGTAAGGGATTACCGTCCCCCACGTACATCTGAAACACCAGAGGTGCTGCAGGTGCGTTGCCGGGCTTTAAGAATATTTAGGAGATGGGACGGAGGATGAGAAGGGGGATGGGGAGAGGGAGTGGGCCTCCGGTTACCTCACTCACCGAACAAAACGCAGAAGCACAAGATGCCTCTACTTCACGCCGGTATTCTGCGAGGCCGTGGTACCAACCTGGCCGCGCCGGCCCATTCGAGCCGCAGCAAAAGCCGCCACTTGGCTCTACCAAGTTATTACTTTTGTGGAGTAGATGAGAGACAGGGTATAACATTTCCTTGAGGTTTATCCACTTGAAGGCGTAAGTAGGCGTATATAGGTAAGAAGTTCATTTTGTAATTCGAACGCTAACAACCAAGATAAAACAAGACTTATCTGTTTAAGGAGGCGTAGATTAATCATCCATTTACATACAATTTACATAAATGCAGCAATGGCAGCCACGTTCAGGCAAACGCAGTTTGGGATGACCCCCCAGAAGATATAGCGATGACCTGCGCAGTGTTACGGGAAGTCGATGGGTGAAGGTGGCCCAGGACCGAGCTTCGTGGCAATCTTTGGTGGAGGCCTACGTTCAGCAGTGGACTTGAGATAGGCTGAAATGATGATGATAATACATAGATACAAAGTAAAAAATTAACTAAAAAAAATGCTAATAACACGTTACCAAAGGACCGATATAAAATAATTTCATCAAAATTTTGCGAATTCTCAGGCATCAGTGACATAGTACTTGATCACCATAAAAAAAAAGTAGTCTAGGGAGCCAATCGCATTCGTCAGTGTCGTCCCGCTCAGCCCCTGCCCTTGCGTTAGCGACCGCCGCGGGATTTCAAGAATTAAATCTCCAAAAGCGGGACTTTTCACTTGTCTCCAAAACGGACGGAGCATTGTCTCGAGTCGCTCTAATACCTGTGCCGTAAGCGCCCGATCGCTTCAATCCATTATGCCTCTTGTTACACGTACGCGCTAAAGTTGAATTTCGTCTGACGTATGATACGTATGAGATGTTTATTAACTTTCGCGAGCGATATTTATGCCATGTACGCAAACCTTCATCCCGTCCGGGATCCTATTTATTGCGACTATCGCTGTGTCCCTCTCGTATAAATTAATAACATCAACGAGACAGCAATACAGAGAGGTTTTTTAATTGGATTTTGTCTAATATTTCACAACCGTCTATACACTACTCTTCACAACTGTCACATACACTTGTCTCCATACATCGGCTTGGGAGCCAATCAGTATTTTTTTCTCTCTACGGAATCGGAAAGGAAACCGTTTTTTGTCATGTTATATTTAATGCAATTAAATCGAAGTTATTATTGCATTTTAATGACTTTCGGCGATATTTATATTTGTAACGAAAACGTGATTGTGTTTCTGTGTGCGCGTTGAAGACAACATTGTATTTAATCATATTTTGACTAAGCTACATTTAATACGTGTTATGAATGTGAAGACAATCTCCCAGCTCCGCCCTATCCCGTAAGCATTGTACCCTTCCTTGGTCAGAAAAATATCGTCGCTTCCGACAGTTCACTCCGGAATAACCGTCTAGAATTATCCAAACTCTTGTATAATATTCTCCGTATCCGATAAGATCCCTCCCACCTACGTGCAAAGCTTGACCATAACTGAAAACTCTCCCGTGGGTATAGGCCTGTCCTTCAGTGTACTATTTAAAGAATACTGAAAAACAAAGTTAGAAATACTTGAAATGTTGCTTGAACAGATGACGCTGTTGCAGACCACGAAACTGTTTATGGCTTGATATCTTAACCGAGGGCTGTGGTAGATCAGTGGCCGGGCGCTCTTTAAATGTCATAGTAGACGAATAACCTGGGTTTCATTCCCACAAACAAATTTATATGCGAGAGAAAATCAGTGCCGGTCATATATTTTCGCTCACGCATTACTCGTAACTTGTAAAAATCACATAAGACATGTGAATATTGGAGTCAATTAATTCAAGGTCAATTACCAGGAACAGGAAACGTAAGGTGAAGAATATCGGGAACGAACAAAAGAGTCCTCAATTAACCCAACGGAGCAGCGAACGGACCAAGCGATAAATCACGAATACCGCATTCAGCGAACGGTAGCACGGGATTCGAACCCGCGCCCGATAGCCCCGGGTCACGAGATGGGATCGCATCGCGACAGTCCCCCACGTTAATTGTGCTCGCACGATTTAATTGACGCCATTTTGAAATGGAGGCCCGTGTTATATATGGCATTGGGCTTGTTTAACGTAACGTAGTAACATTAAAAACATATTTATTTAATTCGATATTTAAAAACTAGACGATTGTTTTTTTTTGTATGACCATGTCAATAATACACTGCTAGATAAAGGCCTCTTCCGATTGAGGATTCGCTATGGTTGCATCGCTTGAAAAGCGCGTCGGCGTCTGCAGTACTGTCCGCGGTCTGGGGTTTGATTATATAAATTATATGCACCTGCATATATAAGTATATAAACATTCAAGGCTTATTTTCTGAGAAAGGGGGCAAATGAGTAAGCGGCCCACGTGATGATAAGTTATCGTACCGTATATCTACAACATCGTAGAAGCTGCAGAGCCGGCCTTAAAGGATATTTAGAGGATGGGAGGGATGATTGAGAGGGGAAGTGGATTTCCGGTTATCTAGAAGAACGAAACGTATGAGCACGAGACGCCTCTACCACACGTCGGTATTCAGTGAGGTCGTGGTACTAACTTAAACGAGCCGGCCCATTCGTGCAGCAGCCAAAGCCGCCGCTTGACTCAGCCACGTCATAAATTCTTATCGATTACAATCATTTCTATCGATAATGATTGTAATCGATAAGCGCAAAACTGAATTATTCGAATTAAGCTCTACGAACGAATCATTTATTATTAACACATAAAACTCTCCTATGATTGGTCACAGGTATAGTGAACAAGTTCTGTTGATGCTAATTCCTAGGCTGCTGCCGACCGCAGGGATCATTTATTATTAACACATAAAACTCTCCTATGATTGGTCACAGGTATAGTGAACAAGTTCTGTTGATGCTAATTCCTAGGCTGCAGCCGACCGCAGGGATCATTTATTATTAACACATAAAACTCTCCTATGATTGGTCACAGGTATAGTGAACAAGTTCTCTTGATGCTAATTTCTAGGCTGCTGCCGACAGTGATCATTTATAGTGAGACTGTGGGAAATTGTCATATTATTAATTAATAAATACAATACAGTCGTCATACACGACCAGCGACCATCATTAAAGATATCTACACGGTTTTCAGCTCAGTGTTTCTTTTAGATATCTTATCTTCATCATCATCACCAAAGATTGTCACGAAGCTCGGTCCTGAGCCACCTGCATCCATCGACTTCCCGCAACACTGCGCAGGTCGTCACACCATCTTGTGGGGTGTCGTCCTACACTGCGTTTGCCTGTACGTGGCTGCCACTCGAGAACCTTTTTCCCCAGCGGTTGTCAGTTCTACGAGCTATATATATCTCTTATCTTACATTATGTTATATTATCTTATCTTTTTTTCATATATATCATCACTGGTTAAAAACTACATCTAAAAGTGATCTAATTGGAAATTTCTAAATGTCCTTGACTAATAAATAATTTTGAAATAAAAACAACGTAATATGAGAATGATTAAGTTTGTGAATCCCCACAGCTGGGCATTAGCTACTGCTAAATCTGCTATTAGACGGTTTTTCAGCCAGGAAGGGTTGCCACCGCGCTGCTCCAGTTCGGGTTGGCGGACTTCATATATCCTCGAAATAATATTTTTGGTTATTTCTCAAACCGTCGAACACGTGATAATTTGCTGTTAGCAATTTTAGACCCTGACCACTAGGCTTCTACTATGTAACTAAATAGTTTTAGATATATGTAAGTGGACAAACACCGCTGAGAAAGAAGTTCTCAATACAAAGCCGGAGCATGTTGTTATCATTTTCAACATCTCATTACAGGCTTTCAGCAGTAGACTACTCCTTCTTATCCTAGAAGTCGTCTGGGAAAGTACCTACCCCCCCCCCCCCTTACATATTTCTATCGGCAATCACCAGTACAACCAATGTTGTGTACCGGTTTAAAGGTTCTGTTGAGCCTGTGAGGCATTTCATCTTAGTCCTTTGTGAATTTTTTGCTTGGAGCCATACTAAAACCGTAGCCACTTACCATCATTTGGACTGTTCGTTAGCTCGTCAACCCTCAGTTAATAAAAAAAGGACCCCCCTACTCCCCAAAGGTTGCCACAAAGTACGGTCGTGAACCATGCTGTATTCATCGACAACCATTCGTTCCTGAAGTCAGCTCTACCAGCTATGTCAGCCCATTGCCACTTCAGCTTGGGCCTTAAGGTTAGGTCGCTTATCCTATTTCTGCCGCCGATTTAATGGTTGCAGATTCCACCACGGCAGGCGGCCCCCAATTTGTTGTGCAACGCTCAAATTCATCAACCACGGACTCAACGTTATAAATACTACATTATGATAAGCCGAAGAATTGGATCACTCTTTTGAGGCACAAAGTTAAAATCAACAACTCCCATTTCAAGAAAGACTGTGAAACGGATTGGAAAACTACATCGGGCTTCATTAGTAACGGATTTTGTGAAGAGTGACTTTCAACAGAGGCGGAGCTAAGTGCCGAAGATGGGGTCCGAACAATGAGAACAGACAATGAAGTGGAGTCGAAAATTAAAGTTACGAAATATTTTTCGGGTCGGCTCGTTCCATTTTAAATTAAGTACGGTGACTACTTTTTCGTTCGGCTTGCATGTTATTAAAAATAAAAAAAGGGTTTTTTCCACGTTTAATAGCAACTTTAGAAAGTTAGCCCTCTATTTCAACAACACCTTGAATGTAGGTAACATGCCGGAATTCATTTGTGTAGTGTATAAGTAAACCGAGGATCAAGTAAGTTTGATTTAATATGACTTCCAAGAAAAAATTTTTGGAACTTACCATCACTTACCATCAGGTGAACCGTTTAATCGTTTACCACTCTTTCCCATAAAAAAAAAGACTCGCGATATTAAAAGTGATATAAGAAAACCACTCAATGACTCCTCGAAAATAGTAATTAAGACCAGTAACCTTCATTGCATCAAATTATAACTAGTGGGCACGAGGTCGACGGCCCGCCTCCGCGAGTGCTCAGTTTTATAGGGTTTTTAAGAAACACGAAGTATTATGATTCGTTCGATACTTTCATGTGCTAATGATAAGTCGGTCGGCGAGGCAATTCCAATGATAACAGAAAACCGAGCGGTACGAAATAAACGTAAATGTCACCGACGAGAACGAAATCTGTATCAACGCTGAATAAAAAAGGCATTAGAAATAATTTTCTAATGTTCCTTTTAATTTATATTTGTCGTAATCTTTTACGTCAATAAGATAAATTTTTAGTCGAATGTCAAATCTCATTATTACATTTTTTTTACTATCTACCGTCGTTTTGTAACGCGGCTCCTCTGACTGACGGTGAAGAAAGAGGCGAAAGAAACTCCATAGCTATTCTCTTTTTTGATATTTTCTTTTAAAAAATTATAACGTATATCATAAAATTAAAGGTATGGTCCCATGGTCAACTGAAATCATGCTACAAGAATACAGGAATCCATAAAACGCTAAACGCACAATTGCACTGCGAACTGGAGCAGACCTGCTCACTGTAGCTCCTGTTCACAAGTATGACGCATGTTTAGTTGTATTCAAGTAATTATTTATTATAATGCTCATAATTATATATGGAAGCGAAAGCTGGGTATGGCAGAAGAGGCATGAAAGCAGGATATATGCAGTAGAAATGAGAGCGTTAAGAAGTATGATTGATGTGAAGATTACTGACAGGGTTCGAAATAATGTGATCAGAGAGCGTTGTGGCGTGAAAGACGATGTAGTGATACGAATTGAGAAAGGGATGCTGAGCTGGTTAGAACATGTGGAGAAGATGAATGAAAGTAGGTTGACGAAACAAATATATGAGGGGAGTGTAAATGGTAGAGTCGGGAGAGGAAGACCTAGGCGAACATTTCACGATCAAATCGGAGACGTTCTGAAAAAAGGCCAGCTCAAGAGTACTCTAAACCAACGAGTCTACATGCGAAGATTGATGAAAGTGGGAGAAGCGAAAGACGTATGTCAGGACCGTAGCAAGTGGATGAAGATTGTCACTGCCTACTCCGTTGTGAACAAGGCGTGAATATACATAATTATATTTTATGTTTGTATAATTCTGCAAGTAATAGAATAAACATATTTTTGTGGGGATTTTAGAGCGATTAAAACCACAGCACCCGTGATCACGGACAGGGTGAGGTGAAGGACGTACTCATGTCAAAGCTAACTCGATCTACCGTCGTTTTATAATTATTAATTTTGATCCGATCTACACAAGGCACAAGGCGTTCACAGTATCTCACGGTCGAGCAGTGGTATGCCTGATTTTGGATTAAAAACTTATAACGAGAAACGGCGTAGTACCTTTTTATCCAAAGGACAACCTCACCCGCACGGAGTACACTCTGATAACTGACGAACGACGCCCTGCCACCCGACCGATGGCGTGATAACCATCTGAATATGCGGAACCACATACTACAGACTAGAGCACTGTGCTCACCAACCCGCTTACCCACCAGCTATACACGTCAGCTTAAGTTAGCGCTTGCTCATTAAAACACCTATGTAGAGAACTTATACAGACTGATTTACACTAACTTAGAGATATAAAAATATAAATTAATAATTTTAATTTGTTTATTTAAATTTTATTTGCACATTAAAGAACAAAAAGGCGGACTTAATGCCCAGAGGCATTCTCTACCAGTCTACCATTAGATTGAACAGAGTAAATTTAATTCTCGAATATTATACCACGATACAATACTTATATATGGAGGTATTTAGACATACACTATACAAACATATTTACAAATTTCAATCATCTAAGTTTACGTACAATGCATTAGTAAACTTAGATGATTTCTTGTCATAAAAGAAAAAAAAATATCGAATAGAACACATTGTTATTAATAATGAAGTTTTGTGATTCAGTTCTGAGATGTTCAAAGTTTCAAGTCTGTAGCTCATCATGCAGTTAGTTCAATTTCACCGAACAAACAAACAAGCTAATAGACAGACAAGAAAGAGTGTTTATTTCCTAAATTTCTATGCGCATGTGTCAAAATGTCGTTCGAGAATGGGAGCACACTTAACAAGGCTGGTTTTAAGCTGAGCTATAGAGGGATGAGGAAATGCACAAGTAAACGGGTAGTCAGGTGCAGACCGATTTATTCTCACATCGACAGCGGCGGTATACAATAGATATTCGTTCATAACAGATACCCAATAGAAATATATTATTTAAGTTAGATCATGCTAAATACGCTGTACGTATTATTTTATCAGTCTTTACAATTGCCAAGTTGTGCCGCAATAAATCCAAGTTTCTCGGACATCACGTCGGTTCACTTTATCTGTTGAATTCTAAGTTCTTTCTCCGCGAACCCTGCCCTCTAAACATTCAAGCGATAACGTCCTAATAACATGTAATAACTATAAAATTATTCCAATACAAAACTACTTGGCGAAAGGCAGACGATATCACGTACGTCCTGAATCTTAATAATATTCCACTGATTTATGCAAAGT
The DNA here is from genome assembly GCA_029286595.1 of Bhutanitis thaidina. Classification (NCBI taxonomy): domain Eukaryota; kingdom Metazoa; phylum Arthropoda; class Insecta; order Lepidoptera; family Papilionidae; genus Bhutanitis; species Bhutanitis thaidina. The sequence continues at coordinate 15,837,693 of JAGSMS010000022.1, read as the reverse complement.
CGACTATATACATTAAACTTCAGAGTCGAAATTCGTATGGTAGCTAAGGAATAAAATTTAGCTTTCTATGCACAGGAAAGAAATCTTTAAGCAGATGTAATTAAGATGCATATTCTCAATGCTGTGTCTTGATCGAGTATCACATTTCGTTCTCACTTCGTCAGGTGTCGCTAGCGGCGTCGCTCTGTTTTGTTCGCTTTTGTTCTACGGAGTGTGAACTCGATAAAAAAACTTAAAAAAGGAAGCGAGCTGCGTTCAGAATAGGGGTGTTTACGAACGAAAAAAAAGAGCATATTTATGAAAAGGTACGAATGTTTGCGCTTCAGTTTGTACGTCGCTTTTATTATTACGCCCTTTGTTGGCCTTTGATGTGTTGCGTCCCGGATTTAATGTAGATATTCACCCGTTAAAGCGGCGAAAGCGGTATTGAAATCAGTTTTTGGACGTCGAGAAAATAAAAACAATCCATGGTGGTACATCTAAAACTTACCACCTTCCATATCGAATGTTCAACGAATTGAACTGTATTCATGTATTAATCATTTGCTCTTGTTTAAATAGTTTTATTGTACGTGTACTTACAGTAGTAGATTATGCATTATACATTGGTAAATCGTCATATCTAATAGAACGTCACATTTAACATCCAGGCAGCATCGGTCGCTTGTGACAACCCTACAGCTAGAGATGTTAAACAGAAAAGAAAATCAAAAGATATGAAACATTGGTAATAATCATTTATTGTTGTTTGACAACAATAACACTTCGACGCATAGGTGGTCGAGATTTACGGCAGAACGACGCCTAGATTGAACATACATCGATATATATCAATTAACCAAACAGCAAAATACGTCGACTTGAGTTCAGTGTTAATATGTCGATCACGAATGTGTTTCTGTTTATTTTAATCCATAACAGGACACCATCGATCATTATAGTTATCAGCGGATAATGTTAAGCGATGGCACGGTGATAGTGCGATGTTAAATTTAAATCCATTGTGACAGTTTCCACTTTGGGCATTAGTCTTGGAAACTGGCAGTAAGGTTAGCAGAGAAATCTTAGAAACTATATCCACCGTAACTATAACTATAACTTGTGTTCATATTACCTTTTTCTTTCCGGGTTGCCTGGAGGAAATCGCTCCTTAGCGATAAGGCCGCATGTTGTACATTTTTTTTTATTTTTTAAATAATCTCTGTTAAATCTCAGTGTGTACAATAAAATTTCATACATTTCTTTCATTCATTCGATCAACAGAAACAAGTAAAATTGGTTAGAAGGAGAATTGTACAACTATATCAACCAACGGAAAACAAATAAAATTGAATTAAAAGTTGATGACTCAAACACAAGATAAATGGTGATATTTTTTAAAGAATAACTTACACTTTTCTATATGTTAACATCTATTGAGTGTTTATAAAACCGAATGATAAGACTTGATAATCTATGCTAACAATTAATTTGAAATTAATGCAACGAATATTTTACTACGATAGCAAGTTATATTAAACATGTAAAGGCTTCTATAGATAATATAAAATATAAAAACAGTAAAACAGTAAAACATTTATATTACAAGCTATGCAAGTCGTGATCATTAAAAATAAACTACCAAAGCTTTTTTTGTTAACTGTACACCAATCTTAACGTACGAGTTTTAATCCAAATCTCTTGTAAGTATTTCAACACGCTCCTCCGCTCTCGTCAAACGAGTGGGACTTTAGCCTATCTCTATCTATCATTACCATATCATAGGATAAAAAAAGAGAGACAAATGGCTGCGCCGGTACCGTGTTGAATGGAATAAATGAATTTCTTTTGTGCGTCGATCCGACACTCAGAAACACACTATCTCGATATTTTATTAAAATTTATACTTTTCGGAGTAGTTAGTTCATATAAAACTTACAATGTCATTGTTAATACTGGTCTCGTTAAAAAAAAACCATCCTTTGAAGGCATGCCCACCTCTGTAAGGAGTTGAACCATATTACTGTAAATTTTCATTAGCAGTACTGCATACCTCCTAGACTGTAAAGCTCCTTGTGTACACATAACATTAATTCCAAATACTTGCCGATGAATGCTCCTCGTAAACCTGTTCCCTCAATCTTACCTGCAAATGAAAAAAAAACGATCATGATAAGAAATGTCAACATTATTATTGCACTAAATGCATGAGAGCCGCTTTAAGATAAACACAGATGTAACAACTAGATTGAGAATGCTACAGACTGTATCTTGCTCTCCGTAACTAAGTAAGCTTTGCAGGTAAAGGAACCGCGTTCGAGTAGACCAAAATATCGACCAATGTCAGTAACATAACGGAACTGAATTTCATGTGGGGGAGGTTGAGAATCAGGTACCTAATACTTACATCGAGGCATTCCATCATGGATGAGATGCCCTGTAAGGTACACCAGTAAATGAATCTCTGGTTCGATCACTCCCTCTAGGAAACACAGCAGTATAATACTGGTAATTTTGTTCTTAATATGCGAAAGTGACGTTCTAGTCCCGTAAGCCGACCCATTTGTACTACCACTGTAATTTAACTACACCGTGATTCTTTTTTTTTTTTTTTTTTTATTCTTTTTAAAAACCTTACCTTCCGCTGTAGGAATTTCTTTCTGTGTCGCGGAGGCAGTTGACATACATGAATTGCACATGGACAAACACCCAGACCGGGAACTATTATTTGTAGTATAAATACTAGTCCCGTGCGGGAATCGATCCTGCGACCCAAAGTGCCGCACCTAAACGCTTTGCCACTACGCCACCGAGCCGTCAAACTGACAACTCTCTCTCAAACTCTACTCTCTCTCTCAAACTCTACCATATAAAGTATATGAACTAACTTACGTTTACTTTATACACACGAGTGATGATACCCGTTCTATCCCTATATATCATATATGTTATATGGTTACAGTATATTCGAATAGATTTTCTGTATTCTGGGATTTAGATTAGAGAGGGATTAGTCAGCTGAGCGCACCGTGTGCAGGTGAGTCTGGTATTTGAAGAAAAAGTTAGTATATTCTGCTTTACTGTATATGAATAATGAAATAATTTGTAACCTTTATTTTTATATAAATTAATAATTGTTAGTATCCTCTTGACCGACCACTGAGAAATGTTGCCTTCAATCTGTGTGAACAGTGTTGTTCCAGTCACATTGTTTAGGTGCTCCAACGACTCCTAGAATGTCCATTTTGTAATACAAATAGAACGGTTATAGAGCGAAATGAACCGAATAACTAAACCATAAATTACCAACACTAAAAATGTAATCCGTCTGTAAAAGGTGAAGGAAAATATCGTGAGGAAACCTGCATGTCTGAGAAATAATAAAAATATTATTTCGAGGATATGTGAAGCCCTCCAACCCGCACTGGAGCAGCGTGGCGGGCCCTTCCCGACTTCTAAGCCCTCTTTGATACTCGTATTTAAGAAGGAGGCCTTTGCCCAGCAGTGGACACTCATAGGCTACTTTACTTTTTACTTTACTGTAAAAGGTAGCTCTAATCGCTCTCGACAATGTTCCCTAACTTCCCGTGAAAATAACGCCCAAATCTATTTAATAGATGTCAAGTTTAGCCCGAATAAACAAACATACTTACAGATATGTAGTCAAGCAGATAAATTCATAACGTGTTTTTGAGTTTCCGAGTCATGCGAATGACCATATGAGCACAGACAGACATCAATTTTATATACGCCAGGTTACGTAACAACGTTCAATTTAACTGCAACGGGACCCAACAAATGCTGTACGTGGATGTAAAGTAAGCGCTTGGAAACTAACCACCTTAGTTGCTTTATCTTAAACCAGTCTTTGATTGGTCAATAAACGGATTCCGTAATAGAACTGCGCTGGTTTACTCACAGGCTAGAGCAGACCTGAGCATGCCCCTGTTGAGGCGATTTTCATAAATCGAAGCACAGACGTATACGGTGATAGAGAGTTTTCTTTATAATTATGTAGACTGACGTTTTAAATTGTAAATACAAATACAAAAAAAAATAGACGATCATTTACATGCTATGTCCTAATTCGGACATAAACTTAGTTTGTACCTTCAACTATACTGGAAATGTCAATGTCAATATTAAAAAGTTCATATTAATATTAAACTCCTCCCTACACTATTGTGTTGTTATTTTTGTAGTAATACTGAAAAGTACTGTTATATTACTGATAAAATAATTATTATTACTTGTAAGATCTTGTATAAAAAGTTGATATAAGATAAAAGTGTTGAATTGTAAATTGGCCAAAAAACATAGGTATTAAAAATACAATACTAATGTCATGTAATAACACTTTTGAACATACTATTTGCTTACATTATAAAAATCTATGCAATGATTATTTCTATGTGACTAACTTAAGAACACTTTAAAGTTTCATAGCATTAAGAATCACTAAGTACCACTCCTGATTAACGGGTCCATAAAGTAGGGGAGACAGACAAACTCATTGAAAATTCTAATAGCTTTTTTGTTCGATACAATTGCTTCATTAGTCACGCTAACAGAGCATAGTGTAGCTAAACAATAGAGCCATCAATACGTCGGAAACTGACCAACATTTGTATTCCTAACGTATCCCAGACTTATCAAGTTTATCTATTATGCATAGTAGAGTCTGCAGTCTCACTTATCTATGATATTCGATATTACGTAGCTAAGTAATACCAGATAATAGTAGAGACATACGGAATTAATTCGCTATCGTGTAATATGACATTCTTTTGAATTAAAAGTATTAAATAATTTTATATGGCTGCTCATGTCAATTGAAAACAAACTCTGTGTCTATTGCACCGAAGTTACAAATCCAAGTATTTTAAAAAAGCTATATAAATTACACTCGATCTAAGCTACCTCGAGAATGTAGAAGCCTACCAGGTTTTTGCGATACACGATAAAGCTATTTAGTGCTCAAGATTATATTGGTTTTGTTTTATTTTTCCAAGAAATGGAGCCACCGCATTTTGATCTGAATAGCTTAAAACATCCGTTAGTCCGCTTTAAGTATTTAGGTATTAATTCCTTAATAGTGAATAGACAAAATTAAATGTTCTATTCTTTATCTGAAGCTTTATCCGCTGCAAAACCATGTCTCGGATGTGAATAATAACATAGTACGATTTCATCGAGCAATAACTTCACACTAAATTGTAGTTATTTTTCATAGGCATAGCCGATAACGCCCTTGATAAGAAAATCTGAAGCATGAAAGGAAAAAAAATATTATCGTCCGACAATACGGAAACAAAATCCCACAGAAAAGATATGATAGTGGCCACATAAATAACGTAGCGGCACTGCGTTGTGAGTATGGACAGACTTCCAGAAAAACATGCTAGCTTTTGTAATACTATCTTGGGAAGAAGTTCAGCCATGGATTTACTTAGACTGAAGAATAAGTAGTTTTGCTGTGTGGTATCGGCGTAAAAAACTGCCACACCTCTTTTATGCCGGCGAGTGACCCTTAGTCCTTTTGACCTAAGGGAAAAGCGCATTGGCTACCGATAGATGGCGCGATAACCATAATGAAACATATCAATCCTCTAGCCGAGCGTGATGGTCATGGAAAATCCTCCTTATAGGAGGGGCCTATGTACGGATGAAAAAGAGGGAAAACATGTTATGGTAACATTGATTAGCAATGTATCAGGCGCATTGATTTTTGTTATAATACTTTACTGCATATATTTTGAGTTCCGTGTCGTAATCGTATCGTCCGAACTAAATGACCGGCATTTCTGTGAAGATGTGTCAGAAAAAACGAAGCTGAGCGTGCTCCGCGCGTTCATTACTATGTTACATAATTCGTCTTTATGTTAGTAGCATTAAAGTACATATTGGCATAGCATATTCCCATTGGAGTTATTAGAGTGTTGTAAGAATGCGAGGCGCATTCGGGACGTGCGTTTTTCAATTATTCCGAATCGCGCGAAATGCTCAGCCGTCGCTTTGGCTCTGCTTTTTGGGCAGGTGGTGGTTCATAATAACTTCGGTGTTTTCCCTTTAATGACTCCAGTAATCCATAGCCGCTTTTGTGGAGCAGGATATCTTTACAAGACAAAACCGATTTGTCGAATCCACGACCCCTGTCTAAAATTCGTCTCTAGTAAATGTAATTTATCTTAATATTGATCGTTTGAATCTACTTTGGAACTTCATTGAGACACGAATGTACATGATGGTACATTAGTATGAAACGAATGAATATCCCATTGGGGCGATTGATCGGGCCGTCGGTCGTCGGTTTAACGGAAACATCCAATTTATGAAACTTTCTACTTCATATTCGTTTCTAATTTAAATATTTTACTAAAGCAATCAGTGTCGACATGATATAAGCATACAAATTAAATGCTAACAACACATTTATTGTTTATCTCACCATAGGAGTACACTACTAATGACGTCACAGAAGATTGACACTGTTCTTTTCTTTCCACGGGCACGGAGTCCTATATTGCAACAGCTTTCAACTATCTGCCAGTGTCAAGAGTAATAATAAAATAATTTTCGGATGTGAATCCAATGGAACTTGATAATTTTGTTCGAGTATATAGACAGTAGAACCATGGTCAAATTTTACAGAAGATGTGTTGCACTGATGGCACCGAAACGAAAATCGACGTTTTTCGGTTTATTATTGAATTCTCCAAATACTACTTAATGCGTACACATTCAAAGCACTCGCGGCATAGTACACTATCAAAACTCGAAATACATATACAATGATAACATAATCAATTCAAAGACAAAACGATTACTTTTCCTGTTCGCAAAAGTCCTAAACAAAGTTCCATATCATAAAAGTCAAACCACAGACACATTCATAGAACATCCTTCCTAGTAAATAAGCAATAATGCACGATTTCCCATTCGAGATGTTATTAGTGATCGTTTCCATAAATTAGATATGAAATTAAAACAAAAAGTCCAGGCTCCATGATACTAAATGTCATTGACCGGCTACCGATCCAAAAGTATAAATGTTATATTCAATCGATATTAAAAAAACGAGTTTCTGATCACTGATGGGATTCGAGTCTAGCGATAAATTACGGAATATGCTAAAAACGGGCTAGCGAGTTTCGGTAGAACTTTAAATAGAGATTGCGTGCAGCGGAAACTTCACGAAATATTATTTTTAATTAGATTTCGATCGTATACGTAATGAGGTATTATAGTAACTCATGTGTTCATTGATTTATATTAGTAAAAGTAATTAAAAGTAATCATAAATGTTTACGTTCGCCATCAAATCATGTTGGATGTTATAGTAGCAATACTAGCTTCGCCCGCGTACCCCATGTCTTTTTCTATGTATGGTTGAAAGACAAACATCCAGACACACACATACTTTAACGTTTATTATATTATATATTATAAGCTTTCATAGACTAATAAAATTATTATATTTCGACTAAGATATGGGTATCTTCTTTATAGTCTTCTCTGATGGGATCAGAGAAGACTATAAAGAAGTTTTATAATAAAAAAAATATAATCGTCGCCATTCTACAATTAATAAGAATAATAAACAACATAGTTGTCTAAAGATAATCAATATATTTCTATAATAAATATTAACCTACAGAAAGAACTGAGAGATGTAACATAACAAATAATTTACGGCAGTTCGGAATATACATTTGTCAACAAAACGATTCGACATTCCCTATTTAAGATGTTAACGTGACCCTTGGAGGTGGATCGATTTAAAATGCTACTGGGCGTATTGTAAAGGTGAGATTACACTAATGATGTTTTTACAACACGCGAATGATTGACTTATACGTGAAAAGATAACCAAATAGAATGCTCATCTAACACGGACGTGAAAATTACATTACTGAATGCGCTGAATTTTTAGAACATAAACAAGAGTAGATTACCGGTTTTTCGTATATACCGCCCGGACGCTAAGATTTGTGAACTTGCTGAAATTGACTGAATGCTTTCCGATGAAGGAAACCTGCATATACAATAGTAATATTATCGAACAGGTACCATGAAGCTGAGTTGTACATGCCCAAAAGTGGGAAGATACAAACGCTAAAATTTATCAAGTTTAATTTTATAATCTGACATTCTTCATTTAAAATAAATAAATTTTATGTATTTAAGTACAGAAACAGCAAATATTTATATGAAATAGAATGAAACACCACCTTTACTTATGGAGAACAATACAAATGCTATTAACTAAAGACATAAATTCAAGCCTCCGCATGTTAAAATACGAAAAGAGCGTGAAATTCGGAGAAACCACGCGATAAGAGCAACATAGTAAAGGTTTAATAAATAGGACATCTTTATGAACCAGTTTTGTATAAATTATTGTAAAAAAATTGATAAAAGTTTGTTGATTTCAATAACATAGCTTGAAGGCCTAAAAAGAACAGTACTACATTTAAGTCGCAATAGTCAAGAAAACTGTTTCCGTATGGTACAGTCGTAAGAATTTTCCACGCCATTTCCTCCCATTGGGGTCGTAGGATGCGACTAAGGGAAAAGCCTTGAAGCCTACCGACAGATGGCGGTGTAACAATTTAGAAAAATGCCAGATCAAAATGAAGCAGACCGATGTCGGGCAGCAACACGTCTAAAGTGATCTCCAATCCGCTTGCCTTATAGGAGAGGCCTATGCCCCGCTGTGGAATATTTACAGGCTGTAAGGTAAGTCGAGAAAAGGTAACTTGGTCCAAAAATGTCAACCATATCTGTTGACTGACAGATGAGGCTATACCGACCGACAATAATCCATACGAAAATGCCGTTATATAAAAGGGAGTAGCATCCCTTGTGAGAGGCACATGCAAGTTATGTGTTATGACCAGCACTGGGCTCGTGAAGCTAATAAAAAAGGTAATTAAATTTGAATAAAATGACGCTTCACATTAAAAATATAACTAAATAGAAAAAAAAAAGTTTTCAACAAATGTAATTTAAATAAAAGTAAAATATTTTTGTCAGTGTTATCTTTGTAGAATATATCCCGGTTGTTTTGTAAATGCAGCCGACAACTTTTAGTGGCCCCGCGACCTCCGACACAGTGCGACATCACCCTTATGTCCCTGTACCGCTTTCACTCAGGTTACATGTATTTGCATTTACATATTTTCTACAAAACTTTTGTCTCATGTTTGCTTTTTAGTTCCGTAATAATAATAATTTTAAGTTTATTATTACATTCCTAAATAAGTTCAAGAAGCTTTAAGCTTTGAACAGTTAATTGCTGACCATAGGCTTCTCTAAGGACCTCCTCATAAGGAGTCAAGTGCTTTTTTTTGTAAAGGATGTAAACGAGCAAGCTGTTGGTAATCACTTACCAACAGGCACAGTCGCTCACGTAAATCTGCAACACGAGAGGAGCTGCAAATGCGTTTCGGCCTTTAAGGATGTTTGGGGGATGGGAGGGATGATTGAGATAGGGGTTGGGTAGGGAGAAGGTTGCTTTACTATCAAACACGTGGTATGTTTACCTCAAAAAACTCTTAATTGAGCGATTAAGTGAAGTCAGCGGATGCCGGTGGCTTAGGACCGACCTTTGTGACAATCTTTGGGAGAGGCATATGTTCAGCAGTTGAATTGTGATAGGCTGACATGATGATGAGTGATTATAACATGCATCATCTAAAATTACCTGGCAGGTTATTACAGCCTAACAATAACTTTTCGAACTAGCAACTGTTTCACAAAATACTTGCTTCATTTAACAGAAAGGGTTTTCACATGTCTTCGCTGAGAACCCTAAAATATTAGAACATTCAACACAAATCGTATTCGTGTGTTTTTTGTAATCTCCGTTGACGCGTTGTACCGGCCATCCATTTAAAGTGACTCTATGTTGTTTATTCCATTGTGAGTATAGAGGTTCGATTCTCGACTAAATCTATGACTAGCAAAACGATGTTTCTTACAATGTTTTCTTTATGGGATAAGTGATCATGAATGACATATTTCATGGTTTTCTATAACCCTGCAAGACATTTACAATATCATATCAAGGCCAAAGATTTTAATAGTTACAAAAATTATAATATTATTTTTAAATTATCACTACAACGATGTTTTTCTGGGCGACTACGACTAGAGCGACAACAGTTGAATACGATTGGCAGTTGTTAACTGCGCAGGAGATATTATAGTGCCGTAAACGTACGCGCACAGTGGCACTCACTCGTCTTTACCTTCCCATATCTAATGTAAAACTTATGCGGTAAGATCGGAGGAAGGGACGGTTGTAATGTCAAAGACACGGGACGCAATAAAATACAACCAGACCCAAAACCAATAATAAGCTACAGAAAGTATATATACATATTATAGTTAGCACTTTATATTATCTGGGTATGTATTTTTCATTTTGTACAAATATTCACAGTTGAATCAATACAATAGTATATTAAAGACATAATGGATACTTCTCAACTATTAAAAATACTGAAGGAACAAAAAGAAATTTAATGCATTTATGACGTAGCAGGGAGCAAGCATATAATGGCAAAGGTTGTATCAATAAAAAGAAAATAAACGGTTTGAAAAGGGTAACATTTGACACAATAACATGGCAAAACGCGCCGCGACCAGCTGAGTTATATGCAAGGCGCCGATAGTGAGAAATAATGCGCCGACGCCGTGTAACGCTTGCGAACATACCATGTATGTGAAACATTCGTGACTGCGGAACGTATAGAATCGACAAAATATTTTTAAATCTGTTTTTAATTTTTGCGATCTGCATAAATCATATGAACATTTTGTAATACAGCTTACTTTTTACTAACTTTATCAGCTTGTAAAAGATCAATGCCAGTCTTTCCAAGAAAGCGCCAACCGAACCGGCATGCCATTTATTGCCGATACTCGGCACGCTGAGCGAGCCTGTCGAGTACGAGCGAGTCGGCGAGCGTGGTGCCGTCACGCCAGTGATGCTAGTCCTCGTCACTATAGTCTATGGTATTTGTTTTCGATATATTCGGATTGATTTTCTCCCATCATTCGATCGCCAGAGCCTGATTCGTATTAACGTCTGATTACAGCTGAGTGCAGTATGACGTCGTATGTTCGAGTACGCCATTCGACTATAGTCGTGAACCACTCCAGATACAAGCTGTAATGCTTAGTTGGAGGGTTAACAGGAATATTGATAATGTATATATATTGCATATGGAGAGATATGGAGAGCCATACACGATGTAGATTCTCTCTAGAAATGCTTGGTATATAAAATAAAATGCTCAATATTTTACGTTAAGTTACATAATCGACAGGCCGTCGTATATCAAGACAAGCGGCATTCAATATTGAATAGTGAAGCGACACTGATTCAAATGTCAGACATTCGCACCGAGTTTTATTACCCTCCCGATATGGTCAAGTGGAGTTTGTTAGGACTAGAGACGTGTGAAGTTAGCTCAGATGTAATTTGCTCGAAACCAGTGAGTTATTTTTAATGCACTGTTTCATTTATTCACTTTTAATTTCTTGTTAAAGTGAACGTTTACAGTTATTTATACAATGATGATTTATTTCATTTAATATTTAATTCAAATTTTAATTTACGTTTCTTCCATAGTATTAAAGATTATTAAAAAGTATTAATTACAAAAACTTATCGCTAAGTCTATTTAAAAGCAGAACAGACCTTAAAATTCTGCACTGCTGGGAAAGGTCTCCTTAAACAATTTTGGACTTTTAATTATAGTTGTGTTATCACCGAGGATCAAACTGTGGTTATTCGCGTACTATGGAACTAAAAGCGAGCCCCGACCCCTGCTCGACGAAATTGAAACAATAGCCAAATTATTAAAGTGAGAAAAATTATACCATTAAGTTATTATTACATAAAATATCTGTAGATATTTTATATAATAATAACGTAATATATTTAAATAAAAAAGTAATATATATAAACATAGTTTAGATTAAGAGAGCTTCGACAGAAATTTATTATAATAACGCCAAATAAAAGATGTACTTCTCCGCCAGTCTACAACTTAATAGCTCTACAGGACCCATCCACACAGTCGTGGCAATGTAAAATGTGACCGTAGGCGTCCAAATAACAAGGTTTTGTCCTCTAAACGACAACTATTGTAACTATATCGCAATACCCGATGGCATCTGAATGTTTCTGGATCTGCTGAGGATCTGCCGAAGATGTTTGCAATGTGTCACACGGACGCAGCGTTTGGTGTTCGTGTCGCTCTCTACGACGTCAATCAACAAGTATATTAAAAATGCATTTTTTTTTAAATTGAACTAATATTTACGGATTTGATTCGTGTTTGATTTTAATTCTTTAAATCCCGACATATTTGATGCTTTACAGCTCCTATGTTCACGTGGGACTAAGTTTAATGCGTAGATCGGACTAAAAGTAATAATTTAAAAGCTGACAGAAGTCCGGGTTTTCTATGACAGCAGGATGTCCAACACTCGAGTCCTACCTGAATATGGGTGCAAGCACCCGAATCGTCGGGAGTTGAAAAGGGAAAAACTCAACACGATAAATCCGTAAACATTAGTTTCATTTCAATGTTTTAGTGTAAATATAAGAAATAATTATATTACTGAAATAGATAAATTATCACGACTCACGGCTGCCAGGAAAATGACAAATAAGTCTTGTGACTTCTGTCAAGTTGAAAAGCTACCATTTACCAGACTTAATATACTGTTTCAAAATACTTATCACTAGTGTCTAAGGAGGAAGGCATCAGCTTGCCTACCAAAGTGATTACGAATTTAATTCATTTCATTCTCTTAATTATTACTTAAGTATTATGTCTCTCCGAGGAGTTTTTATGAGCTGATGGTGTCAATGATGATAAAGTCAACCAACTCAACTCGACAACACTATGAGTTGGTCGACAACGGTAGGCTTGGTTCCTCCCTTTACTACATGGCGGCCTACACTGTCGATCTTCTCTCGACGCTTTTTGGGCGTCGGGGGAACTGTACTGGAGCCTACACATCACTTTACTATTAGAAGAGATAGGGTTTATGTGGCTCAGTACATACGTGCACGTGCACTAAAACACTAAAGTACAAACACTAAAGCCTGTCAACCATAGAGGTGGACAGAGATTACGCCTCCTTGACTAAGTACTATCGAACAATTATAGAACAATTTTACACCTTCGTACTGTTGTACACAATTAATGTCCGTGTGTCACTTATTATAAAACCAAGGGTGCAGTGTAACAAGGCACCTCCGCACATATATCGTATTTAAATCCTTATTTAATGTGTTTCTGTTCACTTCGAGACTCAGTGGTGTTGCCACGTCGGTGTTTGCTATTATAGCAAAAAGTCCTTTTCGATTTTATCTACGTAGTGGGAAATAAACAAGAAACACTTTTATGTCACAAACATAACACAATAGAAGACAATTCGCTATGGTGGCTTTTCAGCAAACTGTAATAGCTGTTATTTATTTCTTATTGCATAGAATGGGCGAGAAGTAAGGTTTCGTTTGTATTCATAGTTCATACCAACATGTTCGTATCTTAGAACAATTTTTGATGATTCTTCTTCTTCTCTATCAGCTTATTTCAGTTCACCGTTGAACATTGGTCTCTCCAAGAAGCCGAAACAGAATAGGAACAAAAAACAATATAGGTCTCGTCTAAAAGCACCAGCGAATTAATGTCTTTATTTTTTAAGGGTTTTCCCTATACCCACCACGTAAGGCTTACCAGCCCGTGGTGCTCACGCACTGGTGATGCTGCTCTTCCTGGCTAATCTCTGTTTGTTTTGGGTTCTGCATATTCTGATGGATTTGCGGCCAATAGAATAGGAAGAAAAAAGAACATACGTCGCTTCTAAAAGCTGTAGTGAAATACGGCATGTATTTCTTGAAGTGTATTCCTATATTCACCGCGCAATGTTGGTAAGCCTGTGGTGGTCATACACTGGTGAGGCTACTCTTCCTGACTAATCTCTGTTTGATTTTGGTTCTGCATATTTAGATGGATTTTCCGCCATCATTCGGTTGGCCAAGCCTCGTTCGTTTGATAGCGGGATACACCACGTGCAGTTGAGGTTGCTATGAAAATGCATAACCAAAAAATACGTCAAAGTGTATATTTTCACTTAAAATTATACACTTTTGCCAAATGTCGCTCTATCATATTTGCTATAAAATTGTACGATATAAATTTCGTCTCCCGACAGAAGGCCAATGCAGTTAATTGACGAAAAAATTTGTATCGAAAAATGGCGAGACCAGTACCTGTCAGTTTCGAGATCGCCCGATCGCTGAAACATATCTGAGCTCGTGGGAACTGTGGCCATTGGCCGGAGTGCAACGGATAGCGTTCATCAAATAACAAGTAACAGATCCGGTCCAATCCCGTGCAAGGTGTCGGCAAGGGCGCACGCGCCGCTTTTCCTCCCCCTTCGCCCCACCGTCCCATTAGATAAATCTCACCACACCACTATTACTGCCCACTTTTGAATTATTCGTAGCTACGGGGGAACTAACAAGGTCCTTTCTGGTTGATGTTGTTAGATAGAAGAAGCTACGATTTAAATTCGCATTTCATAGCGTACATTTTGAGTTATATACCCTATATTTTTAATTTAAAAATTGTTCGATTATTGATGTTTCAATCTACGTAATCTGTTAGATATTTTAGTTTGTTGAGTTTTATGAAAATATGAAGACTGTTTAGATTCAAGATTTTTTATTATTGAAAAACGAGCTAACTGGCCACATCTGATGGAAGTGGCTTCTGCATTCCATGGATGCCTGCAAGTAACTTCAATCAAAGAAGTATATAGATACGTTGACACCCCTGAGGACTAAGAAAGCGCGCAGTGTTGCAGTTCTGCTGGAAGAAATTTCTTAACAAATAAGCAGTACCTTTGTACAGACCATTTCTTCCTATCATATTTCTTTGTTTTCCGTTTTACTTGTGTGTACTGAAATTATGAAATAAATAAGAAAAAAGCGTGTAATTATACTGGTTCTATATACGTTTCAAACCGGAACACAACAGTTGCACTGCCGATGAGCAGTAGAAATGAGTAAGAGCGTGGTACTAACCCCGACGAAGGAATCCACTTCCTAACAAACTTGTAATCCTATCATAATTAATATATTCAATTCCTATAAGACAATCAACTCCACAGCTACTTTAAGACTTCTTACGCGTCAGTGTAGAGAGAAATGTAGAGAGGAATATAATGTGTCAAATGAATTACCATTATGTCAAATCGAGCCGTGGTAGTCCAGTCGTCAGGGCGCTAGATATAATTTCATAGCACCAATGTCCTCGCTATTGGAAGTCCGCCCAGCCCCACTGGAGTCGCATGGTCCACTCTCTCCATTATTATTCATTAGACATTTACAAGTAGTCACTTTACTCTATTACTATGTCCAACCATGAAACTTATAAATGTTGGTCTAAGGAAACCACAGTGTTCTGTTATACGCCATCCGGAATAACATGTTGAATGAAACCTAAGACGTTCACGAGCATAATTTCTGAACCGGGACCCATATTAAAAATGTAACAAAAAGCGGTCGGTTCGCGACTTACATGCAATAAATTGCATTTAAAGTCCTTTCGTACTCGATTTTTGGTGGTTTTAATTAAAACCAAAACGATGCAACTCCTACATTATTGCTCTGCGCGACCCGCGGCACGTTTGATGTACACATAACTGCATATTATTTGTTTATAACGTAAATAATTCGTTATTGTAAATCCTCATTAATTGCAACTTTAAATGTTCCAGACTCGTTGTGAGACTTGTCAACTACTGGAGCATAATCGTCAATTAGGATCGATAAAATAAAATGTTATCTTTATTGACTTAACAAATATGATCCGGACCTTGCGGGGGTCACATAACGATCAGACCTCCTTTTGAAATAACTGTATAATATATTAATAATTTTAACGATAACGCTGCCATTTGCATAGATTATAAAGCCTGGGCATACTTTTTTTAAATAACAATCGCCACTTCACTGCGATAATTAGATAAGATTAGATGCTTAACTGATAAATTAAAATCTGAACAGATGCTTGTAATTAAACTAAAAAGCCTAGTTTTAAATCATCATTATAAAATTCAATTACAATTATCATTATTTTGAAGGGGAAAAACCGGCAATAGATACTCCTCCGACTCGGGTGAAAGATAGGTTTTGACGTTTCTCCGCACATGAAGTTTTGTTCCGTCACTTCCATGACTGACATGATACAGACGGAATTCTTCTCAGAGAAGCCTTAATAGAAAGAAAAATCAACAACTACGTTTGAAGCAACGATTGCTGTATTTAATTGTCAATGGTGACGAGGAAGGGGTGCGCCGTAGAAAGATAATTTATCGAATTTATGGCATAATCCATGCCAGTATTATTTTCTTTTGTTATAAAATATACATGATTACATATATGCCAACTAATTTGAGACTTTGAATGGTTTGATTAAAGTCTTATTAAGCATGTTAAGTTAAAAAAATGTATGCTAGGAAAATGTGTTTTATTAAAACTTATTAAATAGCTACTCCTTTCAACTCGCGAATAATTGTAGTTGTGACTCGCACTTGACTGATTTTTCGATAAATATTTAAATGTGTCACGTCACTACTGCCCGATGTCAAAACGGCCATCATAGCGTACCGCTCCTATGATGGATGAGAGAATGAATGTCTGTGGTTTCTCCTGCGAGAATGAAAGTCTCCAACATTTTCGCAAGAAGCACAAAGCGAATTTTATTTATAAATAAACAATTAAAAAACGATGTTTTGTTCTTCAATTGTCACGTTTATGATAAATAAATTTGATACCTTTACTGATTGTCACACGTGTAACGTATCTCAGATGTTACATTTCCTACAGCTGCAAAGGGGCTTTACCCTCTGAATACAGGAAGCGTCATTTCGAAATCATCTCGTTTATTTCAACTCAGGATAGTCCTTTGTTGACGCCGGCTGACTAACAATAACCTCTAACTCACTCCTCACTTGTGCTGTTAGTAATAAAGTTTTACCATCGTTTTAACTGCGACGCGCATAGCAAACTTAAAATCTACCTTTTGAGTGTCCCTACTGAGACTTGGAGAACTATAATGTAATGCTCTGTCTCGCCAACAAAGGTGATACTTACAAGTGAAATAACATTCGCCCTTACTGGTTTCTGTGAAATAGAAAATTAATTATTTGCGTAAAAAAAATTGCTTTTTAACTCTCGTACGAAATGAGTACCTACAATTTTTATCTACAATGTCGCATTCATATCGCGTTAAGCGTCCGTCTGCCTTGTTTGTGTCATTACATAATATGTTTATGGTTAACGTCTACCCACATTACAGAATGTAACACGTAAATAACAAATACCACAGAGTCACTGAGACGTTCACGACATCATAAACAATGTAGACGAGAGATCAAACTTATTTATTAGAATATAAAATTTTATAGTGATTTAAGACCTTTATTATTTTTTATTGTTGTATGAACTTGTCTCATTCCCCTCAAAGTATGCAAAGCTTCCCAGTGCTAGGCAAGGAAGCAAGAGTGTCAGCGATATTGCTCCAGTACAGATTGGCGGACTTCACTTTTACTCAAATACTTCAGAGAAAACGATTTTTAATTCAACTCGACTCTCCATGAGGTAGAAAGTGACAGATGGCTAAACTAAAAGCATCAATGGGCGTGTAGTTTCGGCACAAGAATCTGCCTTCCTCTTTCTTCCCGTAAATGTCGTAAGAGGCGACTAGGCGTTAAAACTTGAAAATCGCAAGGGCCATCGGTCAATGTTAGAATAACCATAACGAAAATACCCGACCCAAATTAAGGAGATCGATTATAAGTAAGTAGCCAGATGTCCAGTACTGCTATCGCTTATGCGCTTGCCGAGCGTGACGATTATGGCATTTACTCCTTATGGAAGAGGCCTATGTCCAGCAGTGGGCTATTTACAGGCCGTGTTCAATGCAAACTTTAATTGAAGCCGGTATTTAAGGACCCTTTATCTATCATTTGCATCCTTTCCATTCAACTCGCGCACTTTTCAATGCTAATTCCGTCGACGTAAAATTCATTATGATTCAAAAAGCCACCGCGAGTTTAATGCTTTAGTATTTCCACGTTTATTTGGTATTGCCAATTAGTATGATCATAAAGCTGACTGCCATTTACCATTACGGGAGGTCCTTTACATTCGGTAACATACGGCGACAAATCCCGCGGTGTCAGACGTACAAGTACGAGCACAAACAATTTCATTATGTAATTACGAATAGTAAAACTTGTACAGGCTTGCCTTGACAATTGTTATCATTTGTTATGCGTAAAAAAATTATTAAACTTAGATTATTTAGCATCTCGGAAGGTTTGGTCCATACTTGCCATGCAGTGCAAGCTTTTTGATTAGAGTAGTGCCGGTACTCCCACTAGTCTGTGGGACTCGGGCTCGACAAATGTGTAGGTGAGTAAAGAGAGAGAAGAATTGAACTAATAATAGACTTTAATAATTGGCCTTAACTATTGGTAATGGATTTCCTGAGATTGGCGCGTTCAAACACGAACATACCTTTCAGCTTATAATACACAATTTTATTAAACTACGAATAATTTAAGATTCTAAATTGATATTATCTATAATATCAATTTAGAATATCTATAAGCAAAAATTGATGTCACCTAAAAATGTAACAAATAAGTTTTGAATCATAAATATATGTCATCTAAAAACGTACAACGTACGTACAAATTAGATTTAAAATGGTAGCTCGCACATACACCGACCCGTGTGTCCCAATCGCCGGCGTCACGATCCCCTCAACGTTATTTAACGATATTGCCCCGAAATATTCGAGGCATTGTTCATTTTGAACGCATTTCGATATGTAACATGCACGGGTACCGTTACTTTTTAATTATTTTTCTGACAGGTTTATTGGAGGCCTTAACTTTTTCATTCTGTAATTCACGATGTGACCATAAATCTGTACTATACGCTACACTATGCTACTATGTTATAATGTTGTAGAGTTTGTACGTTTGTACGTGCTAGCCTCAAAAACATCCATGCCGATTTGAAATTATTCGCTTTGCGCTATATGGCCCGGACAAGCGGAGCAGTAATCATGAACCTTGATCATGTACTCATAATGTCCATGAAACAGGCAATTTCTTATTTAACACGAGCGAAACCGCGGAGCACTGCTAGTATTCAATATATGACATATTTCAACGGAAACATGTAAATAACGACAGGCGAATAACAGATTATATTAGGTCGTTTAAAATCACAGAATGCTAAAAAAAATGGCCTACATGCAAATCGTACATACGTTTCGAAAAACTCATTGGTCACACACGTTAACAAACACGTAGAGAAGCGAACTCTGGTCCTGATTCTAAGACAAACCGCCACTCGTTCATCGAGGTTTTCGTTATAACAATCATTTATGATTCCGTTCATAATAAACACTGTCAAATAGCTATAATGGGAATATAAAACGGAGGTATTTTAATTTTAAAATTAGCATAGAAAACATGTACGTATAAGGTGAAGCTTAAATGTAAGTAAAATATTAAAGATGAGTAAACACAATGCTCAAAGACAAAGAACAATTGTACGTTCCACTGTACGTATATTACTTTTCATTGTTTTCCATTAAAGAATACATATATCATGCATAATACTAAAAACGAAAAACGAAATAGTTTTACTTAGCACCGTACTACCATCCTTACAATGGTAGGCTGAAATCAAAATGGCTTAAAAAATGCGTAAACAACTTAGCTATGACCTAAACTTGAAGTGAACTTGGGTCCCAATATATTTTGACAAAATCGACATCGTCTCTGCGCAAGAATACAAAGTATATGCATTAAACGAAACAACTTTCTGTCCATAAACAAATTTTCTTTTTTTTGTTTTTAAAAAAGATTACTAGCATTGCTATTTAACAAACATTACTAATATTCCTGTTAACCCTCCAACTAAGCATTAGAGCTTGTATTTGGAGTGGTTCACGACAATAGTCCAATGGTGGCCTCGAACCTGCGACGTCATGTTTCGCAGTCCGCACCCTAACGCTTTAAAATTGTAATAATTTTAATTAATCATAGAGCCCGCCATTACACGCCGAGCAACATAACTAGCGACCTCACGTGCGTAGGTTAACAACAAACAATAAAACACACATAAGATACAACAATGAACGTGTATTCATGGCCACTATGAAACCTAATGCTTAATTTATGGTTGCCCGGTACCTAATAAGGACTCCCCGGTTATAGCTTCGTTTGATAGAAATTAAGAATGAAATAATTATATGTAAGTATTATAAAGCAATTACGGATGTCATGGATTTGATGTTGTTTTTTTATTAAATCATAAGTTAATCAAGTACACATATGAAAATGTTTACTATGTTTCATTGTAACTATTGATTCATAAGGACTCAAAAACTATCGCAGTGAGACTTACATTAACTATCTTCACTGTGAAGAAGATTGGATCCGAAGTGATGTTTACTTAATTAATTTCATTACTTCAGTTAGTTAGTTTAATTAGTAAAGTTAGATAGTTTCGTTTCTTAATTTAGTTAGTGGTCCTAGTTGTTGCTTTTGTTAGCCGTTAACTTAATATGGTTAATTTTTTTTTTATTCGATTTAGATGAACGTTGCCTTCCGCTGTAGGAATTTCTCCTGTGTCGCGGAGGCAGCTTACATACATGAATTGTACATGGACAAACACCCAGACCGGGAACTATTATTTGTAATCCATACAAATACTAGTCCCGTGCGGGAATCGAACCCGCGACCCACAGCGCCGCAGCTAAACGCTTAGCCACTACGCCTCCGAGCCGACAACGTTAAAATTATAATGTTTATGCCGTGCGACATTTCATTAAAGACTCGATAGCAATATAATGTACTACTCTCCCGTCCCCTCCTCTTCCTCCTTCCTATCCCCCAAATATCCTTGAAGCCTGGCAACGCACCTGCAGCTCATACGTCTGCTATAATATAGTATAGATTCCCATTTGGCACGACATGGTACTCTTATAGCCAAACGAACTTTCTCCTCCCACTTTTCGCCTCTCGATTTTCAAAGACTTTCCCTCAGATACCTCGTATGACAGCCACGAAAAAGGAAGAAGGTGATATTCAGTTAATGATAGAGTCATTGAGTACCAATTAAGGGGCATTAAACTCACGGCAGGCGTAAGATCAGCCTGGTAGAAAGTAAAACTGAAAGAGACAAAATGTTCCGTTAAAACAATTAAAAAGTGTTAGGTGCTAGACACCTTCTCTACATAAGAGAGAGTATAAAGTTACTATTAAAATGTATCGTTCTAAATATATATTACTGGGCGTGATCCTAAAGCTACGATCGACGACGTAGGTAAAGGTTTGGGAACATAAAAATCCACTCCCCCACAAAGGCCGCCGTATCGAATAGCGTCGCATAAAAAAATATAATACGCATGCTATGCGAAATTGTGGTATATATGATTTAAAAAAGTACGTTCTGATTTCTAATAAACATTACTTTAATAAAAAAAAGACGGTAAATAATCAAAATATTAATTATAATTATTCGTTTTTGATGGTTTGGTGGTAGATTCTGTGCCCAGGAGTCGTATGAGCAACCCTCTTACCCATTACTACCGCCGAACAGCAAAGCATCTAATGTTGTGTTCCGGTTTGATAGGTATAGAGAGCCAGTATAATTACTGGCTATGAGGCAATACATCTTAATCCTCAGGGGTGATAATGCATATGTGACCTTACTGCGATTGAAGTTGTTTCCAGGTGTCCAAGGGCTGCAGAAGTCACTTGCCACCAGTTGGACTGTTAGCAAGTTTGTCACACCATCTAATAAATGAAAAAATTCATCTTCCGTATTACATATAATGATAGAGTTTCTAAGATAATTATTTCTGATTCGATAGTGGTACTTCCTGGTGCAACCAACAAAAATTGATTACACACTCGTATCTTAATTTCAATGCGAAACACGTAAGTACTACTCCATATAATTTTGGGTTTTACGAATGTAAGTATAATTTATCACGAACTCGAGCCAGATAAATTACCGGTGTGAGAAGAATTTTACAGACGCTTTTAAGATGCCTTTTATGAAACATAGTTGAAAAATTTACGAGAACATCGGGCATCAACAATTATGTTGATTCCGACGAATAATTTACGAAACATATCACAGCACTATGTGAAAAGAAATTTACAAAATTATGTAAATATTTCTGCTGATTGAGGTAGATAAAAATATACGATTTTAACAGCGATCAGATCACATCAGAACGTTGCAAGATGCATGAGCTCGTATGTGCTAGACATTTACCTGATATAACTGTCTTTCACTGAATGCTTTGTTTATATCAGAAGCCAGTATTTATATTATATTATCTATATCTATTGACGGTGGAGATTTCTCGATCGCAGTTTCGTTTAAGTTTTTAATGTACTGATTCAGTGAAAACCAGAGGCTTTACGATTTTAATGAAAGAAAGAATGACGTTAAAGTGTATACGTAATAACAACTCAATATAAAACATAGTAGATACGGACAAAAAAGAATATTTATTCTCATTGGATTGCAGCAGCACAAAGGCTCATAGGTCAGCATCAAGCTACTGTAAAATTGCCGAAGTGCTGATATTCCGCCGATCCCACTGAAAAAATACCCGTGAACAACCACTTTACTGTATCCTATTACCGATTAATTGGAATAAGAGAGAAATAAATTAAATTACTTGAATAAAAGTCTATACTCGTAAGTAAAAACAAAATAGATAAGGATACTATTTTTGTTATATTTTTTTATTACATTGTTTACTTTGTTGCCAGATTGAATATAATACTACCATAAATGGTAATATTAAAAGAAAAGGGGTACGTCGAAAAGTGAAGAACGAAATCATATTTTTTACTCCTAATTCTCATACATGCAGGTTATCTTCACGATATTTCTTCGTCATTTCGCCGCCGACGTGGTAAATTCAGCACTTAAAATTGCTACTAACAATTAAGTGGTGCCGACGCCGAAATCAAACACTGATCACTCGCGCTCTATGAAACTAAGCCGACCGCGCTGACCACTATGCTACCACGGCTCCATACAGTTATCGGGATTACCATATCGGGAATGTTTAGACCAAAATTAAGCAGACAGGTGACGGACAGTATCGTCTGAGGTGCGAGGCGCCTGGTACTGGGATCCCCAATCCGCTTGCCGAGAGTAGCGGTTATGTTAAATCCTCCATATGGGAGAGGCCTATGTCTTGCAGTGGACTAATTATAGGCTGGTAAGGTAAAAGCTTAGCGGCTGTGTTCAACAATTTAAAAAATAAGAAGATTTTTGTAGTAAAATATATTCAATTTTCGATCACTAAAAGAAGCCTTGCAAAGTAACTTTAATCTTTTTCTCACATTACATCACTACGAAAGTTTCATTTAAAAAGTACAAAATGAAATCAAAACGTTATTCAGTATATTTAAGATTTACAGATCATCAACCGTACAGCTCGTATAATTCTTTGTAAGGGATTTGAAAAGTTTTCTCTAATTTATTATTTAGCGACGTTAAGTATGTTACACGACCGACTCCCGGGGATAATATAAAGCGAAATTATGTCGTAAAATGTTAACGAATGTAAGCCAAATATCCAAACAGAATTATTTTGCTTTAATCGGAAGTACATAAATTGTAAAGTACATATATTATAATTTAGTCCAAACGTTCATAACCTACCAACCAACCTTCATTACCTTATTCCAATACCTATTCTCAGCATGGGTTTCGATGTTCCGAGTATAAAGACGCAGAATTATTCCTTTATTTTAAACACTATCGCATAAGATACTTTACACACGAATTTACCAAATCCAAATCCCTGTTATTAGAACCTGCAGGTGATGTTGGTATGTGGAGTAAAAGATTTTGTAGAAAGTTATAAAGAGAACGACCCCCCACAAGATGATGTGCGCAGTGTTGCTGGAAGTCACGCTCAGGACCGGACTTTGTGGTAATCTTTGGGGCAGGCTGAAATGATTATATTTCCCCTTACACCCTACCCTCACTCTTGTGTTTATGAGGCAATTTACATTTATACAACATCCTGCGCGTAATTATTCAATGCTGTCAATGTTTATGTCAATTTTCGTAGCAAGCTGATCATAATTGATTCAAGGGTGGCATTTTAAAGAACAAATTTTAAATAAATGGTCTCACAAACATCGAAATGAAGCGTGAAATAAATCCGACCCTCGATAATTCCCACTCTAGAATTATACTTGAGCTCGAAGGCAAACGCCGGGACTGTACCCTTAAAACAATGTACGGTGCTCATTTGTAAATGGTCAATTTGCAACTGTGTTGCAGAAAGGGACTGGTGGTCATTAATATCGCAAAGAGATGATTGAATATTGTTTTGTGCATGCAAACATTTGGACGTATAACTAAATGGACTGAGCTTCGGAAACGTAGGTTTGTTAATGCCATATTACGTTACTGATCCCATTATTTCGCTTCACGCCGAGATATTCACGATTTAGGAGCACATAATTAAGTCTGGCCTTTTAAAAGTTAACGCACATTTCAGTCTTAAGCATAAATTAGTAAAGGTAGGTCGAGGCCACAGGGCTCGATACTCCGGTACCTGTTGGCGGACTTCATCAGTCCTAGAAATATATATTTTTTAATATTTGTCAGGGCGCTCACTTTAGTTTCGCAGAGCGCGAGCGACATAGCTTCGATGTCCCGATGCCTACACCATTAAAATTGTTAATATCAATAAAATGCTGTATTTACCACGTGCTCGGCGGCGAAGGAATACATCGTGAGGAAACTAGACATGCTCTATGTTATGATAAAACCCTTTGTACAGACCATTTCCTCCTGTAATATTTCTTTTTTCTGATTTACTGAAGCTCGCCAACCCGCACATTTCCCGGCTCCAAAACGCTCTCAGATATTTGAGAAGGATTTGCACTTTGCCGTCGAGCACGTGGTAAATTGAGCTCTTAAAATAACAATTAAAAATTTAAGTCGTGCCAAGGCAAGGCATTCGCGTATTATGAAATTAAAGCGAACGTCCTAGCCCGTGCAGGCGTTTTCATAAAAGATCATGTAGAGCCAGTTATTGGACTGCATAAGTAATTACTTATTCCATTTTCTTTCGAGTAAAAAATTATCTTTGAATGATACTCTTCCGCGAGAGGAACCCATTGAAAATCCATTCTGCGTTCCGAGATCTTAACTAGAGATTATCAAACCTACGGGGGTTCTAATACAGTGAGGCCACGAAACCCTCTGATCCAGCGAAAACACTTTTATTGTTTTTAACAGTTTAATAATTCTAAATAATAGTTTAATTTGAAATATTATATCTGTTTAATAATTTTTATTTGTACAATTTAATTAAAATCTGACGTAATAAAAGTGCACATAGGTAATTATTCATTTATTACTTTCTAAGACGAAGTTTCATTGGCATAAACGAACTTTTAAAATGCTTTTGTTATTGCAGTCGCATTAAACTGCACGCGTAGAAGTTAAGATAAAGTGAAAATGTCTTTTTAGACACTTTACATTTTAGATACCTTCAGCCAAGACGTTACGACATTTTTGATTCAATTAACAGGTACCTTAAAAACAAAATGACAGGATTTAATGTAACGTCCAACGGCCGCAGCGGCGATAACAGCTCACGCTTATCGGCACGCGAATCTCCCGGGCCCGCATTAACGGCACACCCGACTTATGATGCCGTATCTTCACGACGATTGCGCTAATTGGTACTAGTGTGTTTGACATAGCGTTTATAACTGGCTGCATATGTGTGAGTTTACGATGAAGATATTTAATGGAGATTTTCGTTGAGATTCGAGGAAGACGTATATTTCTCGTGTTGACTTGACCAAAGAGAACTTGCACTTCGGAAGGAAATTTATATTTAAGTATTATTTTATGAGCGAGTTAATTCAACTGATTTTCGACCTTTTTTCTCTCTCTTTTCGACCTTTTTTTCGACATCTTTTCATTTCGATCACGCAGTCCTTTTAATTTTTGGTTATACACTATGTTGAAGGTGAATTGCTTATTTATTTATTTAAAGTTCAAATAAACATGTAATTACCCTACTCTATATACAAAACATCAATTCAAATTCGACCACCGAAAATTATGTCTATTCAGGGAAGCCAAGCAAAGTAGAACAAAGATCGCAAAGTATGTATCTCTGTATTTGCAAATACATTTAAAATTTCATAATTTAACTGATAACTTCAGGGGATACATAGAGAATACTTCTGGTCTGAATGAGCGAGACACGCTTTTTTTTTTTATTTATATCGCAATCTGCGGCAAAGTAATAAACTATTTTACACCAATATATAAATACAAAAGCTACTATATAGTAATATCACTACACAAAAACAATAAATTAATTAAAAATGTTTGACAAAAAGTTCAAACAAGAAAAAAAGTATTGATCAACCAGATGCACTTGATTTGAATTGTATTTTCTTGGACCCTCACTGACATCTAGTCCGTTTGTTTTTTCGAAATCCTCTTGAATCACCTACAGAGCCTAGGCATAGCTGTGTTCTAGGTTTTATCAGAGGCATATTGTTTTTATTACGCAGTACATTTGATAGAAATATTACAGACACCAGGCCTCCATCATCGATGTAGAGCCAAAATGCAACACGCTTGGTTTCAGATTGTTCCTGCACCTCACCATGCTAAGTTACCAGTGATTTGATTTCACATAAAAAAAAATACTTAAAAAGAATCCACATTTTAATTAAATCTGCAATAATTATCGTAACCATACTAGCACAATTAAATCGCTTTCGATGCGGCCCAGACCACCCAACCCTGATACTCTCGCGAGTTCATTCTTGGAACTGCCAGAAACAAAGAGCTTTTAACGCCACAGGCGAATGTTAGAATGTATAATTTGTGGTTCACCGAAACGCTCCTCCGATTTAATTACATATGAAGATGCAAATATGTTGCACAATGCCATATTAAAACGTCGGCTACGTCACTGTTTCCGCACATGCGCTTGCGTGTTTAAAGTTAGCAGATCTTAACACTCACTAGATTCGTAAATTGCAGTGCCATTAATATATGCGAGAATAAATTCGTCTTTCTGGCCAAAGTTACGGCGACTATATATGTAAGCACTCATATCTACCAACCAAGGGGGTAGAGAGATTATGCCTGTATCACACTTCTATAATATATAAGCACACACACTTATCGGGTATGGGGACTATTAACTTAGTCATTCTTTAGTATATAGCCAATTTGGTCCATGTAAAAGTCCATCCATTATCCGTTGGCAAATGTATTGCCCCGTCACTCTCTTCTCATTCATGCTTTCCATCTGGGTTTTTGTTGTGTTCCGGTTTGAAGGACCTAGAGCTAGTATATTTACAGAGTGGCACCCCATCGTAGGTCTCAGGGGTGCCAATGCACCTGTAACCTTCTTCGATTGAAATTGTTTGCAGGTGTCCACAGACTTAACTTGTAATAGCTACTTACTATCAGGTGGTATGTTAGGACAGTCTTCATCCATCTTTGCTACGTCCGTCAATGTTTATTTAATTATAATTAGAACATTATCGTTAAAACAACAATCATCATCATCATGTCAGCCTATCACGAGTCCACTGCCGAACGGCCTTTGCATGGGGTTGACCCTGCTAGCTAAGTGACTCTGTCGACCGAGCTATGGAGAAAAATTGAGTCCATGGTCCAGATTGTCCATGGTGGTTAGTAAGAGCAAGCCTTTCAAGTTCAGCGGTGAACTAAAATAGGCTGATGAAGAATGTAATACATCGGCTATCTTGAAAAATATAAATAAAATATCAGACTCAAAATTAAATTTTGCAGTAAAACCATTTGCACCATAAATAATTGTTCATCAGAGACAAGTTCAAGGAGATCGATCCGTAACAGAACAAGTAATATCGCCATTGCCGCAGCTATGAGAATCATTGAAACAAAAAAAAATATGAAAGTCTTCTATATATTTGGCCCAAGTCAAAGTCAAAGTCAAAAATGTTTTTTACAATTATTATTATCTCTTGAACTAGTTTTACAGCGTCTTTTATTTATTTATATAAGTATGAAACCGGTTTTACATTACTGCATCTTCAGGGTGAATAAATATAATGTGTTGTGAGACTAGTACAGGACATAATAATAATTATTAATATGGTAAAGTTTCAACAAGTGACAACATTAGCTAGTATATTTTTTTTATTTCCATTTAGGCGTCTTTAAATCATTAATCTAAGCCGACGAGAATTTTTTGTGTCTGTTCGTATATATAAATTCACGACTTGTTCCCAACGTGGTAGGTAGAGACAATCTTCTTCCACTTGCTACGGTCCTGTCATACGTCTTTCGCTTCTTCCACTTTCATCAATCTTCGCATGCATGCTCGTTGATTTAGAGAACTCTTGACCTGGCCTTTGTTGGCTACGCTATATTTTCATTTATAATCTACAATAGAATCAAGACAATTTTAACAATAAAGCTACTGTTAGTAATCTTAAAAGATATAAGTTTTTGAACGTGGTAGGGCCTAGCGAATGGGCCAGCTCGACCAGAGTAGTACCACGGCCTCGAATACTGGCGTGAAGTGGAAGCATCTTGTGCTTCTGCGTTTCTTTCGGCGAGTGAAGTACCCGAAGGCCCCCTATTACCATCGTCCCTCCTATACCTCAAATATCCTTAAAGCCTTATCCTTTACCAGAGTAGTACGTACTGGCAAGTTATTTGCAGCCTCTCTGGTATTGAAGATGAACGTGGGCGACAGTAATCTCTTAGACAGTGAGACACTAGCTTGTTTGCCACTTTCCCATAAAAAAAAAATTATGAATATTTCGCAAGTTGTTAAAAGACATTGGCAGAGATTACGAAATTACATTTGGCACTACTCAGCGTAATCAAACCCACTGTAGTCTCCACGGGAGATGTTTTATCCCGTGACTGACGGCGAGCCTCATCCCTTGGGTTTGCTCTCGGAGTTTGTCGCGTTATCAAACATTTTCCCTTAGTCGCCCCTCATGACACCAATGTAAGAAATGGGGTGGTAGATTCTTACACAAAACAATTTAACAAATTATTCATTAAAGTTTTCTTCCACGCTTTCAACTTATGACTTAAGCCATTGGGACCGCAGCCTGTGAAGACCCGATATACCGCAGACCATTCGAAATAATACAGTCCAATTGCTCATGTACCACAAATAGCCTCCGAAATTGTTTTCCCTTACCGTGGCCGCGCCGAACAATGTTACCTTAATTTGAAAACGAATGAACCCCTTTTAGTCGGTCACATAGTTCACGAAGAATACTTTTCAAAGTGTTCGCGACATTAACACCGTCTGCCACTGGTTATGTTCCCCACTAAAGCATTAAAACGCTTAAGCGTGGTAGAGCCAAGCGGCGGCTTTAGCTGCTGCTCGAATGGGCCGGCTCGACCGGATTGGTACCACGGCCTCGCAGAATACCGGCGTGAAGTAGAGGCATCTTGTGCTTCTGCGTTTTGTTCGGTGAGTGAGGTAACCGGAGGCCCACACCCCCTCCCTATTCCCCTCCTCTTCCCTCCCATCTCCCAAATATCCTTAAAGACCGGCAACGCACCTGCAGCATCTATGGTGTTGCAGATGTATATGGGCGACGGTAATCACTTACCATCAGATGAACCGCTTGCTCGTTTGCCGTCTCTTCCATAAAAAAAGCTTAGAAAAGACTGTGAAGAAAGGGTGCACTAGCGAACATTTACTTTATCCTTTGTCTATTGATAGTTGCCTATTCCATTAGAAATCGTAGGGGTGAGTTTATGTATGTCCCAATAGACGATACAATACATAAATGACGGACGGACCTGCATCGCCACTCTATTCCTTTATAAATTAACTGACTTCAAATGTCGTCGAATTATCTCCTTATTTGTTAGTAATTAACACATTTTCTCGGATTGTTTAGACGTATTAGAAGTTGTAGAAATTCATAGGTCAGCGTTCAGGGTGCTCTCTTTAATTTTATACGAGGCGAGTGATATATGTTCGATTCCCGGTTTGTTTTGTGTGTGCTTAATTTACCACGTGATGTGCGGATGTGAAAAGATAGTGAGTATACCTGTGATCTGAGAAATAATACGTTTTTTTTGTTTCTATGTCGTGCGTGGCGGAACCTTCCCACGCCCCAAAGTCTCTCAAAGAATAAAAAATAACCCTGAAACAGATCACTAATTGTTACAAACACTAACAGCGAGTTCAAAATTCGCGTCACATCTACTAAAACTACAATAAAATCATTAAAACGATAACACACTCCGCCGCGTCGCACAACCCTGAGGCCAATTAAAGTAAACTAGTGTTGCACCAATCAGCATTGTATCGATAAAAAAAATCGTTCGTGTGCATGACATAAATACGGTTCGACTGCCATGAAGGTATTACCAAGTTTCCCTTTTAAGTCCACCTCTATGGTGTCAGGTTACCGGTCCGTAAAAAAAGATAAAACGACGCTCGGCAATTACTATATACGTACTGTAGAACGGGATAAAACGATGCCTCCTTGGATAGAATCGAGTCTCGACGCTTAGATCTCGTAATTACCCTTGAACTTATATAGGCAAATGGGAGTTATTGAGGCGGGCTAATCATTTAATCTCAATATCGGTGTTAATGCCGGTAAAGTGTTATCTTTTAAACGGTTAAATGCTTGAGTTAACGATTGTGATCTGTAATTTAAAATTTAATAAGTCATATTTTTATGTAATTTATAGTTCATTAGTAACATGAACCTGTTTGTAGTGAGGATATCAGATCGCAGCTCCAATTAGGACCGAATATTTCTTGAATATATTGCGCGAACAATGCACATTTCACTCCATAGGCTTTCTGCATTGTGATATTAACCTTGTCTGTTGTACGCCAAATGGCTCACCTGCACACGGCGCCCTCTGTAGGGCGACAAACGTATCTCTAGTTTGGAATTGATGGCAGATATTATATAGGAACTTGTAACTGAAATACCATAGACTACTTGTCATACGGTGTAATAGAACTAGTACCGGGGTACCGACATTGCGCTCAACACCCAACATGCCCAGATTGGTGAGCGTGGCCAAAACTTCTTGAACTGTCTCTGTTCGCCTGGTTTTTGACGCTTTCTAGGTTAGGTTCATATCCATCCGTAAACATAGCTAGTAGCTATCCAATTATTAGAAAAAAATTGATTGCATATTTTTTTTTTTTTTGATTTGCAGACACTATATTAAAATATTACACCCCATGCACATGAATCCAACGTCACCTCATATGTTGAAATCCATCAAACTGTTAAAGCTACAGAGAGTGCCAATGAAATACACATTCATATATGTATACAAAAATAGCTATGGTATATGGATATCACGGTAGATTATAAAAAAAATCTAATTTGACAAACGCATGAATTTTCATTCATACGCTCGAAAAACATTACTTTCTTCGGTTAAAAAACAGTTATGTTTATAATTTTTAACTATGACTAGTCTGGGATATAATCCCTTTCGGAATTGGTCCCCACGGACCGACTGCTTCTGCGGCAAATGCCACAAATTCATCTCCTCACCTCTCTACCTATGATACACTCCGACCCTAGTAGAGTCCTGATATGAGTGGCCGCGAATGTACCTACCATATTACGAGAGATATCCATAGCAATTACTTCAAAGTTTAGTTCCGTGGTTAATGTACCTAAGACAAAGTCAGACTCGTAGTGGTTATATAGCTTTTGTACAGCTTTAGGGTTATAATTCCACTTATAAAATAATCAGTGCTGAAACACAGTTAGTATTTTCACTGGTCTTATAAGAATTTGAATTTAAAAACACTTTATACATATTAAAATAAAATTATATACAACTTTATTATCGATTACAATACACATTTTAAAATAGACCTACGTGTAATACAATTAAAGTTCACAATGTAAGGAATATATTTGAGTTTTAAGTAACATCACAACTTTATAATCAAAGTGCGAGTGAGAAGACAATCACGTTAGATTTTTTATTTCCTCATTAGCGAATATGAGAGAACACGTTTGTAATAGGCTAAAAGCAGGTCACGGTGGCAAGTTGTGCAACTATAAATCAATTGATAAAGAAGGCGTTCGCATTCTGTCAAACGTTGGGCCGTCCTGATCTATCGACAAATACTGTAGGCGGGGCCGGACGTATCGACATTCTAAACTAGATCGCTAATTGCGCAACACTATTACATTTCGTTTTAATGGTCGATCTTTTATATACGTTACGTGTATGCTTTTTTATGCATAGTATCTTTTACAAATGTCTAAAATGGGCGTATTTGAGCGTTTAATACGTTAAAGAAATGTGACCTAATCTTTTTCCAAATGTATGGTACATTTAACATCGATTACAAAGAACAGTTCACGTAGAATTATTGAATGTGAATGCAGTTAAAATCTAACTAAGCTTTAACTGAATATCCTTGAAAAAGATGCTTCATCATCATCATTTCAGCCTATCACAAGAACTGAACTGAACATAGGCCTACCCCAAAGATTGCCACAAAGCTCGGTCCTGAGCCACCTGCTTCCATCGACTTGCCGCAACACTGTGCAGGTTATCACTCTATCTTGTGGGTTGTCCCACACTGCGTTTGCCTATACATGGCTGACACTCGAGAACCTTTTTCCCTAACGGCTGTCAGTTCTGCGAGCTATGTCGCCGGCCTATTGCCACTTCAGCTTGCTGATCCTTACGGCTATGTCAGTTAGTGTAGTTCCATTGTGGATATCATCAATAACAAAAGAAGATAAAACGCACGCGCAGCGAAGTTAGGATATTTGAGGATTGAGGAATGATGGAGGGAGAAGGGGGAGTAGGTAGGCCTCCGGTTACCTTACTCACCGAATAAAACGCACAAGATGCCACTACTTTACGACGGTATTCTGCGAGGTTACGGTACTACCCCTGTTAAATCCCCAGAAATAACCAAATGTGTGCCATCACTGTGTGCTAATTATAATGCTTGTAAGCGTGTAAGTATAAAAAATACCCCTATGGACATAAGTTTATGTCCGTCAGTAGACTGTTCACACAAGGTCTTAGAGAAAAACATCAAGACTTAAGAATTTTATTAACGAACGCATTTATAAAATTTCAACTCTCATCAGATTCAGTAACAGTTATGTGACATTTACATAATGGTAATTTAAACAGATGTCCCAAATGACATTTCATATTATTTTTAGGAACGTCTATTTTTTTTTCGTTTATTTCACTTCACGTTTTCTGTTCTATTCAATTCGACCACTCCCTTTTATCTAAAAGAGCGGTTTGAGTATCTCTGTGATTTTCACCCTGATCGTTCTCTTCACTCTGATGACAATTTAATACTCAGAAATCCTTCTCACAGCACTTCTTTTTACTCTAAATCCTTTTCCGTTGAAGCTGTTCGGCTTTGGAACTCTCTTCCAGTTCATATTAAGCGAGCACAATCATTACCTGTTTTCAAGCGCCTGTTAAAAAAATACTTTATGCCTCCTTAATCTTTGTTTCCTTTTCCTTAATGTCGTTGACTTGTATCTCTGTAATAGTATATACGTGTTTTTCATATATTCATATTATGTATATTTTTTGTATTTATTTTATTTGCATATTATGTGTATGTATTATATCTTCACTTTACTTTATATTATGTGTACACCCGAACCCGATACTTATCATATTTCCTTTTTCTTTCTGGGTTGCCTGGAAGAAATCGCTTCTTAGCGATAAGGCCACCTATTGTACTTTTTGTTTTTTGTTTCCTTATAATCTTTGTATGTTAAATCCGTGTGTGTACAATTAAAGTATATTTCACGTCTTCGTAAATTAAAAAAAATAATATCGACGACATCATCGGATTCCTATTATTACGATGATTATAAATAATATCCGAGTCCTAGAGATACAAACAAGTTTCGCTAACGAGAATATAAAAAATAAAAGAACCCTCGATATAGTACAGAAACCACATTAAAATATTCATGGAACATTAAATGTAACGACGGCGGACTACTCTTGATGGATAGACCTTGATCTGGCGTCAGATACAGTTCACACCTACACCATGGCGTTGGGCGCTCTCGTTTAAATTGGTGGATGTTGTGACGTTTAGTAATTAAACTTGATTGTTTATTGGTGTGCTATATCATTTGTTTGTATTGCCTCTATATCTTTTAGTATTATTTGATTTTATTATTCGAACTTTTGTACATAGAACAACGGAAACTACGGAAGAAAGGTTAAGTATTAGTATTACAAGTTGGACATATAGTAACATCAAGGCGTAACATGCTCCGAGAATAAAAAGATCGACATAGTTAAAAATCTGTATATTCGCTAACTTGCGGGTCTTCTCCTCGCGGGTCTCTACCACCGAAGCTAAAGCCCACCGGCCCAGCAGCGTATCTACCGTGGAGTTTTTAGTAGGTCCAACATGATATACATTGATCCCGACTTTACCGTAACCCCACGTAAAACTTTTAAAAAAATATGTATATTCGAATCTATATTAAAACTGATTTGGGAAGCCAATGGTATTATTGGTGATAACATTTTATAATATTTAAATAAATTCGTGGAATTCTCTTCATTACCAGCAACACAACTGGTTTTGTATTTTTTTTTTATTGAATTAAGGATGACAAACGAACTAACTGATGGTAAGTGGCTGGTGGTGGCTGGTGGTGGCTGCAGCAAATGGAAACATGCAAACAACTTCATTCTAAGGAGGTTATAGATGCGTTGTCACCCTTGATCCTTGACTTGCACGAAGATGGAACGTATACCCTTCTAACTACACTGCTGGTAGACTGCAGAAATGTAAGGGAGTGGCACTTAGACGACTCCTAGACAGAGAAGAAGCTTAATAAACCTGTTTCTGTTTAGAAATATATATGGTCGTGTCGTATCGTTTTCTTCTTCTTCTTCAACTCGTGTAAGTTCACTGGTGGGCATCATAGGCCTCTCCAAGAAAGCGCCAGTAAAACTGGCAAACATTTCTTTGAAGGCCAGATTAGTAAGCGCAGTGCCGGCCCTCACACTGGAGTCCCTTCTCTCTATCATTATTAATAGTCTGAGTCTATTAATATTAACCCTTAAATACCTGAAGTTTTAAATTTGATACCGAGGTTATAAATCGCATTGGGCACCTACAATCGATTTTATTTTAATATTAGGCTGTTTACATGTAACCTTTGACTGATAATCTTCAAGTTAGAAAACAAAAACAAACGTAAAGTGTCGAAAGATGACAAACAATATGACATTTCGGTTTCCCGCCGCATTGAATGGGTGACATAGTTTTACAAAAAGTTTCGCTTATTAATTTCTTTGATTTTTTAAATTTTTTTGTAAATTAAAAAGACTTGTGCGATAGGTTTTTTCTTACACCTGCTTTGCTTGAAGAAAAACTTGATGTTTTTGTAAGTATCAATTTTGATACTACAGGCATTCTGGGCTGTTTGAATCCGCCTTACTTACCTACCTGTTTTGGTTCAATTTCTGACTGATTTTAGTATTGTTTCATGTTTATACGCTTGGTTTGGTGTTGGATTGAATGTGCTTAGCCTTTACTTAACTGTATATTATAATTGAAAATGAAGCCGGACGATATTGAGGCTATGTTACGGATGCTAGAAAATGGTGAAAATTCTGAGGATGAGGCCAGTTAAAATGAAGATGATATTGATCTTTGTTGAGAA
Organism: Bhutanitis thaidina; assembly: GCA_029286595.1. NCBI lineage: Eukaryota > Metazoa > Arthropoda > Insecta > Lepidoptera > Papilionidae > Bhutanitis > Bhutanitis thaidina. The sequence continues at coordinate 15,801,858 of JAGSMS010000022.1, read as the reverse complement.
ATTATTAAAATTCCTTGTAGAAGAATCAAACAAGTATCCGATACAAAAATCCTAACTTCACAGAAGTTGTGACTCTCTTAAATTACGTAAATTTTTGGCATTCTTATTTTCACAAGTGTTTATCATTATCCGAGCGTGAGATCGTACTGGTCGAATAAATCAAAATTTGAACCAATTGCCCGGACCATGAATCGGAACAGGTTTGATAAGATTAGACAAATTTTTCACATGAATGATGACAATAAACACTTGCCACCTGATCATACTCAACACGACAGACTGCACAAGGTTCGCCCAGTATTAGACCACTTGAATAAAAGATTCGTTACTGGACCTTTTGACCATCGGCTATCACTGGACTAGCAAATGTGTGCCACCAAAATACAACATTTTATGAAGCAATATTTGCCCAACAAACCCCACAAGTGGGGATTGAAATGATATGTGCTGTGCAGCCTTTCGGGTTACGCATATAGTTTTGAGGTATACTCAGGGCTAAGAATGTTGAGAGATTACCACACGAACCGGATTTAGGAGTGGTATCGAATACAGTCGTTCGATTGCTAAGACCAATACCAAGGAATGTTAACCATATCCTATATTTCGACAATTTTATACCAATATTCCTTTATTACATTACCTAACCAAAGAAGGTATTTACTGTCTTGGTACCGTCCAGAGGAACAGACTGGGCAAGACTTGCAAGTTGCAAGATAAAAGTTTTGAAGTCCATAGTAACAAGAGGAGCCTATCATGAAAATATTGCTACCTTTGAAGGTATGGATTTCTCGGCAACAAGTTGGAAGGACAATAAGCAAGTGCTATTGCTTTCCACTTATGTTAGTTGCGAACCAGCAGAGCTATAACCCGCTACGACAAAAAATAAAACGTAAAACATATTCAAGTACCTTGTCCTCGCGTAATCAAGGAATATAACGCCCACATGGGGGGCGTTGACCTGATGGACAGCTTCATTGGGCGATACCATATACCCATAAAATCTAGAAAGTGGACAATGAGGTTGTTCTATCATCTACTTGATATTACAATAATCAACTCTTGGGTACTCTACAAAACGTTAACGTCAAAAGAGGAACACCCCAGAAGGACATACTGAAGTTAGGTGACTTCAGAACAGAGCTTGCTGACACCTTATGTCAGTATCAAAATCGACCTGAAAATAAACGTGGAAGGCCAAGTACAAGTCGAAAAGATGATGATGTTGAACCACCCTCCAAAAGATCACGGTCTTGTGTCCAGGTCTTACCTCAACTGACATACGTTATGATCGAGTGGGACATGAAAAGTTTTTATGGACTCAAGAAATAAATGTAAATATCAAAATTGTCGAAAGCTTACTTCATGGTTATGTAAAAAATGAAAATTTTCCTTATGTGATAATAAGAAAAATCCCTGTTTTGCATTATTTCATTATTAAATAAATTTCAATATTTTGATTACCGTGATGCCTAAAGTATCAAAAATGATACCAAATCTTTTTTTCAAAATAAATATATAAAAATGTCGTTTTAATTTATTTTACTATTTTTCCTCATTAGTAAACACAGTAAAGGGTACATTTATATATTTTTAAATTTGATTTAAAAAATCAGGCTTTTAAGGGTTAATAGTCAGACGACCACGTGGCCTGGTCCGATGTCAATATTTGTGCAAATCATTGGTCTTCGGGTCTGATTGTGTTGTATTACATCCCGTGCCTGAGACACTGCATCTGTGGCTGCCGTCGGATTTAACGCATAAGCGTTAAATCTCATATGGGAAGGGAAAGTGGTGAGAGTGCCTATGATGTTTGCGCGTACATTTACGGCACTATAAGTTGACAACTGTCGACAGTATGCGGAAGTTGTCGCCGTGGTCAAAGTCGGCCAGGTAGATATCATCATTAATAGTCTATTGATCGAGGGCAGGCACCGCGATCACCATATCCCTTGCCCAGCATAGGGAGCATGTGCAAACCTTCAAAGATATGTTTGCACAATTTTCACTGGCGCTTGCTTGGAGAAGCCAATGTGTAATTTGAGTTCGATACAAACAGATGGATGTTCCGATGCAAACGATTGAACGCGCCTCGTCTGTTAGTCAGCATTCAGTTGGGAAAAGTAAAAAAAAAATATTTTAAGAAAATTTAAGATATTCCCACTTACAAATACGCATGGGATATACATAAGTCAAAGATCGTTATTTAAACGTCTGCGCTGCACTAAGCATCGGAACTAAGCATCGGGAAGACAAAATCTCACTAATCAAACACCTACACTTACACCCTCGATCGCGTGTAATGGAGTAAAAATGTCGTGGAACCTGTTGGCGAATGCGGAACGACTTTAAACGAGACCCTACCATGTTACGTCTAGTTCTAATCGCTTAGTTAATACTCGTACACCCACCGGTCGCGTCAGTCGCGGAAGACAGATGCTTGGGTTAAAACGAATTAACTACGTCCAGTCTTTAAGCATTGGCCGTGATGTATAAGACATACAGTGCGCGTGTTCTAATGCCTGACGCATACTTGTGTTACGTAAAGGTTCCTGTGCAAGTTGTAGCGAATGAATGTCAAACTGATATCTAGTCTTTACGCCCACACTACACATTTGAAATTAAATTGAAATTACATAAAACTTTATAATTTTGAATAGAGAAGATGACTGGGTGCTACGCACCTGTTTGGGATCCAGTAATAAATAAAATTAAATCTAAAACCAAGCACATCACTGCACGACCTCCGGATAGAAGAAAGAGAGAGAAGAAAGAAACACATTTATTTGGCAATCACACAACAAAATACCAAATAAAATTTAAATTAAAAAAAAAAACACAAATAAAGAAGATTCATTTGTTGTGCGATGTCAAAAAGGGTCCCGTCTCGGTGATACAGACTACAGCATTGTTTTTCAGTCGGACCCCTCATTGACTTGGACAAGAAGCATATTGTACATAGTACAGCGATATAATATGAAAAGAATATTAAATATCATTGTACAAACTATTAAAATTGTGTGTATAACTATTACTAATAAGATACTATGAGCGCATTCTGCGCAGATCGCACCAAAATTAATAATTAAAAGTTGAAGGTAGCCCGAGTTGACTATGACATCTGGACGTCTAACACCTCAGTCCCCACACCTCAGACCACAGCTGCAGCAGTCGAAACCTCGGGAATATTAAACAAAACTTAAACGCGATCAAATCTGTGAATAATAGTTTCATTTCGAAAGTAAAACTGACAGAAGAAAGACGTACTTGACTGTTAGATGCATCTTTCTCTCTCTCTCTGATCTGACACAATTACATGTTTATCTTTCTGTACTTCTATTTATATTATTCTACAACTTGGTTGGTTGATGATAGACATTAAATCAATACGCAGTCATTCTTTTTTTTTTTTTTTTAAATGAAACATTCGAATTTTATTTGAATATTGAATTATTCCAAATATTTTCGATATTTGTGTTGAGTGAAGATGTTATTTTTTTTGTGTAAGTCACAGCGACGCATAGGCGACCCGTGACATAACCTAGCGCCGCCTGCTCAATAATTCATATCGCCTAATACGTGCAAAGACTCGACATTTACACCTCAACAGCTTAGACAAACAAACAAACAAACACGCCTATGTTATTATTCATAGCGCGTATCCGACAACAGAGAAGGATTTTTGTTATGCTCTTCGGTATATAAGGAACAAGCCCGAATGCGGTGTAATTTTTTTAGGTGCTATTCAGTATTATAGTGAATTGAGAACATATGAAGCGGCATTTTAGGAATTCCAACCAAAAAGGTTTGTATAGTATAGTTATTAATTTCAAACTTTACGTTTCTACGAAACGGTCTATTGTTGACAAAGCACTGAGTTTATGAATTACTAAAGTTTAACTTGTATTTAAAATGTGTCGTGTATAAAGAGAAGCTGCCACAGAGCCTGTCATAACGTCGACAGAATGCCAGAAATGCGCCGTGTCGGACAGACGGCGGACCTTTAATATACAGAACGGCGACGGTAACTTTGTTACACGTCCAGATGTGACAACTCCTACGTTTTCACTTTTCTATTCGTAAACACAAGTTCACTGGATTAATATCTTGTCTACTAATATGATTTGTAAAGTGTCTAATGTTTAGTGGATATCCACTCGAAATTCATTCCTCTTGTTTCTCTACCATCTGTCGAAGACTCGTTCTCTGCGTAGGAATCGTCTGGTTAGGTACCACCTTCTTACTTATTTCTGTGGCCAAAGAGCAGCGTAACAACTGCTGTGTTTCGGTTTGAAAGGTAAAGAGATCCACTATAACTACGGGGAGGGACGTGTTCTATCAGAGGTGATAGCGCATCTGTAACCTTCTTTGATGGAAGTTGTTTCTAGGTGTCCATAGGCTGCAGTAAACACTAAACATAAGGGGTCAGCTCGTTCTTCACTCCAATGCAATAATAAAAGTGTTTCTCCAATCTGTTATAAAACTAACATTGATGCAGCATAATAATAAATAGAAAGAAAATTAACAACTCTTTAATGTAAATAAAATCTTCAGCTGCACCGTCGGAGATCATTTTTCAATTGTCAATATGAGGCAGTAACACGACAGCTAATATTAAACTTGTGTACACAAGTGCTTGCTGTATGCTTTGAACCCGACACAGAAGAATGGGAATATCACAAATAGAATAACTTAACAATGTTGTAGTTTGTAGAACAATGTTTCGTATTATGAAATACCTTACACTGAAATATGTACTTGATTTTTTTTATATGTATCTGTATATTATTTTAAGACTCGTACAGAAGGGTAAAAGGGGAGTGAATTCATGAATAATTTAAAAGTATTATTAGACATCTATGAGACTTTTTTATATCTCATTATAATCCTGATATTTTTTTTAAGGGATATTTTATGGCAGCCGCTTACGTACATCTGCAACACTAGAGGACCTGCAGGTACAAGGATGAGGAGGAGGTATGGGAAAGGGAAGAGGGCCTCCGGTACCTCACTCACCGAACGAAACGCAGAAGCACATGTGCACTTCCAGCCTGCATTCGGCGAGGCCGCGCTGCTACCCCGGTCGAGCCGGCCTATACGAGCAACAGCAAAAGCCAACGTTTTTTTTTTTACAGTATGGCTAACTAGCAAGGGGCTCACTTGATGTTAAGTGATTACCGTCGCCCTCGTACATCTGCAACACCAGAGGTGCTGTAGGTGCGTTGCCGGCCTTTAAGGGTATTTGGGAGATGGGATAAAGGATGAGGAGAGAGATAGGGTCTCCGGTTACCTCACTCACCGAACGAAACACAGAAGCACAACATGCCTCTACTTCACGCCGGTATTCTGCGAAGCCGGCCCATTCGAGCAGCAGCAAAAGCCGCCGCTTACCTCTACCACATATAAAACTATCTTACAAATAATACAACTGGTATCTAAAATAATAAAAATAGTTACACTTTTTCAAGTAAATGATTACGGTTGCGCTGTTACAGTGATGGTTCGTTGTATCCATAAAATTGTTATTTTCCCGTATAAAATCCATTTATGGATTAAAAACCATAAATTTCAAAGACTAAGTTTTAGTCTAGATAAGTTACATTTTTCGCTACAGGTATTTGCCGTGTTAAGCGTGGACTGGTTTAAATTGTTTCTTAAAGGGGTTTGGAAATTCTGTAATTAGAACTACTTTATTATCCTTCCGTGTATTAAACAGTGTTAAAAATATATATATTGTATGTCATTAAAAAAATTACCTCTGATGCGGATCGTTCGTTCAAGTAAGAACTATGTTCGGTAATAAAATATCTATTTGGGTTTTTTGGTTTAATATTTAAAAGTACGAGCCTATTACGTTAATAAATATATACTAATAAAAATACCTATTACGTTACTTCAATATCAAAAGGGCTGCATAGTATGTAAGCAATACTCGTCAATGTAAAGTCGTGAACAGACATCTAGACAAGCGTGTACCATACTAGGCCTCATCTTCGCCTTCCATCGGGCTGGATTGAGGAGGTCAATCTCAAGCCTATTTTTCATAAAAAAAAATAATAAAGTTATTTTTTTCTAAAATCTCCATTGGTGACATCTATACTTAATTTAACTGTATCGTTTCGATATCGTTTACTTTACTTTTAATAGATTTTGTCGGCAGAGCAAATATTATAAATTTTATTTACCGATTGCTATTAATGTTTTTTATCTGTGATCTCTTACAATGTTGCGACTTTTTTTATATGACTATTGTAACCAACAGCAGGACTTTAAGTAATTTTTTTACTAAACTACTTTTACTGAACTACATGAATATCTTAAAAAGCGGTTTGCATATAATTTTAATAAAGTACTAGGCTCACATAGAATCCAGTTAAACATAATAAATATAAAAACTATACTAATTACTTTTGAAACTCGACAATTTTCTTAGGGATTTTATCGCGTTTAATTTTTGTTTTTATGTACCCGACGCGACTTTTCGATCACGAGGAGACTGAGGTGTTAGACGTACAGATGCTTTTGTTATTAATTTTGATCCGATCTACGCTGAATGTGCTCACAGTATCCTCTGGTCGTGCAGCTGTACGCTTGGTTTTAGATTAGATTTCGTTGGCAAAGCAAATGTAATCGATTGTTAGTAGGTAGTGCGCCTGCCTTTGAAGCTTAGGGTTGCGGATTCGAATCCCGCCGTGGGCTAATATCTGTTTGATGAATATAAGTATTTGTCATCGAGTCTTGGATGTTTATATATGTATATATGATTATATATCTTATCACTATACATTTACCATGACACACTGAATCCTACTTGGGGACTTGATGACGTATGTGATTGTCCAATATATTTATTATTTATTTATTATTAATATCCGTAAATAATAGTTTTTTTTTATAGTTTTAGATATGTAGTGTTCGCGTAAATACAAAAAATCATGTGTATATAAATACTAATAACTATTCTCGTATAAATACTTGTAAGAAATACACAGGCTTCCTATTACGTTTGAAGGTGTTTTAGAGTAGGCCTGGCTCTATCATATTCTCACTTCTTACAACACTCATGGAATGCGACGAGGTAATTAAAAATTTGTAAAGATGTTTGTAAAGGTGGTACCGGCGTAAGAATCTGCCACCCGTCTTCTTCCCGTGGGTGGTCGTAAGTGACGCCAATCAAAAAGCCTTGAAAAACGCAAAGGCTGCCTACGGATGGCAGGATAACCATCTTGAAAATTACCAGACCATAATTAACTGTCTAAAGTGCGAGGTGCCTGATACTGAGATTGGCAATCGGCTTAAAGTAAAGTAACAGCCTGTAAGTTCCCACAACTGGGCAAAGGCCTCCTTCTCAAACACTAGTATCAAAGAGGGTTTAAGAGCCGGGAGGGGCCCGCCACGCTGCTCCAGTGCGGGTTGGCGGGCTTCACATATCCACGAAATAATATTTTTATTATTGCTCCGACATGCAGGTTTCCTTACGATTTTTCCTTCACCGTTGAGCACGTGGCAAATACAGCACTTAAAATTGTTGTTAAAATTTTATTGGTGCCGGGTCACTCACGCTCTATGACACTAAAGTGAGCGCCCTGACCACTAGGCTACCCCGGCTCTTATTATAATCGGCTTGCCGAGCGATTATGGCATATATCCTCCTTACGCGAACGGTATGCGTGCTAAAGTGGAATATTAACAGACCGGTAAGGTAAGGTAAAATATACAAATTTTAGTTTGCATATTCATAGTAATCGAGTTAATTAACATAAATCAATTCATAATTAATGTAGACATGCACTACCATACAGAACAACACATGCAAAACAAGTTCCCACAGATCGCAAACCGTTGGTGTACGCGACTGGAATTGATTAACTTTACTCACCCCCAATGCGTTAACGCGAAGGAATGTCATAACTATTCCGTAAAGATGATATCTTGCTCTTACCTGCGAAAAAGAATAGATTTTTTAATAAATGATTTACAATTTTTTTTTAAAAGCCTTCTTAAATTATTTATTGATTATACCAATACACATATTGAGAAACCTGCGACAACTATATTACTAAACATTATACCTCTATTCCTATCTAATAATATTCCTTTCGTTATAGTACCTCAAGCTTAATAGATATGAGCTTTGATAGATCCGGGACCAGGACGTTTAGTTTCATACAACAAATGGGACCGGGGTCCGATTTCCTGGCCCGACACCACTAAAATGATTAATAGAAAATTTTGGCTGCTGCATTTACCGCGCGCTCACTCGTAAAAGAAATCATAGAAACCTGAATGTATGTCACTATACTTAAAAAAAATGTTTGAGGGCATAACATGATGTGCGCCAACTGCAGCAGCGTGGCAGACCTTTCTTCACCTCCCTCTTAATATATAAAAGGAGGTCATTACGTGGCAGAGGAACTTTTTTTGCCTGTGTTCTATTTACTTTTTTAAATACATATAATGATGAAAAAATTACTAATTCATCAGCCAGCTATATCTTTTCACCGTTAGTCGGTCTACGAGAGAACAATTCAAACTTCGATACTAAAATCTTATACACTATTAACTGTACCCGGCTTAGTGCTCGACTGCTTGTGGTTGAATCATCTAGGCATCGTCAAATTCCTAAATCCTCTCATAACCTCCGTGCGGACAAAGAGAGCGCAACGTACACGATGCGAGATGAACGTGTATGATAAATTCAAAAGATTAACTCTACTGAGAACCACAACGTTGGGCGGGGTGCAAGGCTAAAGTTTAAGCGAGGCGGAACGTAGCAACATAATGGTGACTTTTAAAATGTTTAAAAGGCAAACGTTTATAGGAATGAATGCTAAATTTTAAAAAATGTTCTGTCTGATACTTCACTAGTACCACCACCTAAATATAGATGACGTCATTTGTATTACCAAAAAGACGAGAAGATGATGTAGAATTAATATACGATACAGTTTCGATAAGATATAATAATACTCAATCATTTTTAAATTCTACGATTTTAAATTTTTTAATCGTGTTTTAATTCTTGTTAAAAATTGCAAATGTCTCGTGCGTTGTTCTACTAAATTCATACACGAACTTCAGGCGCGTTGAGATTCTAAATGAATTTTACAGATATCTAAATTGTTTTTATAACTTTTTACCGTCACCAATATCAAATGTTCCTTTTACAATTTTTTATGTAAAAGAGGTGGTAGCGTAAGATTCTATCCCCTTTCTATAGGTGCAAACTTCGATCCGTTACGTTCTATCTCCCGGAGAGGAGAATACTGGATCTGCGGAAGCCCGATTGGCTAAGCTGAGTAGTGTCAACTGAGTTGATAAATTTGGAACGACACGCGAATACTTGTATACTTACATAAAATAAAACGAAACATATTTATTTCCCCGACCAAATATCATTTATTTAGAGTAAACTCGCTCTCCTCTCGAACTTCAGCGAACTAAACCATTGTTATAATAATAAAAATATTTTGCTACGAAGACACGATATCCTCGAAAGCCTTTTTTGTGGTAGAATCGTAAGTTCCAAGTTGCCCTGTACGTGCTGACGTCCTCCCCATACGTGGGTTGGTTTTTTGATTTCTCAAGAAAAATGTTACTACGGTCTACCTACGTGCGATGTGAACTTCGGTATTAAAAATGCTACGAAATTAAAATATAACACTAAATTACAATAAAACTAAATGACGCTGTGTATTCTGTTGAGTTTATTTTATTATCATTAAGGCTTTGAATATATAAGAGAGAGAATAATATTCACTTGCTGTAAGGTCGTAAAAGATTGTACCCCTTTTTATATAGGCTTCATAGAGTGAACTGATAGAAAAGTTTAGAAAATCTCATAGCGCACTCCAGATTCAATCCTATATAGCATATTCTACAAAAGAAGAAGCCTATGTTCAACAGGGAAAACATATTAATACTAGGATGATCATTTTAGTGCTTTCAACTTATAAGGGGAATTTACCACCACCTTTCCCAAATTGCCAACCTTACCTGCACGGTTTGCCTAACACTTAACACTTTTGTTCGTGGTAGTGCCAAGCCGTTATATTTTGCTACTCGAATGGGTCTGCTCCATAAGGGTAAAACCACCAACTCCAAGAATAGCATCAATTTGTTATCATCAATTTGTGATCGATTTTAAATCATATTTTACGAATTAGTTCAACATCGTAGTTGATTCCCAACATGAAAAAAATCCTATTACTAGTTATACTTTAACAGTATATAAGTAGTCCACAGCTGGACACAGTTCTCTTCCACGAAGAAGTATTTCTATAGCCGTCACATTTGACAGACGAGTTGGGTATCACACAGGAAGACATATCGCATTTTAGACGATACTGTCCGTCCGGTGTACAATATTTCAACAATCGCAAAGTCGCCATCAAAGGCCATGATTGGGACTGGGACTGGGAATCGAATTAAGGTCACTTCCGCTATATGAAACTAAAGCGAGCGGTCTGACCGCTGGGCTACCTAAATATTCTATAGTACTAATAAAAATAAAAAATAAAATGCAAAGGCACTAGGCGCCATGTATAATGAACTTTGCTGTACAATTCAGTATTCAGCGTTTCACAAAGATTTACACTTTATCATCCTCTGTAGCTGATTGTAAGATGAGCGAAGAAATTAATTTGTTGTTAAATTTCTTAAGCTTCGCTTTCTAAATCAAAAGATGGATAGGCTGGAACAGTTTTCATTATGTGCCCCTATCGGCTTGGATGACCATTTAGACCCATCGAGGTGTTAATGGGCGTGCAAACACCGCCTGCTACCGAAGCGATGGACTCCCGAAGTGACTGTGTTGTTTTATTTACATATTGTCAACCGTTTTCTTTATTTTAAACATTTCTCTGTTTGTTTAGGCATTCGGAATAAATCAAATTATATTGTATTCTTAGTCTCGCATCAAGTCAAATATGGTCTGAAAAAATATTATGTAATATTTTTCAGCCATTGTGAAATGGTAAGCATTCAAATATGCCCGAACAAAATCTCACAATGTCACAAGCAGCGCCAGATGAAGATGAAGAAAAACTTGATTAAATATAAAAAAAAATCTAAAATTATATAGATACATAAGAAACTCGTAATTGGATCAAGAACTCACAGCTAACTTCTATCAATATATTTTTTCTCCGAAATCTTTTTTTTTATTTATTAATTATTTAATCTCGAAACAGAATGACATTGAAAAAACACACATTTAAATGATATTTTGTACATAATTATCATAGTCACTATTATTTAATAAACGTCTAAACAAAGCATTTTAAATTCCTAGATAAACCAACAGTACAATCTTAAAGCAAACTAAATGACAATCCATACGTACTTATCAATCGACGAATGCCACCGTAAATTAGTGAGAGATAGAGCGAGGGTTTTCAACAATTGTAAAAGCTTTTAAAAGGCAAGTGGTATTAAATCCATTCCCTCACACGACTCCCAAATCTTACCTATTATCTTGTGCCTCATAACAGTGTAAATGAATAGGGCAAGTCTTCGCCCTCGCCCGTCATTTTTATATTGTTTACACTGGAGCTGCGCGCGCGGACCTAGAGCAATTAACACGTGGAATTCAAACGTTTGCCGGATTCCTAAATCTTCCAAATATCCTATTAAGAGTTTAAAACAAATAGGTGAGTTTGAAAATTGAGAGCCGCGGTAGCGTAGTGGTCAGGGCGCTCACTTTAGTTTCATAGAGCGCGAGTGACCTGGGTTCGATCCCCGTTGCCTGCACCACTAAAATCGTAGTCCGCTACCCTAATCCAGTGCCAATGAAATAAAACACATCACAGTGTTTTATTTCATATGTTCCAAAAAATAAAAACCATTTAATTAAAAAAAAACTGAAAATATTTCATCAATCTAAATCAAATTTATACGCTTGAAAGTATTATAAACATGATGCCTACTAGCTTTATTATTATTTAGAAATTAGTTAAAGAATAATAGTGCCAAAGATTAAATAAAAATTTATTTCAAAAACCTTAATCAATCCTTACTTTCCTATTCCGAACGCTATAATAATACTGCGTGACGTGCCAAATTAAACGATGCCCGTCAAGAAAACAATACAAACGTATTGTGTCACACAAATTCTACATCTCGTTGCGCAAGAGACCCAAATTCAGTGTATGGTGTAAGGTCTCTAAGACCTCACCTCCCCCAAATACTCCGTGGCATCCGCGGCGGGCGTGCGTCACGCGAGGCGGAGGCGGCGTGAAGAATTCCGCCCGAGCCGAATTCGACTTGTCGGCTCGCGGCCTGTCCACGCCATCTGGCATTTAGTGATGCTCACATGCAGCATATCAGACCATATCGACAGATAATAGTAATCCGTTCGATGAAACGTCACTGAGCAAAAATAATAATGATCAATCTATTTACCATTAGTCAGCTAAAATGTAACTGTAGCTTTATGTGAACCTCGTTTAACATTTATTAATTTAGATAATACCATAGAGTGGACGCTTTTATCTATCGCGCTTCTTACTTGCATCTAAAATTTCATAGATATATATAATAGTAACGGTTCTAGTTAAATTACTCATTCCAAATTAATTTTTTCATCTAATAACTACTCGATTTCTGACTTTTTGATCATCGGATCATATTTTTTTCTCTTCTGAATTTATGAAGTAACCTGTATAATGTGGACCATAAAGCTAACATATTTAGAAAGACATCACAAGTAAATTATCGACATAAAACCGTTAAACACTATTAAAAAGCACGGCAACATCGCCATACTTCTTCCCACTTCCACGCGCATCACTACTTACACCCATCCCTCTCACGCACTGACTACCTTATTTAAATAAGACTGAGTGCAGTTGATGGTTTTAGGAATTTATGTCGCGCTAATTTAGACTCTAAAGTGATCCGCCCAAGGTAGAGTGAGGTTGTAGGGGTAGGAAAAAAACAGAAAAAGTTCCGGAGGCAGGTTATCCCGCTCGCCGACGCTCTCGGAGTAAGGCATTCGAGTTAGATTTAGTTTTAACCGGAAACTTTAGTCCCGATTTTTGATTGTTTCAAGGTTGACCTTGATATGATCACTAAGTATTCACTATGAGAACCAGATTTTGTAAGGTTTTTTTTTCATGATAATTATTGAAATTAAATGTATGAGTGTAAATTCTATATTGTCAATTTATATTATGAATGTCAAATCTCGCTTTATAATGAGTTTCCCCTGCAATAAATATCGTGTATAAAAACGAATATTTAAAAAAGAGGGTATTAAAGAGGTACAGTTTCTTTTGCCAGTTTCATCTCTATCAGAGGAACCTGATTATGGAACCTTTGTAGATTGTAAGAAAAAATAAGAATGAACACTTGACAAACTAAATTATCTACCTTACGCGGAAAAATAAAGAAATTTAATTTCATTCATTTATTGTATAAAACGAATTTCTTTACCATTCTTGCCAAAAGAAATATATGAATAAATGTAAACTGACGCCACCGGTACGGTTATTAAACGCATAAGCAATTTTCGAAAACGTAATAAAAAAAAAAAACATTAATAAATCCCTGGGTATCTATAACGCTTGTGTTCAGATGTATGAAATGATGAGCTAAAACAGATAATTTTAAAACTAAGCCACGATAGTCGACTGCTTAGGAGATCATCGATTCCCCTGAGTCGAGGTTTCCTACCGACTTGATGGTTCCGTACTGACTAAACGTATCTACAAACTTTATCATTGGCCTACACGCCAGGCACATAATTCACATTTGTTATTTATCACTCATTTCCTTAATAAACTCTAGTGAAAATTATATAGGCCGCTGACCATCTACTATATAAATATATGGTCGTAGGAGCATTTAAAATAAGTTCGTTTTCAAATTAAATAGCACACAACAAATCACATTAGATCTAACTACCAAACATACCTCATTGAACAGACTACAATCACATTTTAATCCCGCCTTTTCAAAGCCCGCTCTCACAAACGGTTCATTCTCGAATCTGAGTCGGATCTAAGTAGTCGCTTAGTTGAAGAATCGCCAGTCATCTGTCCGGTGCCGCTTGCCTTCGCCCTCCAGTGGGCGTGTGTGAGATATGGTCGGGTTTATCCATGTCAAAGGAGTGCAATTTTTCTTTGTGCTACTGAGACTTCTTTGTTATTCTCATAACAATTGACGTGTACGTTTACTTGATTGAGTTACTTGATTTTTTTTTATCACTGCCTCAGCATTTTTAATGTAAGTAAAGGAACAAACTATAACACGGTTGTTACTATGGTCCCGAAAAATTTACTTGCACACGTATTCTCTGCCTCAATGAAGACCTTTTAGACGTGGTAGAGATATGCGTCGGCTTTTGCTGCTGCTCGAATGGGCCGGCTCGACCGGGTTGGTAGCACGGCCTCGCAGAACACCGGCGTGAAGTATTATACTTCTGCGTTTCGTCCGGTGAGTGAGGTAACCGGAGGCCTACTCTCCCTCCCATCTCCAAAATATCCTTATCCGGCAATGCACCTCCAGCACTTACGATGTTGCAGATGTACGTGGGTGACGGCTATCATCAGGTGAACCGCTTGCTCGTTTGCCGCCTTTCCCATAAAAAGAAAAAACCTTACGACCTGTAGACACTTAACGTTGATCGTATCTGACAGGTAAGCCCTGGGTCCGTCTACCAGCTGAAACCATTATTTGTGCATCTAAACTGTTAATTAAATATCCAAATTTAATGTTTTAAAATCATATAAGTATAAAATTCAAAAAAGATTGGCTCTATTATAAAAGAAATTAACGTCAGATACCCGCAAGTAGACACAAAAGCAATTTCCTCTATCAATAACAAGTTACCGTATCATCCTAGAAAGGGAGGTGTTGTAAGTTATGGACGTAATAATAGAGTTGACAACACTTAGTATAATGGTCTATCGGACCAACTGTAGAAGAGATACGGGTTAATGAAACTTTAAAGCGTAAATTAATACCATAGTCTAACGACCCAACGCCTCTAAGTAACCCGATTCCAGAGTTAGTGGGTTAAGAGGAAAGTTTAGAAACGACATTAGATCTACCGTATGAGTGTCGAGATCAATTGTGTAAATTTCCTTCAACGGTAATCTGTTGATGTTAGTTTCATTGCACAATACTTTGATAGAAATTTATATTTATTAGCACATAATAATAATAATAATGGTTTATCTGGTTGAGTTATAATTTATTTCATTTTACTTTAAGAATTTTAATTATAATATATTTAAAGACAATTTATTTATTTTATTGTATTTTATGTATGTATACATATATATGTCATTCAACTGGACGAGTATGTATCTGAATAACCCCACAAAATGGTTTATTTGCATAGGAATATGACTGACAGAGCCGTCAGTCATATTCCTATTAAAAAATAAAGAATCTTAACACATTGTAATAAATTAATTCTTAATTCTAAATTAATACATTTATTAAGAGTCATAATGTAATTTAGGCGTCTGTTAGATATAAGTATCTTATTCCTCAGTGGAATAATAGCATATAAGAAGTATAAATCGAAATCATTTCTTAAACAAGTTTTGAATTTTAATTTCATATTCTGTTTAGTGATTTGCTACAAATTTGAATCGCCATACTATTGTATATACTTTTCTCTTACAAGTTGAGTTCTAACTGTCGAAGTCGAAAATATATTTTTTCACATCTTTATTTCGACCTCCACTTTTTTTTGCTAAGGCGGCAACCGAGCAAGTGGTTAATCATATGTGATTACCGTCGCTCACGTACATCTGCAACATCAGAGGGGCTGCAGATACGTTACCGGCCTTTAAGTGTATTTGGGAGATAGGAGGGAGGATGAGGCGGGGGATGGGGAGAGGTAGTGGGCGTCTCGCTTACTTCACTCACCGAAACGCAGAAGCACAAGATGCCCCTACTTCACGCCGGTATTCTGTTTGGCCGAGGTATCACCCCGGACGAGCCGGCCCATTCGAACAGCAGCAAAAGCCGCCGCTTGATCCTTCCACGTATAAGGTACATCATAAGATACATATCTTATGAAGAACGCTAAATGTCTATCACAAACACTTGTTTTAAATATATATAGAGAAGAAACTTCGCCACAAGCAGCAGCCTGTCCCCACCACCATGAGATTATCAAGGCTTCTCTCACAGAAGTAGTATATATTCCTTGTAAATATGCTTAGTAACACCCACCACAATACATCAAACAATTTCAGCCCACCGCTGATTGTAGGTCTCTCCAAGAAAGCACCATCAAAAGCCGGTATACTTGGAAGATTTGTCAGGTCTTGACTGACCAGGCTGGGCAAGTGGGTTAGTAGGCGCTGTGCCGGTAACGTCGCACAAGTCTGCTCCTCATCACTTGTGGGTGGGATTTGGGTTTCGGTAAAAACGAATGAATATTCCACTATCATTTGATCGCCAGCTCCTAGTTTGTTGTTGTTTATTGTATTGGAAAAACTAATAAAATCAATCATATTACTATTAAAAACACAAACAAAAACTTACCGTCGCATAGAAACCGAGCGAGCATGCATATTCAATGCGACGCATGAGAAATCGCTTAGGTACGCCACAACTTACAAAACGCTCAGATCTGTTGGAAAACAGCTCTAAATTTGCATTCGACTCAACCGACACGCAAACACAAATCTATATCTTAAACGTACCGAGACCCCCATCAATTTAGACCCCACTTAGCAACATAGAATGCACTTAAGCCGCGTACCGGGCCTACCGCACATTAGTCAGAGCGGGCCGTTAGCTCCTTCTATTTATTGATGTGAAATGCAACTGATAGCGTTGTGAGACACTATAACTGACCATAGACGACCTCGCTAATAGGCTACGTGCTTTTTTTTTGCATAGAACGGCTGTGCTTTGTGGTCCGTAGCGAAGAATCTCGTAAAAGCTGTGAGCAAGTGTAAACCGAAGAATTCGGTTGGAAATTGGAGAATTATTAACCTGAAGATTAATTGTTGCAAAGTTAACTGTTTAAAAGTAAAGTAAAGTAGCAGCCTGTAAGTGCCCACTGCTGGGATAAGGCCTTCATTTCAAAAATCTGAGAGGGTGTAGGAGCCGGGAAAAGCCCGCCATGCTGCTTAATTGCGGATTGGCGGGCTTCACATATCCTCGATAAATAATATTTTTATTATTTCTCAGATATGCAGGTTTCCTCACGATGTTTTCCTTCACCGCCGAGCACGTGGTAAATACAGCTCTCAAAATTGCTATTAACAATTTTAGTGGTGCCGGCACCGGGGGTCGAACCCAGGTCACTTGCGCTCTGTGATACTAAAGTGAGCGCCCTGACCACTAGGCTACCACGGCTCTACTGTGAACAGTTTATTACAAATAAAATCGTCTTTCTATACGTTCTATACACAAGTATGTAATCAAGGTATTGTAATATGGATGACTTTATATAATTCGATTGTAAAAAAATTAAAATCATTAAATAATTAAGGATAGCCTTTGTAGCCTTCCTTTTGTTAAGGAAAGAGAATAAAGAATAAATAAATCAATATTGTTGATTTTATACAAATTGAAAAATTTTAGGCCATATGTAACATTGAATGATATACATTTTAATAAATTACATACACGTTCCGTGTGGAAATTGAACCACCGGCGCACAAAGTCAATGGCTTAACCAAATTTTACGAATATATTGGAGCCTTTTGGAACCGTAACTCGAGCCCAGTCGGGCAGCACGACATACTAAGCGAGCGGAAATATATCTAATAAAATATACAATAGCAAGTATTAACAGCTCCTACACTAATATTACTTACGCGTTACGCTCACCCACGCGCTGTTTTCTGGGCTAACTTCGCACTAACTTACAACTCACTTGACAATTGTATCGAAGAATTTGTTACAGAATCCAGTTTCCGCTTTCCAACGACAGCCTTTTATTTATTTTCCATAGAAAGCCAACAGTGTGAACGCAGTCTTGATTTCATAGACAATATTCATAAATCTGCAGCAGATATATAAACGTTGTGGTTATATGTCCAATTAGTTAGATACATAGATATACTTTATTAAGTGTATGGGAAAGTCAAGAGATCAAATCCACGATCGTGTGAATAATTTCTCGGGTGGCGATAACCTTATTGAAGTTGCCAGAGTGTAAGATTTCTCAAGAAATGATAATTCAACATAAATTAAGCAACTAATTAAGTCGTGAAATTTATTTGTAAAAATCGGCATAACCTATGTGTTACTTATTATGTGTAGAATGAATATTACAAAGGGTTTTTCAAACGATGATATCGGCAGCAAGACGACGATATCCGGAGCAGAACTAAGGTAACCGAAGTAGCCTTTAATATCAGGAAGCTGAAGTGGCAATTGACCAGCCACATATCACGCAGTACTGACTTTTCGAGTTGCAGCCATGTACAGGTGAACGCAGTGTGGTACGACCTGCACAGGATGGATGCAGGTGGCACAAGACCGACCTTTGTGACAATCTTTGATGGAAGCCTATATTTAGCTGTGGTCTTGTGATAGGCTGAAATGAATGAAAATTAAAATGTTTTGCAAATTTAATAACTTCGATTACGTATTAAATTTTTAAAACTTTCGGTCATTTTGATTCAAAGTTCAGATATTTCAGGCACCTGTCACCCGCTATCAGGACAACAGAAGTGCTCAGATGACTTGGCAAAGTTAATATTACCGAAGTTTAAGCGATCGAAAATTTCCAATATAAAAAGCACTCCCAAAAAAATTCCCTAAAGCTTGCCCACGGAAAGCTTACTGGCATCGATTCGGTCAAGCGGAAACTCTCGGTACAACGCGTTCGATTGACTAATTCGAACCCATAACGTCTCGATTCCCGTCAAGTGAAAGAATTGTATTGTATTACAAAGGTTCGGTTAAAAAAAATTAAGGTTTCAATAAAAAGAAAATTCAACCGACTGAATAAATTCCATTTTATAGAACTCAAGCCACAGGGCAGCGACGTAAGTACCTGCTTCCCCCATTTCTTCACTTAGATGTCTTAATAGAGGACTTAAGAGAATAGCCTTGATAAAATTTCTGTCGGTTACCTTAGTTCTGCTGCGGATATTATCGTCGCAGACACTATCACGCAGAGAAACACCGAGCATAGCCCTTTCAATTGCGCGCTGAGCAACTTTGAGCTTCCTCATACGGCCTTTACTCGAAATAATCTTTTTTTATTATTTCTCAGATATTTTCCTTCACCGCCGAGCACGTGTAAATATTTTATTAAATATATACATACAAAAATTCTTTTCTCAATGATTTCACACGCATGCTTCCTCGGGTGTCGCTTAACCCTATTCACAGATAACCTACGACTTAGACCGATAAATACGTTTCATATTTCAAGCGGCCTTCCTGATTCCAATATTGCTGTCATATATAATTTAGAGGCTAAGACGACGTTTCGAGCCATGTATATATTTAACAAGGCTCGAACACGCTCCGTTAACAATAAACGTCGGGGTATTGATATAAGTCAGCAAGGCCACCATAACTAAATTCACTGAGCATTTGCTCGAAACCGATACTGTACAGTATGCAAGTAAGTTGTGACAAAGTAAAGTGTGACAAAGTAAAGTATGAAATAACATTTCGTATTCTGTATATTTTATTTCATTTATTGTATTAAAGGTATTTTAAAATATACGTAAAGTTAATTAGCCAAAAAATATGAAAGTCAATTCGCCAGTATTTATATACATTTCCATCAGTAATAATTATCCTGCAATAATACTTTGTAATAACATAACAGAATATAACTTAATAACACCACGCTTTTTGCGTCGAAGCTTAATAGAATTTTACACACACAATTATTACCTTTTAAAACCTTGACCTTGAAATACATTTCCTCTTTTGTTAGAACTTTTTAAACCTCGCATGCGCATTCTAGAATAATGGACTTTCAAAAGCTGATGGTAATTATTGTGATATTCATAAATGTAGTTTATGTAATATCGCGCAATATTATCCACTAGACTCGGTTAATTCACGTGAAGGCAGTATTATAGTGCTTCTAGGTCTGGGACAACAGTAGGTATATCTTAAACTTAAAATTGTTTACGGTCACACGCTGCTTCATGTCGATTAACGTGGTTTAATTGTTAATGCCCGACCGTTGAGCCAGGTCCTGGGTTTGAATCTCAGTCGGGGCTAATATTTGTGCAAGGCCTAAAATAACTAATTTTTATGAAAACTCTTATGAAGAATTATTATCGTATATAACATCTGTCCTGTTGGGCCTAATAATATTATAAGCAAAACAAAGGTTTATGTCTTTGACTACTTATTGAGAAAACAGTCGTGAGCGCACTAAATAATTCCAACAATAGTCTTGTGTATGATGTAGAATTCCGCGGGTTTCGCTACACATGAGGAAGTAAACTGATCACCATCATTATTAACCGCTTCGGGTCCACAGAAAAATAGTAATTTCCCAAAGATTTTTTTAATGGGAAAGGCGGCAAACGGAGTAAGCGGTTCACCTGATGGTAAGTATATGTATTCGATGAAGTTATTGCTGTAAGCCGTTTTGGCTTTTACAGCTTCATAGGTTAGCACCTGCGTCCTTGAGGCCGCAGTATGGTAAGTGATTACCGTCGCCCATGTACAACTGCAACACCAGAGGTGCTGCAGGTGCGTTGCCGGCCTTTAAGGATATTTGGGTGATAGGAGGGAGGAGGAGGAGGAGGATGGGGAGGGGTAGTGGACCTCCGGTTACCTTAAGCACCGAACGAAACGCAAAGGCATAAGATGCCTCTACTTTACGCAAATATTCCGCGAGACCGTAGTATGAACCCGGTCGAGCCGGCCCATTCGAGCAGCAGCTAAAGCACTTTCGTCTACCTGTACAGATCTTCCCTCCATTTGATGCAAGGTCGTGTCCTACGCGTTAGCCTGTACTGGCTCCTCCCCCTACTGCAATCAGTTCTGTGAGATATGCGAAGAGCCCATTGACACTTCGTCTAGCTAATCCTTAAGGTCATGTTCGTTACTCTCTAGTTCTGCTGCGAAAATTCACGTTGAAAGTTTGTGAAATGTACACAAAGCACTTGGATGAATTGAGTAAGCGGAAAAGGAGTGTTAAGCCGTCTTTTAAATATATTAAATCACTATTTCACTTGATTTCTCTATAGCTATTTATCATAGGCTTTATCAGTCCGCAGCCACATAACCAAGCAGTTGTTAAACGTTATACAAATCAGCTGTTTCTAACCAGTGTTTGTATTATTTAAGAGTCCATTCATTACATAATAGTGGCTGTATTAAAAGACTTGCCCCGACAACGGTCATACAGTTACACTGCCGGCGGGCAATGGGTATAAGAACGTAACTGCGAATGGATAACATACTCGCGGCCTATTGTGCGAGTCCGATCTTGGCTTGATACGGCCGCGTTCCTCGCTTTACAGTTAACTCCTTCTGCGCGGCGTGTGGCAGGCCGATGCCATCCTGGAACGGTGTTGTACTGCCCTGATAGAATTATCCGACAACCACTTTTTATTTTTGACCCGAAACTTTTTGATGAATGAACTTTTTTTAGGTATATATATTTTAAACCGTTTTTTCCTATTCCTGAAAATCTTTAGTAATGTAACAACATTTTGTTATACGACATTTTATATTTACAAAGAACACGGTAATAAAAAATAATTAAATGTATTTAAGCGGTCTTGCCCTTTTTAGAATTTTAACACTTAAAGATCAAAATTTTTAGTTTTCTTTTTTTTTTAACTTTTACGGTAAAGTGGGCAAACGAGCAAGCGACTCACATGATGCTTACTGATTGCCGTCACCCACGTACATCTGCATCACCAGAGGAGTTACAGGTCTGTAGCCGACCTTTAAGGATATTTGGGTGATAGGAGGGAGGATGAGGAGGAGGATGGGGAGGGGTAGTGGACCTCCGGTTACCTTAAGCACCGAACGAAACGCAAAGGCATGAGATGCCTCTACTTTACGCAAATATTCCGCGAGACCGTAGTATGAACCCGGTCGAGCCGGCCCATTCGAGCAGCAGCTAAAGCCGCCGCCTGACTCTACCACGTTTAAGATTTCTTCTACCGCGAAGCACTTTCGTCTACCTGTACAGATCTTCCCTCCATTTGATGCAAGGTCGTGTCCTACGCGTTAGCCTGTACTGGCTCCTCCCCCTACTGCAATCAGTTCTGTGAGATATGCGAAGAGCCCATTGACACTTCGTCTAGCTAATCCTTAAGGTCATGTTCGTTACTCTCTAGTTCTGCTGCGAAAATTCACGTTGAAAGTTTGTGAAATGTACACAAAGCACTTGGATGAATTGAGTAAGCGGAAAAGGAGTGTTAAGCCGTCTTTTAAATATATTAAATCACTATTTCACTTGATTTCTCTATAGCTATTTATCATAGGCTTTATCAGTCCGCAGCCACATAACCAAGCAGTTGTTAAACGTTATACAAATCAGCTGTTTCTAACCAGTGTTTGTTTTATTTAAGAGTCCATTCATTACATAATAGTGGCTGTATTAAAAGACTTGCCCCGACAACGGTCATACAGTTACACTGCCGGCGGGCAATGGGTATAAGAACGTAACTGCGAATGGATAACATACTCGCGGCCTATTGTGCGAGTCCGATCTTGGCTTGATACGGCCGCGTTCCTCGCTTTACAGTTAACTCCTTCTGCGCGGCGTGTGGCAGGCCGATGCCATCCTGGAACGGTGTTGTACTGCCCTGATAGAATTATCCGACAACCACTTTTTATTTTTGACCCGAAACTTTTTGATGAATGAACTTTTTTTAGGTATATATATTTTAAACCGTTTTTTCCTATTCCTGAAAATCTTTAGTAATGTAACAACATTTTGTTATACGACATTTTATATTTACAAAGAACACGGTAATAAAAAATAATTAAATGTATTTAAGCGGTCTTGCCCTTTTTAGAATTTTAACACTTAAAGATCAAAATTTTTAGTTTTCTTTTTTTTTTAACTTTTACGGTAAAGTGGGCAAACGAGCAAGCGACTCACATGATGCTTACTGATTGCCGTCACCCACGTACATCTGCATCACCAGAGGAGTTACAGGTCTGTAGCCGACCTTTAAGGATATTACGAGATGGGAGGGAGGATGTGGGGGAAAGTGCAACTCAGGTTTTTTACTAGTATAGTAATTTTTTACTAATATAATTTAACAACTACTTATAGTTATTATGGTCGATTTTTACTGTAATTGCATTTGACAGGTGATACTAACGTAGGTCTATAACCAGAAAAATCAGTCAATAAATAAAAATAAAATAAATATGTTAGTAATTAGAACTCGCTTTATTATCTCTTACTCTTACTATACACAAGTATCGATAAGACATAAGAAAAATCCTCACGTTACTGCATAATAACTAATAAGAAATAAGAACAGATATTTCTAAACTAATATAAATACATCTATATATACTAACTAACTAAAATATATCTATATATACTAACTAACTAAAATATATCTATATATACTAACTAACTAAAATACATCTATATATACTAACTAACTAAAATATGTCTATATATACTAACTAAAATACATCTATATATACTAACTAACTAAAATACATCTATATATACTAACTAACTAAAATATATCTATATATACTAACTAACTAAAATATATCTATATATACGACTGCACAGATATTATAATTAATATATTTTTGGAACAACATCTTTTAATATTTTATTAAATCTTAGTAACAATTTAGAACCTACACAATTTAACCACTAAACTAAACTCACTGTAACATAATAAAACTTCAAAAGAGCCTCATTGTGAAGGCATTATTATACTCGATCCTGGCCTAAGTATCCTCTATCTAAAACCTAAAATGTATCTAATCTAATCTAGACACACAATCTCGTCCAACTCTAACAGCCTAGGCATAATCGGAACCGGTCCAAGGTCTAGTTCAAAATCACATACATGCGCATTGATTTATCGCCTTGGCTTTAACTGTAATTGCGTACACACGTAATTGACTTAGCATGGTTAGCATTCGATATAACGCAAACATAAACCAGTACAACGGCCACAGAGAAGCTTACGCAGTGAAAATTAAAAAAAGGTAAAAAGCATAATGTTTCGTTTAAAAACTATTGTACACTACACGCTGTTCTCTTATCACTTTCATCGGGTGAAATGAATAGGACATAGGGCTCGTTGAAGCATATCTGATGAGCCCTAGCTCGGTGTGTTTACTTACTAGTACCCGTTTAAGGGTTCCGTCACCCACCTCCCAGCTCCATCGTCAGAACAGCTCGATTGTACCACATCGGTTCTTAATACGTGTGCATAATTCTAAATTGTTCGAACGTCTAGACAATTTTATTGGAAGATTCCATTACATACAGGTCTAGTTTATAGAAAGCCTGTAAAAGTAAACACAATTAGCAAATGTTTCTTTATGCGTTTAATTAATTTAATCGCAAATACTACTTGATTATGATGACGGTAGTCGACAACAGGGGATATATTATAGTAATGTAAGTATACAGACAAACATAAAGACAATCACTAGTCTTTAGCTTATCCTACCCAATGTTAGACTACTGCAATGAGATCGTAGGAAAGGTCAATTGCGAAATCAGAACCAATAGACCTCATCTTCGCCTTCCATCGGGCGTGATTGAGGTCAAACGCAAGCCTATTTTTGATAAAAAAAAAGTCCGCCAACCCGCAATGGAGCAGCGTGGCGGACTCTTTCCCGGGTTCAAAACTCTCTTACAGAAGGAGGCCTTTGCGCTACAGTGGGCATTTACAAGCTGCTACTTTTACCTATAGCTCGATAGCTAACTACAACAACAACAAAGTCACTTATAAGTGCTAACTAAGTACCAAAGTATATGAGCCAAGGTACTAAATTACGAAACAAAAATATCAAAGAAATTAGCTTTTCTTGGAAGGTTCGCCCTTTCCCGTGTATTTACTTACTCTGTTTCACGTATACTAAACGTATTAGACTTAAATAGGTTAATTACATTAATGATAAGGCAGTGATGAAATACAAAATTAAACCTGGAACCTTGTTCTGGAAAGAACATTAGGATGTTTCTCAAAGTTTCTAAATAATATTATCACTAGTTAAAATAAAATTACGCACAATTTCTGAGATGGTACGTATACGGAATAGAATTAAGATACCCTAAATAGATTGAAATAAAAGAGTTCAAACAACAGGACAGTGGGACAAACTTAATACTAGTCTCGAGTCCATAGAGGTCGCGCATATTTCTGTAACAGTGATCCTTATCAAATTTACAGTAACGACTCCACCACACGGACCCTTGGCGCCTGTGCTGGCAACTTACGAAGAATGCGTTTTATTATAAAGCCTTAACAATCACTGGGGCTTGTTAGCGTAACGTAATCGAATTGAGATCGAAAACTGAAGCGTTTGAAAATATTATGAATATGCATAAACTAAAAACTGAATCTCGTCACAAATCTCTAGACAATAAAGCGTTAAAAAAAACACAAACCCCAGAGTATCTAGCCCCTTCTTCTCTGAGAAAGGTCTTTTTTCGCGATCTGGTGTAGATTTTGTCGTTCATGAGAGCTTCAAAGAAGTTTAAATTAATTAATTTTTTTTATCGAAAAGACGGCAAACGAGCAAGCGGTTCACCTGATAGTAAGTGCTTACCGTCCCCACATATATCTGGAACACCATAGATGCTGTAGGTGCGTTGCCGGGCTTTAAGAATATTTGGGAGATGGGAGGGAAGAGGAGAGGAATAGGGAGGGGATGTGGGCCTCCGGTTACCTCACTCACCGAACGAAACGCAGAAGCACATGATGCCTCTACTTCACACCGGTATTCTGCGAGGCCGTGGTATCAATCCGGTCGACCCGGCCCATTTGAGCAGCAGCTAAAGCCGCCGCTTGGCTCTACCACGCTTAAGACTTTTACTTTGACTTTGGCTTTGAGACGCAAAAAAACCCTTAAGAGAGCACTTACGGAAGAACATACGGAGTTATTCTATATTACCATACCAGTGGAACCATATCAATTACCACAGGGAGGTTCATAGACTGTCACACTCCTTTTTTTTAGCATAAATTATCTGTTTTCGTTTATTTCTATAGAATTTTGGACGTGGTGCAATTTATAATATGCCGTTAAGATCTAATACAAAATACAATGATAAAGGTATTCCTTTGTTGTTTCCCAGTTGCAGAACAACGTCTGCTTTTGCGCAGTACATGAACCCGTGTATGCACGTGTGAGACTAGGAACATTGCTATACAAAGCAAGTTACAACCCTACGTCGTACCTTCAACCGACTTTACTATTAATTAAATATGTAAATACAAAATTGTCCGTCTATCTCTTTGCTTATACATTATACGCATGTTATCGCATTAATTAAGGGCATTAAATAACATTTAATATAATTATTATACTTTATTAATGTGAGAAATACGAGCACAGCTAAAACACCCAACTACAGTCTAAACCGGAAGAATAATAAATTACAGTACCAGATACAGGGCTGTCACAAAATAGTTTTGCATAAAAATAAGTTTCGATTGTAATTTGAAATAAGAATGGCTGTACGCTGACCTATGATCGTGTTGAACAATTAAAAATTTCGCCTAGCAATGTATACTCCGATATGTTACTTGCAAATACTTCACCACGATAAAAATCGTTCTTTGTAAATAGATAATCTAACACGTCCCGCCATAAAACCACGTATCTATCAGGATAAATAATTAAAAAGGCTATTTCAATGGACCACTAAATATAGAGGTTTACATTGTCCGGCGACCGAGCGACGCCCTGTCAGCGCTTCCGCGTTATACGCTGTCGTGGCGTTAAATTATGTGAACCTCATATGGTTGGTAATAAGAAAAATATAATGTCATTTGTCTTAGAAACCGATAGTGGTCATGATATATAAAAAAGCTAATATAAAATAAATAATGATAAGTAAATGTAGGTGAAACATATTCTACATTATCTATAGACGGTGACTAACTCAAAACAATGAAAACTCCAACAACGTTAGTAGGATTTTTAAAACCGAATAAAATATAAGGTAGCGATGCACTGCGCTCTAATATTCATTTTTTGGTTTTCAAAATGTGTTACGTGACTACGCACAACTACTTCACGTATTACTATGTACGATAACCAGTATGACAATTTAAACGCACTACTTTATTTCTGAAATGAACAAAGGGATATCACGCCAGCTGTGTTCCCGCGCGTCTCCATTTTGTGTAAGGGTGGAGAGCTCTAGCTTCACCCCTAAAGAGTAAAGGAACTCCGCGTGCGGGGCTGAAGTAGTGAGCGGAAGTGAACCTCTGTAACACCAGAGGAGATACAAATTCCTTGCAAACTTTAAGGGTTTTCGGGACATGGGAGGGATGAGGATTAGGGATGGGGGGGGGGTTAGAAGCCCCAAAATACCTCCACTTCATGTCGCTACCTCTCACTACCTCGGTTGAGCAGGTCCATTCGAGCAGCAGCAAAAGCCACCGCTTGGCTCTACCACGTGTGATTATAAACGGTTTAAGTGGGTTATAATTACATCACATAGCCGACGACATTCTATTTATCGCGATATGATAAGTAGCTTAGAGGCTATACGGGAACAGATGAACATACTAACATACAAACATATACAAATAGACTGCTGACATCATAACCCTCCTCGTAGTCGGGTAAAAAGAGAAATAACGTGGCATAGCGCACTAGTAAAGTAAAGTAACAGCCTGTAAGTGCCCACTGCTGGGAAAAGGCCTCCTTCTTAAATACTAGTATAAGAGAGGTTTAGGAGCCGGAAAGGGCCCGCCACGCTGCTCCACTGCGGGATATGTGAAGCTCGCCAGCTTCACATATCCTCGACATAATATTTTTTATCATTTCTCAGATTACACAAAAGTTGCTCTCAAAAATTATTTCTCAGACATGCAGCTTTCCTCACGATGTTTTCCTTCACCGTTAGTGCACTAATTCTATGATAATATAAGATGCACTTTTCAATATTTGAGAAGGAGGCCTTTGCCCATGTGTGGGCACTTACAGGCTGCTACTTTACTTTTACTTTTTCAATTTTTTATCTGTATGTTACTTTAAACCTACCTTTATAACTTTATACCTTTATAACCAATGTAAGAATAGAGATTGATTCATAGAATGCATTTAAGATTTGTTCCACGATGACGGACGTGCATGAGCTGAGTTTAATGAGACGGAGTTCGATCTTTGTACTTTGTCCTTTTCTGTCTTAAGCGAACGGAGAGAAATAGAAAAATAAATAAGAATGCAGGATTAAACAGTTTCCCTGTGGAATGACTCATTGTATTCACTTTAAACATACAATGAAAGCTAATTACCATATAAACACATTGTATCCGATTAATAAGACTACCAGGCTGGCACCGTAAGTTAACTTTACACCTCGTCGTTCCAAAGCTATTTAACCGCTTTTATAGCGTTTAAAGTATACGCTGCCTACTCGTTCTCGTATATTTACAGTTTAAGTCGTTGTATTTTAATAAGGCCTATTCGCGCAAAACTATATACCTTTCCTGGACTTTTTTTAACTTTTCAAGTTAAAAAACAAATCATTTACAACAAATGGTGTTTTTTTAGATTGCCGTGTGGTTTCTTTCCAAGGTTGTCGTGAGAGACGACTAAGGGAAAGCGTTGAAAATCGCAATGGCTACCGACAGATGGCGGGAAATCTATCTCCAAAACATAACCAGACCAAAATCACCAGGGCGGCAGCATATCTGGTACAAGCATGGCGACAATGGGAAATCATCCTCTTTATGGAAAAGGTTTATGTCTATTATATTTATATACATATTCATTATATTAAATCCCTCACGGGATTTCCATCTGGCATGACACAACGTCTTCTA
The DNA here is from genome assembly GCA_029286595.1 of Bhutanitis thaidina. NCBI lineage: Eukaryota > Metazoa > Arthropoda > Insecta > Lepidoptera > Papilionidae > Bhutanitis > Bhutanitis thaidina. The sequence continues at coordinate 15,772,942 of JAGSMS010000022.1, read as the reverse complement.
CAGCTTTCGCAGGCTACCTTCCGCCTCTCTCGGAGATAGGTGCCCTGCCACTTTCTAACTTGAGCTTTAATAAGGATGGATATTTAAACTTTTAATGCTTTTATTTATTTGTAAAAAGGTGCTTCTTTGGTGCCTGTTTTTTTTCTTATGTAACGGAGTATATTATACAATACCCCGTCCCGTCTCTCCCTCCTTCCCATCTCATCGTATTGATGTCGTAAAAGGGGAATGCTAGAATAATCTCATGGTCTTCTACAGATTTTACATTTACTATTTTATTCCCGACATTTCGGTTGCTGTAAAGCAGTAAAATATAATTAAGTAAATTAAAAACCGAAAAATTTAAACGCGTAATCCGTTGTTAATAACTTTATTTCAATGCGTAGAGTTCGTGTAAATACAGGAAATGATTCAGGGTAATGTTCTCAATTTAACTGAATTGATCGTATATCTCGACTCATTTCTCAACAGCATTTCTGAACTTTTTCGTATGAATGGTCTTTCATACAAAATGTACATACAATACGATCTCGAATTATTTTGTCAATATTATTTTTCGATTCACTTCGGAGATACGACACTTAAGTCTTTTTACGATTTAGTTAAGGAAAAAGAAATTACTAAGAAATATTTTAGTTATTGGAATTGTGAAAGGAAAAACCACAATTTTCGACGAGCATGCGAGTTTTATGCAAATGAGCTCACAGTTGCGTACAACCAGCGGATTCAAATCAATAAAAGATCGCTTCTGCGTCCAACTTATCAGGGCTAAGTCAATAAGCAATGTAGGCTTTGCTAATCATTTGCGATATGCTATCTACTCGATGCATACAATTATATTAAATGCCATTTCTGTGGCGTTGTTCAATCGATTGTAAACTTTACCGTACTTGGGCATTTTGCAATTTAAACGAAGCGTAACTTTAACGAATCTCATCAGTTTTTCTCGAATCGGTTGAACCATAAATTATTAAAAATAAAGAGAAAGTAGCTAGTAGCCTGTCCCACTTCTGGGCAAAGAACTTCTATAACTTTTAGTAGTCCACCATCTGAGTTAAACTAAATAAGGGGTAAGTTCAGCACTGAAAGTTGCAATTAACAATTTCGGTGATACCGGTACCGTGAATCGAAATCAGTTCACTCTCGTCCTGTGAAATTATAGCGAGCTGATTGACTCTTAAACAACTAAAGCTAACCAGAAAGGTAAGTTCAAAAAAAATAAAAGGAATCTGAGCGGATAATTTCTCCATATAATTCCTTAAAGGTTCCACGTTGAAGTAGACAGAACAATAATGCATGTAAATTTCCAACGAACAAAGGTACAATCGTAAATCTCCGGTATGCGGATGACACCACACAGAAAGCAGGAATCTCAGATGTGCTTATAAGACTTAAAAGTCACTGAGATGGTCTTTATGCGACGAAAAAGGCACAAGTTTTTTTTAATAAATATAGTTTATACTTGCGATGAGTTGTCTCTTGGTAGAAATCTATTTAAAACATACTAAAGCGTTTCGTAAAAAAAAAGCGCACACTTGTTATTCTATTACAGACACAAGTGTGTTTCCACAATTACAAAAACATGTTAACGTAAAAAGGTGGCCAGAAGTGTCACAAAAACCTTATCAAAGAAGTTGATAATAAAACTGGTAAGACACAATCATCAATCAATGATATTCAGTTCGATAACATTAATTATAGCAATGATATTTAATCTGGTTCTACAAGACACATCAATTTGCGGAACCAGTTCGAGTGTCATTCTCATAATTAATAATCATGTAGTTTCACCAAGTGACAATTATAAAGGTAAATATTATTAAATTAAACCTCTACATAAAGTTCACACCACACACACATACGCGCATGCGTGCGAGGGTGTGTGTGTGGTATGTGGCTGTAGCAAAACATAATTTGGGACACCATCTTATACCATAGGGGTCGTAAATTCATTTAAGGAGATGCTATATCAACTAACAGAGAACAAGAGACAACATAGGCCCGCCCCCAGAGATTTCCACAAAGCACGGTCCTGAGCCACCTGCATCCATCGACTTCCCGCAACACTGTGCAGGTCGTCACGCCATCTTGTGGGGGTCGTCCTACACTACACTAACCTGTACCTAGGTTACCACTCGAGAACCTTTCTTCCCCAAGGGTTGTTAATTCTCCATCTGTATGGCCGGCTCATTGCCACTTTAGTCTGCTGATCATTATGGTTATAACGATTGACCCAGTTCTTCTGCGGATATCTTCCTTGTAGAGTCCATCGCTCTCTATAGCTTCTTGGCTTTGAGCAACTTATGCACTACCTTAATTATAGGGTCGGATAGCATCATATGCACAGGTGACTTATTTTGCGATTGCCAATCTGCTATCCCAGCGTTGCGTCCTTACGATCCTTTCAAGAAGGAGTCTGTGTCCAGCGGTTGACTTGTCAAACACAAGCTAATTATGATTTTCTTTTAATCTAGATGGCTCTTTATCTCTTTAATTTTTTTTTTACTTTGACTGTAACATAATCTTTTAACTTGCTCTCATTCGCAGTGCAACCTCGTTAAGAACCAGTAAACAACGTATGCTATTGAAACCGAGCATAATGGCAACTAGAACTATACGATGACAAAGATGCTATCCCTTAAAGTTGATGGCTCGATTAAGGCTAGTAAATGAGATGCGTTATCTGCCCGCATCGCTAGGAGCCTAGAAAGCTGAATGCAGCCAGCTTTCACCTATCTTATAATCCGGTGGCCCTTTACAGTTTTACGACATATTTATATAGTCGGGGCTGAGTAAATATTAAACGTGCGATAAAGGATACAAAAGTGCGCTCTAATAACCAAAGCATGAAGTGTAATGGGAATATTGATTGAATGAGAATGGTAAAAGAAGTATACGCGATGGGCAACAGTTTTTAACATCGCACAGACTGCTTTTGAAACCAAGAGCTGCTTAAAACCAAGAAATTACAAGTCCATCAGTGACGATGTGATTGAAAAGATAATTTATTAAAAATAAAAAAGTATTACTTGAAAATTACGTAATCGCCTAACAAACAGAAATGACAGTGAACAATATGAAAAGGATCTTCTAAGACATTTAAACAACAATAGATTCCCAGCATTGGGACATTTACATGCCGTTACCTCACTTGATATACTTTTAAGTAGTTCCATTCTTTGCATTACAACAGTAAATTTACACATTCATGAAATTCGATCCAATGCTAGAAAACAAGGAATAAGATCATTGTTAAATTGTATTGTAATTTACAACCAGTGAATTAAATTTATCGGAAATATGAATCAAGAAAATCTGGGTTAGATATCATACCATAATTTCATCACTGGATATATTCCACGTCTTCCCACAGTAAGAAACGCTGTGGGAGAATATTAATTGCCCATTCTCGTGTAGTCATTTGAAGTACGTAGTTGTGGGAAATGAAATGTCGGAACCTTTAATGAAATAAACAACGGGAAGTACGCAAAAAAAGTTAACAACATCTGCAATTTTATCTATTGTAAGTGCTAAGTTTTACAACAAATACTAAAAATATTTAAATTTTTTCTTAAGTGCCTTTGGAATTGTTGAGATAAAGTGTGTCTGATTCCACCATTCGTCCCAAAAATTGACGAATAAATTAACTTACCGAAACCGAATGGGTAACGTCAGATTATAGCGGAGTGATATTAATTAAACAGAACCTAAAATACTGCGACCGGTGACGGGGAGCTAAAGGTGCCCGACCTCTGACACCGCTGGGCCAATCGTTGTAATTTTGAGAAATTCACGTAATTTAGGACAAGTTTGACCTACAGAACATTTTGCACTGATTATAACCATTGCTTAAAAATAATCCGCAGAACAGTGGAACGGATGGGAAAAAATTGGGCTTCATTGATTTTATGCACATCCACAAAGATGTCTTAATACTGAAATGAAACTAGTTATGCGAAGGTTATTTTTTTTAACTTTAACTTTTTTAGTTACAGCCGTTTCACGAGATAACGGAGGACTGAGAAGTCCTAATGATATAACGTTTGATATTTACGAAAACCAACAATTAAATATTAACGATACGATAAATTCCGCAAAAATTAAATTAAAAAAAAAGTGTCTCTTTCACCTGTTTCTTCTGCATTACAAAATCCCATTACGAAACAGAAGTATAGAGATATTTTTTTTTTCATTACCCTACAAAATTAGTTTTCATTTCAACGTATCTATAGTACCCGCGTAAAGTACAAGAAATGATTATGTCAACATTCAGTCATGCAGTACAGACCAAGGTGTACGTACCGCTATAGATTATACAGTGCAAACTAAAATCCTTCCGATCAGCGACGGTAATTAACAAAGACACGCTGCGTCACTTAATGTAATGCGATTTGACTAAATGTCACAACAAAGCAAACGAACTAACGAACGCGCAGGAAATAAATAGAGCGCGACGGAGCTCCAGCTATTACTCCGGTCGTCCGAAAAGTAGACAAATAATAGCTTTGACTGTTTGACAGCTTAAACAAGTCCGAACACGAAGTACTACAGCAATTACATTGATTGCATCACGAACTAGTTAACAGGATCAAGTTGATCCAGCTTCTGTCTGCGGCATCGACCGAGTGACAAATATTTCCAGGATAAAAAGCAGCCCGAGTCCTTTCCGGAGTTTCAAGCAACCGTACCAAAATTTCATAAAACGGTTTAAACCGAGTAAACTTAACCGACAGACAGAGATATAAAAAATGATAAATGATAAAAAATTTAAATGTATATGATTTACAAATATACTAAAAAAAATGCAAAACGGCCCCAAAACCTACGAATGAAAGTTGAAAATTTCAACAAGCCGTTGCTTGCTTTCGCTACTAAACCATTATCGCATGGAATAATGAGTCATAAATTACACCATAAATATTAAAAACAATCGTTGAAAGCAAAGAAAGTTGAACAAAAGTCGCAGTTCAACTTTTCCATATCACAAAAGATGATATTTTTTAACGAAATTCGCACGCTCACTTTTCAAACTAAAAGGAGACATAAAATATACCTTATTAGAGTCTGTTTGTATATTATGACATGGAAACCACACACATTGACGACATCAAAACAAACTCTACTTCTACTATTTTCTAATTTTTTTAAAAAGTGTTAAGTGAAGGAGATGTAATAGCTTTGGATTTACATTACTCTATACACCGCGCGATAATGATCTAATAAAAAACAACACTGTAACGCGCGTTTAATCACAGTTTTATTAGTAGATTCACAGAGTAAATTTAATGTCTACATGTTTATTTTTCTGTATAAAAAAACAATCAAAAGAGTCAAGTTTATTACCCCCTTTTTTATAATTACTCTGTACATTTCTTAGCCAAATACTGCCTCCTTTACCTTAGTCAACTTAACTTAAGTATTAAAACTTGGAACATAGGTTATTTTTGTATCACAATGTCCATTAGGTGCATTATTTTTGTATAAAACACTTATCTCGTAGTAACAACATATTACCTTATTTTAATGATCTTATTCTTCTGATTGTTATCGGACACAGTGACCAATTTTTTGTACTATCACAACTATCATTTTATTACAAATGTATTATATTTTATTAGTCATTCGTAAACACAAATTAAATAAAATTACTAGAGCTATGGTAGCCCCGGAATTAGGATGCTCGCTTTAATTATACGCAAGTGACCCAGTTTCAAATCCCGATTACCATTAAAATAGTCAATTGAAACTTAAGTGTTGAATTCACCACGTACTCGGCGGTGAAGGAATCTATCTATGCTTCAGAAATAATAAAAAAAAAAATACTATTTTAAGCGTGACGGACCCGATTCTAGCTCCGAAACCGTGTGGGTTAACATTAACAGCAAGCTTTTGCCTAGGAGTGGGATATTTACAGGCTACTTTAAGTTACAAGTCGTCATAGGCATCTTATATCAATATATATTAATCATTGTGGCAGAATATATCAATCGTGCTACTAGCACACTACATGTCGTTACACTCTGTTTTTCTGTTCGAATACTGTGCTTTAGTTTCTACACTGTCACAATTAACTACGTTGCATGTAGGTTGATAGTCAAGATGTATGAATAACTGTGAATCGTGTGGATGCGGCATAACGTAAATTATATTTTACATAAATCAAAAGTACACGGTTGCATTTGTTTAAAAAAAAGCGTTGTGTATAAGTATTATTAATTCTCCAAATCCTTTTTGAAATGAAACTATTATTTATGGATTTTATCGCGTTTAATTTTGTTTTTATATTCCCGACGTTTCGAGTCCTTTACAGCAGCCGTGGTCTCCTTCTTCTATTACAGTTAGTATAAGTCCCCCGCTCTAGTAGCCTTCCCATGAGCATGCCCTAACATAAGCCAAACGTGGGATTATTTATAAACCATAGTGCTGTCTATTGTACTCACCACGGTGGGCGGTGGGCTGCCCACCAGTAGCGCAGTACCAATGGCATCGCTCTAGAGTCTATCACTAGTCTCTTGGAATTGTGGTTTGGTAAATTTGGAGGAATTTTCTCAAATGGTTTTTCCATAATAAACCGGGCACTACTACGCCAAATTATCTTATAAAATAGTTTATAATTATTATTAACATGTTTATAATTGAAATCAAACAAATTTTACGGAACTAATAAGTTTAATTCAATTTTAACTTTTTTACTTCCCGTCGATTCAGATGCTTTAAATTATCTCGAAAACCTATCATATCATTGGACGGTCCCAAGATAGTGAGAGCAGTTCTGCGCGGATCGGAGCATAATTAATAATTAAAAGCTGAGGTAGCCCGGGTAAGTATGACATAAACAGCTCAGTCCAGCCGTGCTGTGTATCACACGTAGGAGTGAAAAAAAAAATTATCACGAACAATTCCGTAAAATTTATTATTATCGTTATAATTATTATTGACCGAAAATAGATATTATTATATACAAATCGCAGTACCTTATCCATTTTTCGTACATCACTTCATGACGATATAAGAAGTCTTGTCAAGTAGTGCTCGGAGTACGCCAGTTATTAAGTTTCACCACAATTTAACTTTGCATTCCTAGGACGTTCTAACGCGAATGCCTTTTGATGTGCCCGTTTTTGTTTACTTCCTGAGTGTTAAATGAGCTTTCCTCGCTCTGAACCCGTTTCTTTCGAGCAGGTTTGCCTGTAAACATCGCAAATTAGACTGGAGGAATCTAAACATTGCGAAATGTTAGCGCGGATACAAGCGGACAATGTAATCAGGCGAAAGGCGGAATTTAATGGGAGTAGCCGTATTATTTTGTTGTTTATGTAGGTAATATGTAATAGACGTTTATTATATTTGGAATAGCTCGTGACGGGAGGCAAGCTTTCGCCGTGTTTGTTAAAATAAAGATGATTGAGAATGGCCAGATTTTTTGTTTATTTACCTCTTACAACAGCGACGTGTGCAGCTCTTGCTACTCTTACGTAGTGGTAGATGCAGAATCTGCCACCATTTTTCTTACCGTAGGCTTCCCGTAGACTTCACATCAAATGCCCCACGTATTCAAAGTAACCCATAAATTTTACAACTATTTAATTTGAGAATAACAAAAAATTAAAACCCGCTTAAATATTTCATTTTTTAAGATTAAAAACCATCCCATAATAAGTCTTACACACTGGAATATTTGGCATGTATTACACAGTTTAACCTTTATATCAACCACCGCTACCTGAATTCCACAATCTCACAATAAACAACTTAAAAATTTTACAACCTTAATGGGTTATATCTGTTTTACAGACGGACGTCGTAAATGCATAAAAAGATGGGTTATACAACCAACCCCGTGGCGTAAAAAGCCAACCCCTTTGTCCTAAGCGACCGCTTATTAACACATATAGTACACTTGTTTTCAAAAGTGTTATAGAATTGATATATTATTTCTCTAGTATAGAAAAAATAACTCACGAACAACACTACAGGAATCAAACAACAAAAATATTATAATAAGATTTCTGCCCTTTTTATATTATTAACGGTGAAACACGCGTAGTTCAATTCTTTCATTGACTACAAAATTCTTTTTATCTTTTTAAACTACTACATACCACCGTAATATATGGTTAGCTTAGGTTAGTGTTATTTCTATTAGTATAAAATTACTATTACAATTTGTCGTTGCGAATGTACATTCCTAGGCGTGGTCCTAAGGCTACGATCGACGATGCGTTGGGAAAGGTTTGGGAACATAAAAAACCACTCCCGCGCAGGTACAAAGGCACATACACCGTATCGAACAGCGACGTTAAAAATATTTTTTATTGAAAAAAATATAATACGCATGCTATGCGAAATTGTTGAAAATTTAAATAGTACGATCTTATTTCTAATTAACATTATACAATATTAACAATATTTTCTATAAATCACAAAAAAAAATATTTTAGTCTTTTTTTATAGTTGGTGGTGGGCGCCTAGGAGTCGTATGTTAAGGTACCATACTCCAACTTATTTCTGCCATCAAAGAGCAGTGTAATTTAGTAACTGTTGTGTTAAGTGTAAGAGCCAGTATAATTACAGGCAGTGAGGCATTATATCTCAGTCCTCAGGGGTGACAGCGCATCTATGACGATTGAAGTTGTTTGGACATCGGCCATGGGCTGCAGTGGGCGCTTACCATCGGATGGGCTGTTACGTCGATTTTCCTCACGATCCAACAAAAACGGTTTAACTCATGACGCGTTGTAAGAATAGAAAAATTATATTTTTATGATACATCAAGGAGTATGCAATCCACAGTAAAAAAAAATTGTCTTTTTATTTCCTTTTTTTTTAACAAAGGTAACCTAAACGACAAACACCTTGACTATTATATTCATAATCGTATATATGTTTTTAATATTTTATAGATATCCTAAGAGGTAAGCCTTGTTAGCTCCCCACTTTAAAGAGGCTACCCCTTTAATTTTCACGTCGTAAAACCCACACGGGTAAAGTCTATTTCATTAAAATTACAGTATACCGCACCGAGCTGCATTTTGCGAGATAAACTCATCATACCCACGCCATACCGACTGATTATTATCTTTGCACATAAACAAATAACTCACATAATATATTACATATAATACGAACAGGAGAATACGGGAGATTATACGTAGATAATATATTATCAACGCCCTAGAGCGGCGGCTAAAAAACTAGCAGTGAAATTATGATCACACACACACATTGAAAGTCAAAACCCCATCCGTCACACACGACCTAAACAAAAATGGACCACGAGCTTGACGATATTATAATAATACCAAAGGGGAAGCGTATAGTGCTCCATAACTACTAAAAAAAAAAATTCACTATTCGTCTGCCCCTACGCCCGAGCCGGTGCCTTTATTATAGTCCGCACCATCTTCGGTCCGATTTGTACTCTAATGTAATAAAATTAAAGTTCATTTCCATTCGTAATCAAAACTAGAAGACCGAGGTAGTAATCTCTGAGCTTCATCAATTATCTTCAGTCAGAGTTAATTACTTTTATAGAGCGGCCAAAGTTTTTTTAATAGCAAAGTAGGGTTTGGACTCATGTGTTTAGAGAGCAGGCACCAATTTTTGAAGCAATGATTGTTTCTCAGAAATTCTTGGTTACGCACGTCACTAATTTTGTGGTGGTGCTATTCGTTTCGTTGTACTTTTATTGTGCTCTCATCGGTTTCACGGTGAATAATGGTGAATCGTTACATAAATGTGAACGATAAGGAATACAATGCCTCGATATCGATTTAACTATTCGTCTAATGTCGGAATGAACCTGTGGAGAATTTGTCTCGTTAAAGTTCTTCGCGCAGGAAAATATTCTTTTCTCATAAATGCCTCAACTTGTTTTAGAAAAATATCTCCTAAATTAGTAATAAAACTACAGATATATTTAGAAAAGAATTTAACTCTTTCTCTACCTTTTATAGTTCTAAAGAAACTTTAATAAAAATAAAAACGATGTCTGAGTAATGTTGATTTATTTAAAAAAAAAACCATAACGTGACTTGTATTCAAAATTGTGTACATAGATAAACATTTTAAAATATACAATAGAATTTACAGTTAAGATAATATGGCGGCAACGCTGGGTAAAAATAATATGGCAACAACGGCCTTCTCTCTCAGTTTCGAGAGAATTTTGGAGCCTGGAAGATTCGTTCATGCTTCTCCTCTGAGTTTGCTTATTACAGGCTGTGACCCTGTCACTATAGACCATTTCTTAATTCCAAATATATATATTTTCAGCCCTATCCCAAATTCAGGATCACCGAATATTGAACAAACACGTTCAGACAATTTTTACCGCAGGACCAATCGTTGCTAAGGGCCGCGTCTTTATTTCTTTACAATGCTTAATACGCGGCGTCTTTGACTCGGCTACCATCATTAGCTGCTGTAAATGTCTATTTACAATGTTGTGTACCTATTTACGATTCTTTATTTTAGCGAGGATTAAGGGCATTAAAATTCTTTTAGATCCATTATTTCACATCGGGAGGTGGGTATAAATCAACGATTTTTAATCGCTCGCTGTAAACTTTAACAAATATGTCCTTTTTATTGGTATATTAATTTATTTACAAATTACACTGTTCATTAAGGCCATCAAGCTTAAATTATATTAAGTAGCCATCCCTCTAAATACATATTAAAAAAAATACTCTTGTCTATATTTATTAGTCCACAGATAAACTGACATATGTTTGAATTTTTTATGTCAAAACAGTCGTTTCATTCTGGCTTTATTTTAAAAAAAAGAAGTATTACATATTAACAATAACTGCTATTGTTTGGTAACTACTTTTTAATTATTTTAGCAATGCTTTTTTCTATAACGTCTTTAACATTTCCACGCCATTTCAAAATCTGTAACTTTGTGTCACTTTTGTTCAATCTTTTGTTTCCATTTCAACTCGCTCAAGCACCATATTATTACACAGCCGAAGGAATTGTCGAATGTCAGCCATATTGGAAAAAAAATGTGACCGCTTGGCGCCACCGTCCTTTAATGGGTCTCGTAAAGACAGCGGCATCCAAACTTAATTTTTGTTGTTTTATCAAAGGTACCAACCGATATAGTTTAATAGTAACCATTTAACTGGTTGTATGTCTAAGCTTAACTGTCCAGTGAAAAATGATTGACTCTCATTATACCGTCTAAGCTAATACTATCCAGATATCTTATTTCCATCCGTGATAGTTTTTACTTATAGATATGATTGTATTTCACTTAATATTAAGCTAAGCAATAATATGATGCAAGAGAGAGTAGTGTCGTTTTTTCTCCAAAATTGACCTCCTTTACCCTTCACACTAACAGAGAAGACTCTGGCGACTGCTGACGGAGAATCCATTCTAATATACCAAACTGTAATCCAACAGACTAGTAATGGAGATTCGCATCTCAGGTATCCCTCATATTAAATATGCTGCACCGACTCTGCACCCTTGTCACCCCACATTTATGTTAAGATCTATATCTAGCAGTGGCATAGACAAATGAAGTAAAAGAAGGTAGGATATACTGGTACTGATAAGAATACATTGTATTATAACGTACAAACCAAAGAAACGGTACTTACTTTAATTCTAAGGTTATAATATATTTAGTGTTTTATATGTCAAAGGACACATCGTTAAACAGACCGTAATATAAAAAATATAAGAGTTCCTAGTGCTAAATATTTTTAAAAATTCATAGTGTTTACATTTACAGAAATAGTAAATTCCATTATAATTATGCTTATTTACATGCTTTCAGTATAGCACTTTAATAATTGAATGAAACATGAAAAAAAAATGAAAAATAAATTAAGGTATTTACTGTTATCCCGTCTTGATGGCAATTGTCAAAATAAAAATATTAGTTATCTAGGTCTCATAAGCATATTACGGGTACGCAGAAGTTTGAGAGCCACTGATAGGATTCAACTGCTCTACCTGTCTATTCAGCGTACCCAAATTGTACCCGAAATAATTGCCGTTATTACGTACCGTGACCAGGTACCCGAGCTCTGGATACCTGTGCTTATTGTTCGGAAACCTATTACGTATACTTAGTTAGGGACAAAAAAATATCTTTGTGTGATGGCCTTCGAAGAAAACAGAGAGATGTAATTCGATTGTTATGTTACACCATGCATGACCCTTGCTTCTTGTATCATACTTCTAGTTTTTTTAATGTTTATTTTTTTAAGAAATGTCACCTTCTTTATGACGATAGACCGTAGACCTTAATAAGACTGTACGTATTTATGTATTCTCTATATGTATGATGCAAAAAGCGATATTCGGAGGAACGTTCGGCTACCGTGAATAGGATCGTACCGAACGAATTTCTGTACAATCTATGTATGACATATCTAAAGGTGACAGGTGTCAGTTTATAAATTGTTTACATAACTTAAAAATAGTAATATGACATTTTTGTATTAAAACTATAAACATCAATGACACTTCGGTAAAACGCGCGCTGTGTTACCGTTCTTAGTAAATCATAGTCATTCAGTGTATAGAGTACTTAATGAAAATCTTGAAACGTAATTCACTTAAACCGTTGTTCCACAAATACAAAAGAAAAAAGTCGTGACTTGTCGTGAGATGTCATTTTTACCCGACTACGAGAAGAATAATGATATTAACAGTCTCAGTAGTTTATGTATGTTAGTATATTCATCACTTCCTTTGTAGCACCTAAGCTAGTTTTTCATATCTTATGTGATGTCTTAAAATGACCCACTTCTTATCATAGGATTAACATGAATATGTGCTTTTCCGTAATCAGGCTTTAATTTTAAACTTATACAAATTATACTTGTTAATCAATTCGTATCTAAAAACGCTGACCGGCTAACTTTAAGCTGAAATAATGTAGCGTACACCCTTGGTAGTATAGTGTAACAATGTATATCAAAACACTAGCAGTGTCCTGCGGTTTCATCCGTGTTCAATTGGATTATATATGCCTGTTTCAGACACATTACGAGCACACGACTGTGGTTTATGGTTTAAGCTCCGCTCTTTCGGGTCGAAGCGTGATGTTATAGCCCACCTCAATAAACGGGCAATCTAACGCTGAAAATATAAAAAATCGAACTGGCCGTTCCTGAGACGCGTTCAAACATACAAATTCTACAACTTTTAATATTAGTATAGAAGTACAGATAGGTGTTAGGGACATACCTTTACTCCACTTTTTTTTTTTTTTTTGGAAATATGGATCTCATACCTGCGAACAAAACAAAATATTATTAAATATTTGGTGAAAAAAATTATACACTTTTACTTGATCTACAATTTTCTTATTTAATTTACCGGCGGTTTCGCCTCTAAGGAGTTATCAAGGTACATACAAGTTTATGTTTCTTTAAAACTAACTAAACTAAAAGTGAACAAAAATAAATTAAAATTAGGTTACCAGGTTATATATGTCCCGAAAAATTGGGAAAATTACAAATAAATTTAATTTTCCCCAATAAAGCTTTTATTATAATTGATAATGCCAATCGATAGTACATTAAATAATGAATAAATTAAAAATGTATGAAAAAATCATCAATAAAATATTAAATAACTTCAAGTTTCGATATTCCACTTACAATAATTTACCCACAGATACTTCATATTGAACGTACGTTCTACTGATGCTCTTAGTTATTCACAAAATGGCCTAAAGATTATTTTACTTTTAAACTCGTACCAGCCAGTAGTAAAACATGATAATAAAAAAAATCATTTAATTCGTCGTATATTTAATTTGGAAAAAGAAAAACGAATCAGCTTAAGACTTCATCAATATGTAGATTTTTCTCTCACCGCTAATCTGACTAATGGCATTGAAGACATGGAGCCATGCAGAAGAGGCCATGATTAATGAAACACATTTCATTTCAATACGGTTTCATAACAAAACTAAAGCTGTGAAAAAGGGCCCTATTATTTGACGCTTACCCTGTAATATCGAGATCTTTGTGTGTTGGATGGAACGGCCTGCAGTGTTAAACATCCATCAACAATATAATCCCACAGAAATATAACATTTGAAGCTTTAGTGTGAGATGTACAAAGTTTAGGAATCTCGTGGTATGTATCCAACGAATTCTTTAACAAATAACAGTAGAAAATCAAATATTATTGGTATAATATTGTTATTTCACGTTCGTTACGTTACGTTCGTTTACGTTAAGAAATAAGTGAGGTGTTATAAGAAGAAATTTTTATGAATTCGCCGAAATCGGCGCTGTTAACCGTTTTTAAGCTTTTACAGCTCCAAGAGCCGTGGCAGCCTGGTGGTCAGGTCGGTAACATTATGTAAGTTGGTCGTCACAAGTCCCTTGTTTGTGACAACAAGCGAGTTTGTTATTTTTTTTTTATGGAAGAGACGGAAAATGAGCTAGCGCTTCACCTGATGGTAAGTGCTTACCGTCGCCCACATACATCTGCAACACCATAGATGCTCCAGGCGCGTTGCCGGTCTTTAAGGATATTTGGGAGATGGAGAGGGAAGAGCAGAGGAATAGGGAGGGGATGTGGGCCTCCGGTTATCTCACTCGCCGAACGAAACGCAGAAGCACAAGATGCCTCACGCCGGTATTCTGCGAGGCCGTGGTATCAATCCGATCCAGCCGGCCCATTCGAGCAGCAGCTAAAGCCGCCGCTTGGCTCTACCACGCTTAAAAGTTATTTAAATGTAATGAAATTAAATCAAAGTTTCAATCGCATCGAGTCGTCTCAATTGCGTACAATCGAGACCACATTAAAACATACAACATGCCCGAGCATTGATTTCTTCACAACCACTTAAAACATTCAAATCGTACTCGTGAAATTCCTGTGAACTATTTCCCTATAACAATATGGTGAACTCCGCTGTCTATCAAACACGTCGCACCGCATTGAAGGCCCCGCTACAACTTTATTGATAAACAACCAATTTAAAATGACCGTTTAAATACGTACGTACCATCCACAAAACATTCAACTAAACGGATCAACTTAATATGGTAGCTAATGGAGCGACTAATGTAGCGTTGGGACCGATTGCATGCAAATTCGTGAACGCTCGAAGTATAATACTTACGTACGCTCGGAGCTCGTGTGATATGAAAGAGGCGATATTTCGTAACACAATCACGTTTTACATTTGAACTAATTCAAAAAGTGCACAATTCTATTCACGCTATTTTGAATATGCACAATGCGAATGTTTTGTCTCGTTTGAATGAAGATTGACAGACATTTTTTTAGAAGTTAGTTTATTTCAAATAGTAAATGTCTTACAAAATTGCAATAAAAAATCTTATAGAACTATTTTAATTAATTAGAGAAATGGTCCTTGAAAATGTCATAACAATTAACTGGATTGAACTCGGTGCCCACGCCACACGTCATGTTCTTATTAATAATAATTATAATTTTTATAATTTATAGATTACTTATTTATTTCCTAGTTTTATGTATGTATACTTATTAATGAATACCTCCCAACCAGACCATTATATATGTAAATAACCCCAATTATAATAATAATAATAATATATACGTTTTTTTGGGGTATTTCTATTTTTACTCATCTGGTTGGGTTGTATAAATAAATACATATATAAGTGCATATATAAGTAATATTTTATAAATTATATATATAATAAAATTAATTAGATAATTAAAACCCATCCAGATGGAAGCCCCCGGCAGGGGAGACCAGACGGCCGAGGGTTAGGGAGAAAGGGAAAGAAACCGGCGGACAATGGGAGCGGTATCGAGTAGCACTGCCTTCTGCATTTGAGCTCGGAGCGGTCCGTCACGGAGTCCCAGCCGCCTCAGATGTTCCGAGAGAATGACTGGAATTAACCCATTCGCAGAGACGACGATCGGAATAATTTCGGTCGGCATACCACCCCACATGTCGGTTACCTCGTGAGCCAGGTCCAGATATTTTGTCTTCTTGTCTGTTTCGGCTTTCACAAGGTTCTCGTCATATGGAATGGTGATGTCGACCAAAAATATCCTCGACTGTGCTCGGTCCATCAACACAATGTCAGGCTTATTTGCATGAATCGTCCTGTCTGTGATAATGGACCGGTCCCAATAGAGCCTAGCGCGGTCATTTTCGAGCACGGCTTCCGGCGTGTATTTATAGAAAGGCAGTCTCCGATCTACGAGACCGCACTTCAGAGCGAGCTCCTGGTGTAAGATCCTGGCTACTAGGTTATGCCTGTGCAGATACTCAGAGTTAGAAAGCGCTGAACAACCGGAGATGACATGCCGAAGCGACTCCCCGGGACGGCGACAGGCTCGACAGATGTCGACGGTGGCATCCTTTACGATGTATCTCCGATAGTTGTTCGTCTTAATAACCTGATCTTGTATCGCACAGACAAAACCCTCGGTTTCCCCAAAGAGGTCACCAAAACGCAGCCAGTTTAGGGAGGCGACGGTATCTACGAAAAGCTCATGTAGAGCCTTATAGAACCTCCCG
The DNA here is from genome assembly GCA_029286595.1 of Bhutanitis thaidina. NCBI lineage: Eukaryota > Metazoa > Arthropoda > Insecta > Lepidoptera > Papilionidae > Bhutanitis > Bhutanitis thaidina. The sequence continues at coordinate 15,756,435 of JAGSMS010000022.1, read as the reverse complement.
TGGAGCTCTTTCTCCTTCCATACGGTCTCCCGGTCGGAGGCGCTCTGTACTGCCGGGTCCTGCCGTTGCTCGTTGGCCAAGGATAGAGGGGTAAGCCCTTTATCACAACTAATGACGTCCGAACAGAACGACTCATCCGATCTCGCTAGGAAGTAATTTAATACGTTTATATACGTTTATAATACGTACGTAATATATACGTTTAATTTATAAAATATTATTTATATTATGGTATTTTTTGGTATCTATATTTATTTATATATACAATACAACCCAGCCAGATGAGTAAATATAGAAATACCCCAAAAAAATATATATACGTTTATTCGCTAACACGGTACATGCTTCAGATGGACAAAATTATTAATCCTCCCTAGTTTGCCGGATGCCGGATATGCAAAACTTACCTACATTAAATGTTTATCATTTATAAAACAAGTTTTAATTTTGCAAACACGTAGTTATAAGTTTGAAATTGCGGAAACTAGCCGAGTCGCGCCAAATGGAAATCTTTAACATCTGCCTATATACTACTCCTACTACTACTAGGTGATAAGCGTGAGTTCTTAATTATGTACGTTGACTTAATTCACATTGTATGCTATTTAGTCAGTACGAAATACGTATGGCATCAGAGGCCGTTTAAAATGTTTGTCGTTCGACGCACGCTACCATCGCCACTAATACTGTCACTATTAATTTTTAGTTATTGATTAAAGTAAATAATAATTTATCATATTCGTCGGTGTAGGTAACCATCAGCAGTGGATACACCGCCATTGTGGTCGTGACCCTATCCTACTACTCGCTCTAGTATATTTACAGTACAGTACGCTCTAGTATATTTACAGTACAGTACGCTCTAGTATATTTATAGTACATTAGTAAGGTTTCGGTTATCATCAACCAAATTACCACCTTCTTTTCATTATTAACCGCTGCAACTGCTCTGGCTCTTTTCTAATGATAAAATTCATCGAAGTAAATTTCTAATATAATTTCAATAAAATTCTTTAACTTAAAAAACAACGCGTTCAAAAGATAAGATGTATGGGAACGTACAATACGTACATATTCCTAACAAACATACACATAAAAAAAGTATAAGCCCCGCTTCCGTTCAATCTGGACGCCTGGTACGAACGTAACGAACTCTTTCTTGTACGAAATATAAAAAAGGAGAGACTTTAACCCAACCGTCCCACCGTTGGGTAAATATCTCCTTATTTATATCTAGTATAACTACGTAACTTATTTCTTTTGTAAAGATATTTGAGGTTTTTTATGTTTTCAAATTTCCTGTAACAATTCCATTCCGAGTGTAAATGGTAGAGTCGGGAGAGGAAGACCTAGGCGAACATTTCACAATCAAATTGGAGACGTTCTGAAAAAAGTCCAGGTCAAGAGAACTCTAAACCAACGAGCATGCGTGCGATTTTTACAATTAAATTTTTTCGTTTAATAACCTAGAACAAAGAATTGTTGTTACATTGATGAATACGACTTTATCCTTAAACTAATACAGAAAGCTTCTAAAGTACAGAATAAAAAATGTGACTTCCACCGTTTACCTACACGAGAGATAACGAAAAGGATGAACCATGCCGGTAGTAACCTAATTAAATAGTGCTCTGTTTAACCAGGTGGATGCTCCGAAATGAAAATGCGATATGTAATACTAAAATGTACGCCTTTATCCCATTAGGAACTAGGATTTTCAGATATGAACTATTTTCATTTTCTACATAATGAGCCCTTTTAATTCGTCCATAGACCAAGCGCTTAAAATTATTAATAACTAGAATGAGAGCCAAATTTACCTTTATGAATATGATTTTCAAATATCGACCGGTGCGAAATATGTCGGTTGATAAATGTAAACATATTATACTAATTTCCAGTTTCTATGGCATGGCCTCTGAGACAACAAACTATCACAAACGGACAGATACGGAAATACGCCTTTAACTGTTCCTAAAATTGAGAAGAATTGAAAAAAAAAATATACGCCAATTCTTGTCGAAGAATATCAGATCGTTTCACGCAATAACAAGACAGGTTAACAAACTAAATTATGTAATCCAGTTAAAATATTTCAGTAATTGTCAATTTAGAAGCAAATGCCGGCATGGGCCAGCCTGCCTACTTTAAAGCCTCTAGTTGTTTACTCGCCAACCTTATCTTAATCCGGCGTGGACTGGCCTCAACGCCTACATCCACTGACATAACAATGGTAACCACAAAACGGACGAAGCGAGGATCTTTTTGTTAGATGTTTTATCTGTAATACATACCTCTACCAACCCGCCTTCCCGCTAAGCCCGCCAGCGTGGCGGGCTCTTCCCGGCTCCGGATCTCTCTCTGATACTGGTATTTGAGAAGGAGGCCTTTGCCCAGCCGTGGGCACTTATAGGCTGCCACTTTTATACCTCTTTATCTTGTTACCGTGTTATTTTGTAATTTCGCCGTATAAACTGAAAGATATCAAGCTGGTGTTGATATAACTATGCTTTTCATTCTGTCGAAAAGGCATTGTGCTGAGCTTATTGTAGTCTCACAGACCTAATGGTTTTTGGGGACAACATGTGGCTCAGTACTGGTTGGCGGACTTCATATGTCCACGGAATATTTTTTTTTTATTACTTCTCAGACTGGTAATTTTATAGTAAGCTACCTGTATCAGATTCCCAATGCCGGAAACGTAAAAAATTTTTAATTGCCATGTTAAGTTTTTAATTTTCCAGGTGATTGACGATAAAGGAATACCGTATTGAAAAATCCTGCGTGTCTGAGAAATAATACAAAGATACATAATGTGAACTTTCCACCAATGCGCTCTGGTGCAGCGAGGCAGACCATTTTTAGCTCCAAACCCCTCTTAAATATTGAGCTTAAGAGCCCTTGTCTTTTTATTGGAATGGGGTGAAAAACGAGCTAAGGCTCCCTGATTTGGTGTAGTAAGTGGCTACATGGCCCAAGGACACTTGCAAACAGCTCTATCGAAATAGGTCACGGATACATTCCACTCTTGTGAACTGACATGTAATGCCTTACAATTCCTAATTATACTGGCCTGTGACCTTTTAAACTGGAACACAACAGTATACAGTAAGAGTGTAGGAACTGCCCAGACGACTCCTAATATGCTGTTAACTTTTTTGCTTATTAATAAATTGCTAGTTTTCTTTATGATATTAATTAAAACTTACATTTGCTTCGCTACTAAAAATCATGGTTGCATTACTTGCCCAAACACCAACACTAAAAAGTGCTCGATTCTTACGCAACAAAGTACACAAATTTATCACTTATTTCCTTGTAATACGGTGTAACGGAATCTTTACATCGGCTTGATAATTTATAGATACATTATCATAATCTAAATTATGATGTCAATTGTCCTTCGTGGAGTAATTTGAAATAATGGTTACAGACAACAATGTTTTATTATCTGAAGGTTGAAGATAGTTAATAGAATCGGCCATTGCTATGCCTACGTAAATCCATAGACTTATATTACAAACTTGACTATAGACATAAACAATTAGACTTGTAACGGCCAATACATAATTTTTTTCTTCAAATGCACTATGCATTCAAGTAATAAAAAATATTAGTATATCTCTTGCTGTCATACAGGAACTTCGTTGTGATGGAAGCACCAGCATGACATTAGTCATTTCTAAGCTCAGAAAAAGTATTAATAAACGCCATTAAACATGGCGCTTGAAAGCAATCCCGCCATTTTATCACCATAAGATTTTCAAGTTTATCGGCTGTTTCAAGTAGTCACATCTATGCATCACTGCGTAAATTGGAAAGCGTAGTTTTTAGTTAGGGCATATTTATTGGTATATATCTAAGTTCATTAATTTTCTGACATTTGCGTTCAAAATGATCGTTTAAGTATTCTTTTTAAACCATGTGCCTAAGAGAGAAGTTAGAGGTGATTCTAAAGACATTTAATCTATTTATTATTCCAGATCTTACGAGATAATATTGATATCGACAAAATAAGATGTTATATTAAAGTGATAATTAAATTACTTCATGCTTTTTATTAAATTATTTAATCAATTATAATTACCTACGACAGCGAAATAAAATGAACTTATTAACATATTATCAAATTGAAAAGTTTGAACAATTTTTATCAGATTAGACGTAAATTTATTTTGTATTAATTACCATCCAAGGTCAATTAATAAAGTGCTAATGAGCTATAACGGTCGGTAATTTGAATTATCTTTAACTTGATATTCTACTAGTCGAAATTTTGTTTTTCGATTGAATGTCATAGTCTAACGAGTGGCCTTCAAGATAACTGTTGTTTATCTTAAAAATTCAACATGTTCATGTTTTTCGTTCGGCAAATCTACCGCTGGGTCCAAGAAAACGCTATCTAAAACTGGTATGCCTTGTAAGATTTTCCCATGATCATCATGGTGGGCGGAAGGGGAGGGGTTTCTTGTGCGCAGTACCGCAACCCTTGTACTAACTATGTACGAAAATGTAGAGGCAGCATATTTGAATGGATTAACCTCCTACAGATAATAGCGACAGAGACGCGTGAGGTTTACCCATGCAGATAAGGTTTCCTTTTGGACACCTTCACCGTGACATTCCTTATCTTCTTGATTTGATGAGTGATACCTATTTTTTTTAATTAATCAATTCATGATATCAGTTAGTAAAGACAAAGTATAAATACCTATTATTTTTTAACACCTTATGCATAAATACATTACAATTTATTTAAATAAGTTTTTACATTGATTATTTTTTTAATTTATTGATAGATTCGAAATTAATCAATCAAGTAACATAGAGTTTAAAGTACGCCATTGTACCTAAGGGGGAACAGATTTTGGTCTACTTTGATATTATAATCCTTTTGTGCTTCTAGTATTCCGTAACGTATTCACATTCGAATGTTATTTACTATTGCCATACTAAAACCTTCCATACAAACGTTCTTGTCACAGTCCAAAGAAGGTTAACAGTACCTACATGGTAACAGTGAGGTAGAGAGCAAGCAGTAGGCCATTTGTATGCGGATACCAAGCGTTCCAATTTCCGGAGACCGACTATTTATATTGACGCTGTAAATAAAACAAAGAATTCTTTCCATTCCTGTTGAATAGCTCTTGTTCTGTCTCTATTAAAACATGACTATACCTTGTAAGCGTTGAGCATAGAAGAATATACGAGTGTCACAGAGTTCTTTGTTTGCTGTTTGCCTAGAATTACGTTTTGATATTATTTTTTTGGTACACACTAAATAAGCTTACTTTATCTTTGGTTGGTATTATACAATTTAGGATAAATTTGATTGTTGTTCATGGAAATTTATTATTTTATCAAGAGTAGTCTATTTGTGATATTATTATAATTAGTTTTAATTAAGTATTGTAGGATTATGTACGGCATACATCTTAATAAAACGAAAGCGTAATGAATAAGTAATCTCAGACAGTATATAATAATAAAATCTTTTTCATTGTAAAGCATTTTGACATTCGTAAAACATTAATTGTGCGACTGCGATTTGTTTTGTGTTGTTTAATATTTACAGGCCAATCCCGTTCCGATCTAAATTGATGGAGGGTCTACGTTCGTTGCTGTAAGGTCCGTTTTAATCACAGCGACTGGCGTCATCTATCGCGGTCCTACGTAGTTTGTAATTTATTTTAATTAAAAACCGCTTGTCGTATGACGACGTGGGTGCGCGTGATTGAGCGACTGTACGGCAAAAAAGATGCGCTCGTGTTACTGCCGCTTGCACAGTGTTAGATATGCTATAGATACCCTGGTTCCAATGGTCTATATTAAAATTCTTTTATTTATTAATTATTTATTGTGTCCCTAAATGAAGAAAGGAATACAATGGGCGGACTTAATGCCTTTTGGCATTCTCTACCAGTCAACTCTGGGAGAGAAAGAAAACATGCTGGCAGGTTCAAAATAAATTATAAATATAATACTAAATATATAACCCGTGTAATATACTTACATACTTATAACATACATAATACACTATACATAAACATATAATACATACATAATCAAAAATAAAGTGTGTTTATTCTACAATTCATCATCATCATCATCATCATCATTTCAGCCTATTAGAAGTCCACTGCTGAACTAGGCCTCCCCCAAAGATTGCCAAGAATTCTACAATTGCTGTCATTAAAATAAATATATTTAAAATAACTTAATACATTTATACTTCCGACTGTTGTCACTACATCATTATTAAAACAAACTAAGAGAGATGTTAAATAACTTAACTCGAAACTTGAAACCTGTTTAATTGTTACTGGTTTTGTATAGAACGTATTGCTACTATTATTACCATTGTTAGTTGACATAGTAAATTAAACATAGGAAAAAAAACGCGAGTTGGCGTAATGTCTATCATTTTGTATTGAAATGATTGTCCATTCATTATTAATTAACAACATTTTATTCTTAAAATTTAATAATTCAGTTAATCCCCAGCACCAATTCAGTCACGAAACAGATTTAATAACATAATGCCATATTGTGGATGTCTTAAATATATAATACAATACCCACGATAGCCTAATGGTTAAGTCCGCGCCCCAAACAGGAGATTCGAAATCGATTAAGAAACCTTATATTAAGAGCTCGTACCAATGAGACACATTGAATCATTGGCTTGGATATTAAGATGACGCCAAGCTGTCCACCTGTCGCGTTGTCTAAAATAAGCTCTGGTGAAAAATGCAATGAAAGGACAAGAATAAAGTGTCTAGATCTCCAATCCAACCCAGTATGGCTATGTACCCAGTATAAGCACCATGTGGTCATGAGAGCTTATTGTGTTATGTCTTTAATCTTTTCTTTATATTTTTTTTTGGCGTAGTTCCGGTCTATCATATTATAGATTACATACCGTTACTACCGAATAGATGTTACTTTAATTAAATGTATTAAAACAACCATAAAAAAAAATTGTCTTCCCTTATTTCTTTTTTTTAAATAAATTTAACAAATGAAACACGTATTAAAAACAAAACTGTGCAAAATCCCCGTTCTGTAGATGAAAGTACAAACGAAATGCTATTTCGTTTCGCATATCCTTACGGGCACCGAGCAAATACAGCAAAAAGGAAGCGAAGACAAAGCCCTGGTGGACAGTAAAAGCTATATTTATGATTTCACGCTATCTCAAACCGTCATCGCATGTTCCCGGGATGTTCGAGTAATCACGAACATTGAACGTTGGATGCGTTATATTAAATATTTAATATGTATTAAAATTTAGAAGCATTTTATGAAAAAAATATTATTTAGTCTTATATTTTTTTAGCGGCAAATAATGTGTAATGTAATGCCAAATGCTTTTGAATAAGCAATACAACACAATTAAATTAATATTGAACTACGACCTTAGTCACATCCGAGATTACGAATGCTACAAAGCATAAATGTCTATGTGTGGAATTAAAAAAGTTACGTGTGGAATCCATACGATAAAATTCGATAAAAATTGTTTTATTAAACTCTGAAATTTTCATTTATCCATAACTCCATTTTATTTATAAAAACATTGTTAATGGTATACTGAACAGAAAAAGAAATGGCCGAATAAGAGACTAAACCGTAACTTGTCGCTTAATTTTAAACTGAAAATTTCAAGTAAATAAGGAATGATAGAAATCGCGGACTCGAGCCGAAATCTACATTAGCTGCATTGAAGAAATAAAAATGCAAATTCGACACGGCATCAGTGAACAATCAGCATAACTTTCCATTTCTCTAGTAGCATTTGCATAAACAAATGCCTCCTCCATTCCATGCGCGCATCTGTGTCTGGATATTAAATTAGCATACGCAGCGTAGGAAAGGCGAAGCCGGGCGGCCGCACTAGAGTTCATACGTCCCCTTATATCTGCGCCTTTACACATAAATGATATACGTACTTGGACACCGACGTTTATTAAAACTGTTGAAGGCTAACCCTTTGTTTTAATTTTTGTATTAAAAAAAAAAGAATTTAAGATTCATGAAATGCACGTCGTCATAATGGGTTAATGAACTCTTTGGCGCTTTATTTACTATGTAGGTACAGTGTTCATAAGGTAGAAGTAAAAAAAAAACAATTCGTGAAAGTTTCAACATGTACGTGTAACTGAATTAATGATATCTATATAGATTAAAACGTTATTTTACAACGTTTGTTAATTTATAAGTCAAACAAGTAGAACATTGCATTATTTTCAACATCATCACAGCATTATCAACCTGACCTGGGCATAGTTCCTGCTGGCATCCGAGATCGGTCGATGGCGGTAAACCGATCAGAATTTTCCGAACCAAAAACTCATTAACTTTTAATTTTTGAAAGTGGTATCATTAGTGTACCCGCACTGCGCTCACCAACCCTGGCCGGGCAGGCCCAGCGTAGGGAGTATGGCAGAACCCTGCTGGCGATTTCTTAGCGTGGTTTTAATTTGCTCTCCCTTCCTGCTCGTGGGTGACGTAGGAGGTAAAGCCTTGAAAAACGCTTGACCAACAGTTAGCCGGTTAACCATCTCGAAAAGTACCAGAACAAAATTAAGCAGATCGCCATCATCGACCGCCAGCAGCGGCCTCTAAGGTCCGAGATGTCTGGTACTGCGATCCCCTTGCCTGGAGTGGCGATTATGATAAATACTCCTTATGGAAGAGTATATACATCTTCCTACAGTGGATTACTTACAAGCTGTTGAGGTACCAAAATAAAACAATATTAGAAAATGCCTTTGTATACGAAGATCCATTGAAATGATTTTATGGTAAAACTTAAATTACAAAAGCTTGTCGTCAAACATTGTGATTATTTCAAAAGCTCGTAAATAAGGCCACCACAATAAATATTAGTTGAACCTAGTATTTTCTACACAACTATATATGCTTAATGCCTACGCGTGCGCCGCTCAGTCTGGTCAGCTTTACCTAAGGTCAAGTTTATTAGTTGTATTTATTGCGTCCCCACAACACTGTATTGACAATTGTGTAACTCGTAATGAGACCATAGTGGTGGTCGACAAGCGGTAAGGTAAAATAATTCGTTTAAAGTACAACTAAATTATACATATAAAAAAGTTAAGTTGACACGATGTGCTTGACGCTAAGACGGTGACAATAAGCTCCCAAAAAAGCTCTGGTGAAGAGTATCTTGAAAAGATAATAATATACGTCTGTCTACGCCAGTTGAGAATACGGTCGTTGTAGATATTTTTAACATATATAATTGATTTCATTTACAAGGTTAACATTACGTAAATGACCAAATAGTTTTATTATACAGAACATTATTCGGAATAAAATTAACTAATTAGTTTTTTTTTACAATTCAAAAAATAAATAATTTAATAAATTTACAAGATTAATAAATAAGCACCGTTTTATAGCCGCTCGACTAGTTCTTTATTTCCGTTTAATGACACACTTTCATTGTTTTTTTTTTTAATTTGAATTGAAAATAATTTTATTAGAATTATTGTAAATATAACTAGACTTATCCCTATATAAAAATAAATCCATTTCCGCTTTTTCCTTTTACTATGAACACACGTCAGTACTTAAATCCTTTAAGTAGGCGATCAATACAGTTCTGTGAACGTAGAATGGAGCCCGATTTGGCCGAGTTCGTTATCTCAAATAATTGTGGGACTTTCTATTCAAAAGCTCAACGGACCGCGGATAAGGTGACGTTAATGTTCAATTATGGGTAATTAAAGGCAGTAACCGAAAGGTCATCAATCACGGACGATAAAATGTTTAGTTCTAATTAATAAAATTCGTCCATAAATGAAAACACTTACTGTAATAATGAGAAAAAGCGAGGTTTTATTACAGAAGCACTATAGTGTCGTTCGTGTCGTTAATGGATGCGTTTTTTTTTAGACGAACTGAACACATAATTAATTTTGTTACATAAATATATGTTTAACTTGGAGGATTATTGTCGTTAATGGTGGAATCCGTAATTATGTTTGTATATTTATAGTTCATAACAATTAAAGACCGACTGGGATAATAAAAATTCAGAAATGAGGATGAATATTATTCAGCAAGACTATGTAGATATAATGAAACCTAAGTGAAATGTCGTCATAGTATTTTTTATTCCATCTGGTACTTTCTGTTTACATAATTTATGAGCTAAAACTACAAATAAAATTTTGATCTAAAAACAAAATGACAAAATTCTAATGACATTACTTATTTCTTTTATATACATAGGGTAGAGCCGTGGTAGCCTAGTGGACAGGGCGCTCACTTTAGTGTCATAGAGCGCGAGTGACCTGGGTTCGATCCCCGGTGCCGGCACCACTAAAATTGTCAATTACAATTTTAAGTGCTGTATTTACCACGTGCTCAATGGTGAAGGAAATCATCGTGAGGAAACCTGCATGTCGGAGAAATAATAAATATATTACTTCGTGGATATGTGAAGCTCGCCAGCCCGCACGGGAGTAGCGTGGCGGGCCCTTCCCGGCTCCTAAACCCTCTCTGATACTAGTGTTTGAGAAGGAGGTCTTTGCCAGTGGGCACTTACGGGTTGTTAGTTTACTTTACTTTACATAGGGTAGGGGTAAAAGTGTGCGGACTCTTTTGTCTATTTTGCGCCCATACAGCAATGTAACTATTCGTGTGTTCCGGTTTGAAGGGTATGGGGAGCTAGTACAATTAAAGGGTGTGAGGCAATCCATCTTAGTCCTCGAGGGTGACATCGCGTCTGTAACTTTCTTTGATTGAAGTTATTTGCAGGTGTTCATAAGCTGCAGAAGCCACCGGTGCCGTCCGGTGAGCATACACCAAGAGCAAAGATATTAATTTAGTCTAAGTCCTTTTCCTGATAAAATTCCTCCTATCCACAAAATCAATTTTAAACACACACTTATACATGCCACATAGATATACTCGTATTCACGCACACACACATCCTCGCCCTTATTATCACGTTGTTCCCATATTGTTTTGAAATCTTATTTAGTTTTGTAATTTTAATACGAAACACTCCATACACGTTTGCGCATTTTAAAAATTTACTATTTTCTGACTTTTTTTAAATCAGGTAAACTAAATTGTTTACAATGTACTATAATTTATATTGTAATGACTTGCTTATAGATAACATAAAAGAAAAAAAACATAAATGTAAGTCATAAATTTAAATAAAGAAACAACGACTTCGAAGACTCAATTAAAGATAGGAAACATAATATGTCAAAAGTTAAACTACAAACTTTTAAATTAGGAACATAAAATCTTAAGCAACAATTTCCTTATGGAGCTTACAGAACCATTAAAACATCTACCTCAAATGTTACTGCATTAGTTGCGGAACGCGGGATATTGGTGCATGTTGTCCGAGAACCGATTTACACAGAAGGGTAAAAGTTTTACAATTTTGAAGTAGGCTATTAGGACGAGGCACTGAAATTTTAAGGCGATTTAATATGTCAGGTAAATCAATAAAACCATGAATTAATTTGTGGAGAAACGCTATATCAGAATTTTTCTGTTTATTTTTAAGGGAACCAATTTTAAGTTCTTTGAACGTTCGTCGTAAGATTAACGGTTACGGCATTTACTTTCAGTGTACGTAAGATAATAAACGAATGGTTTTTGTACGCGCTCTATTCTTTCCTTGTTAATAGTATAGCCAGGATTCCATACCCCACTACAGTATTCTAAATTACTTTTTGCAAGCGAGTCGTATATGTCACTCCACTATTTTTAAAAATATTAATTTGTCCGGTTATGAAACCTGATAGTTGCGATGATTTCTTGATTGTGTCATCGATATGATAGCGAATAGACAGACAGTTGTCAACAGTAATGTTCAAATGTCGTAGACTGATCACTTCCTTAACACTTTCGCCAAATATGTAATAAAACGTAACCTATGTCTTCCTTGTAAATTTTATATAATAAAATTTCTGATTGTTTTCACAACACCATCTATTGAGCTCACTGAAATCCTGATGTAAAGCATTAATGTCATCGGTACTACTAACTGTTCGTTAGACTTTAATATCGTCAGCATTCAAAGAAAAGATGGAAATTAGATCGGAAATTAAGGAAAACAAAGGCTCTAGATAAGAGCCCTGTAGAACACCACTAGGGGCGGTAGAACAGAACGATTTGAAGCTGCGAAACGCTACTAGTTGGGGACGGTTACGTAAATACGATCGCACCATCTAAGCAGAGTTCCGTGATTACGTACCTATTTTGATTCTAATATATGCAATAAAAGCAAAAGGTCATGATTTACAACGTCAAATGCCTTATCGAAGTCAGTATATACAGCATGAACTTCTTGTCCAATATCAATGGCGTCGGATATGTCCGATATATAATTTACAAGATTAGAAGTAGTTGATCTATGTGAGAGGAGGTTGATAGAAGTGAAATGGGTCTGTATTGAGTTACATTGTTACAATCATCAGACTTGAGTATTGGAATTATACTAGCAACTTTCCACAATTTTCACAATTGAGAAAAATACCCGAAAAAAGTGACTTATTAAATATTTTCGATAAAAGATTACAAAGACAGCCTTCACAGGTTATAGAAGAAACAGAATCTGTACTAGAAATTTTATCAATATTAAGCGATCGCAGATATTCAAGTACCTCATATTCAGATAAATGATAACCATAGCATGTTGTGTATTCCTAAACAATCAGGTTTTTCGATGTGTTTTTTAATGGTACTAGTTTATTACCAGATCAGTAAATAGACTGAAAGTATTCTGCAAATAAGTCACAGACTCCATAGCTTCCTTTACCCATCTTTCATTAAACCTTATTTCCTAAGGAATAGAAATACTATTTGACTTTTTACATTCGAATATTTTCCACAGATATTTGGGATTTTTATGTAGATGGTTCACTGCATTCATTTTAAAACAAGCTTAGCATTCTTTTAAATGTTGATAACAACGGGATCGCAGAAGATTGTAAGTTATTCTGTCCATTACGCTCTCGTACTTTTTTATACGAGAGTGCACCTTTGCTTTTTCTTTAAGAGTTTTAATTAAAGGACCGGAAAACCATGATGAATAATTGACATGACTGATGACAATTAATGTCAAATTTTTAGCTCTCAACAATCTAGTTACAATGATGTTCCGCAAGGAAGTTTTTTACTATCCCGCTGAAATAGAAACTGTCTTTGATATTGTTAGATTGTCACGTAACAAGTACGTGGTAGCGCACTCTAGCGGGCCAATTATAATGTCATGTAATTGGCCCACGACCAGGCGGCTAATATCACTTAGTTAAATGGGTCGTAACAGACAAATTATCAAGTAGATAATTATTCTGTGTTCACCAACTATTATAGTTACATTATAAGATAGTCACAATAACTTGACCGCGCTATACTCGATCTGTGGGCAGAAAATATTACGAGACACCGCATAACGCTTGCAAAATAAGACCCGCCCAGAAATCACAGTATGAACGTTATTCATTGGTGGTCAGTAAGCACAATGTTAGATAATCATAATTTATCTAGATTATCAAAATTATATTGGCCATATAATCGCATGGGAGCAGTCATTTATGTTACAATTGTTAAAATTGAAGTATTTCGAAGTGTTTGTAAATGTGACCAGAGTAATGTAAAGTGAAGGGCTCTATGTTCCTTAATGTAAATATTAATTCCATGGACAAACACCAACATAATGTTGAATAATATTTAGTGAGTAATATATTAGAGCCGGTTTGATGATTAACGAAAACATCGCGAGGAAACTTTCATGCACGAGAAGTAATACATAATAAATTTCGAGGTCATGTGAATTCCTACAAAAAAAAGCCCTCTCAAATATTGAATATCTGCTTCTGACTGCTTCATTATTTTTTATATATGAATAATATCTAATTATTTTAGTTCGTGTTTAAATTATTGTATTGTCTAAATTGAAGTATCAGGCTAAGTTTCTAGGCATTTTCAGAGGGCTTGGAGCAGAGAAAGCCAGTGTGAAATCTATATGTCTGAAAATTTAAAACACAAGTAGAGTTCCAAACCCACTCTGGCGCTCTATGGCGAACTTTTCCCAGTTATAAATTAGAATTAATAGACACCTATGTAAATAATATCGTTTGTAATGTGAACGCATCTATGAACGTTAATGTTACTTTAAATAAAAACTCTCTTCGTCTTACATTATCGTACAAAGTTATACATGAATTACTACAATAGTCTAGTTTAGTCCACTGCTAAACATAACCCTTTCCAAGAAAGCTGGGCATGTAGTTCTTAGATGGTTTGCCTGTACTTACCACGTTGGATTATCCATCGCTAGTCTTTGGGATTTAGGTCCAACAAATGCGGATGGATTTTCTGCCATGATTCGGTCGGCTATCAGGGTGAACCACGTGCAGGCGAGACTGGCATTTGGAGAAAGAGTTGGTCTATTGCCCCGTATGGTCTGTAACTTCCTATTTTTATCTTAACAGCCTGTAAATAGGCCAATGCGGGGCATAGGCCTCAACCATAAGGCGGACATGCACAGTATCAATTGCGTTACGACAAAATAAAATGTCACACTGACGTTGATATGTATATGTATATTTATACACAATCATCATCTCACTCGAACGGTACTGATGTCAAAGATCTTTAATTTTACGATGTGCATCTCTACATATGGAGCAAACGTGTGTTTACCGATCCGATTGTATTCACCACGTGCTCGACGGTGAAGAAACCTGCATGTCTGAGAAATAATGAAAAATATTATTTCCAGGATGTGTGCCTGCCAATCCGTACTGGAGCGTGGCGGGCCACCCTCGGCTCGTAAACTCACTCAGACATTTGTCGAGAATGAGGCCTTATCCAGCTGTGGGCACTTACAGGTCACTACTTTACTTTTACACATTCCCTATCTTTTTATCATGTACACATTTAAATATCCATTCCTTTCCCTAATACAAACGTCACGTACAAGATTACAAGCAGATATTTAATATAAGGACCTTACTAGACTGACATAATCACTATTAAAGAAGAACATTAATTTAAAACCTGATGAGTATTTTATTGCACTTTTACGAAGCGAAATTAGCGGTTGCCTCGGCCGTAAAACGCAGGAAAGAAACGCACAAAAATTATAGCTTTAAATTGTACTGGAACGATTATCATTTTATGTCTTACGGACTGTTGTGATGTCGATTACCGCGTGGCGCGGAGGTCAGTGTACTCCCCTTCTAAGCTGGAGATTCCAAATCCAAATGCCAAAACAAGCGACCTTGCAAGTGACAAATTTTTGATTTTTTCCGTTTTAAATAATTTGTGCCTCTTCCAGTCTCTCTAACACTGCGATCGTCACTTCCAATATGTCACAGAGACGTCCCATTGGTGCAGTAACAGTTAGAGGATCTTGTGATTAAGTAGTTAACGAATGTTACTATTGAGCCTAGGGTCTGTGTGTCAAAATCAGCACCGGATTTACTATTTGGGGAACGCATAAATTATTGACTTTCTGTTCATGTTGATGCGCCCCATGTCAATAACACCGCATCTGACCCTTTCTCCAATCTTATCGCTAAGCGTTACATCGGATACGTGAAAATATGAAGATGGTCACTTTCGGTACTATAATTTATCCTACGCAGTTGACAGTTGCCAATAGTGTTCGGTAGTTTTTTTTTATTGGATTGGGGAGAAAAGGAACTATATAAAGCTATCCTTTACAAAATGGCAGAATCATCTCAGTAATAGTCTATTTTTATATATATTTTAATATTTAAGTTATTAATATATTTAAATAAATATAAATGAATGTATGTACGTGTGTATATATTGATTATTGTATGCATTTTGAAATATTGTATCTATATATAGATTTAGATTTATTATAATTTTTTCCCTCTCTTTTTAGTACTCTCTATTCTATCACCTACACCTACTTCATTTCATCTCTGCATCGTCCAAAGGTTGACTGGTAGAGAATGCTTCCGGCATTAAGTCCGCCTATATACATTCTCATGTATATGAAGTTAATAAATAAATAAAAAAGCAAGCTAAGAGTCCATCTGATGTTAAGTGGTCACTGCAACCAATGGACTTCAGCATATAACTCCAATCGAAGAAGGTTACAGATGCGTCATCAGTCCTCAGTCAGGGCTGACATGGAATACCTCACAGCCCGTATTTATACAGGCTCTCTATACCTTTCAAACCGGTGGCGGAGCAAAGCACAGCAAACTACTGTTGGGCGACTGAATCAGGTAAGAGTGAGATACCTGCACAGACCGGAACTCCTAAGCAGGAAGAGAGTCTACCTATAAGTAGTGTTCGCATTTGGCCAGAAAAAAATTAATATTCTCGACTATTTACGAGTATATTATAAATTACCTGACGTAGATAACTTCTTGTTGTTTACTAACAAGTGTCGCTTAACGTGATTGAAAGAAGAGATTAATCTGAATTCGATAATAAAATTAATTTACGATATAGAACAATACAAACGATATGTGGTTACTGCATTTCGATATTAATATTTACTTTGATAATATTTCACTATAATATTACTATTATTATTGGGAATAATAATAACGTTATACAAATATAAACCTACATAAGATAAGTCTGCGTAACTTTAACACACTTAACGCCACTTACAAGAACCGCAAATGTAACGCGCAACTAAAGATACTCAAATAATATTCCCCCGGTGAAATGTGCCCTCGCTTTGGTACTAAACTGAAGTGTGTTTGATTATTCCGAGTTGATATTGTATTAAATTCTAAACGCTTATTTTATGTTAGTTTATTCCAGAAAAAGTAGCAGCTTATTAATATCCCACTGCGGGGTACTCCTACCAGTACATTAAGGATAGGATCCGCCACTATACTCCAATGCGGGTTGGCGGTCTTCACGGAGGTTCAGTAGTGATGTTTCTTACGCAGCACAGACATATTCTAGAATATTCCTACATTCCTGTATTCTTATATCCTGTATTCACAAAACATCGCACCGATTACGCAACGACAGTCTGAAACAGCCTTAAGTCCATAGAATTCACGTCGCTCTAACATTCGCCGAACGAACTGCACGACCAAAACAGTGTCATATTGACAAATAATATTGATTGCCATTATTGACGACCGTAAGTGATTGCTATAATTAATAAGGCCTCGTGTTTATCACTTCAAATGTTATAGGTTACACACGAATAGGCTGACAGTTTACAAAGTACGGGCTAATATAACCTGAAATAATAAATACGTTAAGTATTAGATTTTCTTGCGCGTACAAAATAAAATTTTCTGTCATATTCGATAATCGTGAATGTCTTGAATTGAAATACACGTAAAATTAAATTTCATCTATCGACAGAGTTGATAAATTATCAAAATCGTTTTAAACCCTTTATTTAACTATAATGAATATTTATTGCTATTCCTTTTATTTAGAGAAATGTACGTCGGGCAATCCACAACAATGTGCTAATGGCCAGATTAATGTATGGTAGTAAAAGCTGTCGTGTGATATCGGCGCGAGAATCTGCCACCCACTTTCTTCCGTGAGAGGCGACTAAGGGAAAAGCCTTGAAGATATCAATGGCTACCGATAGATGGCGGGATAACAATCTCGAAAAATACCAGAGCAAAATGAAGCAGACCGATGACTGGCAGCAGAGGCTGAGGCGCGAGGAGTATGGTACTGTGATCGCCAATCCGTTTGCCGGATGTGGCGATTGCAGCTGATCCTTCTTGTGGGCCTATTTCCATCAATGTACTGTTCCTAGGCTGTTAAGATAAGGTAAGGCAGGTAAACGTTGTGTATGGCAAGAAGCGTAAGAGTCAAATGAATGTAGAAATACGGACATTAAGGTGAATGTTAGATATGACTCTGTATTAAATGTTGAGAAATTTCTTTGGTGGTTTCGACAAGTCAAAAGAATGAATGAGAAAACAATTGCAGTATGAGGTCGAGTCGGCAAGAGACGGACGTTTATCGACCAAACTGGCGATATATTGAAGATGTCAAGGCTAACATGTGCGAAAGAGACGGTAGAGGTGTGCCAGAATCGTGTGAAATGATCTAGGTAACAGGCGTAGGTATTTATTTAATAAAATAATAAATATATAGACATTATATTCCGGTAAATCCTCCTCGTAAGATTCGGTAACCAGGGTTCGTGAGATCGATCCCCCATGTGATAGGCTCGTACCAGTGAGTTATTAGACACTTATGTACAATTACTACTGTAGAAATGGTGGGTGAGGTGTGAAAGATGCTGACGATGCGTTAAGGCGAGAGTAAAGTTCACTTTACTTTATGTTGATATTTCATTTAAAGCTGACCGCATTTAACAAAACAATTAAGTATGACTTAATGCATATATAAATAATCCAGTTTTTTTTCTCATCTGAGGGAAAAGTGACCGGTTAAGAGGGGATCAAAAGTTAAAAGGGATGCACCGACTAAAACCCCCACGAAGTTACAGACGCACTGTAGGTCCGAAGGCCTCGAAAGCTTCGGCGGAAGAGACTTGCGAGTAGAAAGCCCGCAAGTATAAAATTCTATTAAATTATATAAATCATAAACTATGTGAATCTAAAATGTCGAAAAGAGTTAGTCGTACACCAGTGTTCATTTAGTGCCTCTACGAGTATGTGAATAATTGACAAAGGTGTAATGATAAATTAAAAAAAAAACATTTATAGATAATAACTTTAACTTCATAATCATTATGTAATATTACGCAATAAAAGAAAACATGTTTCACGATAATTCGTCTAGAATAAACGCATTCTACAAGTTGAATTTTACGCTAATGAATACTGGATAGAATCTTATATATCAATTTATTAAAATACGACTGCAGTAGCCTACATATCTCAATTATGCAAGAAAATCTATTTTGTTAATGGAAACATATTGATTAAAACAATTCCTTTAACAAAACGACGATCCTCTAACAAAGCTCGGACGTAGAAAAGGCTATCTACTGAAAAACCGGTCCTGCTTTCGGTACTTTATAATACAGTGTAGTACCAACGTAATAAAACTGACCTCTATAACATGCAGTCTATGTACCATACCTGAATATTGGAGTTAAATGTAGTTTGTGTATGCTTGCGAAGAATAACACGCAGTGCAAGAGGTTTTCTTGCTGACAGTACATTTAACAGTTTGTAAAGCTCAGTAGAAAAATTAACAGGTTTTACCCCACATAACTTTTAACAGAACCTCTTAGTGCACTTTCAAAGTCAGAGATTGATTTTCGTGGTGCAATCCCGAGCAGATATACAATAACCCCGGGGATTGATTGAACAAGTGCATTTAACAGAATTAAAAACCAATTAATCAAGCCATGCATTTAATCGTATAGGCAACAGCAAAGCATGCTATGATTATAAATGAATACACAAATTAGAAATTTGTTATAATATTTCTAGAACTTCCTTTTTTTGGTGTTATTACACAAAAGTTTTAAGAATACAACACATTCCTCGACGCTAACAAAATTCTAAATAAGCTGAAGAACAAATCTTCTACTTCAACTTTAAAGCTCATAACAAACTTTCGTTCTTTAAATAACGTTAAATACAACTCCTGCACGCCTCACAAATGCATTGTAAGACCGATTTATTTGCAAATCACCGAGACTCGCAATTATTTTATAGAAAATTGTACGTTTCGCCGTGGAATTTAGCTCGCAGCGCGTCCTTGTAATGTCTGACTGGGCATAATTCAGATAAGGCTATTATATATAGTATCCAATATTCGAGCTTGTTACCGCATCATTATTGTGTTTTCGTTCCCACTATTCGTTATTTTCAATTGTTAAGGTTGATAAAGAAGTAACCGATGTTATGGAAGTTGTGCGCAAGAACTTATATTCCCCATTCTTCGCCTATAGCTTCTTTGAGCAGAACTACTACTACCGCAGTGCAGACGCGTCTACTTCTCCAATGGTTAACAGTTCCTCAAGCTTTGAGATTCACTGAGCCTCCAACTCGACGCGGTATTCACTATGTTGGCTCATGCAGCACTAGTGACAAGTGAAGTTACAGCTTTTGACGGAACTACCCTACGGTTGAACATTTTGACTATTCCCATTTTGAATATTGAGATCTCCTCGCCAACAGACACGTCTTTTTTTTTAATCGAGGCCGTTACGACATCTAGCCCGCCGTTTAGCATAGCCACGAATGATAAACCTTAGAGAATAGCGATGTTACACTGCACCTTATAGCTTTTTTAGGTCATGAATATTTTTCCTACATATTCTATTATGATATTAATCTGTGGAAATTACACATCGATAGTTTTAAGTAAGTTTTAAACAATATTAATTTAAAATTGAACTTTGCTTCACTCTTCCATTTATAGTAATATAATTTATTTATTTATTTCAACCATTAAAATCTACACCCATTACAGGAATATCCCAATGCGGGTGTAGTGGTGTACCTACCAGGTACCTACCTAACAGGTACTTAATTATAACTAATAATAAATAATGTAACCCTCGTGAGTTCGCGTTAGTAAAGTACGTTAAAATGTCTACTTTATCCGCCACGTGGTTAATGACATAATCACCAGAATAAATATGAATAAAGTATGAAATTTTCCCAAAAAATGTATAGCGTAAATTCAAAGCGGAATTGACTAATAATCAAGGAGCATCTTTTGCGTGAATTATTTATTAATAATAAAATATTGCATTTAATATTTCAGCAAATCGGTAGAATCATTGAATTTCATTTGATGTTATATCCGAACGGGAGATAGCGTCACGTAGGTTTTTCACTCACTTTAAGGTACATCGTTATGTCAGATGTTTCCAAACTAGACGAATAGGTAATAGGTATTGATCTATTACGAATGCATGTTCCATTTTTATACGACAAATAAGTAAGGACTAATTTCAATGTAAAAGTAAAGTAAAGTGACAGCCTGTAAGTGCCCACAGCTGGGCAAAGGCCTATTTCTCAAATAGTAGTATCAGAGAGGGTTAATAGAGCACTTAAAATTGTTATTAACAGTTTTAGTGGTGTCGGCACCGGGGATCCTGTTAAATATCATAATTTAACAATTATTACTACTATTGCAGTAAGCCTGCCCCGTCACAGACGTGAAGACATCGAAGAAGCGAAAGCCAAAATTAAAAAAAAAACATTACGGCGACCCCGCCGCCAAACGATTCTCCCGGAACATAATTATTAACAGCACTCTTTAAAATGTCAAATGCAAAGTTTGAGCACCGCCGGCCGCTGCCGCAATACACAATCGCTGATCGCGGAGGTCAGATCGGCTTGACGCGATAAGATCTCACCCCGGGTGGCATTGCTTATCTATAGCAATAAAATTTAATTCTGCTACTCGCGGAACCACCTGATGCTCCTCCGCTTTGTTATTGGCCAAATGAACTTCAGGAAATCCTGGTGTTTTTGGTATCGATGACAGACTTTCATTACAGCTAAAATTGCTATGCCGCAGCGTTGAAATCATTCTGTGCTACTTCATACATTGATTCCGAACAGGATATCTGTCCCGGTGTCTATAGTTCATACTCAACATGGCCGCCAAGATATGAGTGGGAACATTTCCCGTCATCAGTCTGCTGCCCTCATACAGGTGAGGTCATTTGGAGAAATTTCCAAAATACTCTCGATTTTTACAGAATTATGGAGTCGGGAATAGTTCGCCACGTTACTACAATATGGTTGTGGGGATTCCAAGTTTCCTCGTGATATTTTCTACCAAAGCCGGGCACGTGGTCAATCCAAAGCTCACTTTGACTTTATTAATCATTTTCTGTCTTAATCATACTGCTTCACTTCGTACGCCAAGACCTTGTTGAAGCTAATGTCCATAATAAAATTGTCACTCGCAAATAAACATCGTCTAACACCAAACGTCTAATTATAAACAATCAGGCAAAACTAACGCTTATCAAAATTGAATAGAGTACAAGAAGCTCGACCGGCCGCCTGCCATGCCGACGTGGAATACCTTAATCTATGGGGTCCACTATTCAACCATAAAAAACAATATCATGTCGACTGGACGAACACGGAGCTTAATTACAACAGTAATCGGCGTACAAAGTAAAATGAACTTTGAATGTTAACGGTTAGAGTTAAAAATTATCCAAAAGTCGGTGGCAGTATTAAGCTTTCTAAAAAAAATGATACGAACGGCGATGTGGAATGTGGAGCACGCGTGAGACGATAGTAAATTTAAAATTTGTAGCCAGCGCTCCGCGTTGTGAGCGCCGACACAGTGTACGGAGTACAGAATTCCCAATTCGTATCAAAAAAAAAATCGTACCAGAAAACAAACATATGTGATATATGTTTTTGTTCTCTCCTGGCTAAGTTCGACCGCGACGACGTTCCGATAAACAAGCCATGAACGTTAGGTAAATCATGCACTCGCTACTTTTTTTTTTTAATAAAATAATTAATCTGCGATTTAAACCTAGACCTCTCTATAGGAATACCATGCTATTCAGTGCCAATGTATCAAAGGGCCAAAAACAATGTGTGGGAATCGAATAACAGAATGAGATGACGACGTTAAAGAATCCGATTGTTTTTGTTAAAATTATATGTGAGTATAGGATCTTAATTTGAAACTATTTAAAAAATTTCATTAAATGTCTTCACTTGTTTTTTTTTTTTTGTAATACCTACTTTATATTCCGACCAATGGCATTATAGGCATTAATCCATCCACTATGGCACTATGGCCATTATTATTGAGATTTTAAGCCGCGTCCATTGAAAGTTCGTGAGCTTGTTTTGATTATTGCGGCGACAAAAATATTGTTGTATTCATAAATTGTACGTTACACGAGGTAGGCCGCATACAAGCAAATGATTTATTGACCATTTTTGGTCATTCGTTCTCGCATTCACAAACACTAAATGTGAGTGTTCTACGTTTCGAAGACCATGTCTCTCAGTCGGATACACTGTAGATATTTTCTGCCAATGAAAAGGTTATATTTGCCGAGATTGTATACTATTTCACGTCTTTATCTGGCTTTAAATTGGCCGACCTAATGTTGACTACAAACCAAACTAAAAACCATGACGATTGCCTCGCAAGCGGCCCATGACCGTAAAATGCAAGGAGTTGACGGATTTTCTTTTCTTTTTTAATTATCGGAATGGGATGAACAACGAGCTAACAATCCACCTGATGGTAAGTGGAGAAACAACCTCAATCGAAGAAATTCATAATTTTCCTACATCGTCATCACACGCCAAAAACGTAGTTTTTGTGGTACCATAATTGAACCCAATACAGCAGATTCGTTTCGGAAACTGAGCGATTTTATATTTCTCTTAGATTTTATTCGATCTAGAACTTAAACCAAAACATCTTCATCCTCCTCCTGAATCAATCAGTCTTTTGGTTTATAAAACCAAAAATCATCTCGATATCATTCGAGTTTTATAATTTTACTTACCCAATTTAATTCATATTTATCAACATGTTCCTAGTTGGAAAGTCCATATGCTGCTTGTCTAATGCTACCAAAATGAATGAAGTGCTGTCAATTATCTTTACACTAACATTTGAAAATTGTCAGGTTAACCTTCTCTAGTATGTCAGACTAAAATTATCTGATACCCTTATCATTAAACGCCAATTTTGAGAGGTCCGCAGGTTAACAGAGCACTATTAAAAGACTGTCGAAGATCAAGAATTCACTAAAGCTAAGACAGTAATTTACAAACAACATTCCACATTAAAAGTATACCTTTTAAGTAGGTTGCAATTTAAAATTCGTTTCCCACACCAATAGTAAAATCACTAAATCAAACCAGTAGTTTTGAAATATTTACGATATAAAAACTATTACTTATTCTATTAACGAAACGGCTCCTACCTAGCAAACGCACAATTAACATGCGGAAATTATAGTCAATGTATTTCTCTTTGATTAAACCGCGCATACAATTACATCGCAGATTCTTACAATTCGGCGCGGTAGTGGAATACGCCGACTAATTCTAGCCGTTAACCTATAAAAGTCTCAATTAATTAAAGTACTAATTATTTATTCATGAAGTGCCGCCACTTTCTTAAGCTAAGCGTGTATTTCGCAGACTACTTCGTGCTTCTGGGTTTTTATGGAGAGATGCCGGTTTCGTTGAAATTTATAGCGCAAGGAATGGATTACACACGGGTGTGTTTTAGCATTATTTTAATGTGTAACATTAGGTGAAGATTTTTTAACTATTGAATAATATATATAGATTTACATTTATTATAATTTTTTTTTCTCTCTTTAGTTCTCTCTATTCTATCACCTACACCTACTTCATTTTATCTCTGCATCGTCCAATAGTTGACTGATAGAGAATGCTTCTGGCATTAAGTCCGCCTATATACATTCTCATGTATATGAATTATAAAAAAAAAATAATATGCATTAACTAATTTGTGTTCATTGCTAACTTGTAAGTTTTT
This sequence comes from Bhutanitis thaidina, assembly GCA_029286595.1. NCBI lineage: Eukaryota > Metazoa > Arthropoda > Insecta > Lepidoptera > Papilionidae > Bhutanitis > Bhutanitis thaidina. Next base: position 15,731,955 of record JAGSMS010000022.1, on the reverse strand, counting down.
TTTTTAAAAATAGTTTCTTAGTAAAGAAACAGAATCAAATTATGTATGGTCAAAGAGTATATTATAATCCGTTAGCTGGACGTGAGGATTATAGCCAATCCTCTTTGATTGTGGGAGAAGCGCATGTCCTACAGTGGATTTGAATGTCCATTAATAGGCTGATAAGAAACACTACATGAATTTGACAAAAACATTTTTAACACTTTACAACGCTCCGTTTGCTAAGATATAAACATTTAACGAACGAATCGAAACTGAATCGATCGACGCTACATCGTCCGCTGTAGATGACTCATTAATAAAAAAAAAAAGCTAGCAATATCGACTCGTTATTTACTGTTACCAAACTAACCACACATAAAACTAAATGTATGCGAGATCAATTTTCACGTCGGCAGCATTAAATTTGTACCGGTTTGCTGTCTAATCGATTACACCCGTAAATCAATGTTTGATCGTAAAAATACGCGAAAACTACTTAAAGACGCCGAGCTGTGTTTACGGACGAGGTGTAAAGAGGCTTAACGGTATAAACTTAAGGTATTTAAGGCCAACCGGCAGATGGTTTTCCTTCACTTCCTTTTACATTTTTCTTCTAAACAGTTGAAATGTTAACATATTAATAACTGAAGTTCCCGACAGAAATCAAAGAAATGTAAAAAACTTCGTAGTATAATCCGAGCTAAGTCAAATTCGGGTGAGGTTACAAATGTAAGAAAGCTACCTAGTAAACAAAGTGTTATGAATAAAGTAATTGACTTTTATGCTGTATATTAATACTAGCTAACTTCACCGTGTTCGCACAGACAGATCTTTCATAATATATAAATTTAATGGTAATGGAATATACATATGAAACAAATATATGAGGCGAGTGTAAATGGTAGAGTCGGGAGAGGAAGACCTAGGCGAATATTTCACGATCAAATCGGAGACGATTGTCTCCAATTTGTTGTCATAATTTACGAAACAACAATTTTCAAGAGTAGCCTAAGTAGTAGTAGTAAGTAAGCGGAACAACAAGGAATCATAGCGCGTCGCAAGTATGGTTACAATAACAGACAAAATTCTTAACTGATTGTTATTCCTATAGTATTAATTGTCTTTGGATAGTTTCCACAACAGCCTTATTTTATAAACCACAGATAAAAAATTAAAAATATATGAGTAAAAACGAGGAGAATAATTTTTCACGATTGATGCAAAAGGTTTTACTCAGCGGCTCATAATGGAAACATGTTTACAATGAGCCGCATAAATCGCGTACAGAAATGTTTTTTCCTGTGGGATACTCAGAAAAAGATCTATGCAGACGTCGAGATAGACCAATAAGTTTCCATATATACGAGCGTGACTGGAATGTTTTCTTTTTAATTACTCTTTACATGTATATATTTAAGAGGCACGCTCTTGCTCTTTACAGATTGACATCTTTTTGTCTGTGTCGGCCATTTTAATTTTCTTTACGATATAACACATCCTATTTTGTTAAAGTGGTTCCAAAACATGTTTTAATTATGTTAAACAAATTGAAGGCATATTAAATCACTAAGTTTTGATCTATTTTACGTGATTTTTCGGGCAGTTTCTTAACCCTTTTCAATGTTTAACCGACGAAATTAATAAATTTAACTCAAACACTTTTATTTTAACGATAGGTTATTTTTATTCTCTTAATTATTACTAAAGCCGTCACAGACCTACAGGAATTACTTGGATGTGGTCCCTAAAGCGTAGTCATAATGTTCTTTTTGGTAGTGGCCATAGTGATATAGATATAGTTGATATAGTCACTATGTGATAGTGACATATGAAACGATTCTAAATTCAAAGTACTCCAACTTTCCAGTCAGCAACAAAAAAAAGGTCGTTATGTTGGCCAAAAATCTTTCACCTTATCCGCTATTCCGCAAAATAATTTCACAAAAATTACACGTGACACAATTCAACGATAAAATCGCACCTTGTATCTTAATATGGTTTTCTCTAGCCTAGACTAGGTTACAAATAAAAGAAACCATGTCTTGTATGTGAAATATAACACTGTATGATGTTATCGAGGAATGACTTCTTGGGAATTTCGGTTGAAGCCGCTGAGGCGGTGCTTGATAACAAACAGATAAACGTTGAAATAAAGCCCTTTCTTACCGTATTAATTTTTTATTAGTTAATTATGGTCGCGAAGATTTCACCGCGCGCTCGTAACGAACTCACATTCATTATGCAATCCCTACAACATTTCGAACTCTGATATCAAATATAAAAATCCGTACATTACGCTTCATCTTCTATACGGAACGTGAACATTCGATGCGGACCCATCGATGTACAACGAAGCGAACGCATTTTGACAGTTGCTGTAGGAGAAACTCGACCGATAATAACGTTGCCATAACGAAAAACTAGTCGCCGCTCGGTACGAGAGCCACCCGTAGGGATGTCTCGCTTCAAATGCTTTTTCTTGCAACTGTTCCGTCCATTTAAAGACCGCGTAATGTATATTTATCACAAGCTAAAGCTTAGCGTCTATTAACAACAAAATAAAGACTTGAACGAGTTCAATTCGCTTTTTGTAATTGATCTTTATCTAGCACTGAGTGTAATTACAAAGTGCACATTAATTTCACTAAAACATTGTAAATAATGTTATCTACAATGTTTCTCCAATATTATATTAGCGGTTATACGAGATTTCTGCCAATTTATTGGAGCAAACATCTTAAGCAATAATTTAACACAGTGTTAAGTTGTTGGCAGTTGTTAAAAAACTATAATTAAAGTATAAACATAAGCTCTCATGTTGGTACATCTTAGACCACCCTGTTTTTGGTAGGTGAGGTTAGAGGTCTAGACTATTTTAGCCCTACCAACTTTTCACCTGAGCTTATCAGTAACAACGACAGACAAGCCGGTGTTTCAGTGTTCAGTGCAAGAATAAAAATCGTACATATGTTTCAAAAACTTAATGGTACGAGAGTACGAATCCTCCATATTAGAGGTGAAACTCGGATCTCCTGATTCCCGCGGCAGATACCCTAAACATTCATCTAAACTCATCAACCTAATGATTAGTATTCTTATTCATATTTGGTGCAAACGTTTACGGTTTTTTTTTGCTTCGCGTTGAAACGCAGCTCTACTCGCGTCAGAGTTAAATAAAATCATTGTAATAGATAACAAAAAACTGATTAACGAATGTCAAATGATTAAATAAGAATACAATGGAGTAAATATAAATTATTTCAGTCTTTCAGAGTTGAAAGCACACTAGCCTGTACTAGTACTAGTAGTGGTGATACCCTGGTACCGAAAGGTGCTACTCAACATTCTCTAATCCGTTGAAATTGGGGTTCGACGTATTCGAATGGATCCGGTCGGCTGCCAGATCAGGCCGTTAGTCTAGAAGCCTTATTCGATATGCCACAAAAATATTTCGTAAAAATTCAGTATGACATAATTACTTGATCACACCATGTTACATTTTTCACATCTAAGCGACAGTTCAATTTATTGGTAACCATGTCTTGGAACCTTAGTATCGGGGATTTCATAGGAGGATGAAATCACATGGTGTTTGTGTGGGATAGCGGTTAAAGCCCCAGGTGCGGTTGGTGTTTGGAGAAAAAGCCGGTATTAAGGTCCCTTACACGCAAATACCAATAAAATAAATTTTTATTTAAACTAGAAAAGTATACAAAAACTGTCAAACTTCCTAATAAATCTCCCTTTCAATCAGTTGCAAATATAAATGTTTTAAAACGAATTCGGTTCTGACAGCTTATTTTATTCCTGATACTTATTGACATATCTACAGACTCACTCAGAATATCGTTCTGTATTATCTTATTTGGGTCACTTAAAAGGACAACGATCCCATGTTAATCCTTTTTTTTATTTTTTAATCGTGGATTGCCTTATTTACATATTATCAAGGCTGAGATCAAAGGGGTCGGGCAACGATTTAGTGAAATATTTGCCGATGAAACGTTAAAGGATATCGACCCTTGATAGATTATGATCACGACACGAAAAAGCACCTACGAAATTTTAACTATTCCAATCTGAGCATTAAAAGCATTCAATCGATGAGTCAACGATTCTTTAAATCGCGCTCTGTGGTTGCAATTTTACAAAACGATATTCAAATTAATTAACGGAATTATTTAATTATGCATGGGTAACAAGAAAAGTTATAATCGATTTCGAAGCACTTCCCAATACGTATAAATCAAATATTACTTTTTTTTTTAATTATTTTACAGCCTCTGTTATAGCTTGTAATGTTTCGTTGTAATGACCGGTAAAAGGAAGAGTTGATCCTGCTAATTTCCTTCCCGACGACTGAGAAATTCATTGCAAGCAACTTTTATGAGAATTCTTTTTTCGTTCGATTCTTTTTATTATATTATCTGTTGTGTGATTGTAGGCTGCGTTGTATCGACGCGAAATTTATGGTTTAATTGCCGTCTCTGGTTTTTGTCGGGGGCAATGTACGCGCTGTGATATTGTAATTTTGATGATCTTTAATACGAGAAATGGTTCACACTGCACCGCTCAAGCGTGTAGTCAATGACAAGAGGTTATTAAATTACAGTGGTTAGATTAACACGGCGTAATTGTATGCTTCTTTATAATTATCTTAATTAGAAATTGTGGCCCGGCGCGCTTGGGTGTTGTGAAATTTGTGAATCACAACACCGTTGATCTAGTTTATAATGAAGTTGAAGTTATCAATTAAAATTGATTAGTTAAATTAAAATACAGAATATCTCGAAACGGGCTCAGTTTTCTTGTAATTTTCTTTGTTTGTGATAACATATTTAAGCGAATATGATACTCATCTATCCAAGAATCACAAGAAATTATAAAATGACAACACAAGTATTTAACATAACCACATAATGTTACATCAAATAACAACGAGTACAGTTCTATTGGTAAAAAATATATCAACGATTGGTAGCATTATTATAAATGCATAAGGGCACGAACAAACAATACAAAATACACGACAACCATAAACAAACAAAAGTCTAAAATCTATCTTTACATTAGTGGGTCGTGAGCGAATCGGGCGGCTGTACGACATTATCGACCAGATACCCGGCGCGCATAACTAAGGCTCACCGGTCTCTATGCGGTGCGATAGTGCGGGGGGAACTGTATCGCGACGATACCAAACATCGAGTGAGTTATATTGGCATATGAGTATGGATACCATGAGTTTAACATATAAGTCCCGGAGGGTTAAAAGGGCGGGAAAAGTAACAGGGAAGACAAGGAGAAAGTAAGGGAGAGCCGGAAATAATTACACCGCCATTACGCGGTACAATAATTAAATCTTTAAAAAAAAACTTTTTTTTTTAGACACAACGTTTTGAGACAAGCCACATTTGATCTACAATAAAAGAGCTTTGTAATGATGAAGCTCGTGGCTAATGGTGGTTGGTAGCAATACCAAACAAAAAATAAATCCGATAACAACTGGCTTAAAAATATCTCTTATTCGACACAGGAAAAATGTCATATGTATATTTTGTTAAATCTTGAACATTCCGACCAAAAGTATGGTCATGCTACATGACGTAACGCCGGCCGATAAATCGGGGATGCTGTGATTGTGTATTTTTTTTTATTATTTTCTTGTTAAAAGTTTCGCATGTTCATGTTTCGTTGAAGTTTCAGATATGCTATATATCGGCAAGATAATGCGTTTCAGTTTCTCTTTCACTGATGTGTTTCCTTTTAAGCGAGTTTCTTTTTGTGGATAAATAAACATTTTACATCAAAGAGAATTGATAACATTTTACGAACATGAAAGGACACCTGTTGTATCTAGACAATATTAAAAAAACTTTTTTAAAAATAAAATTCAAAGTTCATGCATCATTTAAGGCGATCTCCTTTATCATTCGTCTATGTGTCCGAACGAATACAATGGAATTAGATTCGAGCATATTAGGCACATACGTACATTAACACGGGATTAATTTTGATTAATTTTAATAACGATTACAAAGTTTACAATCACAATTACGTTACGTTACAAGTCCTCTAACAATACGTGTATTGAAACTCGAACTAGAGTATTCGTTGAAGATAAAATTATTATTTTTCGGTAATTTGATAGGTTGGACAAAGGTGTTTGATTTTAAATTGCATACCACACAAGTCATCTGCATATGAAAAATAAAAGTTGAGGAAATATGAAGTTCATCATGTACTAGAGAAGCGTGAGATTGAATGTCACATGTCGGTGCTTGATCAATGGTCATTTTCATTGTCATTTTCAGGTATTTTTACTTCGTATTAATAAAAATAGGTTTGCACTGCGTACTGGCTAAAAATATCTATTAGCAACACCGAATTCTTATATATCACCACTGTTATATGATTAAACCTAACGTAACAGCTATATTATGGGTCTGCTATATAATATATGAGAAACGATGTAGTTGAAATTTGCGGAAATACTTATATTAAAAAATTCAATGAAATTATTACCCCATAAAATCGATGTCAACCATAAAAGATGGATTCTCGAAATGAAACGCGACGTAAATGCGTTGTAAATCCGCGTTAGATACGACAATATCCTGAATCAATATATTCTAGAATTTCCCTGTCCGAGTCCATTTGCATGAATTTACGATGGCGATGTACTTATACCGTTTGTGATGGTCAGGTTTATAGAAATGTTCCGGGAAAGGCTTGATGGTTTTCGTGTTATAGCAACGTCGGCCATTTTGAATCGATGTCAATTCTAATAACATATAAATATGAATTTCAGCGTTATTCATTCCTACCTACTCATGTGCAATGTGATAATATTTTTAATATATTATTGAATACAATATAATCTATGGCTCTATTTATTAAATGAACACGAATATATTCCTCTTTATCTCGATAAATAGAAGTGAGATATGTACTCTTCACTTCTTTGTAATCTTTATAATCTTCAGATACGTAAGGTCGTTTTGTGAAATGACTTAATATGTATATGTAGAAGGATTGTAAGGGTTCAGACTGAGATCGTTTTCATCAGTGCCAAAGGAAATTATAACATAATTATAATTCTCCCATCAAAGTGATCATTACATTTCCTTTTTTTACGAGGCTCCACACCTATTTGTCTATAGACATCGTGTACGTAATTTAAAAAGGAAACATTTTTAAAAATAGCATGCTTGAGATCCCTACAGGGTTGCCACTACATTTCTCATTAAACGAGTACAAGCAAGCGTCGCTCGCAATCCATCATTACGAACGGGTGAACGCGGACAGCCCTATAATTTCCTCGCCCTCCCTCAGTCCCTTCTTTCGTCCCTCTCGTATAACAGTAACGCCCCATCTGTAATAAAAGAAGACGTCCGTACGAAATGAGTTTCGTCAAAAAAATTCAACGTTGCTGCATTTTGTATTTGTAATGTTTGGTTGAAATTAACTACCCTTTCGGTAATGTTTGAATGCAGAGAGAACTAATTGATACTCAAATATTTTAAGAAACTTCCAACATATTTTTACAAATACATTGTATTAAATCAGGTAAAAAATATTTATTCTTTCTATTCAACAAATAACGCTGTTATTATGGGTCCACAGAATAGAACAGAAGAAAAAAATACTGTATTTATAATTAAAAAAAAGTTGTCCCTTACACAACTTACCAATACTCAATGATGTAAATTTACATTAATTTTAAGTAACATGCATCATTATACTAGAAAACTAGCCCCTGTCAATAAGTATTATACGTATGAATGTCCGGACACACACTCGTACCCTACGACGCACAACTTAAAAGAGTCCGCTCTGATCTCCCAATGCAGATTGATGGACTTTAGTGTCCAGAACTAGAAAATCTAGCTAAAAAGACTCGTATCCCAAACTTATCACGAACTTCTTTGAAACAAATTTTTACTTTACCGTTCGTACGAAACGAGCACTCAAAAATGATGAGTGTAAACAATTTAAATGTGGTTAAAAAAAATTAAGCTAACTTTATGCTCAAGCTTTCCTTTTCTTTCATTAATTTTTAATTAGCGCCAATTTTCTGTAATGTTCTTCGCGGATTGCGTGCGGTATTACCTACGAATTATCGATGCTCGACTATCGATTATCGAGGTACAATCGACACTCGATAGTGGTATTACGATATCGAGCCGGCGTTAATTTCACACTTCACCCTTTTGATAAACTTGTTCTGACAGTTGTCGCCATGAAGTATGTATACGTAAATATTTTTTAATGTATTACATTACGGAATTTTAAATTTAATTAAGAATTTCTAAATAATTAATGTTCTTTTTTTTTGCGAAAGGCGGCAAACGAGCTGACGGTTCACCTGATGATAAGTGATTGCCGTTGCCCACGTACATCTGCAACACCAGAGGTGCACCAGGTGCGTTGCCGGCCTTTGGGGCTATTTGGGAGATAGGAGGGAAGATGAAGAGGGGGATGGGGAGGGTAATCGGGGCTCCGGTTACCTCACTCACCGAACGAAACGCAGAAGCACAAGTATTCTGCGAGGCCGTGGTACCAACCCAGTCGAGCAGGCTCATTCCAACAGCAGCAAAAGCCGTTGTTTGACTCTACCACATACAGAAATTGCGCTCTGTGGACATTGTTGCTATAATACAAAAACTAAAGATAAACAACCAATCGGTAGATCATAATCAAGAAGTCATTGGTATTATTTTTGTTTCTCTGTCAAGTTTTTAGTTTTCAGTGAAAGTGACAATATAACCAGTTGTAACTCTAACATACAACTTCAACATTATGGTATATTAAATAGACGTTGTAATAATTAAAAAATATTAAGAATTCAAAATGGATTCTGTACGGCTGTCAACTAAATTGTTACAATAATGCATGCTACAAGAATCCAGCCAACGACCTCATCGCAGAATAAGCCTAGAGTATAAAAATATCCTGTGATGAACCGCGTCGTCGTAAAATATATCGTATCACCTTCGCAGGAAGCACAGTTTAGTTTGTGTCTTTTTAATGAATAGTTTCACATTAAACTTGATTCGCGCGTAATACCCAATCATATTATACTATAAAAGAGTTATTCGATTAATTTCGCCGCGTATCATATCATTTTGTTCATTTTATTTTTGTATATAAAACCAAACAGGCATCATCGGTTACCGAGCCTTACATCTGCGCAATTTGATTTAACACTCGTTTTAAAATGATGACCTTAGATAGTCTTCTAACTTGTTATTGATATACGTTCATAACAGTGATTCAATTGTTATAAAAAGTAACTAATACTTTATTTTCTTGTAATGGGTCCGGTACATCTTTTCTTTTCGTATTAGTTCATTGCCAGATTTCGTAAATTACACACGGACAAAAACCCAGAGCCGAAACAATCCCGTGCTGTCGAACCCGCGAATCGAGACCTCACCGAGCTGTCAATCTGTGAGAATACTACCGATTAACGTGGGTTCACCCCAAGATTTGATGAATTGCTGTACCACGCTTAGCAGGCGTCACTAATAGATGTCAGTACCTACCACCTCAGACCTGAGTATCTGTTACTACCAGATGTCAGTACCTACCACCTCAGACCTGAGTATCAGTTAACGTTCCGCGGTCAGTGTGATCGGAGTGGATATTTTAAGTCTGAGATATATCACGAATATGGAAGAGATAGAGCATTAAATCTAGCGCAGAAACTCTCTAGATTTAATGCTCCACTAATACTGGCTACTTTTTTTCAATAAAAGAAAAAATAAAAATAAAGGTAATAAACCGTGGAACCCTAAGCACACTAAGTCGCCGAGTCAAATGCGCAAATTATTTAATGCACTTTAAAATTTTATGCTGGCAACCGTTATAATTGCTGGCCGGTCGGAACGTTTGCATATCTAAGGAGCGGAATGAGAGGATGCGGCTCGATTAAAACGCTAACAGACTGTTAATTACCGACAGGTTATCGATTATATTATTACTATTTGGCCCGAAACAAAAATTTGTGCCGATACAGGCAACATAGTTTTGAAATTATTACACAACGTACCTAATGAGTTTTAAAATATTTCACGGTAAAATATGCAATGCAAGGGCAATGTAGGCGTTTTATTCTTAACGTGAGACACGCGCTGAGTTCGAATCCCAGCCAATATTCGTAAACCACACAAATGTTCATGTTTCATCCGAGACACGGCTCTGACTCTTTTTCAAATATCATCGCATGCTGCTGTAGACATACAAGTAACTGTGACGTCAGACATTATTATGTGATCAAAGTCGATCACATATTGTGATCAAAGTCAATCACAGGCACATCATCGTATTTATCGTCATAATGTTATATCATCTTCTAGCTTTTAATATTTTTTTTGACAACAAATACAGTTCATTTAAATAACTTAGTTAATCAAGAATACAACTATGCAAATGTCGTAGTGCTATTAAGATGTTAGCTACCATATCTGGGATAATTACGCCGGTTTTTGCATCCAGGTTCTATCTTCTGAGATCCATGCTTGCCTCCACGCTTGAAATTCATTACGTAACGTGTAGAAAATGTAGCCCGTAGTCGTTATAAGACAGTAATGATTTTGATACCTATTTCGACCGAGATTTAAACGATTTTATTTCGACTCTATATTTCTAATAGCGTTTCGAAATCTCTCTTAAATATCTGAGAGAAGATCTTGGCCCAGTGGTGGGCACTATGCTAGTTTACTATACTTGTTTAGAATCCATCGTTGTTTGAGTCAAAGATGCAATGTAAAGAGTTGTCAGTTGCCTGTTGCCATTCTATGTTTGTTTTTATTTTTTATGGAAAAGACGGCAAACGAGCAAGCGGTTCACCTGATGGTAAGTGATTCTCATCGCCCACATACATCTGCAACAACATAGATGCTGCAGGTGGGTTGCCGGTCTTTAAGGATATTTGGGAGATGGAGAGGGAAGAGGAGAGGAATAGGGAGGGGATGTGGGCCTCCGGTTATCTCACTCGCCGAACGAAACGCAGAAGCACAAGATGCCTCGACTTCACGCCGGTATTCTGCGAGGCCGTGGTATCAATCTGGTCGAGCCGGCCGATTCGAGCAGCAGCTAAAGCTGCCGCTTGGCTCTACCACGCTTAAATATAAAAATAAAATTGTAAAGTATATAAGTTTATGTAATTTTTAATTTACACAAATTACATAAATGCACTTACTCCTGTCACTCATAACGGTAGGCAGAGATAACAGACTTCCATTTCCGCACGAATCAGCTTAACCAAACGAACGTACACAATCTACTTTTTGCCTCTCCGAAAGATAGAGGGATACATAGCATTTATGTTGCGAATACTTGGTAAATTTATAATTAAAAATCGCAATATACAGTTTTAGTAGCGACGGCGATATCCGGAATTGAACCCAAGGAAGTGCCTTGCTATGAAACTTAACGAGTACCCAACCCCAGAGTTACCATCTCTTTTGAATTCTATTGAGTATTTATATTTGTAATAACAATTTTAAGATGCCCGCAATAGGCTAATGGGTTAGGATCCGGACTGCGATACATGAGGTAGCAGGTTCGAACCCGCCATTCCCCTGTGGCCGGTAACCATTCCAAACACGAGCTTAGACTTAGGCTTAGCTAAGCTACGCTACGAGTTAGACTATCATTACTGATATTTATGATAAAAATATATAGTTAATAATAAAATATGTAGCGATGATTGTTAACACAAGGAGAATTAGAGGTCTTATTTTTCTTAGTTAACTTCTTACATATTTCTAAAAACAATAGAAATTTATTTATTAGTTACAGAACCTTATAAAGATCACATGTCAGCATATTTATCAGATCGTTTCGACCTCCTGCAAAATTCTTCTACTCCATTGAAACGTTGATAAATTTTATTAATTAAACATAAAATTTACATACATTTGCCATATTTTAAAGAAACATCGATGAGACATTGTGATATAATACAGAACCGGTAATTGACGTTGTCGAGAGAAAAATTATCTTTCCCATCAAAAATACATAAATAAATCAAAAGATTTTTTTTTTCCAAAAAACCATTACAAATGTTCGGAAATGAAACATAATAAAAAATTACTTGCAAACCTTCAAATACGCAAGATTAACATTACAAACTCACGTCTGCATGTACAGCTCGAACTCCTACAACTATGGCAGACGACGATGCACCCGCTGTCGCTCTAAGCGTAAGTCAAATCTGCTTTAACATTTCGCGTGTCGTAACTATGAAATTCGTATTGTATCGACACGACAAGAATTATTCAATTAAAATCTCTCCTTAAAATCAACATTTACGTGGCCTCGAAAATAAAGCACTATTATTAGTTAAGAGTTATTTACAAACGCAGTTTGTGAATAAAAATTATAAGCGAATTCACAGGATAAAAGATCAAAACTATAAAAATTACGGACTAGACAGCTCTTTCAAGATGGCCGCTGCTTCGCCACCGATACACGCTGACAACTCTGGACACGGCTTACCACGTGCGAAGTCAAGTAAATGACGTGTCGGATATATCTAACAGGGATGGAAGAGAAGGGTTTAGGATGAAGCAAATCGATAATACATATCGATATTTACCTTCATTGCGTTAAGCGTTGGTAATTCTGAACGCATTAGTATAAAAACTTTTACGTTGGCAATGAATGGTGTGGGCGCATAAAACGGCTTGACGTCTTAACGGCACAAATAAACAAAATACATGTAAACACATCGATGACCGATGTAATAAACATTCAATTAAGGGCATACCGACTCATAGAAACATGTTTCGCAACCCTAGCACAGTAAAAAGCGAATGGACTGTGCTGTGGGAATGTATCAGGTAATGCAATCTTTTTGTTGGGTACATTAGCCGTCTACGTTAATGCTCCCATCCGCATCACATTCTGTGGGACATTCCTATTATCTACATTTGTGTTTTCAGTGTGTAAAAAATGCGGTTATGATGTAGCTTAATCCTGCATATCGTTCATTCGAAATTTAAATTACGCAGCATTAAATTATGCATCCATACATAATATTAAAAGTTAAATATTTTTAACTCAGTATCTTCATTCAATTTAAAAGTCTTTGATATACTATTATCATATGAATACAGAGCCGTGGTAGCCTAGTGGTCAGGGCGCTCACTTTAGTTTCATAGAGCGCGAGTGACCGGGGTTCGATCCCCGGTGCCGGCACCACTAAAATTGTTAATAGCAATGTGATGAAGGAAAACATCGTGAGGAAACCTGCATGTTTGAGAAATAATAAAAATATTATTTCGGGGATATGTGAAGCCCGCCAACCCGCACTGGAGCAGCGTGGCGGGCCCTTCCCGGCTCTTAAACCCTCTCTGATACTCGAATTTGAGAAGGAGGCCTTTGCCCAGCAGTGGGCACTTACAGGCTGCTACTTTACTTTTTTATGAACATTATTCTTCTTTATAGGCCAGTAAACTGTCCACTGTTTAAGATTGATCTGTCATAATGTTAGGATTCGCCATAATCGCCACGCTTGGCAGGCTCGTTGGCGATCACAACGTTGTCCATGCCAGATCTGCGTATGGCAGTCAAGAGACGATTATTACGCTATCTGTCGGATGCCTCTTCTTTAGTCAAATCTTACATTAACAGGACGGAACACGGTGGCAGCATTTAAGTTAAAAACAAGTTTAATAAAAATCCCTAAAATTTAATAAGTGTCAAATATTCCTGAACCTGGTAACCCCATAGTACGTGAAAATGTGATAAATATGCGCATAAATAATTTGGACGTACACAACCCCGTAAGATGGGAGCGTCCAATAAAAGCAAAACGCACCGACTGTCCGTGATCACTGAGGATCTCGCTATTTTAAAATTTAAAAATGTTAATTTATCTTTAATGGAACTCGAGTGAGATGACTGCATATTTTTTTTTATAAAATCAACACAAATCATTTGCATATTCGAATAAATATAGTATTAGCAGAGGTTGTTATAAATGGAATAAATTAAACCAAATAATTCTCAACGAATTAGAATTTATGTTAAAATATATAAAGTCTACACCCTTAACAGAGAATATAAGTATAACTTAATTCCTCGCTTACAATTTGGCGGCACATATTATAATTTAATATTCATAATAACTGTGACGTACTGACTAAGTATATATAACTATTCTAAGTAAAATACTAAGCTTAGCCTTATCGAAGCGGTGTCAGAATCTGCCACCCGTGTATTCTCGCGGGTGGCGGACGGTGCGGATAAGTAAAAGCCTAAAAAATATCTTGGCAATCTCTGAAAGTAAACCTGGATAAGATAATACTAAGAAAAATTACAGAAATCATGTGAAAGTCACCAATTTAGGCCTGATAACTCTAGTCAAATCCATTCCTAACGGTGGATTATTAACAACTTTTTAAAGATTTTGACATGTTTATACTACTTTTGCAGCAATGGCTGCTGGAGTAAACCTTTCCTAAGTCTAGTCGAGAGTCTTTTTATCATATTTTTATACCGAACTTCTGAGGAAATGTTGGCTACACAACTGCGATATTAGTCGATGGACATGAATACCCGGCATAAATAAAAACCATAAAAAGTACCTTACAAAGCCATCATAGACTTGTTTTAATCCGTACCAAGAATATAAACGCCTTATAAAAATATAAGTCAAATAAATGAGCCGACCGCGCATAATCGATCAAGCGTTTTACAGACTTCAACGGCCCGGGCATTTAAAAAAAAAAAGTGTTATTTTTTTGTAAATTATCTGGCGAATATTCATGTAGGCGATATTTTGTTTAATTATAAAATACTCGACGCAAGGTTGCAATGTAAAAAATGATACGGTGCCTTCGATTTGTCCGTTTCAATAAGAACTGCTTATAAGTTATGTTGTATTGAGTTATAATGTTTTAATTCCTGCGAGAATCTCTTTAACTAAAAGATAAAGAAACTCTTGATGGAGACGGCATGGAAAGTAGCAATGTTTTTACATGAGCTTACTGCATCAATCAATAGAATCCGGCCATACAATATGTATGGACAGTTCGGTCCGAAGTCCCATGACACTTTCCGAAAATCGGATACCTTTGGGTCGTAACCTGCATAGAAATGAAAATTTAGGGAAAATATCACTTCCTCGTAGTACCACGGCCTCGCGGAATACCGTCGTGAATTAGAGGCGTTGTGTTCGGTAAATATGGTAACCGGAACTCCTTTCTACTAAGGCCGTGGTAAGCCTCGACATGTAAAGGCAAAAACACTGCATAGATTGGATTTTCGAAATTTCGAACTTGAACTTGGCGAGGACGAAAAGAAAGAAGCCTTTTTGGATACGCTGCATAGAACCGTGACATATGGAAATTCATAATCTCTGCTTCCCCTGTGTGAGCCAATAGTGATTGTTCATATATACAACGTCATAGCAAAAAATATTATATCTTAAAACATGATTTTTGACACAAAATGTACGCTATACAGTGAATATCGTTCCTCTCACAATCAAGTCTTATAAACATCACTCTGTATGCAACTTCATACCTACGAAAATAACATGGGTCCTACAGGCGGGCAATAAATAAAACGTAAATGCATTCGTTAATAGACTTGACTCCGAAAGCAATTAAACGCAAAATTAATTACTTAGGTATAAGCAGCATTAAAGGTTATCAAGTACGTAACAAATATGGTAAAAACAATTTTACAATTTATATGCACAACAGCTCAAATTGGCCGCGGTCGGTACGGTGCGTACATCTTTCTAATTCAGTTATAATTCACGAATTCTCAAGTGACGATCTGGTACGGGCAAACAGGCACGGGTACACGACCAGCACGGTGTTGCGGGAAGTCGATGGTTGCAGGCGGCAATCGTTAGCCTATGTTCACCAGTGGACTTGTGATGGGCTGTTTTGATTATGAAAGGTAGAAGTAATGACACTCTCACATAAACTCTTTATATTTACATTGTATAGCCGAGCCCCGAACGACCCGACCGGGGTAGCACCACAGCCTCGCTGAATACCGACGTGTAGTATCTTGTGCTTCTGCGTTCCGTTCTGTGACTGTAATAACCGGAGGCTCACTCCCTTCTCCTCTCCTCTTCCCCCCCCCCCCCTCCCCAAAAATCTCGCCAGCAACGCACCAGCAGTTCCTCTAGTGTCGCAGATGTACGTGGGCGTCGATAATCACTATCCCATATCGACTATATATCACTACCGATATCACGATATCACTATCAGGTCAGCCTCTTGCATATTTGCCTCCTTTCCCGTAAATTAAAAAAAAAATGGCACTGTTGCCGTAAATCATTATTTTTAAAAACGCATTACAATTTGAAGCTAAATATAACTTGGTATTTTGTTTTTCCAATCACTGAATCTTAACAAGTATCAAGTTTCAAAAATTGTATTACAACACTACAATAAAGTTAACGTTAATAACGACCGACGACCACACACAGTGTAATTATATATGGTCGATATAAAGTCATATGCACCTTTAAATAAAACAAAAAAATATTTGTCTTTATTACTATGGATGCCTCGATTTTTGTCAAACTATTTAAATTACATTAAGATTTCGAATGATAATAAATTAATGGACGAAAAGAAGTGAACATAAAGATTATACATAAATACACGTATAAACGAGTTACAAGGATTGCTATTATAAACAACGAAGTGCGATGGGTACCGCACTTGGTACATCCAGCGACAAAATCAAAATCATAGATTCAAAAGTCAAAAATATTTTTTTTTTATATATCACTGTTTTGTAACGAGGTAACAGGCGAAAGAAACTCTATTTTTTTAATGAACTATGTTTTTACAATACAACTTTCAGAAACAGCTTGGGAGCGATAAATTCATTTTAAAGGAATACAATCATCCATGTATTTCTTAATATTGAAATAACCCTGTTTATAAAGTCTTGGTTTAAAAAGATGTTCTTACTGATGGAAAGACTTTGCTCACTTACCGGGATTTTGTTGTATAAACGTATACGTTGAGTTGAACGAGTTACTTACTCTATGGTGTCTAGTAAATGTCATTACAAGCCTGTGACAAACCTGCACAGTGTGTTGAGTATGTTCAAAGCTCCTATAGAAAACAAGACAGTTTTTTCTGGTGCTTCTCAGGAATTTCCTATATTACGTAGTGGGATTATAGATGCAGATGAAAATGATAAAAAAATAATGAATGAAAGGACACACGGCATAAAATATTTCATGGTATGCGCTTCAGCTGCTTAAATTTCATTCAACAAAATTCTTAGTAAAGTTAAGAGCCCGATAAGCTCAATCATAGATTATAATCATTGTCTTTAAAAAAAAATGTAAACATAGAGAAAACCGTACTGTTAAACTGTCACTATTAAAACTCGCGTGTTATTTCGATGCACTTCGCTAAAGAGAAATCGAAAGTGCATCACGACGTAAACATTGGAATTGCGTTTACATAATAAGAGCGATGAAAGTCATAAAAAATATTCACTATACTAGAGATGGAGAGTATCTCTAGGCAAACAACGATAAAGACAATAGCAACACTGTTTTAAAAAAAATATAGAGCAGGTTAAACAGCAATCGTTAAAGTTAAAAGAGTGTTAAAAAGTTTTGTTTTATATATGAAAACATACAAAATGTTAGAAGAATGAAGTAGTTCGTTAATATAAAAAACAAATAATCAACTAAAATTAGCTGATTACCTAGATTGTAACATATAGAGAAGTAAAAAATTTAACAAACATATTTCACTTATTTCTCAAAGTTTACCATCGAAAGCTTTATAAGGTTCAAAATATTATTTAAGGCAATATTATTTTGGCATCATATACATAACTGGTATGTTTTTAACCAACGACGGTCCGATGGTCTTGTTGGTAGTGATGCTGCCTTCGAAACCATGGGTTGCAGGTTCGAATCGAATTTAAGCGTTTACACCCGAGTTAAAATGCAAACCTTTCATACGATGTTATCAACATCCAGGTACCAAGGCGCGTCTTAGCAGCTAGTGTAATACGACTAACTCCGGAAGACTTCCATGTCGTAATTTTTTAAATGGATCTATGAGCCAATGAAATGTCGGTTTTGCGCCACATAAATCTGTATGGTTACATCATTAAGGATCGCGTGACTATGAACCATAAACAAACGTGTCCCCGGGTGTTTACGACCGTTTAAGCCCCCTCACACCAATTTATCGTGGACTCCTAACGTAAAGATTAAGTAATATGACGCGGTCTCAGATAATACAGCCGGCAAAATCGATGTCAACACAGCAAATAGGTGAAAAATAAGTAAGTTTAAACTCGCGTAACAATTTTATCTTTACGTTGATTGGGAACTACCAAAAAAGTACAAAAATAATATGGACGATACAACTTTGACGTTAACAAACTAATGTGAATTACGAAAAACATTATTTCTTATATTTATGACTTCAAAATAACAATGTAATCCCAAATTAGATAGTTAAAATGTATTATTCATAATATGAAAAAGGTTAGATCTTGAAGTTATTCAGTACATTTTTAAGAAAGGACTAGAAAATGAAAAAAAAAACCTTTTTTTAAATGCTTTAATGAAAGCATTAATTCTTAGTTCACTTAAACCGCGTAAGTAATTATTTTTCAAATTCTAAACTAATTACTTATCTTATTGAAATAAAAATACTTTTGGTTTTTTAATTAAAAGATACAAAAAAGTGTAAATAATAAAAAGATTTTTATGGTTATTGCCACAAATGGCAACAACAAATACGCTCCGAAAGACCTGCCGCTTTTTAATCTTCGACCATTAGAGCTGACTGTAATTAACGAATTATTGTTACAAACTGTATATTGGTTTATTTTACTTTACCCATGTTAAAAACGTCCTGTATTATAAGGCTATACATTATCCAGAGACTTAATTATTACGCACATTAACGTCGGTATTAAATGGGAAATTTACAACTTGCAACACCAATGGCGGCTTGAAACAAAAATGTCAGTCGAGATGCGCCTACGCACGCGATCAAGCGGTAACCATGGCAACGTGACTGCGGCGGAATTCAAAATGGCCGACTTGTCTTATCAGGTTATTGAATACAAGCTACACCCTGCGATTTCACCTGCGTGACCAATATGATTTTTAATTACGTTTACAATGAATGCTGAATTCGACTGGCTTGAAATTATTCAAAGAGAGAAGCGTTTATTATTATCACGTGAATTTAATTATTGAATGATATGTCATAACAGTATATGTACTGTTTTAACATATTGTGTGATGGTAATGATTATTTTTCAAATTCTAAACTAATTACTTATCTTATTGAAATAAAAATACTTTTGGTTTTTTAATTAAAAGATACAAAAAAGTGTAAATAATAAAAAGATTTTTATGGTTATTGCCACAAATGGCAACAACAAATACGCTCCGAAAGACCTGCCGCTTTTTAATCTTCGACCATTAGAGCTGACTGTAATTAACGAATTATTGTTACAAACTGTATATTGGTTTATTTTACTTTACCCATGTTAAAAACGTCCTGTATTATAAGGCTATACATTATCCAGAGACTTAATTATTACGCACATTAACGTCGGTATTAAATGGGAAATTTACAACTTGCAACACCAATGGCGGCTTGAAACAAAAATGTCAGTCGAGATGCGCCTACGCACGCGATCAAGCGGTAACCATGGCAACGTGACTGCGGCGGAATTCAAAATGGCCGACTTGTCTTATCAGGTTATTGAATACAAGCTACACCCTGCGATTTCACCTGCGTGACCAATATGATTTTTAATTACGTTTACAATGAATGCTGAATTCGACTGGCTTGAAATTATTCAAAGAGAGAAGCGTTTATTATTATCACGTGAATTTAATTATTGAATGATATGTCATAACAGTATATGTACTGTTTTAACATATTGTGTGATGGTAATGATTATTTCTATTTTATTTTATTGTATTTATTTAAAAAAATCCACAGATTTCTACAACAGTTTGCAATACTTAAACCATTTTATTACATAACTTACAGCCAAAATGGATGAATATTTTACTTTTAGTACATTCATTTTTGACCGACTCCTGTATAAAAATACATTAGTTACAATTTTTGTGTGTGGTGGGGTGGCATAGTTTAAGGTTCGGTACAGATCCTTAATACTAAGCTTAAGCTTACGCCGTCTAACCATCCTACCTTTAAAAGACTGTATCATTTGAAGCGTTTTAGGTGGCTGATATAAATTTTCACAGAAAATGAGTTTATATGGCAAAATTAATGAGGATCCCATACAAGAAATATGCTTTTTATTTATTTTTTTATTTTCGCTCCTTTAGAAAAGCTGTAATAAACATATAGTATCAAACTTGGTTTAATTATAGTGCAAAACAAATAATAAAGAATAAAAACCGGGCAAGAGCTCGCGCTAAGGTTCGCGACCTTTTTGGTGATTATATAATTACTACTAAGTTAGTAGTAATAAGTAGTTTCTACAAAACCCTCGGTGCGCATGTCCTAATTGCACTTGATTGTTTTTGTTTTATTTTGAAAAGGTCATCGTTTGTTCAAGATGGCTCTAGATCTCAAAGTACTGGACCTTGAGTGTGTTTAAGAACTAATATTTTAAAACTAACAGACAGGATGCTGGTATCAAGTGAGGATGGTTACTTTACAGAAATATCAAAAGTAAATATGTTATATAAAAAGTAAACAATTAAAATCCATATTTAATAAATTTGTAACATGAAGAACCTTATTCATTGAAAGGTTACAGATGCATTTTTTTACTTTTATTTAACAAGAAGGTACCCCTGCAGAAGTCAAATAAAGCCCGAAGAAAATGTCTATCATTAAAATCTTTATTATTAATATAATTATATAAATAGATATTGCGAATGGAGACGTTCAAAGACGTGCATTACGCAAGACTATACAATGATTCAAATATTATTCAACGTACGTATTAAGATTGGTTTCGCGCAACAATAGATGGCATTAGTAGTCGCTTCTCGTAAAGGCACGCACGTACGTGTCCCGGGGATACTATCTTTACTTTTATCACGATCGAGCCCCGGCTTATCCACGGTGTTTAAATAAACAGAACGTTATTTGCTACAGCAATTGTTTATTTCTGATGTGCTACTAACATTACAAGATAAGGCTAAATTGTTTCATATGAATTTCTAGCATTTTAATTGATCTGTTCAGTTCACGTTTAACAATCGAATACAGCTTAATAGCGTTCTGACTTTGAAGTATTGTTTCTATGGCATATTGAGATGTTATACGCAAGGCGATGGGTTATCTTACTGACTCTATTTATACATACTTATTAATTTGAAGCCTCGAAATACGATGCCTCTTTGAAATGAAACTTTTATTTAAGAATTTTAACGAGTTTTTTTTTTTTATCGTCGACACATCAGTTAAATACTGCATATCGTTGATTAATACCTACGATAATAACGATGATAGGATACCATATGGAGCCTTATTCTGTACTGTGGCTAGTCTATGCATCCTGAGCCATGTCAGTCCGATCTTTATAGAAGCTGTATATTTTGTTCAATTTTGAATATGTAATAGGTTAAATTGCAACCAGCTAGGTTGAAATTTTCCCACAATGTATGTTACTGTGGCGTCCTAACAACAATAAAAAAATTAAAAATTAAGGGGCCTATATTAAACTTGGTGTGATTATAGTGCATAGTGTAGGTCATGGAGGACATTTTAATTTACTTATGAACAATCACCGATACACGAAACTATTACTTATGGGCTAAATACATGTTTCGTGCATAAATCAAACCCGCGAACCGGAGTCGTTTGTAAAGTCACTGCGCCAACCGAACCATCTGATTAAAAACTATATGTGAATTCACATTAAAGAGTATGTGAAACCATCTTGAACTCTTTCAAAAGAGATTAAACTCACAAATAGATAGGTAATGATTTAAAAAAGGTAAACAATAAGGTTTTTTTGTGAAAAATTATTACAGTTTAAAATCTTTAACACACACTATTTGTCTATTTAAAGTGGCAAAGATAACAGTTAACTGGTGAAAATGCAAAAAAAAACAAATACCATTCGATAACACGCGCGAAGCAATAATCGTTTAAGCTCATTCGATTCTTAATTCCCGTTGCTAATTCGTTTACAATACCCCGATAACGTGCATTTCCGAACGCGACCGAAGGCCGAGGGCGCCGCGGGCACAGAGCACTGTTTAATTTTCAATTTAGATCGCAATTTGCGATGCGCTCAACGCACGCCCAAACTGGCATCACCGGCCCGATAGGTTTATGCACACAATTACCACATAGTACTATATCTGCTGAATATATTAAAAGAAATTAACTCGTGTAAGTTATGAGTGAGTCGGATCCAACCGATAAGGGTAATGAAAATTGTGCTTTGTTTTTTTTTTTTTTATATATCGACAAATTCGTCAGAACCCGGCGTGGCGGAGTGCCTCGATGAAGATAAAGAGAATTGATCTGTCCCACGTGACTAATTGACGTTGTTCGCTTTTCGCGTTGTGTGCTTGTTTTATCGTAATTGAACGCGGTACAGCGATAACATTTATTGTAACGACCCCGTTAAATTAATTTTCTCGTAACTATGATTAATTGTACATACTTGCGCGGATAAAAATCATTATAATGAGCATGGCTTCAGTAAGTTCACGTAATTTGAATGCAGTACGTATCAATCTCTTGTCAACGTATACGTCGATAAGCCTACAAACTTAGTTCCAGTTCGTCTGCGTAATCAGCTTGTTCATGTTTCCCTTTAATATAAAGCGCTAACTAAAGTCAACGCGGAAGTGAAAGTTTGAACCCATGCCGATCATCACCGTCCTCGGTAAGCAAGGTTGGTGGACGTCAGGACGCACAAGCACTAATAACGCTACAACCCCAAACCGTCCTCGGTAAGCAAGGTTGGTGGACGTCCGGACGCACAAGCACTAATAACGCTACAACCCCAAACCGTCCTCGGTAAGCAAGGTTGGTGGACGTCCGGACGCACAAGCACTAATAACGCTACAACCCCAAACCGTCCTCGGTAAGCAAGGTTGGTGGACGTCCGGACGCACAAGCACTAATAACGCTACAACCCCAAACCAATCTGTGGTATTTGAAATCAAAACATTTCGATGGAATCATCGCTATGGGTCACCAAAAATACATCTGTTAACTAGCGGATGCACAGAAAGTAAGATTTCTTACACCACGTGACCGAAGCGCATTTATTTTATATTTTAAAGTTTGATTATTAAAAAGAATAATACACTAATAACTATCATCAATGAAGAATGAAAATAAAAACATGTATTTCGAATGTTCTTCAAATATTCATGAATCAATTAATTTCGAACAGAAATTACATATCTTTATCAACGACAGCCAATTATGACATTCAAAGTGTTTTAACAATCACACGTAATCAATCGTCGGCTTTGTCGTTACGTGTGAGTCGCTCTGACATTCTGAAGACACTATCTCGGCACTTCGCAATTATTTAATAAAACAACCACGCAAGTAAAATGGCAACTTTCTCTTGTAGTAATTTTAACTCTCAATTATATTGACAGTTTCACTTGAATTTAATTTTTAAACTACAGCGTCTCATAAAACTAAACAGACGTAAACGATACAATAAGCTCAATGACGTATCATGGCATAACATCTTCCGCTTGCCAAGGGACAAAGACAGTCGTTCTAAGTTCTTATTACAATTGCAAATGCGCCAACACCTTACAAGTTCACAAGCGTGTGTACGTTGACAGGAGTTATTTGTTTTATTCACAACAAACAGTAAATCTTTGGAAAGCGATGGTTAGATTAAAAATAATTAGACTACTACATCAGAATTTAGAATAAGCTCTTACCTTTAAAATGCAGCTGCCGATCGCTTCACTCTCGGATACGGTGACGTTGTAGAAGGACTGGTCGAAGATAGGCTCGTTGTCGTTCACGTCCAAAACGGTCACCATTAATGTAGCAATCGACGACATAGGCGGCGAGCCACGGTCAGCAGCCACCACTGTTAATTTTGGCATGGGATTCGTTTCACAATCAACCCGAGAACGCGTCGTCACCAATCCCGAACGCACATCGATCGCGAACCAATCCGATTGCGACGATGGCAACAAGGAGTATCGAATTTCTGAATTCTCACCCTCGTCCGCGTCGGATGCGGACACCTGAATAACGGGCGTACCAGGTGCCGCGGCTTCGGGGACACTAGTTTTATAAACACTTTCTAGAAATACTGGCGTATTGTCGTTCACGTCAGTCACCCGAAGACTGATGACTCGCGACGCGTGTAAAGGTGGCGATCCCTTATCCGTAGCGACTACATTTAAGGTATAAGTAGATCTAGATTCCCGATCTAGCGGTGAAGCGACTACGACTAAATAGATGATGTTATCGTGCGTCCGCAAATCGAAGTGTCCATCACCACCGCTCAACGTCACGTTAACATTAGCGTATTCCGTTTTTGAATCCGGATCGTGTACAGATATTCTAGCTACGAACTCATCTAACTGCGCGGATTCGGATATTTTTGGCGTTGCGTCGTCACTAAGAAAGATGACGTCTATTGTAGGTTGATTATCGTTTACATCGGTAACCCGAATAGATACGAAAGCTGTTGTCTCTAAAGTTTGTGCGCCTTTGTCTCGAGCGACGATAACGAGTTCATGTAGTTCTTTGGTTTCGAAATCCAAAGCCTTGTTTACAGTGATTTCACCCGTTTCAGAATCTATCTTGAACATGTTCTCTTTATCGCTTTGTCTTCTATTTATTGAATATTCGATCAAACCGTTCTCTCCTGCATCAGAGTCGGTTGCAGAAACTTTTAAGACGGTCGTTCCGATTGTAGCGTTTTCCGGTATAGTTGCAGAATATGCACTCTCGGCAAACACCGGAGGATTGTCATTTACATCTAAAATCGTAATATTTACAGTCATAGTTCCTCTTAGTGGTGGTGTGCCACCATCTAACGCTTCTATTACCAACTCATAGTGGTCCGTGGTTTCCCTATCAAGAAATCCATTTATTTGGAGATCTAAATATAAAACACCATCTAATTCCCTATGCGAAGATAGCCTGTACGCATTTTCTGTATTTCCCGACACTATTTTATATCTTTGCGTATTGAATACCCCTAAATCCTGATCCCTGGCTGGGTTCAGCTTTCTTTTAACGTCTCTAGGAGTGTTCTCGGAGAACTCTACGTTCATGATTGGAGTAGGAAAGGTCGGAGCGTTGTCGTTTTCATCGGTAAATCCGAATAGATACGAAAGCTGTTGTCTCTAAAGTTTGTGCGCCTTTGTCTCGAGCGACGATAACGAGTTCATGTAGTTCTTTGGTTTCGAAATCCAAAGCCTTGTTTACAGTGATTTCACCGTTTCAGAATCTATCTTGAACATGTTCTCTTTATCGCTTTGTCTTCTATTTATTGAATATTCGATCAAACCGTTCTCTCCTGCATCAGAGTCGGTTGCAGAAACTTTTAAGACGGTCGTTCCGATTGTAGCGTTTTCCGGTATAGTTGCAGAATATGCACTCGGCAAACACCGGAGGATTGTCATTTACATCTAAAATCGTAATATTTACAGTCATAGTTCCTCTTAGTGGTGGTGTGCCACCATCTAACGCTTCTATTACCAACTCATAGTGGTCCGTGGTTTCTATCAAGAAATCCATTTATTTGGAGATCTAAATATAAAACACCATCTAATTCCCTATGCGAAGATAGCCTGTACGCATTTTCTGTATTTCCGACACTATTTTATATCTTTGCGTATTGAATACCCTAAATCCTGATCCCTGGCTGGGTTCAGCTTTTGGTAGCTAAGGGGACAGCGCGCTGACCCCTTAGCTACTAAGGCGGCATAAAGACAATTAAATCATGACATATTAACATTTGTGTTTAACGTTTCTCGTTCTTGTAGTAACTGGCTTCGATGTTGGATAGAGTTGTGCCAGTCCCCAGAGAGAGGTGTAACCGTTTAATGTGGCTTTTACTTTCTTATGTTACGCAAATTATTATAAAAAACACAGCTCTACTTTTACCTCGTTACCTCTCGTGTTGGTATAGATAATTAACCATTAAAAGTTAATGAGCTATTATAAATAGACAATATATTTGTTCTTTTTTTTAGATTATTGTTTGATTATGAGTTTTGAAACGATCTTTCCCAAACCACTTTTCACCTATCCGGGAGATAGCGTGACGGGTGTGGCAGATTCTTACGCCACTAACGCACGACTGTTTTAATTAAATGGAGTATTAATAAATAAACTCGTTAATATCCGTTTTTATCACACGGCTGTATAAACACATAAATATACTATCAGTACTTTTCATTTAACCCTAAACAGAAAAAAAAAATAAAGGTTGACAGCGTCTTGAACCCACATCAAGTTGTGGCGCTGCCTGTCTTTATTCATTTATTTATATGAAACATCCAAGTGGTGAGTTGCGAAATACTTTAAGTTTGGCCAATATGCATATGTATACCGAAATGTAAGATTTATTATCAAGATTAGATTTTCGTAAACGAACACGAAATTCCAAACTGCGCTAAATGTAAAATATGCGTATTATTATTATTATTATTTAGAACATATAAGACTATATACTGAGATGACACGTAAAGGATTAACAAGCTACGGATTTTATTATATTTATATTGAATAAAAATCTACGGTTACAGAGAGAACACTTTTATTCACCCAACATGATCCATTTAATTTAGATTTTTTTTTTTATGAAAAAATAGGCTTGCGTTTGAACTCAATCTTGCTCGATGGAAAGCGAAGATGAGGCCTAGGATGGTACACGCTTGCCTAGATGTCTGTTCACTTTGGCCTTGATTAATAATGAAAAAGTATAAGTTGTCTTCAATTGGTCTGTCGGTCTTAACGCATCGATCCCATTCCTTCCATTCGGTAAAGGTTCAAGTCGTATAGACTTCTATTGAATAGCACTACTTCAAACCTTATAGATTTTTATAACAATTAAATTTATTAAATAATAATAAACACAAGCGTCTGAGGCGTCCACTTTTGGATTTTCCGAACAATTTTTACTTATTATATATTTATTTTTGCTGCTTCCACAACTCCCGCATGTCTCTTCACAAGTAACTCTATCAATAGCACTTTAATGTTACACAATAACGGACCGATAAGATAGTATTTTACAAATGAAACAGTCTACAATTCATTGCACTATAATAACAGAACACAATAATGAAACGATCCGGATTTTACAAACCGGGTAAACAAAAACTATTGGAGCGATAGAGTCAGATAGTTAGCATGTGTATTTCTTTGTGTCTGTGTGTCTCAATGTATGTATGTGTGCGTGCGTGTATACTTTCTGTTTACTTTTACTAATCCCGCAACTCTCCGCATTTCGCTCCACAATGTGTTCTATCAATGGCTCTATAGCAATCCGACATGATGATGCAATAAGAATTTAAAGACCGACACGGGTGGTGGAAGTAGGATAGTTTTTAGATAGTGATCTTGTTAGAAAACATTTTAGTGAAAGTGTTAATTAACTATTTGAACTAAACATGTGTTTGTTCAATTGAAACGAGGAAAGCGATCGGAAACTTCTTTATGGAAAAGGCTGCAAACGAGCGAACAGTTCACCTGATAGTAAGTTATTACCGTCGCCATAATATATCTCACAAGAGGTGCGCAGGTGCGTTGCCGGCTTTTAAGGATGTTTGGAAAATGGGAGGCAGGGTGAGGATGGAGATGGGAAGGAGGACTGGGCCTCCGGCTACCTCACCCACCGAACGAAATACATAAGCACAAGATGCCTCTACTTCTTTGTTTCAACCCGGTCAAGCCGGCCCAGTCGAGCAGCAGCAAAAGCCGCCGCATGGCTCTACCACATCTATTTATATATTAATTTAAACATTAGATTAAATATCGAGCTATCAGTCCACCTGAAATTAAATGGCTACAGCAGCCCATGGGCACCTGCAAAGACACTTCTATCGAAAGATGATATAGATCCGTTGTGACCTCAGTGGATTAAGTTGGATTACCTCACGGCCCGTAATTACGATATATTTTACTAGTTGAGCTCTAGCTCTTCAAACCGAAATTTAACAGTGGTTAAACTATTGATTGATGACAGAAATAGGTCAGATAGTGGTACCCCTAAGGACTCCTTGGTAGCGAATGAGCCTTCCACCTGGTGTGCACTAATGAGAGTACAAAAACGCGAACGTGCAACAAGGCATTTACAAGCGTGTGATTCCAGAAATGTTTTCAATGTAGAGACATGGACTATTTTTATTAAGAATGGTTTGATTCCTAAACTTAACAAATATGTTAAATAATATAAGTGCCAAACGAAGATGAATCACACAAACTTTGTGATTCAACTTAAAAATTCAAGGCAAAAGCTTTTATCGGGTAAGAGCCAATCCTGTATTCGTTTTTTATATTACGCTTTTTTAGTGTTTAATTTTATCTTACAGTGTGCTTTAATTGCCTTCACTTGCACTTCATATTAATTTATAATTATTAAATTGGAGTCCATCCTTTAAATTTGCAAATTCTTTAGTTAAAATATCACTGTTAAAAAAAAAATATCAATCGGTAAAGGATGTTTTTTTTTTTAATTATGAAATGTAGACGGTAAAGAATTAATAGTTATTTTAAACGCATCGCCGAATACCAAACGAAATTCAAAACTGAAATGAACGCACCTTTTTCCTTTGTTTTTTCAAATAATATTATATAATTAAGTGAATATTTTGAACTTAAATTCAAAGGGAAATGCCGTCTTGATTAGATCGCTATAACTCATAGAGTTGTCATCGTTCGAGGACCGGTTGCGCTCATTCCCTGCGCGGATTAGCATTTCATATATATTCGACCACGGGATAACGGTTAACGGACGCGCAGAATAAAACTGCTTAGATACTCTACTTAACAAAAAATCAAAATTTTCTAAGTGTATTATTTGGCTAAGAGGGCAAACGAGCAAGCGGTGATGGTGAGTGATTACCGTCGCCCGCGTTCATTTGCAACGCCAGAGGAGGTGCAGATGCATTGCCGGCCTTTATAGATATTTGAGGGATGGGAGGGAGGACGAGGACGGTAATGGGGTAGAGTAGCAGTGAGCCTCCGGTTACCGCACACACCGTACAAAACGCAAAAGTACAAGATGCCTCTACTTCACGGCAGTACTCTGAGAGGATCTAGTACTACCGGTCGAGCCGGCCCATTCGAGCAGTAACAAAAGCTAATGCATGGCTCTACCACCACACAAAATTCTTGAAAATAATAAAATAAGCGACCAAAAGATAGGTCGGAAAATTCCGGAAGATATGTTTTATTACTCTTTTAATGATAATACATCATGATACGAAGCAATTCTAGGGATAAAGATTATCTAGTGCTGATTATTGGCAAAATTTACATCGCACGCAAAGATCTCTACGTCCAGAGAAACATCAATACTATTAACTGTCAACGGACTGACAGTTAGCGGTTTACAGTTGATTCTATTCTTATCAAGAATTGTATACAGCATCAAAATATGACAGGTTGTCAGTCCATCGCCATACTTCATAAACAACATAAAATGTATTGATATATAAGCAATCACACCAATCCAGTGACGCGCATAAGGTTTTGACCCTGGGTAGGCAGTAAGTGTAAAAATGTATGTATGTGTATCACAACAAATACTTAAGAAATCAACTGGGGTCGGCTGGGGTACCTATTTGCCTATAAGGAATGCACGCCACTGCACCTGTCAACTATAGTAAGTAGGCAGGGTATACGGATTTCCATTTAGCCAAACGGTCTTCCACAACCCACTTTTAGCTTTTCCGGGATCCGACTACGTCACCAATGGTCAAAAAGTGATTGTACATTTCTTTTCCGTCCGCCAAATGGAATTCCCGATCACCACATGCTGAAAATAAACGATTGGTATCGGCATAAGGATCTGCCACCGCCTTTCTACTCGTGGGTGTGGTAAAATGCGACTAAGGAAAAAGCCATAAAAGCCTCACAAAGGCTACCGACATATCGTAAGGTAACCGTCTCGAAAATTACCAAACAAAAATTAAACAGACAGATAACGGGTAAAGCTGTCTAAGGTGCGAAGTGTCTTTTTCTGCTATAGCCAATCCACTTGCCGAGCGTGACGATTATGGCAAATCCTCCTTATGGGAGAGTTCTATGTTGTGGACTGGCAGGTTGGTCCGGTAAGGAAAAGTACAAGGAAAACGGACACCAAGGATTAGATGACTGGTTGAGAAACGTGTATGAAAGTGTAAGTAAACTATACTTTTAGCTAGGGTCATGTACATTCGGGTTGAAACAAAATAGCCAAAGGTTGTTAATTAAGAATTGATTACGCATTCTCTTTTTAATTATGTAAACATAGATAGATCGGGACGAAGTTACAATCATTCTGAGCTTGAATTTGTAACTATTGAGCTTAAACAATAAAATACTAATTAAAATTTATAACTTTAATAACTTGTACGAAGCTCTGGTATTTTGAGTAGGCATGTGACTGAAAAATTTGGTAATGAATCGAAATAATACAAAAACAACTTTATTATAGTATAGTTTTAACATTTGATCTTTTTACACCATAAGCGCAAGATCATTATTCATTAGCGTTAGCGTAACTCTTTGAATTTACGTTACGTTTTAAAGTTACGTTACATCAATATAATATTCACGTTACTAGTTACAGACGTTACGTTAAAATACGTAACGTATAGTTACGTTACATAATTATACCATAAAAGAAATTAAATATGACTTATTGTATTGTTTTATCGTCATAATTCCAAATAAAAGCACCAACCAACCGCTGGAATATATTTTGCTACATTTTTGCAAGACGGTGGATTGGGCTGGTGAGCGCATAGTGGTCTCCTTCGTGCCAGAACAACCAGATCGAGGCACTCAAACACTTAAGGGGGTCCCCGGGAACCAGGCTGTCCCAGGGCGAGTTGGCAGACTTCACACGTCACCAGAATAATATTTTTTTTATTATTTTCCAGACTTTTCTCTTTTCCTTTCGATGTTTTTCATTAAAGTCAAAGTAACAAAACTTTTTTATTTAATTTAGTCTTGTTTAAAGCTTCGAAACGGACCGGTTCGCAAATAAGACCTTCTCAGTGAAGAACCGGCGAGAAACTCTGGTGCCTTTCTTTTTAATGTTCTTTCAACGTCATTTACAATTTATGATAAAATCAATACAATGTCAAACGTACACAATATCTTTTAAAATGTAAATATTTACAATACATCTGTAACCGGGTGACTTGAAAATAACAGAGTAAGAGTTATCTCCTCACATTATTAGATCTATTTCACAGAAAATCTTTTTTAACAAAGATTCGTTTTATGAAGTTCATCACCGGGCGAGTGGTTATAATTACTATTTATTCATTTATTTAAATTTTTATTTATTTATTAAGGATTACCAACAAGGTTTACACAAAACCAATTCTTTTTTATATCAAAATGTTTTTTTAAAAAAAAAGGCATGTGCCACCTTACTTAAAGGCAACCACGGAAAGCCAGTAGACACAGTCTAGTAAAGTTAAATGAATATTAATATTAATCAGATCTATTGCTTATCTAAAGCAACACTATAACAAAGAAAGGTAATAACAAAAATAATGAAATAATTAAGCAACCTACGATTTTCTTCTATAAATTATTGTATAAAGCCCTCCGCATTTTAGTCCTGCGCTCAGAAATTTTGGTTGAGAGAATGTCCACGTCCACTTTTTTATATTCCTCGTTATATTTTCTAACCATTCTATTTAGAGGCGCATTAAATCCTATATTCGTACGAGACTAAATAACACTTATCATTGATATTAAGAATTTTAGCGGTGGGTACGCATTATTCGTCGTATCCATAGGTATTTTAACTCGAACCTTTAATTATCTTCTATTTTAACAGAACTAGGAAACCATCACCGAACTATCCGGGTATCTTTAAAAGCAATTTTTTTTTATATATTGTTACCGAGCATAAGGTAGGCACTGTTTGGTATACCTTCGCAGGTAGGCGTTTTTCTGCATTGGTTGTACAAACGGGAGATTAACTATTGTACATAGTTTTGATATGAAAATTTTAAAAATATTTTACAATTTCGTTTAAAAAAAATGTGAGTGGTTTACATAAAATTATTTAAGCGGACTTAATTTTTATACTAGCTCTACCCCGAATTCGTCCACGTTGTTCTAAATATATGTAAAGAATTAATTTTATTAGTATTAAAAATATTTATTTATTTATTTAATCTCTATTGCATTCCTTTATATAGAAGGATACAAGAGGCGGATGGTGTGGTGAAATTTTATGGCAGGCGCAAAAGGAGTTAGAGAACCATGAATTACTAAACTCTACTAACTACATTACTAATAAATATTTGTATATATATTACGTAAATAAAATCTATTGAAACACATGAAATCGTATACTTATTTACATAGATACATACCTACCTACATTAAAATACGTCCATAAGTTTTAAAGTCGTGCGTATTTAGACGCTTAATGCCCAGCTCTTTTAATAGGTAGCGCGAAGATATATATATTTACTAAATCGCCTAAGTAGTAATGTTTTGAAAGCTCCATCTTAATTTGTCGAAAAGTTTCTACGCTGTACTCCTACGGCCTAGCTTCTGCAATTGACAGCGTGATGGAACATATCCTAGATGTTGCTCAGTCCTCCAATTAACTTATCCGTGAAAATTCTATCGAAACCGATCCACTGGTTTTTGAGTAATGCGTGGTCAGACAGACAGACAACTTTTGTCTTAAATATCTATATTTACCCTGCAGTTAAAATTTTGAGAAATATATTCAATGTACAGATTTAGTTTCATATTAGTTTTGCTAATTTTTTAATCCTCTTCATGTTTCGAAATTAATTCTTCCTGTTAATATTACAAATAATGAAATATACTTTTAATAAATAAATAATACTGTGTAATCAAAGTTTCAATAAAAAGAAAAGGTTAATTTAATTGAACCTCTTTACACTTATATTAACTACACAAATGTTAGAGTGGAGCAGCGTTTAATAAAAAAGAAAAGCAAATGGCTTCTCAAAACTTTGTTGATACAGGCCGTGCATAACTAAGTAAAGTTTGAAATATGGTAATTCTCTTCAACCAGTATTAATTAAACCTTACAGTTTTTATTTTATATTGATATTCAATATATATTTCGATAAATATCAGCAACACTAATCGATTTAAATTAATCTCCGATGCAAAGCGTTTTAAATTTCCAGATATTTAGTTAACCATCGGCTTCGGGACGATCGTAACATAATCTGAGAAGAATAAACTATAGAAACTAAAGTGCGCCGAAAAAAAATATCGAATTACGAAAGCTAAAGCGTCGAAAATTAAAAAATAGGCTTTCTAAACAAATTAACGTCAGAAATGCCGCGAATGCGTCGGCAGCCGTCTGCCGTCGTTCGATTCCGAACACCGAGCAGTTAAGAGCTATGCCACGTACTAGTGAAATATTACATTCTTTAACTAAACAAACACAGTATCTGTGTAGATACTGTGTTTTGCGGCGGACTGACAAGCTATTAATTTAGAACATACATTTTAATATAGTTACTTTTTTTTTTTAGATAAATACATTTATTCCGATACACAAGTTACATAATATTGAAATGCAAATGCTTATAAAAAGGTGTAACAACATTTAATAAATACACTATACGGCAATAATTTCTATATGTGTGATAAAGCGACGGAAGTGTTCGCCTCAGCACAAGCTGCGTGATCATAACTCTGATTTTCAGTTAGCCCTGATCGGCCCTCAGAGACCATGCTGAACCAACAGGCCATTTCAATCTAGTAATCATGCATTTACAACAAATAAAAAAATATATTGTCATAATAATAGAAAATTTGAACGGACGAGCGCGTATCAGTCACACGATATCATCAGAACGCGATTCACACAAGATAGATATTAACTGTTGTTATATAAATATTAAGTTCCGGAAGTTGTGTTATTATATATAATTAACAGTGCACTGATATATAAATAGTATCTAACGATATCCAGACTATTATCTGTGGGCCATTGCGGACTAACACACGGAGCACGAACGCCTATTTGGTGTGCTTTGACGCCACAGATTATATTAACAAATTCGGTAAGAATTTATTAAAAAAAAAATTAATTCCAATTTTAAATGACTATTTTAAAAGTCCTATCATCATCATTTCAGCCTATCACAAATCCACTGCTGAACATAGGCCTCCCCCAAAGGTCTATCAGGTATAGGTCTGTCTATACTTATATATAACAATAAAAATGTATCGAAGGCATAAAATGAACAAAAGTACACAACATACTGGTACAGGTACGTTGAATAAAAAGTTTTCATTACGCGGTTATTCTGGCCGAGAACTAAATAAACAATAAAAGCTGATACGTATGGCTCATTACTTGTCATTGATCGTAGTTACTTTCTATCAAAACGCCACTGGCTTAATACGTTTGATATAAATTAATGGATATGGATGAAGTCTATACAAGAAAACTGACCGGTTTTCTTTTTAATAAATAATAATAAATATAAAGCCCGTATTTAATACAAGTATTATAAAGTTCATTAAATTTCAGTTTTACTACATTTTCGCGGTTTGTGTGTGTGTGTAGTTGTTGTTAGTTTTAGTTCTCCATTTTTAATAATAACTAAGTTGCAAAAATATAATTTTATGTGTAAATTTTAGTCCGCCGTTCGTTTGCTTAACGAAACCAATCGTACGTAACACTCTTAATTCAACAGGATTATGGCATTTACGTTTTTTTAATTATTACTCCGAAATATGTGCATCGGTCGGTAGGCATCGTAATGTTAAACTTCACAATATTCAGCGTAGGTACATAACGAACAATAACCACTTTACTAAAGCCTCAACTGTTGCTTGCTCATTCAAAGACAGTCTGTTTTGCATTGAATATGATTGTTATCGATCGATGCTTTGTACCTGCACGTATCAACACGCCCGGCGCACTGGGCGGTAGGCAGAAGATCATCTTAGTACATAAAAACCTCGTTATAAAATACAATCGAATGAAACGCACACCAAAAATATATTGTCACACTCAAAATAACATTGACGCGTGGGATTTGCGCGGGTTTTGTTAATTTTATTTTAACTTATTTTTATCTTTATATCGCTTGTTTGCATTTACATGTGATATAAATTTCACCGGCGTTTTATTTTATTCTAATTTTAAAAGAATTTAAGGATCGATTTATATTCGTGTTCGCTACATTTACAATCGACTTAACTAAAGATTTATGTACATTTGAAATGAATGTTATCGATTTTCGCTGAAAGTTCAGAGATTTTTGTTCATGGTGCGATAAAAACATTGTAGCAAAGCTAAAAACAAGTTTAACAATTACAAATAACCATAATACCTATGTTTAACTTTTCTTTATGATTTTTTCATAAAATTAGTCCCAAACCATGAAGCATGTGCATGTCATTGTTAAACATATTTTTTATTTATTATTTAATTTTTATATTAGTGATGTACATTTTCTTTGAGTTTTAAATACTGCGAAGTTACGTTGAAGTCTCTACGGCAACATTATTTATTCCTACTAGAAGTTGACATCTTCTCAAAAGATATTATTTTCTTTTTTTTTATTATTTAAATAGCATCCACAAACCACAGAGGTTTGTAATTTAAGCTATATTCACAGTAATAACTACAACTGCAAGATGCAAATATGTTACCAAATATCTATCAGCTCGGTAAGTACATTAGTGCTCACAGCACTGTGTAGTGTTTCCACATAGACATCTTATCCTATTTAACTTTTATTAGAACTTATAGAAAGATACTAAGCACTTGTCACTATACTTGCAAATCTTTAATTATTATTGTTGTAATATTACAGAGTCACAAATAGTACTAATATACAAATCGAATCGAATGTTGTAACGTATAAATCTCAATAAGTGGACAAAATTATTTTGTTTGATCATTTTAATTTTAAAAGCAATATCGGATATTGGGGAGAAATCACACATGTTAAATATACTATATTAAATATATAATAAATACATTATATTAAATATATGTGTACTAGTATACAAATAAAGGCGCACTCTTACAACCATTGCCTTATAAAATCTTAATCAAAACTAATCTCTCCCCAATACCCCCGAATGCTTTTAAAATGAAAATTCTCAAATAAAATATTCAGACCACTTATCGAGATTTATACACAGCAGTATTCGAAAATAACTCGAGTGTACATGTGACGATTTCGCACTTCAACATAAATTACACGACACCCAAAAACTTGTCCCTTGATTTATTTGAATTTTTCATGTGTTTATCTGATAAAAGAAATTTCTGTGTTCAAAGTAACTGTTTGTAATGTAGGCTGTTTATTAGATTAACCGTTTGTTCCTACATGCTTATGTTGCGGATAGTTTAAGTTGAAAAAAAATTTTTGGTTCTCTTTTTGTTTCATTGTGCATAATTTAAAAACAATTTTTTTATTTACTTTACTTATTTAGTTTATCATTTAGCAGATTATTAGCCATTCAATAATTTTATAAAATGTTTTATTGTTTGTATTGTTTCCATGAGAAGATTTAAGTAATTTTAACTTTACTATGCACAGGATTTTGAAAATTTCATTTATGAAGGCAATAGGAAAGAAATTAAGTATTTTTTTTAATGAGAGATAAAAAATTACGTTTTCTCTCTCATTTATGAAAAAGATTTTCGCAAAGTGACACCTAATTCTAACAAATAATTTAAATTTGAAACACATTACCTCCGCCAGAAAAAAAAATTTTTTTTTTGTACTTGAACTTATAACCGCCTATTATTAATTTGTACTTGCGATAATTGTTAGTTGTTGAAACTTCATCATACTGGCAATTATTATAAACTCTTGTACTAGTTTCACAATAAATTAAATGAATAGATCAAACTAGTATTATAGTTTATATTGCCGGTCTATTATTAAGACGATGTTTTGTAGGGGAACAAACAACTGTTCAGTTAATGTAATTTATAAAGATGTTTAAAATGTTTCGCAATGACAATGTCTAAGATTGAATAAAAACTTGCAAATGTTTATCGATTTTATCGCGTTTAATTTTATACTTTTAATTTTTCTTCGTTTCGAGTGCTTTACAGCATCTTTAGATATGGTGGATCTGGACGTGTTTCACATCATAACTTCCTATTTATCGTAAGGTGGTATGTTTCAATTCGAATTTAATTTAATTTACCACAGGATCCGAAGCTGTTTCTTTTATACTTTCTTTTATTTCACATAAATACGTAAGCGCAATATTTCAAATAGCTTTACGTAATACAAGAGAAGTCTAAGGCTTTCACTAATGATATTTTATGTGGCACAATATGTTTGCTCGGAGCTAAACTCATCAGCACCACCAATTGTTCTCTATCTCTAAATTGTAATAACGCATTCCCCATTATATTGTGCGGTTCGAAGCTATTCTCATTTCGATTCCCGTTGGCAGCTGTTAGTGGTTTTTGTTCAGTGTTTCTTGAAATCTATTTCGTGTCAACGATTCTCTGTAATGATTATATGAATAGGTGATCGCGATAGAGAAATTCTCAATCAGAATGTTTACGATTGTTTATTACTTAAGGGGTGTAATATTAATGAAATATCTGATATCAATACGTCACTCAGTACCAAATTCTCAAGTATGCTGTGTATCTTAAGATCGGTAGGTGATATGATAATAAATAAACATCTATACATAAATTATCATATTTATAAGCATCTTAGACTTAGCTACAAATAAAAATATTCACGATACAAGTGTTTGTCTGTAGTGTGATTCTAATCTGCAACTCTCCGTTTTGAAGAAAGTGTCAACTAGTTCCTCGGCCTGTTAATATATTTAACTTATTTGAGTGTAAAATTGCATTTACTAATTTCGTGATAACAATTGTTAGATTAATTATATTTTAGTTAAACGTAGATGTCAGAAGTTATAACTTTAATTGTATATTTATGTGCATAAGTAATATTTAAAGTTTGTTTCAACGGGAGTTAAATCATGAAGCCTAACTCGTTCCTATTTCAGTTTACATATTATTATTGACAGTTATTAATAAATGGATAATCTTAACCATTTATTATTCAATGGCTTTTCTTTAAAGTTATTTTGAATTTTGTATTTCAAACAGGGTGCGTAGAAATGTCTGTTAAATTTATATTTTACCTATTATTACGTCAATTTTAAATGCTCGTGTGCCTTGTCATACAATCTTTGTTGTAGTATTACAGGTGTATAATGAAACTGGAAACGAAGCGACGTCAAGAAACTCAAAGCTCCAACTAAAGACGAGCTTTAGCAGCACGTTCAACTAACTTTCCCGCTAACCAGGCGCGCGCTAAGCTTAGTAGAAACAACATCAAATGCGAACCAACCTCCAGAATCCTTAACACAACACTGTTTCGTTCACGAACATAATCAATTCTTGTTTTTTTTTTATCTCAACTTTTTTCGGAAATAACCCCCGATACGTTCACGATCACTGGCACAAAATCGATTGCTATATCTTTGTTATTAACACTGCACTGCAATCCGAATGCACGCTTTACGTTACACTTTGATTGTTGGCACTTTTGTGTTAGCACTTTTATTGAAAACGTGTTTTTGGGCGTTTAGGTAGAGTCGCGAAAGAGACGGCCGGTCGCGGCCAAGACACCGAAGGCACTAGCTCCCCAGGCCGCGGTGGGGAGCGCTCCCCCCTCATAACAGGTTGTGTTCAGCGTTCGCATACCGTTTGAGCGCCAATTTCGTAGCTCCTCTGGATAGGGACGCCTGATCCGTTGAGTTAATGATAAAAGATAAAGTCTACGACAATTATACTCTCTTCGTGATACAAATGCGTATCTTTCAAGAATTTCAAATTCCTTGATTAAACGTATGACTACTACCACTATGTAGTTTATACCTAAAGTTTTAGTTTAGTTTCCTCCAAATCTACTCCGTTACTATGTTGGTCATACCACGTGGTAGTCTTAGCAATCTCTAGCATATTTTAAAAATCAACATTGTACGCCTTAAAATGATATCAACGTTACTTATTGAGTCAGAAATTTCAAAATTCCTAAGATATTTTATTTGTCAGTGAAGCAAGTATGTAAGTACACATAGTTATAACGTGATAGTGTTTATTGTAACCGAAGATTTGTTATGATATTTTCAATAGCAATTGGTAGAGCGATAATAACCCAATAAAATCATAACAACGGAATGTGCTTATAAGACTCGTGCAAAAGTTTTGTAAGTAAAAGATATCAACGCGTGTCCGTTACAATGTTGCTGATTGCTGTCAGTCCAAAACATAATGAACTCGTTCACTAATTTGTTTTTATCTGTGTTAATCAAAAATCAATTTGGAAATAACAATCAAATAGTTAATATATTATAAATTACATACTCAATTTATATGCAATACATACAATAATATTTTATTATATTTGAAAAAAAAAAAAAAAATCACTTGAGCTATGACATACAAAACTAGTAGATAGAATCACTGTATTATAAGAAATGTAGTTGAAGCTACATTATGTTATTCGATGTAGGGATAAATGTTACACACCCATATATTATGAAAAATATTAATAATGGTTATCGAAAACTTTACAATAGTCATAAAACACATAGAAAACATTCCGTAACTGCAACAAAAAGTAATAACTTACAACACTATATAATATATCTCGAATTGCTGAGGAGATAATTCTGTAAAAGAAAGATATCAACGCGCTCACAGGCAACATTGTTGTTTTCTGGGTACGTGGAGTTTAATTAAATCGATTTGTTTATATCGAACGGAATTAAGTCTGAATTTAATTACGAAAGAAATTGGGATTGAATACAGAGCCCAATAGCTCTATTTTCATATGTTCTAAATCATTAATTTAATTAAAAACTTCATTACACATCACAAAAAAACGAACAATTGGTGGATTTAATGCTTAAGTAGTAAACCAAGAGTTTAACAGAGAAATCTAGTAGAGTGCTTCAAATTATGCATTTAATACTATTAAGTACCGTCCAAATGTTAAAGAACTATAATAATTTACATAAATAAGTGTCAAAGTTTACATTTCTCTATTTGATAATACTTTATTGTATTCTTCCGTTTGCGTAACGATAATGTTCGACATCTCCGGAGAGAATCGGATTCACTTTTTAGCGATTAACCTCAAAATTAGCACGTATGTCCAAGCTAGTCAAAATTTCAGCCTATTCAATTTGACTTCGGTTGAACGGGAGGTTGTGAAGCGGCTATACATTCAGTGCGTACTTTCGTATATTTATGTATATATTCACGCCTTGTTCCTAGGCAGAGACAATCTTCTTCCACTTGCTACGGTCCTGACATACGTCTTTCGCTTCTTCCACTTTCATCAATCTTCGGATACATGTTCGTTGGTTTAGAGTACTTTTGAGCTGGCCTTTTTTTCAGAACGTCTCCGATTTGATCGTGAAATGTTCCCCTAGGTCTTCCTCTCCTGACTCCACCATTTACACTCGCCTCATATATTTGTTTCGTGAACCTACTTTC
Organism: Bhutanitis thaidina; assembly: GCA_029286595.1. Classification (NCBI taxonomy): domain Eukaryota; kingdom Metazoa; phylum Arthropoda; class Insecta; order Lepidoptera; family Papilionidae; genus Bhutanitis; species Bhutanitis thaidina. The sequence goes on along the minus strand of JAGSMS010000022.1, from coordinate 15,691,305 downwards.
ATTCATCCTCTCCACATGTCCAAACCAGCAAACCTGCGTACTTTCTGAACGAACTATTAATCAGCTTTTATATTGACCTCAGGAATGCTTTTAGCCCCCTTAACAGATCAACCCTAATGAAAGATGTTGGCCATTTCCCAGAAATTTACCATTATGTTTAGCAACATTATAGTCGAAGCACTAACCTTTTTTTAGTAAATCACATTATTGGTTAGCCGGTTCAAGTTCAGCAGGGACCTGATTTGATCCACTAGACTGTATTGTTTAATAGTTTAAGGATATAACAGATCATTTCGAACTTGAAATCCAAACTCAATATCTGGTACCCAGACAACGGAATTTAGGTAAATTTCTTACAAAATATTGACATTGAATTAAATAGTATTTCTTGATAGTAAGAGAAGTTTGTAAGTCAAACAAACAAATTGTTTGACTTACAGACATATAACTTATCGATAACTTATCCGGGCATATAACTTATCGATGCGAATTTTATGAACATGTTAATAAATTATTAATTCTTAACTGTCATACTCCTCTTACTATTTTAATATATTGCGTCTTTAAACCTACATTTACATATTTACTTCTTTCGAGATCAGCACAAACGTATTAAAAAAAATCTCGAGAGACTCAATGACGGAGTAACGTTTTGAGCAGGCCATGTCCTCCAGTACCGACCACGATTTGTTCGTTCAACGGGTTTAGATCTGGACTGGACAGGGGTCAGCCTTAAGCACATATGAAGTCCGGAAAATTGTTCTCGAGCGAGGTTCGAGTTGTTCGTGCTTTATAGTATATATAGTAGCAGTGTAATACTGAATACTCCACAGTGCTTTTCTGAAAAGTGCATCACTGAGAGGTAGATAGTGAAGTTATGCAATCCAAGACAGTTTCTTGATAAACTTTGACCGAAGTTTTTACTCCTTTTTGACAAAATTTAGCTTCGTGACACCATGGTGCGAAACCCCCCACCGAACCACGACTGACGCACAATAATGATCACGTATAACTTTAACAACAAGTTTATTATAGTATTTCGAGCTGTAAGCTTTTTTTGTATTTTGTCATTTTACTAATTGTGGTGCTCTTTAATCGTAAAAAATATCACCAACGTATCGGAACAGCAAGGGTTTTGATCGATCCACTATCTTAAGCTGCTGTGACTGATTCTGGGCAAGTCTTGACTCTGTGTCTCGATTGTGTGTCTGATTCTGAGATCCGTTGCCCAAACGTGACGATTACGACAATTCCACCCTTGGGAGAGGCTTTACGACAATGTCCAGCAGTGGACTCTTTAAAAGGTGAAGAGAATTAAAAGTTATTGATACTTGTATCATCTTTATCGCCCACTAACGACCGCGTCGCTTAGTTATTAGTGTAGTTGGTTTGGTAAGCTGAACCGTGGGTCCTGGGTTCGAATACCGATCACTGCCAATATAAATGCAACGCGCTAACTATGGTTTTGTGGTGTTTCTGATACTGCGTCTGATCTTTAAACCGATATTATTGTCGCAGCATGATGTGTAGTAGACTGCTGCCAAATTGTAATCAAACGTTGTCGCCGTGCTGGAAATCGGCCAGGAGGACTTCATCGTCGCATGTAAAAATACTAAAGCAAAAGCACAAAAGTCCGCGCGGTGGAGACCTGGTGTCCTGAAATACAAGCATTATGTAGTATATGTAAGAAGTATGTTTAAAAATCAATTAATTATGTGTAATATTCTTGCGCTACTATATTGTGCTTAGAAGTAATAAAAAAAATATTAAATTACGTTATCTCTGTAGAGTATAAACGTCTTCCCTTCGTTAGCGTGCAGTTTGTGGCTACTAGACTATGTATTAGACAAATACCGATGTTTTCCTTACGATGTTTTTTTTACCTTTTTTCCAATTTAGGTCGTCACTAAACTATGACTTATATGAACTACAATTAAGTTAAATACCAAAAATGTCATCGATATCGCCACACTACATTTAAGTATTAAACTTACACGGTAACTTACTCTAAGTGATGAAGATATTGCAAATGGAGGAGTAAGACTTGCGCGTGCGCGCACTTACATTGTTGCTCGCAATCGCGATCTAATGCGGGTTCGATTTAATTTACAATCACAGCTCTCTATTGTGATCGCGGAAAATATGCGGTCGGTTAAGCTGGCAACTTTTACATACCGCGGGAAACTTTGGTTATTCTGCGATTATCGTTTTTTTTTTTTCTAAAATTAATAACATATGAATATGATGCATTGGTTTGCTCCCGATAACCGCCAAACACGGTAAATTGCATATTATTTATTTGGAATTCAAGCGTAATAATACATTTAACAGGAGTAACGGGATAACCGTGGTAGCATAGCGAGCCCCGGTACAGCGGGCGTGTGACCTGAGTTCGATGGTCGTTGCCAACACACCACTGAAATCAATAATTGCAGTTATATTGCTAAATTAACCGCGTGCTCGGCGATGAAAGAAAACCTGCGATAAAGCACTTAAGAGCACAGAGCTTAAAATTCAAATTAATAACTTCTATGGTGCTGGTTACATTACGTGGTAAAGCCAAGCCGCTTCGTTTGCTGCTGCCCGAATGGGCCTGGTAGTACTTCACGCCAGAATGCCTCGGTACTCATTCTGGCGTGAAGTAGACCCGTCTCGTGCTTCCGCATTTCGTTCGTTGTGTGAGGCAACTGGAGCCCTACTGCCACAGCGCCCCTGATTAAATTGTAAAGTTTCAAGTATACCAATCCCAAATCACCCAGCTCCAGCGAGAGGCGCTTGGAACCGTGTATCGTCAAACCACTTGGCGTGGCCATTGCAAATATCTTCCCATAGACCTCATCTATGGGACCTATGCAATCAAATGTTTTTGATAAGTCACAGAACATTTGCAAGCAATTCGGTGTGATAGTCGAAGTAAATAATCGTACCTAAGGAATCGTATAAGACCATAAATAATAAAAAAAAAACTTGTGTTTTGTGCAGTATCAGATGGGTGATTATGAGCACAAGCAAAGTTTTAATATTGTATACATTTTATGTTACGTCCCCAACTGTCAACAAATGTTCTATGTCCGTTGACACTTGATAACAGTAGTATCTGTGTTTACACCGTTTTTTTTATGGGAAAGGCGGCAAACTAGCTAGCGGTTCACCTGATGGTAAGTGATTACCGTCGCCCACGTACATCTCCAACACCAGAGGTGCTGCAGGTGCTTTGCCGGCCTTTAAGGATATTTGGGAGATGAAAGGGAGGACGAGGAGGGAGCATTCACCGAACGAAACGCAGAAGCATAAGATACCTCTACTTCTCGCCGGTATTCTGCGAGGTAGTGGTACCAACCCGGTCGAGCCGGCCCATTCGAGCAGCAGCAAAAGCCGCTGCTTGGCTAAAAACCGTGAGAGAATACAGGTGAGTTACATTGGTTGCTTTATTTACCATAGAAATTAACTTAAACACTTCTTCTAAATCTAAATCCCGACACTGATGGTGAGAGGTCAGGCAACTCGAGCCGTACGTAGTGTAGTGCGTGCTTTTCTAAAATCTTATTAATTTAAAATTTTACATCACAGTGAACTATAATTGGGCACATTATTACCTTGCGAATGCATTTCGTGGAAAATACAGGAAACATTCGACGGAACTTTGATTATTCTTGTAAATTCTTTAAGAAATGCCGCTGCCGCCATCTAGTATCATTATTTTGAAATAACAATGTTACGTAGTGTATTTTGTTATCAATAGTCTTAAAAATGTTTTTACGTTAGGATGTTCGTCGCACAAAAACGTCTTGTTGGCTGAATAGATTTAAATTAAATTTTTCGGAGGTAGATCAAGTCTTTGAATAAAGCAGGATGCTTTTAAAGTATTTCAAGACACCACATAGAGCATCGGTCTTCCAAGGAAGCGCCTGAAATCCAAAACATAGTATCTTAAAGGTATGTCTATAGTAGGGTATGTGTATACTCTCCACGCAAGGTCTGCGGCTTGTGAAGGACAATACAGTCACTATTGACGTCACAGATGATGTTACTCTTCATCACTAGCCCATGGAATATGAACGTTGTTGCTTAACACTATGGGCGTAGCTATTTTTGATGGACTGGGCACAAGGGACAGGTTTTTTTATTACTTACTAATAAAAATAATCATCCCGTGTTCTTTCATTAGGCGACTCAGGTTTTTTGAGAGGGGCTAAACTTTCTATACTAATCATGGCTCTTGGTTTTACTATCTACTCTCAGATGGACTATGAGATGATATTTGCTATATTACCGCACCTGAATAATTGGCGGTGGCACGTAATTCGGCTACGCTGAGTTCGGATACCAGGGGCCATATCCGATATTTCACAAAAATTTGGATGGACAACATTCCCTTTATAATCATACCCTGTTGTTTCGGGTTTTGGTCTCGTTTGTTGACAACAGTGTCTGGGATAAACGGAACCGTGTTAAAAAATAAAACGGAATTTTTGTGAATTGTTTTGTAGCATATTGGATAACACGACTGGTGAAATGTTGTCAGGCACGAGTTATTATACGATAAAAAATTTGATGTGTAAACACATCAAATTAATATAATATTACTATTAAATTAAAAATGATAATATTAAAAAATTAAGTTATGGTATATATTAAGTCTTATATTATTAATTGGATAATTAAGCGATGTACATGATAAACGAATTTATAAACAGAATATAAAGTACATACTATATAAACTGAATATAATTAATTATAAAATAATATTTACAAATTTCGTTGATGAGCATTAATTTTTTTACATTTTTTTCACTTAAAAACCTGTCACTGTTTCTTCCCGTGGGTTGCGAAAAACCCTTGAAAATCGCAATGCCTTGAAAAATTCTTATTTTTGGCTACCGATAGATGGCGTTATAACCATCTCGAAAATACCAGACCAAAATTAAGCGGACTGGTGACGACGTGTGAGGTGTCTGGTATTGTGATCACCAATCCTCTTGTCGCGCGTGGCGCTTATAATAAATCCTTTTTAAGGGAAAGATCTATGTTCTGCAGTGGACTATTTACAGGCTGGTTAAGTATGGTAAAGTCAGGTTAATTATAAAAACCTGGTATTTTTAATTAGTATATATTATTCCACTTAGTAATATACTAGGTAGTTTATTCCACATAATTGTAAGACTCTGTGAGTCCAATTTTAACACTGAAGAACTTTCTTAAGTGCTTGCACTTGCTCACAAAAATTAATTCCAGATTTATGAAAAGAAAAGAAATTCTTTTCTAATGTCATAGAAAGGGTATACTTTTTTTGCTTAGTAGTTAACAGACCAAGTTAGGTAGAAAAGCAGACATAACCAAATTTCAACTAAAAAAACACTAATGGTTTCACCATACAAACCGATTAATGTTCATTGCCAATGACACCCACATGTGGTGCTATCTGCTAGCAAACGAGGTTCTGGTGGTACGGATTTACAGAACCCAAATCCTGAAGACTAGAGACAGGCAGGAGCATCACTAGTGAGAGGGTTCCGGGACTGCATTTTCCCACCAGCTGGGAAAAAATAGAAATACTTTCCAAGAAATGTATGCTGGTATTTGCTGGTGATTTCTTGTGGGTCTGTGGCTCCAGCAGTGGACTGAAATAGGATTCCATTGTTGTAGAACACTGATACTAAACATCCAATTTCTGCACACCCTGATATTGTGCTTTTTTTTACAAACCTTTTAGACCAGATTCCTAGATAATTATAACCTTTTCAAAGTCAGTCAAATGGTATACCTATGTTAGAGTGGCAGTGTGTTAATAATCCACAACAGAGGAAAGGTCTCTCAATATATTTGCCTCTCTGCTCCAGTGCAACTTGACAAACTTATCTTGACCTATAAATACTTTTTAGACATGATTAATCACAAAGTTTTCATATACCGCATCATAAATTCAACACTTCACTACCTGATTATAAATGGCTAGTGCGACTGTTGGATATGAAATTAAAGGTTACTGATGCATTGTCATCCCTGAGGCCTAAGATGGAATGCACCGCAGCCTGTAATTATTCTGGCTCTCTTCACCTCTCAAACCCAAACACAACAATGGTTGCACAGCTGATTGGCGGTAGAAATAGGTAAGATAATGATACCCTCCAAGTTGACTCCTAAGTAAAAGAGCCCACCTAATCTACTATTTAAACACCAAGATTTAAACCCAGGACATTCTCATACTATGCACATATAAATTAATATGAGTGCCTTGAACCCTACTGACATGGATCTATCCCACACAACTTAACAGGCTGTTGTCAGTGATTGCTGAGCTATGGGTTCTGGATTTGAATCCCAACTGAAGACAATATTTGAACAAGAACACAAATATTATTGATTTTCATGTCTCTGACACATCGGACTCTTCCTCCGATCTTGTAAGCTTTACTTTGAATATGAGAAGGTAATGACGAGTGAGTGCCTCTGGTGACATCACATACATTTACTGCACTAAAATATCTCCCATACAGTTGTCATCTGCTGATTCGGAAGTTGTTGCCATGGCCAGACCATCAGGACTACATCATCTTACTCACCTGTCAACAGTTAATAAGCCAGAAAATCTATTCATGAGGATCTAGAAATGTGTTAGTTTAGATGTTTTGTTACCAATCTCATGATTAGATGATGTGCTACATTAATTCAACAGCCATGTGGATTCATAGTAAAAAATAATTAAAAACTATGTCATTATGACATTAATTTTATTAATATGTCAAACTATTTACAATTTTAGTCCATGCACTGCACAAAAATAGATTTTAAACATTTTACAGAATCAGTTTCAACTGAAGTTAAAATTAAATGGTATGTTTGGCCAATACATTGGTTTTTCTTTATCAATATTGTTAATGAATTGGGACTGTATCGCAATTTCTAATGCTGATATCCGTTGCCAGTGATTACCATATAACTCTTTTAATTTCTCATTCTTCTCTTCAGAACTCTGTTGGGGTTCTTCTTGTATCGCGTTGGACTCCTCTTCGCTTATCGCGCGCAAGCGCTCTCGCTCCCGTCTAGCGTCTTCTTTATATTTTGCATTATCCGCTAAAAACTGTATAAATTCCTCACTTACTTCAAAATCCATTTCCTCCTGAGCATCTTCGTTGGTTTCAATCTCTGTATCAAGACTGTCCGCTTGATCTTCTGTCTCAGAATGTGCCTTTGTCCCGTCCTCGGCGATACCAACAGCAAAATGATTCTTTCTAATAATATCGTGCAAGATTTGATTTTCATACTCTAGAGCCTTAGCTTTAGCCTTCCAATATGCTATCTGATGTTTTAATTGCCATGTCGCAGCTACAGTGAAATTCTCTGCCCATGAGCTCATTGAAGAGGCCAACTTGGAATTTTTTCTTCTAATATCTTTTCGTCCGCCTTTCTGGTTGGGACCAAACTTTTTTTTTCGTTTTCGACGTGGTTTACCGAGAGGTGTTTTACTATTATTTTGAGATTCTTTGTCGGGTATTTGTTCGAGCATCGTATCGTCAATATCTGTCAAATGTCAATGTAAAGTCAACAATTCAACAACAACATCTTATACTATGTACTGTGAACATAGATATATTTATATACAACAGTGTTCATTACACGAACTTCTATCGAATTTTTCATATTTGATACATTTTACTAATAATCCTCTAAAGTTATTATAACATCACCTCTTACTACCTAACAAATTTGACATAATACATGGGTAATAAAGTTTAAGGTGGAATACACTGTGTAATACACATTGGAGCCAATACCACACAATATAAACAAAAAACTCTGTGACAACCAGCGTCGCTAGAGCGTTACTTTTCGGTCCCTTTCAGGCCCTGTCGCGATAGTCCCGTGTGTAATAATTTAGTATAAAAAACTAAAATGTGTACTTACACACGCATGTAATAAGTTATACTTCTTTAGCTTAAAAAACAAAAATAACTAATAGCAATAATCTGTAACGTAAACAAATAAAAAAAATACATACCCACAGTTAACCACAAATCTATAAACCCACTTAAAAAGTTTATAATATAAAAATAAACACTTTTATCACGAATACTCAGAATAAATTATTCTTCACCGAGAACCGGTGGCGGATAAATTAACTAAAAAATACCTCCTTCGGAGAGTAGAGTCAAAGTTTAATTTTTACGCACTAGAGTGCAAAGCATCCACTGTATACAGAAAATAATGAAAATAATGTTATGTGGGTCCGATTTAGCATCTCCATGAACATTACGGTACGGGGACTCATTACTTTTTAGTTACTACTATTTTAGTTTATTTTAGTCCACTGCTGAACACAGCCCTCTCTGAGAAAGCGCCAACAGAAGCTGGTATATACTTCTTAGAAGGTTTGTCCGTAACATCACTATCACCACACTGGGCAAGCGAGTAGACGAGCGCAATGCCGGTAACCACTGGTAATGCTGCTCACCATCACAGTCGGTGGTTTAGGTATTCCACCATCATTCCGATGCCTTGTTAGTTCTCTAGCAGTGTTTACCACGTGCAGGTGAGATGAATGGCATTTGGAGAAAAAAAATTAAAATTATATTCTTATAAAATATATTGTTTAGTCTAGTTACAGAAAGTATAAGAAGATTGTTAGAAAATCTATGCATTAAGGGGTTAACGCAAGCAAAGCAATAAGTATATAGTTTTATAGGGGTTTTAGTCGGACTTCAAACCCAACATTTATAAAACCGTCTCCGGTGAATGGTAGGTGTAAGCACCTTTCCCCCACGTAGAACTATAACAAAAAAAGTGACTGACCTGTCTACAGTCAATGTTCATTTTAGCGCGGAGTTCGCGATGTTAATTCTCACGATTTTACGGTATGAATCTGAAGGAGACTTTTATGTACAGAAACCGAACTGGAACCAAAATTATTTGATCACATTCTCGCATACTATATACATCATACACACTTATACCTAGGCATGTAACAACGATAATTTAAACGACAAGCAAGTTTATTTGTAATATCGTGAATCACTATCACGATATGCGTAAAAAAATGTCAAGTCTCAACACATTTCATTCTAATTTTGTTCAACTAATTTAGTTTACATTATTAATTGTGATTTTGATACAGGTAAGTGTACTTTTGATAATTATGAGAATGCGTTACCTACCTTGATGATCAAAATGTTACTTTTTGAGTAATCTCGTGTAACCACCGTGCACTGGTAGCACTGGTGACAGATATTGTCAGTTTGTTCGTAATCAATATTTTTGTTTTCAATATTAGTTTTTCGAAATAAAGGTAATTTCATTAATGATAAAAATATGAATTATATCGATTGCTGTAGAACGTGTCTAGTTAGTGATAAAGAAATGCGACACATGCATACGAAGATTTCTATTGCCGGCGACAATGTTCGCTTATCAGATATTTTACTAAGCTTTTATAATTTTAAGGTAAATATTAATTTATTGGATTTACTTAAAGTTCACTACGCAAACTAGGTCTATTTATAGATCATATGTAGTCTTTTAGCTTGTTAAAGTCCACAAGTTGATATAGAGCTTTCCAAGAAAGCGCATCGAACGAAAAATGGCATTTCTTGAAAGTTTAATCCATACGGTTCATACTTGATTACTTATGGTACATCAGTTAGCAGGGTACGTCATGTGCTGATAAGGTATATATTCAGAGTATTACATTGCCCCCTACAACAGTTATTACAACAATTTTTTTCTGACCAGTTTCTTGTGAATTTCAGATAATCGAAGACACCTTACTACCTGAGAATATTTGTTTAAGCTGTGTCCATCAGCTAACTATTACTTATTCCTTTAAAGTTCTCATAGAGTCAAGTGCAAAAAAATTGACAGAAACTAATTTATTAGAAACTTCTACAAGTGAAAATTTTGATTGCAGCTTGGAATCAGATGATCAGAAACAAATCAAAGATACACACAGGCGACATATGAAAAGAAAGGTAGTTAGCAGACCACAAAATAAAAGAAACTATGAAACTGAAGAGTTATATTGTGTGGAATGTAAAGCAGTGTTTAAGTCTGCAAAGGTTTTAAATCAACATTGCATGAATAGTCATCCAGTAAAAAATGTAATAGGTAGGGATTGTGATTACTGTAATGAGAAATTTGAAGATTTTCGTTCACTAGTCCTGCATAGAAAGTTACATTTAAAACCATATTTGTGTGAAAATTGTTGGGAGGGTTTCTACAATACAAATGATCTGAATTCTCATTCTTGTCAACCTAATGTTAATAGTAAAGAGAAAAATAAATTGGACAGAGTGTTGAGACAATGTGACCAATGTGGTAAATCCTATCCACCTGGTTACATCCGGATTCATATGCTAACTCACAGTAATAATCGACCATATAGTTGTAAATATTGTCCGAAAAAGTTCAAAGTACCAGGAGGGCTACATTCACATGTGCTGTGGAATCATAAGAGGACAAGAAATCATAAATGCGAGGTTTGCAATGCCACATTCATCTCATCAAGTTCACGCAGCTCTCACATACGTAAGAATCATCTCAAAGAGAAGAAATATGGATGTGAAAGTTGTGGGAAGAGGTTTTTCTCAAAATCCGAACTGCAAAGACATTCTTTGACACATACGGGAGTTAAAAATTTTCATTGCCACTCGTGTGACAAGTCATACCAAACAAGATATGGCTTAAATGTACATTTGAAATCGCATTCACAGGTGTCAGTGAACATTATGAATTTGTAATTTGATTGTATGAAACTAGGCTAGATATAAGTACAAACTATTGTTATGATCTCTCAGATTTGATATTTTTATGTTATTTATAATTTAAGAAAATAATATATTATGAATGAAATTAATGATTATTCTTTGTCTTTGTGTGACTTAAGAAATACAAATTTCGTTTTGCCAATTGTTATTTTTTACAGTTTACCAACATTTTGTAATGAAGAAATCATAAAAAAATACCTCTATTAAAAACAAGAGTTAAAATTCTAAAGCATATCCCTTAGCACTCTCTAACCACATCTAACTCTACTACTATCATACTGTCTGAGAAGATGGCTGGGTGTTACTACTACCATGGGATCCTATAATAAATAAAATTGAAATCAAAAACCCAGCATAGTACTGCACAACCTCAAGAGACAGCATTTTCTACATAAACTGGAGATAATTGAAATTGAAAAATAGTTGAACATAGTTAACTATGACACAGGACGTCTAACACCTATCTCGTGACCACGGGTGCTGTAAAGCAATTGAAACGTCGGGAACGTAAAAACTAAAACTAGACTCTCTAAAATCCGTAAAATATAATTTCTAATGTGTAGTGTTGGCGTACATGAAATAATTTTTCTTAATAAAACAAGAAATGCCATCAAGGTAGAATTGCATCCTTCTATAATCTCTCCTCAGAAATGGATGGTATTCATTCAGAACATCTGAAAGCATTCACTTTAAATTAGGTGATACTTATCTCCTACGAAGTTGTGTAATTTCCATCCCAAAGGTTCTCTAAAGCATGCGGTATGTCCATACTTTCATGTAATTGCGTGGAACGACGTTATTTACCTTTAATAAAAATTATGGTGGAGTAACATATATCGCTGTGGGTAGTTTTATGGCGTTCAGTAAGCATACTTGGTTGTAAGGTAGTAAAAGAGGAAATAGCAGCTTATCGGGAAAGAGGAGCAGTAGTATGTGTTGCGTGTGCTTTCACATACCATAGACATGTTACTGTGATTCTGAAATTAGATATCCGAAGTGCTTTTAATAGTGTAGAAAGAGATGTCATCCTCAGTGAATCATTGGAACACATTCCGTCACTTTCCTTCTCTACACCAATGTAAGTTTTTTTTATGAGTCATCCATTTTGTCACAAGTGGAGGCTCAACAGGGGGATCCGTTAGGACCTTGTGGTTTTTGTTTGGCCATTCAAAAATCATTTCGTCGATAAAACTCCAATAAACGTACAGTACTTACATGACGGTGATATTGGTGAAACAGCCACACTAGCATGTAGACGCCTGCTCAGCCTAGGATTCGTCAAGGTAGAGATAGATTCTTTCCAATTTCTGCCGCCAACAGATGTTTGCCGGTTTGAAAGGCATAGAGGGCCAGTTTTCTCCGTGGGAGAGCCAAGCGGCAGCTTTTGCAACTGCTCGAATGGGCCGGCTCGTTTGGGGTTTCATCACCACCTCGCAGAATATCGGCGTGAAATAGAGGTATCTTGTGGTTCTGCGTTTCTTTCGGTGAGCGAGGTAACCACCAGAGGTCCACTTCCCCTGTCCTATGCCCCCTTTTCATCCTCTCTCCCATTCCCCAAATGTAAATAAACGTCGGCGACGCACTGGCAGCTCTTCTGGAGTTGCATATGTACGTGGGCAATGGTAATCACTTACCATCAAGTGAGCCGCTTGCTCGTTTTCCCCTAAAAAAGCATAATTACGGGTTGTCTTTCCATCTTAGTCCTCAGGGGAGATAATGCATCTGTGATCTTCTTCGATTGAGGTTGTTTTCAGGTGTCCATGGGCTGCTGTAGCCACTTACCGTAGAATGTTAGCTCGTTTTTCACCCAAAGAAACAAAATCACCAAGATATGGTGACATTAGATTCGGCGGCTGCAGGATACTGCTCTGATTGTAACGGCACACGAAGTTTTGAATCTAGTTACTTAAATACTCGTCATGAATGATTACGGATTCATAGTTCTACGAGTCATTGAGGCAGTGGTCTAGATGGTATCCTAATCAAATTTTGAAATTGGAGTCACAAAGAGTATGGACAGTATTCAATTGAGAACCATTGATGAGCTGAAGACAACCTCTTCAGGGGCTCACTTGGCAAATATGAAAACAGTAACTAGGCTTTTAACGAGGCTTGGCTTCGTGCACTAACTTCACCACAACAAGGCACGTATCTAGACAATAATAGTTTACGTATACGATAGGCCCTATACTGACCGACAGACTTGGTTGCGACGGCTGTGTCACGGAATTGCGATTGTAGTATGACGGTGAAAGCTGATGCTAACCACGCCCTCAGCCGTATCAAATGTACCGGCAAATTACCTCCTCAAAGTTCGCTTAATTAAATTATTCATCGTGCCCTTATATCTGCACACATCCCAGAACCACCAAGTCTCTGTCGTACTGATGGAAAACTTTCCGATGGTTTGACACTGACTCCTTGGAGAAAAGGACAACGTTTGGTGAGAGGTGGAACCTGCGCTAGTACTTTTACTGCTGCTCCTTGGAGAAAAGGACAACGTTTGGTGAGAGGTGGAACCTGCGCTAGTACTTTTACTGCTGCACATCTCAATAACACAACTCACATTGGGGGCACTGCTGCTGTAAATACTGAAGATGTGCAAAATTGTCGCAAACATGTTACGTTTTACCTTGTGCAGTTGAAGCGGCGGGTTCTTGTTGAGCAGAATCTTTAAACTTTATTGGATTTTTGATGAACCAGAACTTCATGATTACAAATAAAATAATATTTTAGCAGGTACAAATTTATTAACGTAAGTAAAATATACACAACCTAAAAATTAATCTCTTTTTTTTTCTAGAATTGCCAATCATATTATAGAGAAACAAAACTCGTGATCAACAATCATAAGTATTAGTTAGAAATGTATTTATAATAAAAAATATTATAAATAAGTTGTATTTTACGTAATCTATATAATTTTATCTAAGTGCTCTGTGACTTGGTTTCAAGAAATAAAAATTATGTGGTAATTTTATTAATAGTACCTACATAAAAAGTATTACATAGTAAATATAACAATTTTACATTAAACATTTTAAAAATCCAAATGCTATATTTGAAAGTATGTTCTTATTTTTAAGTCAATTGAATAAAGAAAAAATATCTCAACAGAAATTTTCTAATATCGATATTATTATCAGTATGAGAATTAGAACACGTGCTAGAAGAGTTGGCCCACTCTCCCACACTTCCGTCATCTCTCTCTATCGACTGTGGTATTGCTATTGTTTGTGATTTTGAATTTTAACATATTAATAAATCCCGAATGTGTAAATCATGAATTTAATATTTAGTGTTTTATTATAACAGTTGGGAAATAAGAAAAATTAAAAGAAAGGCAATATTTCACCGTTCCAAAGCGAATAATTTTTAAATTTTAAGGCCTTTATTGGGCCTTAATAAGCACTTAATTTGCAATTTTTATCTGTAATTTGGTGTTACATTTTTGTCTATGTAGATTTAATCATTTTGTTAGGTGGCAGCATAAGGAAACTGCCTCACCTTACGGCGGGTGTCGCAAGAGTCGATTTAAGAAAAGCCTTGAAAATCTCGCGGTGTTCGACAGATGGCGTAATAGTCACCTAAATAAAGTCGGGTCACAATACACAGAAGCGAGTGCGAAGAGTCTGAAACTGCGATCTCCTTCTCATCGCAGTACCATGGCAAGAACTCCCATTGGGAAAGGTCAAAGTCCAGCAGTGGACTCTTATAAGGTCGCTGGAGAATATTTAGTCCAGTTATTCGTTTAGACTAGCACGGGAGATTGTAAGAAATTGACGTATCTTTATCCAATGATTACAGTATCGTAGTGAAAGGAGATTTTATTTATTCTTATCTTGCTTAGAACTTTTCTAAATATATAGTAAAAAAGCTGCTATCACAAATTTTGTTATTAGCGAAGTCTTTTTGTTCTTATCATGTGATTGAACAAAAATATATACATTTTAAAACACATTTATTCATAAAAAATAATGGATGTTATTTTTAAATACATAACAGTTACTTTATTAATAACAGGCACATAAAAACTAAATCACTTTATTCTCAATAAATTTTGTATGGGAAATATTTTGTAACAACTTAAAAAATTTCATTTTTTAATCATTCATTAGTTCGTATGGCAAATTAAATAAAAACATTTCAATAATACAGTATCTAAAATTTTCAGATTAATAGGTATTCATACTTTTTTCCGATTTAATATCAGTTCCAAATACCATTTATATCCGAAATATAACCTAGAAAAAGATTAGGTACGTCACTGCAGCTAACATTTAATTATTTTTTTTATAAAATAATCGTTGTAAAGTCTTATTATAAGTAGCTTTTATATTTACATACAGGCAACATTTTTCTAATGTGACGGAACGACATTAAATGTTATCGCGGTTTTCTCTTTTATGGCTCCTCTTAGAATTCTGCAAGTTCTTAAGGTGTTGCAATAATGGAAATTCTCTTGTTATGACATGTAAAGCATTAGTTAGTACTAGTGATCATAATTGTGACGGTCAAAATTAAACATGGCCCCGTCGGCCTATGCCATCTTTTAGGGTTTCGATTTTTAAAAAATCTCTACTACAACCATGTTAATTATCTACACCCATTATCTAACTCCATGTAAATGTCTAATCAAATATAGTCAACTTCACTAACGCCAGATAAAATATGAACAGATAATTTCATTATCTAGTTCAATGGTACAGCATCTAAAACTCAACGTCGGCGACTGAAAATAGCTTAAAGAAATCAAAAACTAACATACATCGTATCAAAAATAAAGAGCGCTTGTAACTCAGCACACGTGAAATGAACGGAAGTGAAGTGAAACTTCTACTCACTTATAAATAGCATATCAACAATTAATAATTTATCAATAAATAATAATTAACAATAAGCATTACGTTCAAATACGTACACTGCATTAATATTACACACTTCCAATTCAAAATGCAAGAAGTCCCAGTCAACCGAAACGTTGCACTCCAATTCAACCTTGAAATTGGACAGTTTATCTTTAAAAAGGTAGCGTGCAGCGCGTCACTAAAAGATATTTTTTAAATAAAACCAAGTGACCGAGGAACGGCCGAGTGAAGACGATAAAAATATCTGTATAAAGCGAAACGAGAGGCAATTCAAAAATGTATTGAAAAATTTGTTCCATTATAAATACATTACTCTCGTGGTATGAATCTATAAAGATTGTATTTGCAACCTGAGCTTATTATCAACAAAATATCTAAAATGTACAATGACGGAGCACAAATTGCAAATAAATTTTCAGGAAATTTTCAACAAAGTAAATGTAATGACTAAAGTCAGGATTCATGAACTTAAGAGCCAAAGCTTTTACTAAATTCCTAAAAGACGTAATGGATAACATAAGCAGTTACTGCTATTAGTTTATCACTACCAAATGATAAAATTCCCGATCAAACATTGCATTGAGACAGACAACTATGTTTTTGACAGACAATTTTACCGTAATCCTGGGCCATCAAAACAAAAATTTAATAAAGAGAATGTTCATCCGTATATCTGGACTGAAGATCCTTCGGGGAGGAAGCTAATTAAATTTGTTCCCGAGCTTTCCATTGCTTAAATACAATGGATTTCACTAACAAAAGTGTTGTGCGATTAGCGGAGTCAAAAATAAAAATAATATCAAGGTATAGTCAAGAAACATTATTAGTATTAACATGGTCTAGTTAGTAACAGCACATGGAGATTGTTTCCCCAGTGACACGGCACTCAAACTTACCATCTATGTTGAAGAAGAAATGCTCTAACCGAAATGAAATTCAAACACAAGGAAGTTGTAAGGCCTGAAGATTATGTTGAAGTAGTTTCTCAACATGCTACTGTTCACAGAACGTCAAATGAAGTATTAGATTGAAATTAAACTGTGCAAAGAAAGCTTAAATCCTACGCGTGGAATTTTCAAATCGGTAAAATTAAGTTTGATTGAAAAGGAATCACAATATTAATAATTATTGTAAACAAATATCGGTTCTAGAAAGAAGTAAAATCATTCAGCAACGCTCTCGTGGCTATTCAACTGTGTGTATCAGTTAAATCTGCAAAAGTAGTCCACGTTCAAATCTGGAGGAATGATTATGATTGATGTGTTAGAATTTTACATAAATCTGCAATGACGATATCCACAGCAGAACTAGGGTAACAGACATAGTCGCAAGGATCAGCAAGCTGAAGTGGCAATGGTCCGGCCACATAGCTCGCAGAACTGACAACCGTTGTGGAAAAAAGTTTTCGAGTGGCAGCCACGTACAGGCAAATGCAGTGTAGGACGACCACCCACAAGATGGAGTGGCGACCTGCGCGAAGTTGTTGCGGGAAGTCTATGGATGCAGGTGGCTCAGGACCGAGCTTAATGGTAATCTTTGGGGGAGGCCTATGTTCAGCAGTGGACTTGTGGTGGGCTGAAATGATGATGATGTTCTTTTATAACACTAAAGCAAACCCATAGTATGACAGCGACAATATTGTATTATTATGGAAATCCTCCTGTACTGAAAATAATGTTGAATTTTGGAAGTAGCCATGTCAAATTTGATACAGTTATTTTCCAATCATAATATTATTGAATGGTTTTTAAGTTTGTACTTCTTTCACGCCGCTTCGGGTATTTTAAGGTATTTCGGGTAATGCAAGCAAATATCAATAATGCGATAAATATTTACAAAAATATTAAAAAAAATCTGGGTCAAACAACTAACTAGCCTAATAAATCCAGAAGAAACGAGCGCCATGCCATTAGTAATGAACAGTTTACTGACCTAGGCAAGAGCGACACCATAGCACGATCTCTTTGTCGGTTCTTGGTGTAACTTTTATTGGCACTCTTAATACACAGCAATAAGAGTCAGTTTGCAATATTGTCACACAAGTTCAGGAAGCGGCAAAGTATACTTTGGTCGATAAGGTCTATGACCTTGGTCTCTCAAAGATTAGTAAAATATTACCGCAAAGTAACAAAAAACTAAAACAAATATACTGCATAGAAAAGATTCAGTCAAGTCAGTACTACACATCCAAAAAAGTAAATGTTTACGGTAAGGTTCAATGTCGAATGACATTACAGATTGCAAAAGAGATAACAAAATGTTACCAACAGGATTGCAATGACCGGATTTATCCGGTCTTTATACGAGTACTTACCATAGCCTCCCGGTCGGAGACGCTCTGTGCCGCCGGGTCCTGCTGTTGCTCGTCGACTAAGGATAGAGGGAGGGGTGAGCTCTTTACCACAACTAATGACGTCATTCGATCTTGTCAGGTAAACAATAACGGAGACTGCAAACTTCTGGGCTTCATAATCTTGTAAAGGGTGCTTAAAAAGCTCCCCCGCACGCCACACTTCCGCGGCAAGTACAGCTTCATCGCTGACGATCTCTGATTATGCATTCTATGGGACGTCGTCATGAGAACTTTTCTATTTAGGGCATTGTATTCTCAGATTATGCCAAAAGTATACAGGAGGACTGGCATGACCCAACCGTTATACGCGCGTGCTTCGTCAACGCCCCACAATAGGCTCTTCAACCTATTTTGCTAAGCGTGCTAACAACAAATCGCAAACCAATTGGTTTATACCACTGACCGAATAAAAAAACCAATATACCAAATATTTCAGTCTCGGAAAGGTACGTTATTTTTTGTTTCAATTGTACCATACATATAAATAAGTTATAATGGTGACCATTAGAGATATACAATATTTGACAACCCTATGCATGCGGCAAGATTTCTTTGTTTACGAGAAACATAATATTTTTAGTTCTAAAACAAACAAGCCTTTAGGTTAATTTTTACTCGCACGCATTAGGACTTGTGAACGTTCAAAATATAAAATACTATTGTAAAAAGTATTATTGTTTGTCTGTAGGTCACCGCTCTAACTGTACCCCCCTTCTTTTTTTTATTTTTCCTTTTTATTCTCGTGGCACACATGTTGTTAAAAATGATGTCAGCCATGACAGTATTGCATATTTAAAACGAGATTTAGGATTTCAACACGGCTTTTGATATGTTGTCTGGTACAATGAACATGACTGTTGGTAATAGATATATAGTCTATTTAGATAGTTTATTACCTTTGGCCTCAGGATATCATTAGTCTGTGGTCAAAACAGTAGTCTATACACCTAGAGTGGAATTTATGATATTAGTAATCTACATATATTTAAAGCTACTGTAAATCGACATGTTGTTGCACTAATTAAAGTTTGTCTATTATCTAAACATGACATTATTTATACCATCGGCTATCGTAAGTAACCATTCACTGGAAAATAATCCTGTAGAAATGGTATAAACATTATCAGGTTTAATTTAATGTCGTGCCGTCGCACCACTACCGTATACTAACGCCATTTTCGTTTCAATAATCTAAGGAAAAAAAAAAGAGTGCTATAGAAAAGTACAAAACTATCACTCTGTATCCAGTCTCTATATAGCGTCTTATCCAATTTCGAGTCATCTATTTACATAAACTAGGCAAGTAATGCCCACACCGTTTTCGTTACAATAGATATCTGTAATCCGTTATATACGAGTGTAACCTGCAATGGAAAAAAGTATATATTACCTTTTATGTTCTGTTACCTACACATTCAACGATTATTTTGACAGTTCAAAGTCAAAGTATTTACTGCGTGTCTGATAATTATAATGTGTCATTAAGACTTAATCTCCTTTAGCAGATACTGCAAGTTACTGAAGGATTGCCTTATCTATAAAATTTTACAAAATTTCATTAACCCTATCTTGTGATGTGAATGTCTTAAAAGTGGACTAAGGACCTGTTTCAATATCCAATCTGTTGCTAGATTACCTACTAAAAGTAGATATTTGCTTGTAACTCTATACAAGTCACAATAGATTCAATTCCATCCGAATCATTAAAAAAGCCTTAGGAAAAATATCAGATAAATTTCACCCCCATCATGAGACAGCAGTACCAATTCGAACATGTCGAACCTAATTCATTTAAAATGAAAGGTGCAAGGTATGTAGTACCATATCACCAAAAGCCGATTTGTATGCTATACAAACAAAGGTTTCAGCCAGGATTCGAACCTAAAATCTAGCTACTCAAACAGGTACGTTGTCTGCCGTGTCAAACTTACCTCTGTACAAGAGCATATTTGTACACGGATAAAATTTGAGGCATGCTGTGACAGTGCATTTAATAACATAACACATTAAATTGCAAAAACTTTTTCCCTATTATTACATAACATAAATAAGAACAATTTGCAAAATCATGCAAAAACATTGATAACAAGAAATAGAATGATCTAACGAAAGAGAGACTAGACGAAGAAGCATTAGACTAAGAAAGGAATAGCGTGTAATTATAAGTTTGTTATATGTACAATGTGAGTTTCTTGTAGCACTAAAACCATGCCTACATTGATTTTAACAATTCACAAAATTAGTAACTATTTCTTAGTTGTTTTAATTATTTAATGATAAAATATATGTGAAAATATAGGTGACACAACTACACTGCAACGGATTGCTACCGTTCTAAAGATAAAAAAAACTGTTTCATGTTAAAAATAAATAACAGTACTGACTGGTTTTAAATAAGTCATTGTTTTCTACGAATAGTACTAATAATTTGTAAAACCATTCTCACTAGTTCTACATTTCATCACTAGATGGCAGTCTAGTCATCACTAGATGTTTTCCAACAGAAATCATCAGTGATGGAGAATGTCAATTTGCATTAAATACATATTGTAAAATTTAGCTAAACACATCATCTTGTCTCAAAGTAAGAAATCTTGTGTCTTATGTCACTGAGTCACTGATATGATAAATGTTTTCATATGAATTGAGTACAAACATTCATGAAGACATGTTTTCCTCTAGCTGGTATCGAAACCACGCACAAATATAGCTTTGATGGCAGTCACTCACAACTAGACTATCATGAGATACTTATTATCTGTGGCAATGTAAATAGCAATAAACAATAATTGTGAAGTAACATTATAAAAAAAAGCTGATGCTACTTGTATCAGATTAATTGCATTGCACCTTTTAGTGTCACTAGTCCTGATATAACTCATAGCATTAGAATTTAAATTGTTTCTAAGTTATCCACATGAAGGGATAACCTAATTTGACAGCTCTCATTAATTAATCATATAATAACATTTGTACCTTGTTTGCACTGTCCACATCCAACACTAACTTTGTGAATTGCCAAAATACATCCACAAACACTCAATTTATCTAAACTAGATATATGCACATATAAAACAGTGAGAATAATCACCGCTTTCAGAAATTCATATCAAGCCCTATCTGATACATAACTTCGTCCATCTCCGGGGCGAAGAAGACGCGCTCGTCGTTATTCTCTGTACTATTACCATTCACGGTCGCCGCTTCGCTTCGTGACTGCGAATCCGCTTCGCTTCGTGAATGCGAAGCCGCTTCGCTTCGTAACTGTTTGGTGGATTCATCGCCGGATTGCGAATCGCCATCAGCCTCGTTCTGCGTAGTGCACCCGACAGTCGGCAGGCCGATTATCACGCGGATCTGATCTGTCAGATGCGGGGCGGATATGATCTGATGATATATCCCTTCCGCCGTGCTGAGTATTTTGTCGACGTCCAATATCATTGACAAATCATTTACATGCTAGGAATAAAAAAGAATAACAATATTATTGTGATACCATAATTTTGTTATGTTAAATACAGCTCGCGCGAGGCGACCTTATTGACAAAAATTATTAGTACTACTGGTCATAATTAATCCGAAATAGAGAAAATTTTACGAAAGAAATAAATACAAATCCTTTTTTCAAACAAATTTAATAGGCTAATAATCCAAATAAAACGCAAAACGCGTTTTTCGTTGCAATCGCGCGGATTTCATTGTCAGCGCGTCGGCGACTTCAAACGCGGGCAGCGGACGCTCGATGAGGTCTTTATCCCGGATGTCGTCGGCCTTAACTAGTAACGCAAATATATCTTGAGACATATTTGCGTAAACTATCATAAAAAGAAAAATATCCTGCGACTACGAGACTTATATAGTTGATATTTGATGCATGATTTAGGATATGATTAGGTTATTTGATTTAGTAACGTCGTATCGGCCTGTTGTTGTTATTAGAACATAACAGATTAGTTATCAGAGAATTCAATTAAGACTTAAATAATATGAATTTTAACCATTTGTATTGTTGTAAAATAATTGATAATTATAAAATATATATATAATAATAGTAAGTACTTAAAATTATGGCTTAACTAATAATAAACTCACTTTCAAAATTTCAGTAAATCCATAATCTTTACTGATGAGAACTTCCTTCTCTGCATCGAGTATTGCAACACATATCAATAAATGGAAATTAGCACATGGCAATCCTGTCCAGAGCACCTCCCATAGCCTGAAAAGATTACGATACAACTTGAAAACATACACACACTGATTCCTGGTTTCTATCAGATGGTAGTAATTTTTTTTTCCTCCATGGAATTGCCAAATCCAGTAGGGGTGCTGTCACCATGTCCAGGTGAGAATTCCTTTTCCAAAATAGTGGTTAAACCCTAATAAAATATAACGAATCACCATTTATACTATAACTATGTATAATGGTGGTTTATGGGCTTTTATTGTAGGTCTAGTTAGAGTCAGTTATTGCAGTGCCTGCTGGAAGCTAAGAGATTCTTCCGCCATTTGCTTTAATCTGTTGTGGCACCGGCAATGTAAGATGGGATCTTATCCTTATACTACACGAAGACGCCTTGCGGCTAAGGGAGTGTTCAAGTATTGCGTAAGCAAGTAGGGAGTAGGCGGTTAACATTTTCTTTACTAGGTTTTGTAAGATAAAAAAACGTGGAAATAATTAAATTGTTTTCAAAATATAATGAATGTTTTTTTAATAATCTTACGTCCTGATTTGAGGATGGGTAGTTTCCACGATTTTCTTGTTTTCTCTTATGCAGAAGCCTTGGTCAAAAATCATTGATAGTTAGCCAACATAATACGTAAAGATGCCTATTGCAATGAAATCTTTCAAAAATACCTCATGATATCCCGGTAGGAGAACTCTCGTTTGAACCAAACGAGCAGCCATCGGAAACAAAAGTACATATTGCCCGAGTCCTTCTGTGCCAAGTGGTGAGCCAGTTCCGGGCTGGCGAATGTGAGGAGTTGCTGGAGATGCAACAGTTGCTGTTTCATGCCGGCTTGGTCCATGTCAAAGTTTGGTGCCTAAAATATTTGTATAATTTACTATCACACCTCTCAGATTTAGTTGTCGCAGAACAATTAAAAAACTTAAAGTGGAAATACAAAGCACCTCGAACATCAGTCTATTTTAGTCCACTGCTGAACTTTTACTTTATATAGAAGAATATCAACGTCTTGTTTGTATTAATGATTTACTTACAATTCTTTCCATGAATCCAGCGAAGCACCAGAAGCTATCCACCTCATTGCCCAAAAGCAGCAATAACGGTGCCAATATATCGCTCATTCCCTGTACGTAACCTAAATCGAAATTGTACATCACATAGGTCATTAGAATATCCTGCAGGACGACTAAGTTTGGGTTATTGTCACCGGCAAAGAACGGATGGGTCCGATCAGTTCTTGTAACATCCTTTTCGACCAGACTCTTTCTGTCCCTGTACTCGGAGAACCTGGATTCCTGACCGTCCGTCATAGACCTCCACTGCAACTTCATCGAGAAGTATTCTTCTGTCCTGCGTCTCTGTAGGTTTTTTATTTCCGAATGACTCATGCTCCACGGATAGTAATCTAATAAGTATTTCCATACTGAGGATCTTATCGAATGCGCTACACCCTGAAAATAATTCCAATTCTTTTTTTAAACTGAAATTTACTAAAGGTTCAGTAAAATACACGATGCTCTTTATTGCTCGTCAGCACTAAAAAATTAATACTCACCCCTCTAAATATAAGTTGCTTCACACCATCGACCTCCGCCACCCGACCTTCGGTGTCCTGCAAGCCCTCCCATTTCTCAGTTGATAGAGGTGTGCCTCTATAAAATGCGAAACTATGTAAACATTCTTTTGTGCCACAACTGGCTGAGCAAAGACCAAAAAAGTGAAGTAACATATCCATGAAAATAAACATAATGCTACACTAAGTCGTGTCAAATGTCGTTGCTAATGGAAATTGTACACGCCAACACAGAGGTCCTCACTCGTCTTGACCTTCCCATACTCGATGTAAACGCTAATGCGAAAAGATCGAAGGAAAAAGTAATGTGCGGTTCGAAAGACACGGGACGAACACAACCAGATCCGATAATAAAATGATTTGTGTTTTTGCATAAATTCGACCAGACTATAGAACCAAAGACTAGATCAGCAGTCAGCCACTACGCCACGCGGTTGTTATGTCGGTCATGTGCTTATTTATACATAACATTAGATAATCTGCCACACCAGCTCACCCCGTGGCTGTCGAGACAAAGAAGACGCAGATATTGTAGTAATCATTAAAAAAAAAACAGGATTCTGCACCGGTCGTTTTACATCATCATCATTTCAGCCTATCAGAAGTCCACTGCTGAACATAGGCCTCCCCCAAAGATTGCCACGAAGCTCGGTCCTGAGCCACCTGCATCCATCGACTTCCCGCAACACTGCGCAGGTCGTCACTCCATCTTGTGGGGGGTCGTCCTACACTGCGTTTGCCTGTACGTGGCTGCCACTCGAGAACCTTTTTTCCCCAACGGTTGTCAGTTCTGCGAGCTATGTGGCCGGCCCATTGCCACTTCAGCTTGCTGATCTTTACGGCTATGTTTTATATAATAATATATAATAGGTTGCTGAATAGACATCCAGAATAAAGAATAAACATAGTATCAAAAAGTAATACTCAGAGCTGTAGCTCTGGTCCTAATTGGAGTCTGTTCTCTGATAACTGTTTAAAGAATGTTAAAGAAATAGATGATCAATGTGCAGACCTGGGTATGCATGGTCGTGGTGGTAGCGTGGGTTTCACGCTGATGACTTCGTAGTCATCACTCTTCACCACCGTGGTAGCTTCTTCCACACCGCTCATACTCTTCGTCAGCAAGTCGGCCACCTCCTCCGAAACATCCCGCTTGCCGTTCAATGCCTCATTGCCGTAGTACACTGGAATTCGATGACATCTAAATTATTTTTCGATACACTTTTGTCTTCTTTTTTTTTTATGAGAGGGGGCAAACGAGAAAACGACGACCGACGCCCTCCTACATCTGTAACACTAGAGGCTCTGCAGATGCGTTGCCGACCTTAAAGGATATTTGGAGGGAAAATGGAGTGGGCCTCCGGTTACCTCACTCTCCGAACGAAACACAGAAACACAGGATGCCTCCTCTAGTTCACGCCGGTATTCTACGAGGCGGTGGTCCTACCCCGGTCGTGGCGAACCATTCGAACCACATCACGGTTTTGGTATGCAGGATTGTACAATTGGTGAGTGTATGTGAATTTGGCTCTGCTTACACCTGTGGATGACTGGCTTAAGTTATATCCATTTTCAGTTTTCATTTGTTTCATTATCAACAGGTGACTACGTAGTCATCGTGTTACATTACCTAATATAATATAATACATATATATAAATAAGCTCTCACAAACATATACCCGACTCTGGGATGGTTAGAAGTTAGATAATTCATTTGTTTCAACCTACTTTTGACGAGAAGTTATTTTGGTGACAGGCTAACTACATAAACGTACAAAGGTTTCGAAAAACTTATTGGTCAGCCATCCATATGGAAGACCTAACTCGAGTCTATTGGATACAGAAGTATATCTACTTAACCAATTGGCCATTGTGTTTAATGTAATATCTAAACTATGATGATACTGTAAAAAAATGGCTGTGTGTCCATACATCATGCAACATTATATAATTTCTGTTGTATAGTAAAGCTGGAACTTAATTTACCATCAGACATTGGCCTATACCATGAGGAGGATTTGCCATAATCGGTACACTCGGCAAGGGTATAGGCAATCTCAGTACCAGACACCTCGCATCATAGACGCTGCTGCCCGTCATCGGTCTACTTCATTTCGGTCTGGCATTTCTCGAGATGGATATACCGCCATCTATCGGTAGGCTTTGCGATTTTAAAAGCGTTTCCCCTAATCGCCTCTTACGATACCCACGAGTAGAAATGGGGTGGCATTACCACCACACAGCGCAAGCAAGTTCTGCTGCTAATTTTGCAGCTGCAATTTAACTTTTGATTTCGAACGTTACACAGTTATCAAAGTTCATAGCATAATATTCAATAAACAGACCTGCAATTCGACCCTATCCTGCAATTCGAAAGGGGGTACAATGATTCATTTAGCAAAATGAATCTACCAAGGTAGATATACAAAGTTATGATGAGATGAATTCTAAACTATTACTTTTCAACACTTACCACTGGAATTTTCTGTGCCACGGTTGCAATACAAACATAGAGCACATTAACAAAACTACCGAAATCCCCAAATATGTATTATACCCATTAACGGTCGATTCCAATCAGCTATCTACGGTCTCTATTGCTTACATAATTATTTGTATGGAGTTTCAAATATTTAATCTATGATCACAATTTTGTCTTGTTCCAAGATAACTCTTAAAGTAAGCAGCCTGTAAGTGCCCACGGCCTCCTTCTCAAATATCTGAGAGGGTGTAGGAGCTGGGAATGGCCCGCCACGATGCTCCAGTGCGGGTTGGCGGGCTTCACATATCCTCGAAATAATATTCTTTTATTATTTCTCAGATATGCAGGTTTCCTCACGATGTTTTCCTTCACCGCCGAGCACGTGGTAAACACAGCACATAAAATTGCTATTAACAATTTTAGTGGTGCCGGCACCGGGGATCCAACCCAGGTCACTTGTTCTCTATTATACTAAAGTGAGCGCCCTGACCTGACTAGGCTACCACGGCTCAGATAACTATTAATTTAAATAAAATAATTTTCATATAGGATACTTAACCTGAACCTGAACCTGAACGGCCTGTAAATAGTCCACAGCAGGACATAGGTCTCTTCCATAAGGAGGATTTGTCAGTATCGCCAAGTACGGCAAGCGGATTGGCAATCGCAGTACCGGACATGTGATGTTACACCTTTGACGCTGCTGCCTTTCTTAAAGGCCCATATATGTTTAATGGGAAAGGCGGGAAACGAGCAAGCGGTTCACCTGATGGTAAGTGATTACCGTCGCCCGCGTACATCTGCAACACCAGAGGAGCTGCAGGTGCGTTGCCGGCCTTTAAGGGTATTTGCGAGATGGAAGGGTGGATGAGGAGGAGGATGCGGAGGGGGACGGGGAGGGGTAGTGGACCTCCGGATACCTCACTCACCGAACGAAACGCATACAAACGATACCAACCCGGTAGAGCCGGCCCATTCGTGCAGCAGCAAAAACCGCTGCTTTGCTCTACCACATATAAAAATAATTAAGTTTCCATAATGACACAGCGACAACTAGCGCAAGTATAAATTAAAATTGTATATGTTTATAGTTATTACTTAAGATAATCCGGAGATAGCAACCGTTAGCAGAGGGGATAAGGTCAGACAAACTAGCTATTTGGTAAAAGGCAGCAATCAATATTTACCAATATCTGTAAGCTTTGAAAACGCTTCCATAGTTGTCTCATAAGGTCTCTGTCTCAAATTGGACACCAAGCTCCACACCACGTCAGTCGAGTTCTCTGTAAATATATCCAGCTCAGCAAAGGACTTGTTCAAAACTTGGGTCTCCGTGTTTGGCTCAACGACGACATAGGTGTTCCTGTCGTGTCTCGCTTTTGCGGTTTTCACGTGATTCTTGAGATAGGCTAAGAAAATCTCGGCATTGCCATGTTGAAAGTAGAAGGACATCAGCCAGACACCGGGCTTGGACGAAAACTGCATCTGTTGATTGTTACGGGATATTCGGAACGTTTTGAGATCATTTAAGGGAATTTTGATGATACGAGCTCGGGCCGTTGCATAATCAGACGTCATGTTTCCACTAAGTGTTCGTTGTCGACGTCCTGAAACATTGTATTTTGTTAAGAGATTATGAGAAAGAGAAAATTATTTTAGTGTAAAGAATTGTAACATAATTCTCACCAATAGTGTTAACCACTGCCCATTCCTGATCCTGTGTGTCTGAATCGATAGTGATCAAGTCATTAGGTCTCCACTCGATACATTTTGTGCCATCTGCATTCTGGACAATGCAAAGCATTCCAATAGAGTTGAGCTCATTGATGGAACGACCAATACAAGTCTTGAGCAGTACTCCATCTTGAGTGAATAGATCCTATAAAAGAAGAAAAATATGAAACAGTGCGACGATTATCCGAACGTCGGTCAACCTAACGTATGCTTAATCTGCTAGACCCCCCTCGCGCTTGCGGCTCTCACCCTGCACTTTCTTGTGCCCCCCGCACATATTAATTGTCAACCGTTTAGTGACCGTTAGTACAATTTTGCCGCGAAAAAAATTCGCGATTTAAAATACCTAAACGTAAACGTGTTACAAAGGACTTGTACGAAAGATAAATCCGTAATAAACGGTTAGAGAAAACCGAATCTGCAACCACGTTAATGAGCACAAGGTTGATCGACGATAATTATGGATATGACAAAATAAAAGCCGTGCATAGAAGTTTTCGATGAAAAAGCTTGAATTGGAAAATTGTAAAAATATGAAGCTCGCCTCAAACACGCATCTAGAATACAAAAAAGATCTCAACGAGAACCTATCTCTGGTCCCATTTTGTGAAAGGCAACAAACTTAGGAAAGCTATCGAATTTTCAAGCAAGCACAGACGGTTTAAACGGTTTAAGTCTAGACTTAGGCATTCCTGAGCTTCAAATACAAGGAGAATTACTGTCTACTGATTATTTTAAAACCAAACTAAGGCATTTATGTATGGAAGAAGATTATGCTCTCCAAAAAATTGACGATGTTGATGAACCTGGGCTCAATTAGAAGGCATTCCCATCAAAAAAATCTGGCTTTTATGGAAGGTTTTGTGCCCTCTGTAAAAGTTCATCAAATAAAGAACAGCAAATAAAAACTTTACTGCTTCTTGATACCACCAACTCATGCATCATGTGTAATCATAATAAAGACAAGATTATTAAAGTGAAGTTTATTCCACCTAATGTAATTTCCTTATTACAGTCCATTGATCATGGCTTTTTCAGGCTTTCAACAAGTATTATATATATATTTTATATAAATTATTGTTACAGAAGGTGGGAGAGGAGAGCTTGATAAGAAATCAAAAAAGATTGATTTGAAAAATGTGTCCTACATAGTCGGAGCAGCAAGGGACAGTGTAAAAGAACAGAATTTGAAAAAAAATTTAAAGTATAGCAAAAAATTCTCTTAGTGTGTGGAAATGACGAACAGAATATGTTGGATGTAATAAATGCCAGAAAACAAGGACAGAATTCCCCATTGGTAATAATGTGCAGAACCTACCATGTAACTTTGCTGCTTGCTCGAATTTTACTGTCAATGTACATAAAATGTCACTATTTACATTTAAAATGTACACTATCACGAGTTCAAAGGCACAGATGTAATTTTTTAGTATAGTACAAATGTGTTAAAGCTGTATTCATAATTTTCTTTTTTTTATACTTTGTTTGACACAAGAATTGTGCATAACTTTTATTAACAATTATTTCTAAAAATATTGGAGACGGTGCTGTTGCTACATGTTACAAAAAAAAATACAAAACTTATAAAAAATCAATTGAAAAATACAACACAATTTATTTGTCTTATGTTGTAATTGTATTATTGTCAATTTTATGCCTATATTTCTTCAATGTAAAGTGTGTTTCCTTGATTTCGAAAATGCGAGAATATTAGATATTTTGGTGTATGTGTGCCTGTTATAAGACATTCAGGCTTCTTCTGGAACATCATTTTTGTGAGTTTGTCAATACTACTGTAGTTAATATTTTATTTTTTAATTAACAGTTATATGGTCGAGAATGAGATGTCAACAAATAGACAATTACTTCCCAGACATACATTTTCAGAAAATGTCTGCCTTGCTCAAGGCCAGTGTTATATTTATCTGCTGTATTTAGCGAAAACGTAGATTATTTATAAGAAATTAAGGCTCAGGAGTAACATCTTTGTTCTGGCAAGAACAGTTACAATGAAGAACAGTACAGGATGATTCCTCAGAGCAAATGGATTATTTTGATGACCTGTCTAGATATGCGGGTAGATGATGAATGGTATGGTGAAATTAGGAGGGTGAATAAATTTCTAGAGAAACACTCATACCTTTGTGAAAATGCGACGCAATTAAAACATACTGATAAATATTACAAAATTGCAGTAGTCAAATTACAACATAGTTTATATATACTAAATACTAAAACAATGAATACAATTAAAGAGTAGGTATACTTACTTTGCATTGGTCTGGGATATCTTCCACGGAGCTTGAAGACATTTTGTTGACAAAGCATAAATAAACAAGAAAATTTAAATGTAAATAGTCATTTAAATCACTAAGGCATAATTTCGCTAATTTACGGCATATCTTGAATAAATATTTTCACAATAAATCAGTAAAGTAATAACTATTACTATTATCTCTGTTGACGAAAAAAAAATGTTATTGTTCAATGTTAAAAATAAAATAGATTTTACTCTTTGAATTTGAAATAAAGATAAAATAAACTTAAGGCATAGCGCACAGCACAGACTGTTTAGAATAAGGCAAAAAGTTAATTCTGAAACTTTTATATTTCCTTTGTTATTTATATTTCTCAGTTTGCTAAATTCATTGCATTTTATTTTATACTTCTATAATAATCTCTGTTTACATATTTCTATAGCAGCTGGAATGGCAATCTGTTATATTTTTAAATTATCATTGTTGTCTGCTAGTGCAATAGAATAAGAACTAGATAGCAAATATATGTATGTATTCTATTACTAAATCCATCTTGACAAGGATATCCGTAACTGAAACTATTTATTTAAATTAAAATTTAAAAAAAATCTTGATGTTCTATTATTGTCATTTACTGTCAACGGTGAAAGACTGATGAACAAGTTTAGTAGTAGTTGTTAGTGGAAGGATGCATTGGATGTTTGATGGGCCTTTCAACACATCTTAGGACGGTTTCTTTCGAAATTCGCCTCTTTGCTAAAGTTTTGTATCGATATTTCATAATAATAGTTCGCTTACTAACGACGACAAGTTATATTATTTGTTAGGAAAAATCATTTCTTACCACGCGAGTCAAACTGAGGTTGACTGTCAAACTCTGGAGAGTCTAAAGCTTAAATCCGGCGAACTCGAATTAGTAAAATGATTTGGCAATAGTAATACAGTTTGGCAATCTTTGGGGGAGGCCTATGTTCAGCAGTGGACTTCTGATAGGCTGAAATGATGAATACAGTTTCAAATAATATTCCTTCTGTAAGAAAACGTTCCCACGTCGAATTCGATAAATAAAAAAGTAAATCGAAAACGCTAAAGGATTTAGGGTTATAAGGCACCTTTATATTTTAAATGAATGAGGATAAACTTAAATGTAATTAACGCAATATTCTGTAGGTCGCTTATATCCTATACCTATACAGAAACGACCTACAGAATATTGCGTACTCAGTCACAGGTGCTCATGTACTGGTAGAGTGATCGTAAATTATTATTGTATTCACATCAATCCTACAAATAAATCTAATCTATGCAAGATAAGATAATTATTGTATGTAGCTGTATGGCTACAGATCCCTTTGCTTTCTTCTTAACAAAAAAATAAAAACCATGAATTCTACACTCATTATCAAGCACTCATTTTTATAATTCACCAGTGTTCTAGCCATTCCTAAAAAAATACTTTAATCAGAATACTATTCCCATCTCTATGAATCAGAATTCGAGTCCCTATAAAAGATGCATGATTGTCCTATCTAGACCTGAATATGTTGATAATCGTTTTCTCGGAGTTTTTACACGAAAATAACAAAAATATTTTAAGGCGTTTAACAGTACGTCTATCCCAAAACACGGAACTAAACATAGCTTGAGATGTCTCAAGAAAGTGTTGCCAAAATTAGTTTGCAAGCAATCATTGTTAATTAAAAAAATTACTTATTAGTACAGGTGATGTCGATTTTATATATATTTGTATGTAATTAACAGTATTTAGTATTATTATAAAATCGTTTTATTTAAATTAGTATAAATAGTATTACACAGTTTAATTACTTTAATTTTTTTTTGTTTATTAAGTATTTACAATATATTTTTTTTAAGTCTGAATAAGGTATTGTTAAAGATTCTCCAATCCAACGACCTGCGCAATGTTGCGGGAAGTCGATGGATGCAGGTGGCTCAGGACCGAGCTTTGTGGCAATCTTTGGGGGAGGCCTATGTTCAGCAGTGGACTTGTAGTAGGCTGAAATGATGATGAAAGAGCCTCCATTGTGTTGCTATCTCATTGTTGTCAAGTCGAGTTTACTGTCATTGTCAATGTCAATAGTCGATGTCAATTCCATTGGCATTTGGCACTAGGGTCAGTGGACGCCGCTTTTATTTTTATTTTTGTTTAATCCAGTTATACATTAAACCGAAACACAAATCAACTTATCCAAAGCTAACGTAAAGTATTAAAGTAATCTTCTCTTCCAGGTTCATTTCATTTACCAAATAATAACCATGACAAATCTCGATGTAAGTTGTTTTATTTTATTTTGTTATAAACTTTTGTTATGAATACAGATGTACGATTATAAAAATAACATGCTTTAGTATCTTACAGGTTGTTATTAATATCCTTCTTTCCTAATCTCATGGACCGGAAAGTAAAGTAGAACATATTGTAATACATTTATCATTGGTCATACAAGAATCTTATATCTTATTTCTTTTATATATAATTAGGATTAATACAAACCAATTAGTACTTCTTTGAAATGTGTTCATGTTTAATGTATGCGATATCTTAGTTAGGTGATCAAACAAAACGAAATTGTGACCAAGGCTGCTGTAAAGCAATCGAAATGTCAGGACTATAAAACAAAATTAAATGCAACAAAATCCATAAATAACAGTTTCTTTTCAAATGTGTAGTGTTTGCGTAAAAACAAGAAATATATATTAAAATCAAAATAAAATTATAATTTATACAATTGAATACACAAGTTGCTGCTTTTTGCATGTAGTGATGAGATTACCTATGATGCCTATTTGCTGACTATGAGGAATTTCATGGTAGACTACAAAAGTGAATAGCTCAGAAAATGTAACGAAGTGGAAGTGACTTTGATGTAACACAGAGTTGCACCACCAACAAAATAATTTTTAACCAGCATTCAGATTGGGAACTAAATACTCTACTTTATGTTATTTAATATTTATACTAGGCCTATTAAAAATAATATTAGGCTACCTTAACCATATAAACAGATAGGGTGTTCAGAGGTATAGATACTTATTTCAATTGTTTTAACTGATTTTTCAATAGAGCTTCTTTTAAATCATGGGTTATGTGCCTGACACAATCTTAGTGTTCATGTTAACTATACAATACATAAGCTTACATAGGAGCTTCAACTAAGGTCATATAATAGATAGTATGTCATACTTTAAGTAACTGATTCTGGCATTTTAATTTCAGGTTAGTAACAGTAGTACTGACAGTAGTTCAGGATCTACATCTGATTCAAGTAGTAGCGGTAGCTCCTCAACCAGTTCAGGGTCTGGTTCAAGTAGTTCAGACTCTGAATCTTCAACCTCTACTACTCCAGCAGCGATCACTACCACCCCACCCAAGTCACCTACAAAGACGACTGAAGAAATAAAGAAGAAAGAAGAACAGAAGCCAAGGAGAGCATCTAAAGCAAAGACACCATCTTCAAGTGAAGAGGAAGTGCCTAAACCGGCAAGTCCAAAAGCCGCACCACCTAAGAGACGAGGTTCAGCCAAACCAAAGTCAGCCACTGCGGTCCTTGTTAAAGGGAAACCTGCGCCTCGAACATCAACAGGTGCAAAAGCAAAGGCAATTTCAAAAACAATACCTAAAACACAACCTAAATCTGATTCAAATACCTTGAAAAAGAAAAGTATATTCTCTCCCGACAACAGTTCTGAATCTGAATCTGAAAGTAAAGACAGTAAATCTTCAAAAACAAACCCAAAAGATTCTCCAAATAACAAGAAAGTGCCCAGAAAGTTGAGCGATGCAAAGGAAACTCCACCCTCGCCCTCAACTCCAGCAGAGACTGAAGAATCTACAGCAAAAGAAAATACAAAAAGAAGAAGCAGCAGGAATAGTGGTCCACCAGCAAAGAAGGCAGTAGAAGTTAAAAGTGCATCATCTTGTTCTTCAAGTCAATCATCTGTTGAGTCTGTCTCTTCAGAGAGTGACAGTGAGCATTCTTCAAAAAAAGAAACTTTGAAGACTGGAAAAACGAAACCTCCGTCTGTAACAAGTAAGGTATGTTGGAACAAAAGTTCTGATATAAAGCTTTCAATCATACTAACTTCACATCATCATTATCATTGCCAGACTAAATATTATCCATGTCTGAACATTTATCTTTTTCTTTTTGTGTGAGTGATGTCTCCATCGTTTTTTTGATGATTCTCTATCTGCCAAAGTTGAGAGAGATTATTTAGGTATTATACTATTTTCTCAGTTACTTAAGACAGGTTGAAGCACTGTTGAATACACTAAATAAGAAAAAAAACATGGTAACAATTGAATATGGGAGATAATACTATACTACTATGTTACTAGAAGGTGGAATGTAAACTGCTAAACATTGAACCCTCCAAAGCGCGCTTGTCACTTGTTTGTCAATCATGTTAGCAAAATCTGTTTTTTTTTTGGTTATTCTGCCATCTGACAAAATCCATCCAATAGCTCAGAGATAATTCTTATGGCTCCCATAGTATATGAATGATCACTTCCGAATATCCCTGGCATTCTGTAGTTTTGTATTTCATTAACAAATTTGTATAGCTAAAAATTCATACTAATTTGTTAACGAATTGCATAGTAAAATATTATTACTGTCATTTGTGTTATACATATTTCTGAGACCGTTCATATATTTTGTCAATGGCGCCAACAGATTCTAAGTCTGATACATTTTGGTGCTGCAATCCTATAATCATATTAATTTTTCCTTAATATCACTACATTCTCTTAAAGTTATAGTGTAGCTTTCTTCCTTCACCTCTAAAATTTTGTTTATAAGACAAATATTTGTAATAAACATGAAACATTCCTATGTAAAGTGAGTAGCCACTTGCCATTGTCTGTGTTTTATAATATATACATCACAGGCCTCTGTAGCAGCTTTCTCCAAATAATTATAAGTATAGTTTTCAATGACTCATAAACTTTTGGGTTATACTGGAATGGAATAGACTGGAAATGTAAACATGCTTTTGTACCAAAACAGATTTCCATAAACATATTATTACATTGATGGTTTTAACTATTGTTTATCAGTCTCATTTCCTACTTCTTGTCTGTTCTTCTGTCTTTGATGAACATTATGTGTTAGTCATACAATAGATTAAAGTATAATAGCAGTGTTGGAGCACACTATTATGCATAACACACCAAGACGCAAGAATGATACTGTTTGCAAGTGTATGGTCAGTCTTCACTGTTCTTCATTAATTTATGACTTCTCTTGATAGAATTCTGCCAATCGGTCATGGGCATGAGAAGTAAATGATTATAATTGAAACAAATTTTGCAGTTTTGTGCGAGGCTCTACAATCTAAGACAAAAGACAACACATATTAGTAACCACCACCAGCCTAAATTAATAATATTTACGGCTTCATTATTTTAGTTTGAATACAATCACACAGATTATTTAGAAACACAGTGAATACTTACTGTCTAATGTATGTATCACACCATGGCAGGAAAATGTTTCTCTATGCAATTGTATGGACGATTTTGACTGTACTTAGAGCCTACAATTAGATCAACTAGCATCTATTCTATTTCTATCTACTACATCTATTGTTTTTGCAGCAGGAGACAAATGCTAAGAGCGGTGACTCCAGTGAATCAGCAGTGGGAACAATGCCAAGGAAATTAACCAGGTCATTCTCAGCTCGAGCTAACAGACTGGCCAACACTTCTAGACCAGCACAAACTGACACCGACTCAGAGGCAGATGACAAGAGTAATGAAAAAAAGTGAGAATGTTTCTGTAATTAACAATTTATCCTAACTTTTTAATTTTAACTTTGGCCCGTCGTCGCCAATTACTTAAGTAATATAAGGTTATTATCATGTAAGTCGTGGACTGACAGAGACATTAGTGGTACTGGTGCGGTGAAATAGATGGTGTTATACTAACTAAATCACAAAATTATTCTTCAACATTCATAAATACATAAATCGAGTTTAGTTCAGAACTATTACAATTTAATCATGCGGTTTAGTTATTTATTTGAATTATTTGAAGTGTAACTATTATTTACTGATTTTATCGCGATTAATTAGATTTTTTTAATTTGCAACGTTTCGGGTGCTTTACAGCATCCGTGGTCACGAGGGGACCGTGGCGTTTGACGTCCTGATTTCATAGTTAACCCGGCTGCCTTCCGTTTTATAATTATTAATTTTTGGTTCGATCAACACAGAATGAGTTACCGTGTGAGTGTATTCTGCGTAGATCGGATTCGCTTAAATACAAGAAATCATTACTAAATTGTCTCGGATTCCCTAATTGTCATATTTTTATCACACATCGTGAGCGCTCAATACTCAATGGTTACATTGACATGATTCTGAATTTTAAATAACTTAAAAAAAAAGTGTTGCTATTTTATTGTATTATCTATTTTATTTATTCTATTGATATTTTCAGGGTGTTATTTAAAATTTTCTCCTTTTAAATTAATATATATTTAAGTACCAACTTTTTCTTCAAATGTCAACCTCACCAGCACACGGTGCACCTTGCTGACTCACGACGAGAATTTGGCGATCCCACAGACTAGTGATTACGATTGGCCTCTCATCAGTGGTGAGCACGGGCTAAGGTTTCTTGCAGAACATGCCTTCATTCGTTGACGTTTTTGAAAGGCTTTGGACTTATATGGGTAATTAATTGTTTTTCCTGTGACATATTATCTCAAAAGTGTTTTGTGTATATTTCGAGTTTACCGGAAGTGTAAATTGGTCCCATAAAATAGCCTTGACAACTGACGCACGTCCGCTTTGTGGTGATGTCTAGTTTCTAAATCATTGTCCTATCATGCTAAATAATCATCATAGACGTTCATCTTTCTTGGTCATACCTATCTATACTTCTTACTAATTAGTAATAGGTAAAAGTATGTAATTGCCGCTTTATTGGAGTGGCAACATTGAATTAAAACGAAACCGGCATTGTCCAAGATTCGACATTGACACTTTTTTTTGTGTCATGGTTTAACGTTAGTTTACCCACTATATTGACTCATTTGCACTAATGTGGTAAAATACAAAAAGAAAAAAAAACTCAAGGAATGGGTGATAAGTAGGTACAGAAATTATGGGATTTTGGATGGAATTGTGACGTGTGAAAAACGCAGTGGCTGAACTCAGGTCAAATACCGAAATAATGCCCTAAATCGATGCCGACCCATGGAAACTCAATGGTAACAGTGACCCGAACACTTCATGGCGCAATTCACTATAGCTTTGGAGATCCGGTATATCAATAACAGCAGATGTCTATTGTGATAAACTACGTACAATGATGGCGAAACTCTCAGTGAAACAACCCCGACTGGTCAATTGATCTTCGCCATTATCACGCCACTGTAACGCAATGCCCCTCACACTGCTGGACAAACTGGTTTAACGTTACCAGACCTGCAGTTAGAAACCATAGGTCATTCTCGCCAGAGCTGGCCCCATCGGATTACCATTTTCTTCGCAATTTAAACAATACCATTTTCTGTAAGGAAAAATGAACTTCCCTCGAGACGACAAGATGCATAGATCTTGAGGGCAAATCCTTCGATTAAATAACTATATTTTTTGTCATTAAAAAAGTTGTTTCAATAAAACGGCCCTTTCATACTCTAACCTCTATTGTAACTATTCGTTTTACTGTAATTTTGTAATCTGTATATTGCATAATAAACCATTAATATTGTATTGATTATCTTCAGCAAGGAAACAAAGAAGATTTTAAAGGGGCGGCCTCCTGTGGCAAGATCGCCTGTGGTGGCAGACACGGCGCCAGCGATGCCATCGGAACGTCGCTGCCCTGTTAGAGGATGTGATTCCAGTGGACATTTGGGTTAGTTATTAGTACAGATTTCGGTATCAGCTGAAGCATAGCTATTCACATTCTATACCGATCGTGTGAATAGCCTTTATAGGTTTGCCGCATATTGAACCTCATTTCGTATATATCTCATATCTGAAGCATCGCCTTCACACTTCACTCACCACCGCATTTAGTTTCCGCATCAAACTTTAAAGCGCCTGCTTAAGAGGACTTCGCTGGCCTAAGATATAGTATCGGGCGAGGCGTGTGTGTAGGAGACGACGCTATGTTCTTTATATTTTATACATGCACTACACTATCCGTGGATCATATAAAAGAAAGCTGTCACTCAGTTTTATTCAAATATCAGCTGGGTATGCATTTTTCGATGAATATAATCAGTGGCGATACCTCCATAGGAGGCGAAAAGCCCGGCATGCTCTACTAAAATCTACTATTGCCATACTGAATTAAAACTAAACTTCAATCTGTACCTAATTTTTTTTAATTCCAAAATATTAATATTCTGGCGCTGACATTTAAATACCTGTAATAGGTGTTATTATTTTCTGTGACATCGAATACTGTGACAGGGAATAAAGCATCGCTTGATGTAGTAAAATCTAAACCCTGATTTGTGTACTTTCCAATAATTGTCATAAATTTCTTAAAAGTCATTTGAAATGAAACTATTATTTACGAATTTTATCGCGTTTAATTTTTGATTTAAGTACCCGGCGTTTCGAGTGTTTTACAGTACCCGTGGTACCGGGGCGGCTGAGGTGTTATACGTCCCGATGTCATAGTGAACTCGGGCCACCTTTAGTATTAATTACTTATTTTTGGTCCGATCTATCCAGAAAAGTCTCACAGTATCTTGAAGTCGTGCAGTGGCATGCTTGGTTTTAATTAAATTATATTTATTACTGGATCCCAAGCCGGTGGTAGCATCCAGCCATCTTCTTTATTGAAAATAGGATGTTTTTGGCTTTGATTAACCCCGCGAATCATCCTTGACAGGGATTTGTGTTCTTTTGCGAGGATTTGAAAATTTCAAAAATGTAATTGTTTTTTGTATTCTTTTGTTTGTCGTTACATTATGCTGAGATCATTTATGGAATAGAAATTAGGTCGATGTCTTCTTACATTCATGTATAATACAGGGTTAAGAATTTGAATTTCTTGAAATTTCAAGAAAATCCCTAAGAGCTCTTCTTTCACACAGGCGTGCTCAATGGGATTAAAATGCAATGCAATATCTTCATTGCGCTGGTCACTCTGAGGCCGTCACATCATGTTCGTGGAACCAGGCTGTTGCCGCCCTTGGCGAATGTTAAAAGGTATTGTCGTGCGCAAGTCGGAAATTTTGGCCCATTTGAGTTCGAGGTGGCGAGACTTTTTTTTAATGGGAAAGGGGGCAAGCGAGGAAGCAGCTGGCCTGATGCTATGTGATTACCTTCGTCCACGTACATCTGCAACACCGTGGGAGCTGCAGGTACTATTGGTTCTAGGTACTGATTGTGGTATTTTTCAGTAGTCACAGTGCTTCGTTTCCTAACCAGGTCGGTTCTGCCCTTTTCATAAACCAACTTGGCATGGATGAACTTCTTGTGGATGTTGAAACTGTCTCGTACGACCAGGAACTCTCCAGGCATGTTCTCTGGCCCACTGCAGTATCCGTTCACGAATTTGTATTCTTGGAGTTAGAACCCGTAATGGTCTACTCATCTAAATCTCTTCTCTAGTTAAATATTGATGTTGCATTGCAATAAAATGTTAAATTAGCACCAAATTGACTTTAAATAACCGGTTTTCAGCTGAAATCTGAGAATAAAATTTGCTTCCTCTACATTCAAAACAATTTTTGCCCTCAAAACTTTATTTATTTAAATTTAGAATTAATCTGGAATAAATATCGAAAATTTTGTAATTAAAAAAAAAATTAAGTGTAAGTAAAAATTACGTTTTGGTTATTCAATGTATTGACAAATATCCTTAAACCGGGCTGATGTGTGTTCACGCAAATAATTGTCGCGGGGCAACAAAAAGGTGTTTGATGTAAATACTATTTATATACTGCAAAAAGGAGTTATAGTTCATTGGCTAGTTTTCTCTTGTGTCTAATGTTTTTAATGTTAGAAAGGATCACAAACAAGCTTACAGTCCATCTGATGATATGTAACTATCGTAAGTATACGGCAAAGGCCTCATCAAAAAAGGTCAATCCAAACGTGGCATGCATTTGTTTCGTTTGGCCCATATGCACCATATGCACCACGCGGGGCGAGCAGTTTAGTGAGGGTGGCGCCGTTACCTTCGCTCTGGCGTTTCTGACAAAGATGTAAAATTGTGCTGGTTTTGTCGGTAGGCGGGAAGGCAAGTCGCCATTTCACATGGGATGCGTGTCCAATGTACCACAACGTGACCGCAGCGTGGTGCGTTGCGGCGGCCGAGGAGCGCTCCGCCGCGGCCGTCACCCGGCGGCGCGCGCTGGCGGCGCTGCAGCAGCGACCGCGCGCCATGCCCACCATCGAACAGCGCGCCTACCAGCTGAAGGTCAAGGTGAGCCGACCTGCCGTCACTGCCGCTGCGCAGTTTGCGCTACAGCATCTATGGAAGTTTCACTTCAATAAACGTAGCAGCCTGTAAATGCGCACTGAGCAAAAATTCCCAATCATGTAAAGGGGTTTTGGAGCCGGGAAGGGTCCGTCACGCTGATTCCTTTCCGGGTTGGCCGACTGCACATCTCGAAATAGTATTTTTTATTATTTCTCAGTTCATGCCGGTTTCCTCCCGATGTTTTCCTTCACCGCTGAGGACGTGATAAATTCAGCATTTAAAATAATTTTAGTGGTGCCGGTTACGGAGTTCGCACCCTATGGAACAAAGGGAAAACCCTGCCCACTAGGCTACCACGGCTACTTCATTGCACAGCAAAACATTCAAAATATTAAAATAAGTAAATCATTTCCTATATGGTATAGGAATGGGCGGTTATGTACGTACGTAATCACAATTCAACAATATTTAATTTAATCCTTGTAGGATATGCGTTCAAAGTGGAAAGGCAGTCAAGAGCTACGGGAGAAGCTGGCTGCATCCAGCGAGGAGGTCAGCGACGAACGGGAGCCGGTGCTGGAGGGCTTCGCTCCGGATTACGACTTGAGGCTGTTCCGCGAGGCGCAGGCACTCGCAGCCATCAAGATAGAGGAGGAATTGGGAGATTTACCTTCGGATAAAGGAACCAGGTACGTTTAGTATTCAACACTTTGCTTACTTTACTTTATCAGCCTGTGAATGTTCACGGCCGGGACTTCTGCGCCCTTTGTCGGTTAATAGTCAAAACCAATATGCTCTTCTTAATTTTGAGTAGTTTTGTCTTGAAGCATGTAGTATAGTTATTTTATTGAAAACTTTAGTTTTTAAAATGCATAAATCTGTGTGCAAGCTGTTTTCATTGAACAAAGGACGTTCCTGATCTTTTTTTGTAATTATGCAGAATTTGATTTATTTTTATTGGTATAAATATTATATTGGTTTAATTATTGGTATAACTAAATACATTTTTTTATTAATAATTGCTCAAGTACCGATTGTTCAACTTCCAATTACCAATGAATACCAATTTTAATCGCGATCGGCTGAACAGTGCAGAAGTTGCTGCAGCGCCATCTAGTTGTTAAGTACAACAAAATTGATTTTTTTTCCATGAAAACCTACATATAATTGCCAATTTTCATGGTGATATGTCCAACGGTGTAGGTGTCACTCTCAGATACCAACATATATACCAAATAGTAACATTAAATATAAACAAATAATAATATAAAACAATAACACTCTCATATACCAACATTCATTTGTATATATAAATATAACAAGAGTAATGAAAATATAACTATTTTCATCCTTTTATTTTTGGTAAAATATATAATAAATTTCGACTGTTAGCCGGAAAGGTGTTGGAAGGTCCTTTTATCGAGTTAGTCTACAAATTAACCTAGAAGATGTACTGACCGTTCATCTTATCCATTGTCAGATACGTGGTGATGGGCAAGTTCATGATGGAGGTGTGGTACCAGTCGCCGTACCCGGGCGACGCGGCCCGCGTGCCGCGCCTGTTCGTGTGCGAGTTCTGCCTCAACCACCACAAGTGCGCCGCGGGCGCCGCGCGACACCGCTCCAAGTGCGTCTGGCGCCACCCGCCCGGCGACGAGGTGAGCCCGTACCGGAAGTGCACGCAG
This sequence comes from Bhutanitis thaidina, assembly GCA_029286595.1. Classification (NCBI taxonomy): domain Eukaryota; kingdom Metazoa; phylum Arthropoda; class Insecta; order Lepidoptera; family Papilionidae; genus Bhutanitis; species Bhutanitis thaidina. The sequence goes on along the minus strand of JAGSMS010000022.1, from coordinate 15,648,987 downwards.
CGACCGCGGCCCGCGTGCCGCGCCTGTTCGTGTGCGAGTTCTGCCTCAACCACCACAAGTGCGCCGCGGGCGCCGCGCGACACCGCTCCAAGTGCGTCTGGCGCCACCCGCCCGGCGACGAGGTGAGCCCGTACCGGAAGTGCACGCAGCGACCGCGGCACCGGCCGCCGTACCTGTTCGTGAGCGAATTCTGCCTCAACCACCACAAGTGCGTCTGGCGCCACCCGCCCGGCGACGAGGTGAACCCGTACCGGAAGTGCACGCAGCGAGCGCGGCACCGGCCGCCGTACCTGTTCGTGAGCGAATTCTGCCTCAACCACCACAAGTGCGCCGCGGGCGCCGCGCGACACCGCTCCAAGTGCGTCTGGCGCCACCCGCCCGGCGACGAGGTGAGCCCGTACCGGAAGTGCACGCAGCGACCGCGGCACCGGCCGCCGTACCTGTTCGTGAGCGAATTCTGCCTCAACCACCACAAGTGCGCCGCGGGCGCCGCGCGACACCGCTCCGCGCGTCTGGCGCCACCCGCCCGGCGACGAGGTGAGCCCGTACCGGAAGTGCACGCAGCGACCGCGGCACCGGCCGCCGTACCTGTTCGTGAGCGAATTCTGCGTCAACCACCACAAGTGCGCCGCGGGCGCCATTGTGTAAAGCAATTTCTTACAATATCTTTAAAACAAAATAATTGTTTAAATAATTGGATTGATGTTAATACATAACATGGGTCATATGTCCATCATACAATCGTAATGATACATGCATACATCAGCCTATTTTAATCCATTGCTGAACATGGGGCTAATCCTTGAAGCTTCCCATCACTAGTATGTTGGATTTGGGTTCGGTTTCGGAAGGATGGATATTCTGCCATAATTCGGTCGTTCAGCAGGGTGCGCAAAACATGAAGATAAAACGTACACTTTAAACCATTCTCGTAATATTTATTACTAAGAAAAAAAATACGGAAAGCAACACACGGTACGTAAAAATAATTTGTACATACCGTTATTTTATGTACCCGATGAATGCGTTTAATGGCCTGTTTACACGAACGAACGTATGAATTTACAAATTGTAGAGTTATTTACTTTAGTTATATTGTATATTTTACGGGGTGGGGTTGCCCATTGCAAGAAAACGGTAGTATGTACGAAGTATACAAATCAAAAATGCCTGCGTATGCGCCGATATATACCGTCTTAAGTATACTGTGTTTTATTTCATCAGGAAATGCGGTTATTCATTACAAACTTGTGTGTGCAGGTGTACCGTAAAGACAACCTGAGCGTATGGCAAGTGGACGGCAGGAAACACAAACACTACTGCCAGCAGCTGTGTCTCCTCGCCAAGTTCTTTCTCGACCACAAAACGTTGTACTACGACGTGGAGCCCTTCCTCTTCTACGTCATGACCTGCGCGGATGACGAGGGCTGTCACATTGTCGGTTATTTCAGCAAGGTAAGCGATTGTGCATTTGCTTCGGCGGGGGCGGATGGAAGCGTTTTTTTTTTACCTTACCAACCAAATAGCGCCAAGCTGTTAGTTCACCTGATGGTAAGTGCCTACTGCAGCTCGTGGACACCTGCAAACGTAATCAACCCAGGAAGGTTACAGGTGCGTTGTCACCCCTGAGAACTAAGATGGTATGCCTCACACCCTGGCTCTCCACTAACCACTGAACCGGAACACAGCACCGTCGCCAGTGTTGATTAGTCGCAGAAAAAGGTAAGAGCTCCTTTCTTCTTACTAAGTAGAAAATTTATGCTAAGCCCTTTCATTAATCCTTTTGACCTTTGAATTTGTAGATGTGTGTTTAACTTGTCGTTTAAACTTGTTTGAGTTTGTCGCGACATCTATGTCACCACATGCGAAGCTCAACAATGACAGACTGCGCATACAATACATCATAAGATATATAAGATCCAAATGACACCTTGGCGGAGGAGACGTCCTCCCAGGTCACGAACACCCGACCCGGCGGGTAGCTACCCTTTTCGTTCACACCTTCATCTGTCATAAATTATTATATATTTAGAATATATATTATAAAGTATTTTTGGTTGTACTTTGTGGATTTCATTCATATAGGTAGTAAAAGGGGAAAAAATAAACAAAAGTTTGTTGTTCACTGTACGTCTTCATCGCCCTGCTAACAGACGACGTTCTTACGACCGACTGAAACTAGTAAATCCTATCGACAATTATTCGAATCAAAATCCAACGGACGGTGCTGGTGTCGTTGGTCAGTTTTATAATCAGTCAGGGGAGGAGCAGGGGGGTGTAGGTAATTTTTAAGACTTGTCAGAAGTTACGCATCAGCCGTATGTTTGTCTATCGCACTGTCGACAGGTCAACCCACAATTCTACGGTCGAAGATCATAAAAGATCGGGGTGACCACGTGCCGTTAAGGCCAGGCGGGCTGTGAACGCTTTAAAGCCAGAATTCGAAGAAAAAACCTTATAAGGAAACAGAAAACGCTTGAAGTTTCCGGCTAGGACTCCCTGTACGGAGTTATTAAACAAGACCTAAACCTAGGTTCTTACCGTTGATATACAAGACATGTCCTAAAGCAGTACCTGCGGGTTAAGAGAGTCGAAAGAAGCATTTACTATCCCGATACGCTGGTGGAAGACAGAAGTGTGCACTTTACCGTTGAAAAAATTATTACGACTGAAGAGCACTACAAATCAAAATGACAAAACGAACGCTCACAGCTCTGCAGAAGCCTCGCAACTCGTTGACAGAAGTTCAGCGTGGTTCTGGAGGGGGTATAACCTAAACTAAGAGTCAAGAAGCTTTCATTTTTGTGAAAAAGAAGTGAAGACTTCGGCCAAAGTTTGTCTAGAATCGTGTAGTGAAGCCTCTCTGTAATACACTTTTCGAAAATGTACCGTGGTCCTTCCAGCGACACAGCTCCTGGTCACGGTGCACGTACAACTCAAACCTGGCTAGTGACCATTGTTTATATTTCTTCAGACTTCATAAGAGCCGAAGACTGGCCCTCGACCAGTCCATAACCGTACCGGGCTACAAATTGTAGTCAGTACTAGAGGACATAGCCTGAACAGAACGTTACTCCGACATTGAGTCTCTAGAAATCCTTAAAGCCAGTAGGGGTTGAATTCCCCATGGAGACAGTGCGTACATACATAGATTCATGACCAGAGAGATTAAAGAGGCGGCCACTTTGAATTAGAATGTTTGTAATTAATTACTATTATTATTGTTTATTTAAAAGATATATTAATTTTAATGTGAAGCAGAACTTATGCGCATATTAGTGTCACCTGATAAGACACACTACCTAGGTAGTGTGCTGGGATCAATCTTCCACGACGGACGTGTAACATTAGCCATATAACAGTAGATTTAGATTTAGTAGCTGAAGAAGGAGAATAATGTTGTTATTATAAAGGTTTTAATTTTCGTAAGAAACATGGATAAATGTTTTGCATTTATTACTCTGAATAAATTAAACAAAACTGTTAAAGATGTTCTGTTCGCACATTCCTTTTCTGTAGCGAAACTCTATGGCACAATTGTGATAGTTTTATTTGGAGAATTTAGTAAACTAAATGGATAGTTTTGATATTTTATTTGTGTCTATTACTTATGTAATGGAGCTCTTTAAGTAGTACCACTGACAATGTATAATATAGGTATACTACTAGATATCACATACAAAATCAATAATATATTTGTTTATTAACAATCCGAGATAAAAGTTCATAAATTATGTTTTTAAGAGATAGGGCATGCGGCTCATCTAATGGTAAATTGTTACCGTCGCCCACGTACATCTGCAAAACCAGAGGTGCTGCAGGTTCATTGCCGGCCTTTAAGGATATTTGGGGGATGGCAGGGATAGGAGAGGAGGGGAGTGGAGTGAGCAATTTTAATTGCGCGCTGAATTTACCATGTGCTCGGCGGTGAAAGATTGCGGCACGTTTGAGAAATAATCAAATATAGATGTTCGCAATCGTCTTAATATTCAGTTCGACGAATCGAACATCTCCCGCTTTCATTTCGTTTTGCTCGGTTTGTTTACACACGTTACGTTCAGGAAAGTTCTCGTACGTTATATTGATCAGAAAACATGTTTAACCGGAAATTCCAGTCCAATTTTCCACGAATTACAGGGCTGTCTCGGTTAGAAAGGGGCAAAACGCGTGCTACAATTTTTTTTACTATATCAATTGAAAATCTTAATAACGTTTTAACTTCACCAAATCTCGTTAAAGAATTATTATTGAGTGTGATATCGGCGTAGAAATCTGCCACCCTCTTTCCTCCCGTGGCTATAGTAAAAGGCGACAAAGGGAAAAGCCTTGAAGAAAAACACTGGCTACCGACAGATAGCAGATCGGAAAGTGGCACACTAAAGTGAAGCGCACCGATGACGGGCAGCAGCGTCCAAGGAGCGAGGTGCCTGGTAATACGATCGCCGATACGCTTGCCGAGCGTGGCGATAATGGCGAATCCGCCTTAAGGGAGAGCTCTGTGTCCTGCAGTTCCTGGACTGTTAAGGTCAGGAAAGGATCACTGATTCACCGATGATGATCTTGTTGACTTTTCGCGGGATATGGTGCCGTAGATATTTTTGCAGACGCGGAGACGCTGCGCTGTAGCCATTCGGAGTCGGAAGAAAGAAATATGAGTCATGTCAACATGCAACAAATATAATACGTCCAGACTTCGCCTGAGATAAAAACAAGGGCCCGCTAATACTTATGTACGCTCATCACTGAGCCACGCGGTCGTCTATACTAATATGAGAAATTCTTTGTATGTATATATGTGCAGTGGCGTGCATAAGACTTCGACAGGGGGTAGGCAGTGGGTATAGCCGTTGTGCCTATGTGGAGAGGAAGCTACTATGTATGTATGTATCTATGTTTGTATGTGCATATGTGTGTTACAACGACTATTTCACAGATTGTGATGGAACCTATGATGTCAGTCAGTGCTATAAGCAGTTTCAGCCTACATTTGAACAACCAACACAAATAGAAGAGTTTGTATGTTAATTCATGTTCAAATCAATCACTATTCATCACGGTCGAACGTCTGAACGGTTATGAACGAAATTCGGCAGAGGTGTGAAGGTAGGATAGGATACAGGACACTTTTTGTCTCAATTATTAAGAGAGAGATCCTCTTGGGGTGAAACCGCGAGCTGCCTATAGTTATGTTGTAATTATATCGCACCAAAATATCAATTACTTGAAATATTAGAGAAACGAACCATACCAAAAAATTATATTTATGAATATAAAAAATATAATTACTTATGTAATAATATGATTTGGGAATATCTTTTTGGCATGGCAACATTTGCGCTTATTTCTTTTACCATTTGCTCTCTTTAAGACGTAATTCAAAGTGTATGCGAAGATATATACATATATATACATGTGTAAACGATAGCAACATTAGTCAATTAATTAAGCGGCGAATAAATAACGAATTTCCTACGCGAAATTTTATTTCTCACCTACAATGAATCTGAAAATGTTTTATCTGTCATTTGAGCGTGTCGGTCCTACGCAAACTGAGCGTGACTATAGGTAGGTCGCGTACTACACCCATTGAACGTCGCCGCGTCAGCTGTGGGGTCGTCGACCGGCAGGGGGGTAGTGGGGGGTGGGAGGACACGCCTCCGAAATGCACGGCCCATCCCTAAACACCCTCGCCTCATACTTCTGCGTAAGTACGGACGGTGTGGGTTGAGATTTCGCGAAAGTACGACGCGTGATTCAGGGTTCCGCTGTTGGAAAGCGTTCGTGGTTGATTTGAGCATTTTGATTGGATTGTAATTCATGGATTATTAAAGTTTTATTTCTTTAGTATTTTCTTTTATCATGGAGCAACGCTTACACTGTTGTATAGAGTTAGCTAAGACCCATTAACGTGAAATGTACAGAAATACCATCGGATTCATAGGTTTATTTTTTAATTCTTTAGAAATAAAATTTTGAATAAATGACGTCATTGTTAGCCGTTGGCCTGTTAGATTACAAATATTACAACTTTGCCGAGAGCCTAGTTTCGGAGCGGGCGCGCAAGTAGAGATAAATAAAAAAGTGCCGAGGTACATGTGTAAATCATGTATCCGATATATTACATCGAATGGTAGTAAGCTTAAGAAGAAAAAACAGTAATGATTTCATATTTACGCGTACGCTACGGTAGTTAACCCGGCTACCGTCAGATTTTTAATTATTAATTTTTGGCCCGATCAGTCGATCGTCAGAGCAACGTCCTACGATAAGTAAGACGTTTGAAGAAAAAGAAAGAAGAAGAAGAGAAGATTCCCCCCTTATACCCCTTTGTACGTGGTAGAGACTAGCGGCAGCTTTTGCTGGTGCTCGATTGGGCCGGCTCGAGTATCGCTGCTTAGATGAAATTCGATATATACGAGAGCTGTATCTATTAACAAGTCGTATCAATGTAACTCTACTACATTACCATTTATAAATAGTTAACTGCCCTTAAAATCCCTCTGCCATATAAAGGTTTTGACGTAATCACCGCTATTTGGAGACGCACTGCCGATCGAAGCCTCCGCACACGCCTCACCTTAGATGAGATTTTGATTCTTTTATATTTATTTTTTTGAAAAATGTAGGCATAAGTTAAATCATTAAAAAAAAGAATGATTTTTTGCATTTTTTCTGAGTCTGAGTCTGAAGGGTTGTTACGTGTGAGATCCGAAGTCATCGATCTTATAGAATTTGCATAAATATTCAAATTATGTTGCGGAAGCAGTATTCATCTTATTCTTATCTTAAAAATGTTTAGGAGATATTATTGTATGATATTTATTGTTTGAGCAATATTGGCGCAACTACAACATTGGTAATTTATGTCTTGGAAACGTGACGCTTTGGGAGTCTATGTTACGATATGTCTTTTCAAATATAGACAATTTTTTGTAAAAATGACGGTCAGTAGGCAAGGCTAAATATTCAAACCCTTTTTTTAAATAGATATTTTTACTCTGTAAAATTTAATTATGTAAAATGAAAATTAAAATATTTAAGTATTTTGTTTTAACTTTTGTGACAACCCTGACTCTCGAGTGAGTTCCTGTGCTGATACCTACGCGGTGGCGGCATGCCCTCTAGAACAAAGGATTGGAACCACTGGCAGGACATATGTTTTAATACTGTGGTTTCGTGCTTAAAACGCAATCATTTTAGATCACTTTATTGTCCTTCTACACTCTACATGTTTGTATGTTATATATCTGTCCGTCTAACTTTCTATCTATCCGTATGTCACAGTAGCGGTAGTGTGCTGCACCACTAGTAGCCTCGGAGTACTTAGTGGTCAAACTTCCGGGTGCGGAATTAGAATCGGTCTCTTACACAACTTATATCTATTTTATGGCACGTTAAGATACAGACGAACCCCAAAAATGAGCCCTCGGAATAGTAAGCGCTATCTAAATGATTTGTTGCCGCAGTTTCAATAACACGGCCGTCGGCTGGGCGATTTTAATCGCGCACCGTCGGCGCAGCGGCGCGCTTTTTGTCGATTGGAAAATTGGATTATTTGTTTGAGAGAAAACGGTGGGCGACTTCGAAATTCTATGAAATAGCCTGCCGGTGAAAGGCTGGTTATAATAAAGGGGCACGTGTCTGTTCGAGAAGATTCTGGACTTGCATCGCGATATTAAAAAAAATCCCTTACAATTAATAGTAAGGGATTTTTCCTACTTTTAAAGAATTTACTATTTTTGAATGCATACTATTTAAATCCGAATTTGTTAAAACAAGTTAACTATCAATTTTGTTTTGTTATTTACAAGTACTTTATTTACGGAATTAGGTTGTAGTCTGTCAAAATATATTACAATCAATAGAAGCGAGTATGTAAGGAAGAACTAAATAGATTAAAAAAATCAGTTTTCGTGACCGTTTACCCAATCCCCAGTATTGGGTATAGGTCTGGTGGTTAGAGGTTTAGGACATTTATTTTATTCGTTTCTACCCACTTTTCGTCGGAAGTTTTTTGGAACCACTGCTTTCCGGTTGGTTACCTACCCACCCTCATATCCGGCGTTTAGGCGCACCACAAAGCTACACCACGCCACTCGCGGTAGGACAATATGTTACAGACAGTGAGAGTGATCATAGACGCACAGCATCTGAGGTAACTACTTTTTGCGTGCTCTTACAATTCTGCAAAGCGTACGAAGAAAAACGTTCTACGCGGTATCAGACTTCGAAGTAACGTTCGAAGCGATTCGTAAACAAAGCGTTTCCAGCGTGCTCTCGAACGCGAAGGGGGTTTGTGGGTCTCACGGTAAAAGAAGCAACTGGCCACTTTATTACACGCCGACATATTTTCTTCTATATTACATTCATAGCTTTTGGAAGCATGCGGTGAAAATTATCACTAAAATTAGTTGCAATATTGACAATTATTATTACAACTTATACCAGTTTCACACTTGTATGGTATTCAATTATAAAACGATATACTTTATTATAATTGAATACGCTAGGGCGAAATCGTTCGGTTCGTTATATAAATAAATAAAATGTGTTGTGTTGGTTAGGTTACGGAAGGACGGATGTTATTTAATTTAACATTAATAATTTAACGTTCCAATGCTATCAGAATCGACATGTTGACGTTGCTCTGTCTCTGCCCGCTATATTTAATGCGTTAGTCTGTCCTATCATTACCAGAGAACAGGTTATTCACCTGTCCTCCGGTAATGATTAATAATGATTAATGGGGTTTTGTGAAAAATTTGTAAAAAGCACTACAACCGTGTCGTTTGAACGTTGCCGAGTTTCTTACGCTGAGACGATTCACTAAGCTATGTCTTGATCCTTGTTTCCTCATCACGAAAAACGTGATGTCTATTGCCTTCCTTATTATGTAAAAATAGTATCTAACCTTATATAATGTGAAATTGCTTGTGTATAAAGCGTTTCATTTGTAATTGCATTTAAAAAAAAATGTTGAAATGCGAATACGGCTACATTTTTTTTGGTAAAACATGAGATTTTTAATAAAATCATAATGATCTCTCAAAGAGAACTAAATTTCCGAAAGATTAAATTTAAATCTCGAACGTGTAAAGTACAAAGTCGAATGTCACGATAATGACTCATTTACTACGTTCACAATCGCCTACGCCGTAGCGTAGCTACGCTCTTGACGTAAACGTTGTGGCTCGTAGACTGTCTACGCCGTAGTAGAGGCGTGGCTTTTTGCTGTAAATGAAAGTTGGCTATGATAATCATGCTAGGTATATGGATGATATTTTATGCTAATATAAAATGTACTGGTTTTATTTATAACTGGCGAAATGCACCGGATTCGCACGGTCATATCTGTAATGTATTAATCTAAATGCAAATGATTTAAATATACCACATAGAAATCAATTTGGACGTTCAGAAGTTATAAGCGCATACACGGACAACCGCTGATTGCGACTGTGCTTTTGTAACTTTACTCTCAGATGTTTTAAAAAGTCTGAAGGTGTAATAATTATCAATGTTCTGTCATGAAAGCTGATTTATTTCTTTTCTTTTACTTGCTATATGTATATTGGGATATGTGTCTCATTCTAGTAGCAGTAGTTTTTTTTAACTATAATTCTATTTATGGCAAAATTAATCTTATATTTATAGGTAAGTATAGCTATTGATTGCTATTCTTATTGTCTATTAAAGCCTCATACAATATATATACTCACCAAGTTTAATATGTTAATTAGAAAGATAATGTAACAAAATGTAGTTTATATCATCAAAAAAGATGGCACACGATATGGTTTCGTCTTTCTGACGTTCATATTTTGTTTTATATGATTGTGAATAAATGAGTTCTTTTTGGGTGAACAGTGTTATATTTTATTGAGAGCTCGCGGACGAGTCGGCATACTCGTATATTTTAAAACTTCATTTTCAATTATCTGTTATAAAACTTTATAATAGTTAACACAATTTGGTCGCACGGTAAAAAAAAAAAACCCTACCAGGATATCCGGGAACCCCGGCCGTGCTTGGGTGATTGACCCCCCAGACGTCTCGACGGACGTCCGTCTCTAAATCTATGTATACTTTACAATTCTTACCGAGCGTTCGAGACGTGAATACTGAGAGGACAATATGTCTGTGAAGTTTTAGCACAAGCTCCCCCCACTTCTTCCCTCACTTATGTTTGTCTCTGGCGGAAAAATAAAGCATTTAAAAAAATGTATAATTAAGTTAAGTTAATTAAAATAAGAGAGTAACGTAGCCTTTAATTTAATCTAAGTCATTTTCTTATTTTTCTATTTAATGTGGAGCAGTAGCGTCATTCAAACGTTTCTTTTTAATTACCGATCTGCTTTACTATATACTATAGTCAATATTTAAAAGCTACAGGAGAGGAATGTTTATTTTTATAAATTTGATCCATGCTAAATCAATGAGTTTAAAAGTGACATAATATTAAACCAGATAATACAGCATGCTGTTATATACATTGAGGTTGGGAAACAAAATTGGATGTTACCTGTTGGAAACACTCGTTCTAAACTATCACTGCAGCGCGCATTGCACGCTAACCACTGGTGGAGGCTCTGGCGTCCGACTCGTGGTTAAATATCCATTCGTTTTTGTCGAACCCTCCGTTTAGTGCGCGGGCGACCGCGCTGCGCTCCACAAACTCAACCGTGATGAGTTTGGGCAAATCTTCCATACATAGCATGCCATCCTTCCTCGTTATAGTTCATATTTTAAAAACGACTTAACGTTGCAACTTCTATCTGCCACTTTAGGATGTCAACCTGAAAATATTAACCCTTCTACTATAACTAGTCCCTGATATGACTCATAATAATAGAAATTAAATCGTTTCAATGTTGTTGTGACACGCATAGGATTTACTTAACTTGATAGGAACTCCTAGGCGAATAATCTTATTAATTAAATTTTTTAAGCGTGGTAGAGCCAAGCGGCGGCTTTTGCTGCAGCTCGAATGGCCCGGCTCGACCGGATTGATACCACGGCCGCGCAGAATATCGGCGTGAAGTAGAGGCATCTTGTGCTTCTGCGTTTCGTTCGGTGTGTGAGGTAACCGGAGGCCCACATCCTTTCCCTATTCCCCTCCTCTTCCCTCTCATCTCCCAAATATCCTTAAGGACCAGCAACGCACCTGCAGCATCTATGGTGTTGCAGATGTACGTGGGCGACGGTAATCTCTTACCATCGGGTGAACGGCTTGCTAGTTTGCCGTCTTTTCCATAAAAAATAATAATAATAATTGACCGATTAATATGTCTTCCCTTTTAAATGCAGCTGTTCAACTAATTCACCACATATGATCTATCATTTGAAACGATATTATCGTGTTGTGCAGACAATGAGACAGCCAGACAGACATCTGCACATGAGCAATGGATATTTTAGCAAAACTGTACACAACTTGCTGCCCCTTAAATCCAGACGAGCGGAGGCCTCCGCCTGCAGCACCGGGTCGTCGAACCGCACGCCGGGGTAGGAGGGACAGGGGGGCAGGCACTTCCCCGATCTTTAAATAAAACACTTGACACCGAAAAACCAACAACGCTCTGTGTGAAAATTTATTAGTTTTTTCTTTACTTTTAAAAAATTAGTCCGTTTATAATTTACAGATATCGTATGTTGTCACGTAGTTTTAATTGCATTATTATCGACGTCTAAAGTTCACGCAATTTACCTAACTTAAATCGCTATCTACGAATTTTGTAGTGCAATTTTGTGTAATAAAAATGTTGTACCTTTGTTAAGAGAACACAATAAATAACTTAGCTGATGGTTTTTACTCAATTTTCTTTTTCCAAAAAAATTTCCAATCGATTATTTTCTACGCACATTAACTGTTTAAAAAGCTGTAAAAACACTCAATTAAAAAAAATATTTACTAACGCGTGTTACATAAAGTTATATTTTTTTATATAATTATTGCTTACGGAAACATTTATTCCTTTACAAAGAAAGCCTTCAATTAATCGACAATTTACATATATTTAACCAAAAAAATTGAGAATTGTTTAAGAATATTAAAAATGGTATAGCTAATAAAGAATGAAGTAGTAAATGAAAATACGTGTCAATTAATATTTACAGCAACACATAAAAATAAATAATATTGAATAGGAAAAAAAAAATAACAGTACAAAACACTGGTCGATCACACGTGAGTCACGTGCACATCGGGAACACATTCTCGCGGCACCCCCTGTGACAATTTACGGATGTAAACACAGGCGTAGACGTCTAGACAGCGGGCGCGGTGGCTGTAACGCAATAAATCCAGACGGTTCATTCGCAGGGCCTTCATTAAACTGGCGCTGGCGCTCGGCCCCGCGGCCCTGTCCTGTGTTGCGACGAAATTGAAAAGTCGGGTATCGACTGACTGTAGCTGGATCGCAATTATAGACTTTTAGGTAGCCTTTGACAGCTAAATAGAACGTATCAACTACGGGTTTTACCTAAATTTACAAAAGAAAAGATAAAAAAAAAAATTCTTTTTTAAATATAGAAAAAAATTTATTAAGAATGTGATTTTTACCGAAAGTTAACAATGTCATAACATAATAATCTCCGAAGACCTTTAATTATTTTCGAACTGTGGAATTATATAGTGAATATAGATAATTGTAATTTATTTAAAAAAAAAAATGTTCAAAAACGTGAGATAAATGTCGAATGTAGGATTAATCAAAATATTCCCTACTCTGCTCACATAGATCTTATTAAGTGCATTAACCTGTGCACAACAATGATGTGAGGAGGTTAAAGCACAGCCAGAAGGACCGTCTATGGCTGTCCATAGTCGGTCCTTCTGGCCGACTTCGATCACGGAAGGAAGTTACCGTCTGTTCAGGATATTGATTTTGATTTTCAGAATTCACTCGTCATCCCTTTACCGTTGGCAAAAATAACAATACTATAAGCTCGGGGCACGGAGTATGTAGTCTAGTATGTAATTATATCTGGATATAAATCAATACAGACAAATGAAACAGTTGACTTTGTGACTGTGTTCGTTTCCTCTTAGTACGCGAACAACAGCACTCACTGCACGCACCTCTAACAAAGTAATCGATAAAATTTAATGTAGTGATAATTCGTCTATTATTCGGTGATGAAGGAAGAATTTGCGAGGAAGGTTGTTTGAGAAATAAAAGATATCACAGAAAGTTTGAGAGCTTTCTGGTAACTCTTTTCCCTCCGCCAAACCATCTTGCAAATGAGAGACAAAGAATCCCTCAGCAGTTGAAAATTAATTGGCAGTTACATTAAGTTTATAACTTACCTTTAATATGATCACTTAACGCGGGGAGTCACAACCACATTTATTATTTAAATCACATACCTTTCATAAATCGTCGCAGTAAGATTAAATCTGAGGAGTAGACAAGGCTTAAGCTTCCAGTCGGCGGGATACTCCGCAGAAACATCGATCAGCACAGAAGCACCGCTTTTGTTTATTTTTATCGATACCTATATTTCTGTTGAATCAACTAATCTTTCCTTTCGTTCATTTGTATGAGTATTACTTGGGTACGAGAAGTTGAAGACGTCTGAGTGCCTCTGTGTTTGCGCAATAAGTTCATCAATATCAGCCACTTGCAGTTCTCTGCTTTACCTTAGTGTCCTCCAATAGGGAAATACTGACCGTAACCGACTCGCTCGCTTGGACGATTGGCAACCACAGTAGCGAGAATATTATATCTTCGACTTGCTGGTCTCCATTGATGTGGATAATTTAGGTCTGTCGTATTTGAGGTGGTTTGGCAAAAACGAATTTTGCGATTTTGCCGCACCCAAATTTCAAAGACTGCGCTGTCCAACCCGCTTGCCTTATAGGCCGGCTTTTTATGATGCTTTCTTGGAAAGGCACTTTGTCCAGCAGTGGACAAAAATAGGCTGATGAAGGTACCTCAAAAGGTAAAATGGGATTTTTTTTTGCCAAACTTAAATATCACGGCTTAATTATTGAGAGAATCATTACTAGTGTGAGGGTAACGGCCCTGTCCGGTATCCGCCAGCTCGGCGTGATGAGTAACAGTTTGATGGCTCTTTGTTGAAAATAACGTTCAGGAGTGAACTTTTTAAAGTGGTTCGGTGGTTTTAGCGGTATTCGAATGCTGAATTCAGCGTGAAGTAGAGACATCTAGTGCTTTCGGTCGGTGAGTGCGGCAACCGGAGGCCCAGTACCCTCCTCCCCAAACCCCCTCCCTATCCCACCTATCCCTCAAATATCCTTAAAGGCCGGCAACCCATAGAAAAAAAAGAAAAAAAGCACGCTGATGAAGAAAAGGAAGAATATTTAATAGATAAACCGCCAGCTGTCAGAAATCACGAAAGAAATTGATCTGCATTACGTTAGGGGCTCGAACTCAAAATACTACAACTTAAATTTAAAAGTTTTGAATTTAAATTGTAAAAATCACAAGTGAATTTCTAATTTAATACAAAAACTGTTTTCAAACAATAATTCAAAAATAGACCTTATATTCTTCAGCCTTTGATTTATGATCTACTTTCTTGACGATGTAGCATTTACCATTTTACATTAAAGATCTGCCCCTGCCATGTACATATTCCTTTACCCTGTTAATATCCGTCTAAAGAAGTCCCGTCTATTAGAAATCCCTTTTGCCTTGCGTTCATCTGTAGCTGTAACGTATAACCCACCTCTCATTCTTATTCCTTTTATACTTTTCCATATTTCCATTCCATTTCTAATAGAACTTTCTTATTAATCAACACCTTCTTACTCTCATACACAGGAGAAAAACTCGTTCCTGAACTACAACGTTTCTTGCATTCTGACGCTGCCTCCGTACCAGAGGCAGGGATACGGAAGGCTGCTCATAGATTTTAGTGAGTATCTGTTTTCTTAATTGAATGTGCAAGTTGAGCCTAACGTCTGTACGAGCAGGTGTAGATGGCTGCAGGGAGTAAGTCGCGAGGTTATCACCTCTCGCGTATTCGCTTTGATTCACTGAGTCGCTGAATGCTACGGGGAGTGTTGAAATCAAAAAGTCTACGTGAACTGTTTCCTGTCCTGAGATAATGTGGAAACGAGAATTACATTGAACTAAACTGTTCTATTTTTCTTTTTCTTTTTTCTACTACTCATCATGGCGGGGTTTGCCTTAGTTGCCACGCCTGGCGAGCGGGTTGCCAACCGCAGTTTTTTTTTGTTCTGATGCAGGAAGATGCTGGTGCCCATCTCCTAATATAATTTTTTACCATTAGTCGCCTTTTACGACACCCATGGTCAGATAGGGTTGGCGCTATTCTTTACTTCCGACAGCCACACGGACTTGTCGACCTGCGCAGTGTTGCGGGAAGTCTATGGATGCAGGTGGCTCAGGACCGAGATTCGTTGCAATCTTTGGGGGAGGCCTATGTTCAGCAGTGGACTTGTGATAGGCTGAAATGATGATGATGAAGATGATGAAACTGTTCTATTGTACTCTAGCTTCTATACAAAATTATACATTGTACGGGGCCAGTTTTAGATCAATCATAAGCTCAATTAAAAAATATATATTATGAACGTTTCTTTTTCTACTTTAATAGCCTGTAAATAGTCTACTGTCGTCTGCGTCTTTTCGATCTGGCATTTTTGGAGAAGTATTGCGCCGTTTGTCTAAAGCCAGAGACATTTTATTGCCCTTTGTAGTCTCTTACGACTCGATGGGTTGAAACGGAGTGGCAGATGTTATGATCATCGCTACCACACCCTTTCGTCATCATGATCATTATCATCACGACCTGTCACCTGTCAGAAGACCACTACTGAACATGAGCCTCCGTCGGAGATCGCCACAAAGCCACTTGCATCCATCGACTTACCACAACACTGTGCAGGTGGTCACTCCATGTGGGGGTCGTCCTATACAGCACGAGGTACGCAAGAGAACCACACCTATACACAACACCAAGTTTTAGCTTCTTGGGGGCTTTTGGATTTGACTGAAAATTTTGTGATCAGTCAACTGTGTAACAAATCAAATCCTGAGTCTGTAGTAGCCACTTCTCTCTCTACACAGATGTTTTTATTTATTTTATAAATACGTTGCTCCATCCCTTCCTCTCCCCTCGAGCCATTGTAGCTGAGGCGCCGGGTGCTCAGTACAAATGTGACCTCTGTTCTGCCCCCAATAAAAATATCAAATGCTGATTTTTCTTAATTCTCTCCAATACACCAAATAAATCATGGGGAAACCTGAAAGTGAGAATGAATAAAAAAAATTCGAGGACTCGTGAAGTCCGTCAACCCGTGATGCAGCGTGGCGGACCCTTTCCGGCTCCCAAACTCTCAATAAGGAGGCGTTTGCCCCGCTGTGAGGCATTTATTGTCTGCTACTCTTACGTTGAGTACTATCCCACATCGAAAATCCTTGTGTATCGTGGCCATTTGATACATTATCTGTAGGGCGTATTATCATAGCGTGGAAGCCAAGCACTCAGTCACTGCGTCTATCGGGCCGCCAATTTTATCGATTTTGTTCTAGAAGTAATGTGGCGTCGCATCTCCGACATTACACCTTACGACTTCCGACCTTGTCGTATAGACGTTACCCGATAAGGTATAGTGAAAAAAAGTGAACTCGTCTCTGCGCTCATATGAGCACTTCCAGTACTATAATGTAGCGATATTTGGCACTTAAGATTATTAACGCCGTGTTCGAAGTTACAATTAAACAAATATTGTTTATTTCTAAAATCAATGTAAAGTTTTCATATAGCAATGTTGAAGATTACCTGATATTATAAGTTAAAGGATAATAGTCCTATAGTTTCCTTTTAAGAGTAACCGTGAGGAAGATGTTTATATAGGATTATTGTCTAGACTAGACTTCGTTCTTGTGCTACAAACTCACCCCTGTCTCCCCGAAGCGTCGGTAAAACCTCTTCTTACCTTACGGCGTCTATTTTTATTATAATATTAAAGTCTGCGACATTTAGAATATTACCCAGTGGAATATAATCATTTACTGCTAACAGTAGTAGTGGGCGTAAATCTCTTAGGAACTGCGTAGGCGTATATATGTAGGCTTTTAGTTCGCTCAAAACAGTGAAATCAATATCGAATCATATTATTTTTGAAATAGAGTCTTAAATAGTCTTAGGACTAGGTTTTGAGTTTTAATGATATTAATTCGAATTTGAGAGAGTATTATGACTATAATTCGGTATGATATAGTATTAGATTATCTTCTTTTCACCTTTAACTCAAGCTCTCCCATATGGAGAATTTACCTTGATATAGGTGTGAAGGTTATGTCAAAGGTACCGCCATTGTTTCTATCGAATGAAGCGATAGGAGTAGTACCACGATTACGCAGAATATCGGCGTGAAGTAGTCATTTTGCGCTTCTGCGTTTCTTTCGGTGAGTGAGGTAACCGGAGGCCCACTCCCCTTCCCCATCTCCCAAATCCCCTCAAGGCCGGCAACGCACCTGCAGCACCTCTGGGGTTGCAGATGTACGTGGGCGACGGTAATCACTCACCATCAAGTGAACCGCTTGCTCATTTGTCGACTTAACCATTAAAAAAAAATAGGGAAAATCCTACGTCTCAGTTTATGATGAAAAGAATACAGTATGCAGTTTCATAATGTTGGCAGACCAGTCCGTGTGTATTCTCTTCCCTTGCATTTTGTATCCTAGCACTAAAACCCCTGATTCTTGGGCAGCCTAAGTTCTACTGATGAACATATACCTTTCTAAAACAGCGACAATATAAGCTGGAACATCTATGAGAAGATCTGCCCATGCTTACCACGTTGCCGAGCACAATGTCTATAACTTCTTTAGCTTCATAAGGGTTCGGCAAATTTAGATGAATTCTCTATCGTCATTCGGTCATCTGAGCCTCGCCCTTTAGTCAGCAGGGTAGCGCTTGCAGGTGACGTTGAGTTCAGCTAAAGTTGGCATATTCCCTCTAAGACTCGAATTATAATTACGTCCTTGTATTTATTCCACTTCCTTACGTCATCTAATTTCCCTGTTCGTCATGTTTTTTGTAATATGTTATTACTCTTATTAAGCTCATACAATCATGTTTAATTACATTATAGCAATTTCGAAAACCTTACGAGTTAGTGAATAAAAGAAAATGCTAAAGCGATAAATTACAACCAAAAAAAGTATAATAAGTTCATTCATACCTGCAAACAGTTCATGCAAAGTGATGCAAAGCGCGTGAACTTTCGTGCGTGAAAAAATGGCGGTCACATTTTTTTTTCTACAACCGACCAGCCGTCGCTCACCTGAGCGGTCAACATCGTAACTCTGGGGAGAGGGGGTTTGTTTTGCCCCCGCGGGTGGAGGGCGGCGTCGCGACGCCGCGGACGTCGACCCGACCCCGATCGATGCACTGCAGTATAGATCGGTCTGCCGTCTAGACTCCCCCCTAAAGAGGGGGGTTCTAGGGGGCGGCATAGGGCCGCGAGACTTAACGGACGAATTGTAGATGCGAGGAATTTTGATGGGCAAGTTAATTATTTGTTTCGGCGACGTTCTAGGTGTTCTCTTGTTCGGGCCCCTCGGGCGGTAATTGGATATAGCAACTAATATGCGTATACTATTATTTACGGATTTTATCGCGTTTAATTTTGTTTTTATATTCCCGACGTTTCGATTGTTTTACAACAGCCGTGGTCACGGGGGGACTGTGGTGTTAGACGTCCAGATGTCATAGTTAACTCGGGCTACCTTTAGCTTTTATTTATAAATTTTTGGTCCGATGTATGCAGAATGTGCTCACAATATCTTGAGGTCGTGCAGAGGTATGCTTGGTTTTAGATTTAATTTTGTTTATTATTGGATCCCAAGCTGGCACCCAGCTCTTTTCTCTATTGAAATTAGGATGTTTATTGGTTTCAATAGCCTCGCGAATCATCCTAGAGAGGAATCGGTGATCTTTTGCGAGGATTTGTGGTCTATCAAATGTGATGTAACGCCTCTTATATATGGTAACACAGCAGGTACTGGCTCGAGTGGCCGACTCACGCGGTCACTGTGACGGAGGCGCGGAACCCGTAGCTTGTTGTCGTGCAGGATTTGTTTGACATGCTGAAGCTCGGCGGCCAAGTGTTCACTGTCACAGATCCCTCGTGCTCTCTGAAAGAAAGATTTACCAACAGTAGCTAATTGAGATGGATGTAATCATAATACGCGTATATTCTAATGCGAGGTTGCCATATTCCTTAAAAATTATAAAGTACTTTAAATTCATTCAGTGTTAGCAATTATTTCATTATTTATGAGTGATTTATACAAACATTTAAAGCGGTTTGCTAGACTTAGTTCATTTTCCATTTAAGTTCATTAGTTTATGAACATGTATTGGAATTAAACAGTATTTTTGAAATTTTGGTTAAATTTTAGAACCAAACGGCTTTTATTATACGTGAACATCTGGCCGTGATACACCTATATTTTTGGCCAGTAAAATGTTTGATTTACTTTAAAATAAAAATTTAAAATGCCTTGCATCTAGTGGTTCCGCTAGTGAAGGTACGGTACCTACAGTTTTTATGAAAATCATTATGCGTGTTATATCACTATTGATTCCGAGTCTACCGCGAGGAAATTTATATTTGATGCATGCCTACACTCTGCTTCAATTTGCGCCACTAAATAATTCGTTTTGACGTGACACTGAATATAACACACCCTTTTTTATTGTCTTTTTTGTTTTTCGGGCAAGAGTTTGGACTCTGTGCATTTATACTATATAAATATGTCTAGCGCCATCTAGTTTGTTTGTAGAATTATACATAAAATTATAAGAGCAGTTTGAAGTATACATTAATAATATGCGTCTTTAACAGTGCAAGTACATGTTTAGGCGATTTTAACTTGAAAAATAGAAGAATTTTGATAATTTATGTACTGTACGTAATGTTTTATTTTAATTTATAATTTTATATTACAAATTTGAAAGTTTGTGTTTATCGTTCAATCAGGATTAAATGAGTTCTCGTAGGATAAAATTCGTCACCGCGCCGGCAAAGCCGCGGACAGCCGCTAGTGTATATTAATGTAAACAACAAGTTCCACCAAACAGTTGAACATGCTCGTAACTTGACAAATACACAGACAGGGGGAGTGATTCCATAACAGTTGCATATTTGCCTAAGGCAGTATCCTATCGAGTTTTCATATTGTTCCCGTACATATTCAGAATACAATAGCGGTTTGTATTTGCGAGTATCTTTGAGTTCATTTTTGAAGTAGGAATGTAGCAGGATTGAACAATTTCTGTATGTTAATGTGTTTTTTAATTATTTTTTTTAATGGTTTTTTTTTAATGGCAAACCAGCAAACGGCTGTCATGATGGTAAGTGATTATCGTCAGTCACGTACATCTGCCTGTTACAAGAGGGGTTTCAGGAGCGTTACAAGCATTTAAGTTTCCTCACTTATCGTACGAAACGCAGAAGCACAAAGCACGAATGGGTTAGTACCAATGCCTCGCAGAATACCGGAGAGAAGTATCCCCCATTCGAGCAGCAGCAAAAGTCACCGCTTGGCTAACATGTATCTTTATTATAATTCCTGCAACACATTCGTCGGTTACCGTCATTAATGTGCATTTAAAATATGTAAACTTGTTTTAGTTCCAAACAAACATTCCATGTAGTCTTCTTTTAAGGATAAATTTAAAAAAGCGTATTAGCATTAATTACCGAATTGTAATACTTGGAAGCTTCGAAGCTTCTCGAAGCATTTCTACCTTGTTTGTACCTGGTTACGCTATGATCGTTATAGACGAATTAAACTAGGTTAGTTAAGCTAACTTTTGGCAAGTCGTCTATGCTCTCTCTGAACATCAATCCAAAGAATATGTATTTGAGGAAACATTTATAAAGAGATTTTTTATTACGCAGCAAGTACTGGTTCCCTTTAAAACACATTAATATACTGAAGAAACTGATTGATAATAATTTACAATTATAAATTATCAGATTCTTTGAAAAAATGTATCACTATTTAAATTTAACATATTTCTTTTTTTTCCCAACAGGTTATCTACTAACAAAAGTAGAGGGCAAAGTTGGATCCCCTGAGACACCCTTGTCAGATCTTGGCCTAATATCATATCGGTCATACTGGAAAGAAGCTTTATTAAAGAGGCTGTGTTCGGCCACCGGATCCTCACTCTGCATCAGAGATCTCAGTAAAGACTTGGCGATAGCGTCATCGGATATCGTGTCTACACTGCAAGAGCGAGGACTCATGAAATATTGGAAAGGAAAACATATAGTTTTGAAGAAACAGGTCAGTTATTTCATAGTTTTCTTTAACATTGCATTTATATGTAAGATATATATTTCAATATCTACTTTACAAACATACTTTTCGGATACTTTTTCATAAGGTCAGGTCTGAATTATTATGCTTTAGTATTTATTTTATTTGAACTCAAAGGAATCCATCGCAGCAATCGCTTTATTAGGCGCTACATTATTTTATTGATTAACAAAATATTATCGTTGTTTATACATCAATCGTCAAATTGGTTCTTTTTTGGTAACGGTGGATTTTTTTTCTTTGCATTAGCTCAATGTGTCAGCTCAGAGTAAGTATGTGTTTAGTCGTGAGAGTGTTTTCTGATCTGGACGTACTGTGTTTATTGCGTGTCTCTGACATTCTACGTCTGACTAATCATAGCTTGAAGCCTAAAGCGTTCCGGCGGATATTGGAAAGTGAAATATATCTTACGCGGATGCAGCATATATGCTTTCGATTGTTAAGTAAAAAGCGTCTTTTTGTAATTGGCATAACCTTCAGCGTTGATGGCTGCTTTGTTTTTGTCGAACAGTCTTAATCAGAATTATCGAACAGATCGCATTGCGTGTTCCTTGTTCTACATTTGTCGATGATCAAACTATATGTGATACGTGCCGCGCCAGGAGGTGCTGGAGGAGGTGACGCGGAGAGCAGAGCGCGCGCGCTGCGTGGACGCCGCGTACCTGCGCTGGTGGGCGGGAGCGATGCCGCGCTGACGTCGAGCGCCGGCGCGGGGGGCGCGCGCGCGGCCCGGCCGCCCGGCAGGGGGTGTAGGGGGCGTGGGGGGTATAGGGGCTGCGGCGCAGCGCGCGCGGTTGACGCGGCGGCCGCGTCGGCCCACGAGCAGCGCGGCGCGCGCCCTGCTCTAGCAGAGCTCTCCGTCCGCGCCCCCCTCGCCGCGCTCGGCGGGCGCGCGCGCGCCGACCTCGTGGCGCTACCCGGTGGCGCGGCGCGGCCGGCTGTGCGCCGCCGTGCACGTGGCGCGGGCCGCGCCGCCGCCGCACGGCTACGACACCGCCTAGGCCAGCGAGCCCGCGCCGCGCTCGGTACTCGCGACTGGCCAACGGAAGCAGAGCAGATGTCCGAGCACTCGGCCGCAGCTCAAACGATTGTGGAAACTGTGAGATTTATTTGTAGATCCCGACTTAGCTTTGACAACGAGCACTGAGCAATTGTTGACATTGTTGTAAATGTAAAGGTATAAAAGTAAAAGAAGATATTTTGTTAATATTTTACATTACTTTGAAATGTTAACATCCAATCTTTGAAGTGATAATAACACAAACTCGATTTAAAAAAAAATCTGCGAATCTTAATTTTGCACCTTCATGAGAGTGAGTTTTGTATAAAGTTAGGCTTTAAATTGTAACGTTTCTACATTTAGATAGCAAATTATTACGATAAGTGACATCAGACGATGTATTTAAGTTAGTAAATTCGTACGTGTATTCGTAGCTATTGTACAAAACACTATAATAAACATGTAAATTATGATATTTATATGTATAGTTTAAAATTTGTTTATAACTTTTTATTAAGTGTAAATTAAATAACATAAATGTATTTCATTCATCATGTAGTTAAAATTTCGTATGATTTTGTAAAGAAATTATAATAATCGATGTATAAATGTCAATAATGCACATAATTAAGAACACTGTAAAAAAACAAGTTTGTATAAGCAACATTAGGTGATAAGTTAAACTAATTATATTATAGATTGATAAAATTCAATGTACTTACTTAATTTTTTTATATACCACCAACATGATACATCTTAATTAATTGTTTATGGCCGCCAAATTAAATGCAATTATTGCAGTTGAAAACATGGCGATGTGAGCAGGTTCGCCCAACAAAATTCTCTTTTGGGGGCCATTTACACCATATACCTCCACGGCAAAGTTACTTATCTGCCACACACACAGAAATAAGGCTTATTTACACAATCCCAGATACTGCCCCATCGTGTACTGAAAATCTGAAATGAGATAAAAGGATCTAATGAATTTTAGACTCTTTATATTATAATTTACAAAGGCAATTTTTTTTTATATACTGCGTTAGTAAATATTACATAAGCAATAAGGATTATATAGAGATTATAGAATTTGAAGGCAATAGTAATTACGCATTGTTATTCTATAAGATCTGTTAACATTGTTTATATGTAGAACGCGTGTAACGATGCCACTTAAACGTCAATGTCATTCATTCTTGCCCGGGAAGGAAGGTAGTTTTTGATGTTTTCAATATGTTTATATTGTGAATAATCATACTGTTGGTTTTTCTTATCTTTATGGAATGACAGAGATGTGGTATATTCGTTGGGCATGTCATTATAGTAATATTAAATACGAATATTAATAAATCAATAATCTTGTCATAACATTAGAATTTGTATTGTTATGACAAGAATCTTCAAGAAATAAGTTGTTTCATTAAGGATTAAAAGTCCTAAGAAGCCACCGTTTAAGAGTTAACATAAGATAAATATTATTATTATTGTTAGATTCATAAAATAACACAAGTTGTAAACCTAATTGAATATGTTTTGTAATCAAGTAATAATATGGTAACAAAACATCACGAACAGCATTTGTGTAAACCAAATTTCTAGGGTGTTCCAAATTTCTATAGTCTGGCATTGGCATTTACCGTACATGAAATTACGTACCTTACGTAAACGTAAACGTAAACCTCAAACGATTTTTTTTTGTTAAATGACTGTACAGATTGTTATTAAGATGCGACTTTGTGTAAACTATAATGATTCCGATGTGAAATAGTGTACAGTACGAGTTTTTATGTTAAGGAAATTTTACAACTAGATCACAGAAATTATACTTAAGTAAACGCTAATTGTATTTGTTATGGTAATACTGTTACATTTATAGTATTAAAAATTCTTTAACTTCGTTATTAATTAGGATAATATCTCAACGAATATGTTTTTTTATAACTTCGTCCAATACATGTTTTTTTACTGAAATGTGCCTGTATCTTGTAAAACATTACATTGATTTTTGATTACTGAAACGGAGCAAATTTCAAAATAACATTAAATTAAAACGTTCGCATGAAAACATTTTAAGTTTCAATATTTCTTGACATGTTGCAACAATAGAAATTCTATTGTTATGACACGTGAAGGTGAATTTTGAGAACGTTCAATATTTGATAAACATTGAAAGTTCTCAAAATAACATATAAGCGATATTATAATGTACGTAGATACGAATATCGTAAATATCTACGTTTTATTAGTTTAATTGATATTCATACGTGTTAATAAAAATGAAAGTAAATTTTTGCAAATTATGCGGTTTAGCAAGTACAGTGCAATTTTGTAATTATTTTAATTTTCAATTAAATAAGAACAGTTATACAAAAGTATTAATTTAAGAGTACAATTTTAACAGGACAACGTCAGGAAGTAAAAAGTAAAAATAAAACAAGATAATTTCCGAAAAATTGGTTTCATTTCAATATCGCGTAAGTCGAAGAAAAGTGTTCTCTGTCACTTCTCTCTCTGTTCTGGTAATATTGTTTGTGTTTTTTTTTCAGTACCTGAAATAATCATATTCTGAAAGATGGAAACCATGCTTATGCCTAAATTATATTTCAGGCTCATTTGAAAAATACTTGCATCTTTTTTTAATAAAAAAAACCCTTATCTGAACTTGATAATGTTACCAAATAAATCAGTCAGTGCACTACGCGTAAATATTCTTGTTTTGTTGTTTGTTGTAATTCGCTACGCGGAGTAAAATTCGATTCTAAATGTTTATTATTTCAGAGAAGAAAATTGTCTATTTAAAAAAAATAACGTGCATCCAAACTAAACAGACCATAATAATCTGATAAAAGGTTTTATTTTCCTTGTTTTTCTTAACCTATAAACATCCACAGCTGGGCATAAAACTCGAGATTTGTCGCAATCACCACGAGGGCAGCATTTTACGTCACTGTCTAAAAAAATGTGGATAAATCGTGATGATTTCTATTCATGTGTCAAAATTATGACACGCGTCATAACTATGGAATATTATACTTGCCTTGTTTGTTTCGTCATTGACGTAAATTTGGTCGATGCCGTGGATCACTACGCACGCAACCTGCGTGTACGTAACAATTGCTCGCTTAGATGTCACGTTAATGAATAAGTGCGTTAAATGTAATGTTAAGTAAGTGCTTCGTTCGAATGAAATGTTCGTCGTCGATGAAACTTTATTAATGTAATTAATAAAGTTAAAATTAGTGGTCGAATGAAATTTACGTATTAAATGAACGAATGAAACATAAGTTTTCAATGAAATTGAATGTAAAGTCGTTATATGACGTAAGAAGTTCAAATTTCGTTTTTGCCAATTGTCATTATTTTACAATCTACCACCGTTTCGTAAGGAGGTCGAGGTTGTTAGAGAAGAAACACGCTAAAGGAACTCCGTATTTTTACTATTCGCTTTTGCCTTCCGATAACGTCCATTGTCGTGGTTGAAAATTGTTTTTATCTTTTTTTTTTAACAAGCAGCTGCTAGAAATAAAAGGCAAAGAAATTTATGTAATAAAAAAAAATTATGAGCTTTTACAATTTGGTTTTGTTCTCTTGATTCTCGATCAACACCACAAAACTACCAAATCTATAAAATATTATTAAACTCCGTTCAGCATAATTGAGCGTACATTCAAACACAAGATTTCACGTCTATAGCTTAATTGTAAATATGGGATTGTGAAGATCTTGCTTAGGTCTTATCTAAAACGCATGATGGGTAAAAGTTTATCTGTTGAATTGTGTAGGGTTTCCTTCTATTTTATTAATAAAGGTTCATATAATAAAAACGAACTCTGTCAACATAATCTATGTTGACGGAGTGACGTTTTGTTGTGTGAGCCGTGATTAGTAAAGCCCCCGTGCAGCATAAATATTATGAATGCGGGGTCGCACCACAACATGATGATGTTGGTTTAGAGCCGATTAAACATGTATTTGGGCCTGAGAGAGTTCACAGGATGCCTTGGTTGTCTTCTGTGATCTCTCTAAGAATTTCAACTGTGTGCACTATGAAACTAGATCATTATGTCATAAGAAGTACAGCGCTTCAACTTAACATCTCGTATTTGAGTGATAGGATTCTGAACGTTGTAATCAATGGTGCGAGTTCTTTCGGGTCCACAGGTACAATGGGCGTTCCGCAGGGCTCGATTATCGGCCCATTTCTTTTTCTGACTTACGTTAATGACATACCTTAATTAGTTGGGGAGTATAAATATGACATAGTGTTATTTGGTGATGATACTTCATTCATTTTCAAAATCAAGCGTCACCCTTGTTACCCACTACGAGGTGAAGAAGATTAAGTCAAAAATTTGGTTTAGCGCTAATGATGTGCTTTTAAATGGCCATAAAACTAAATGAATTAAATTTCCAACACCTTGTGTTAAATATTAAGTTACCAATGCATTTATAAATAGGGAAAGACTTAGGCATATATCCAAACTAGCTAGTAGACTTATCTCTACAGCATATACTGTCTCAGGAAAATAAGAAGTCTGACTGATGTCGAATCAGCTAGAATAGTTTAGTTTAGTTATTTCTATAGCATATTGCCACATGATACTTTACTGCAGAGACATGCAGCTTATATAGAAGCACTATTCGTCTTGCAAAAGATGACCGTAACAGCTATTTATAATCTAAATTCATGAGTTTCTCTTAGAGATAAATTTAAAGAAATTATTATTGTATCAGTTCCGCCTCTCAATATATATATATATAAAAATTTAATCTATGTTCATAAACATATTTATACATTTAATCTGATTAGGGAAGAACATAATGTAAATATACAATATTATATTGCATTCCGTAAAGTATGTTCCATGTTGGGCGTAGCAATTAGGAGGGAGGAGGAGGATTTAATTATTTATCCATAGAGTCAGTAACTCGTTCGTACACGTTTGTACAATAAAATCCCAGTAAGTGCGCAAAGGATTCCTATCTATAACCTTAAAAAAAATTAAACACTTTACAAAAAGGACTTTATAAAAAGGGTTCATAATAATATAAAGAAATACATGGATAATTGTAACCCGTGAGAATGAGTTGATAGCTCCAAAGCTGTTTCTAAATGTTGGTAATAATATAATACTGTATTATTAAAGAAATATTCGATGAAAAAAATTACAAAGTAGATGATGCATGCGAAGTTTCTTTCGCCTGTTCCTTCTCCGTATCTATCAATGTCCTCCTGACGGATTTCGGCCACGGCGATAACTTCCAAATACTATCGGCCGTTATCAGCTGCGCAGGATTGTACGCACAAGCACAGAGGCGCTCATTCATATTTACTTACCGTAATACGATGTAACACTTATTTATGCGATAATACGGATGAAATATGTACGTACACAAAACCGGATCCGGAATATCCGTAATCCGTGGAATCGTATTCATTTAGGTACGCTTTACCTAATTTTAAACATAGTCTCACATCGCCGTCTAAAGTAATCTCATGCGTAATGTGAGAGTAGTGACACTGAAAATGTAGCGTATAATTGCTTAATATCTACGCCCAGACCTACCGAGTGACGGATTATCACGGCCATTAGCGAGCAGGTAATCAATTTTTATCTGACGTCAAGCCGGGCAAAGATAAGCACATGTTAACGAACTCGATAAGCCGAGAACTTCACGCTGAACATCGGCGTAGCAATTGTTCTTGTCGCTATTATTTATGGTTGTCAAAGTATCCTACCTCTGACAGTAGTAGTCAGAGGTACGCAAGGATACGTTTACAGATAATCAGCGTAACTATTGCATTATTGAGCTGTTTACTGTGCTGGATGATGGGTATCGGAAGCGAACCACTCTAAGGAGACATTACCTGTAATGTACTGTAATGTGCCATTTAAGTACACTGCTGAACACAGATCTCTCCCAGAAATTGCCAGTAAAAGCCGACATATATTTCTTGAGAGTTTAAACCATACTCATCATGCCGAGCTAACGGGTTGGTGAGCGCAGTGTTGGTAGCCACTCGCACTGGTTGCAGCAAGACACAGAGCTGGGAGTCCATGTCTAATATAATTCTATAAAATAATCCCACAACCCAGGAGAAAGTCCTACTCTTAAGTGTTTTGTTTTTAGGGGTAAGTGCACAAACGAGCAAGCGTGTCGCCTGATGGTAAGTGATTACCGTCGCCCACGTACATCTGCATCACCAGGTCTGCATCCACCGTTGCGTTGCCGACCTTTATGGATGTTTGAGGGATGGGAGAGAGAGTGAGGAGTGGTTGGGGAAGTGGGCCTTCGGTTACCTAACTCACCGAACGAAACGCAGAGGGCCAAAATGTCACTATTTTACGCCGGTATTCTGCGTGGTACTACAGGGTAGGCTCGAACCGGCCCATTCGAGCAGCAACAAAAGCTTCCGCTTGGTTTTACCACGTACGTGTATAATCCTGGTTCCTATATGTGGGCTACGGTGAATGAATACGTAACTGACGGTGACATTAGATATGTATTGTAGTTATTGTCTGCTAACTCTACACAGGAATTTGTCATAAAATTATGTATGTGTTTCAATGTTATCTTAGAACTGAAATTATCTTTTTCTCATAGTTGGTAATTTACTTCTTGACTTTTTAACCTAATTTTGAAACAAAAATAATTGTCCTTAAATTCATTCCACACACTGTAACCGTAATGTTTAGTTTACTTTATTTAACTTTAACGTCTATCAGCAGTCGCGCCTTAATTACGGTCGAAACTAGAGCCCAAATCTGATAAAAGCTTGGTAATAACATTTGTCGTCTACTAACATTCACAATATTCTATATATAAGCACTCACGCCAGTCCCACAAGGGTAGGCAGAGATTACGGATTGCCATTTGTCACGACTCGGCGTATCAGAACAACTTCCAACCTACTTTCCGCCTTCACGGGGGGACGGGTGGCGGGCCTCGTTACTGAGCACAGAGTAACTTAAATTTGCTTAGTTTGTTCTCGAAGAGTTCCATGGCATTTTTAAGGCATTTCCTTCACTAAAAGACTTCTTTCATACGACACTTACACAGGAATGAGGGAGGCACATTTTCATGGTGCCAGCACACTACATAAGTTTTAAATAACTCAATTGCTTAAGGGCCAACTGCAAAACGTATTACGTTAGGATTGTGAACGTACGTTCCCACCACTACCTTTCCTTCCGCGGTTGTTGTTAGCGGCGTCCAAGGGAAAAGGCTTTAAAATCACAAAATAGCTGCCTACAGATGGCGGGATAACAATATCGAAAAATACCAGACCAAAATTAAGCAGACCGGTGACGTGAAGCGCCTGGGCTGCTAAGTGTCTGGTATTACAATCGCTTATCCGCATGCCGAGCGATTACAACAGTGGATTAACAGGTGGTAATGCCCACTGCTGGGCAAAGGCCTCCTCAAATATCTGAGAGTGTTTTAGAGACGAGAAGGGTCCGCCATGCTGCTTTAGTGCGGGTTGGCGGACTTCACATGTCCTCGAAATAATATTTCTCAGTCTTGCAGGTTTCCTCACGATGTTTTCTTCCACCGTCGAGCTCGTTGTAAATTCAGCATTTAAAATTGCTATTAACAATTTTAGTGGCACCGGGGATCGAACTCTAGGTCACTTCGGCTTCATAGCTGAGCGAGCTCCTTTTCACGGCTACGTTGCAGCACAGATAAACACAGCATTCAAATTTTATAGCATTTTTTTTCTTCTTTTTGCTTAGTTTTATTATTGTTGTAGTATTTATTTTATTTTAAGTTAGTGAATATTACATTTTTGTTTCTACACTTGATAAGTGTCGCATAAATGGTTTTTCTTTCTTCTTTCTTTCTTTCTATGAAACTAAAGCTAACGCCCTGACCACCAGGCTACCACGGCTCAAGGTAATTTAAGACATTAATTTTAGATTTTATTCCAGTGTCTAAAATGGTCTTCTATTCAACAAATCGATAGATTAGTTACACGTTTCATACACAGCAACGGTCGCCTCGCATCAGCAGCTGCAGTTCGTCTTCATTGTTTGTAATTATGCTACGTTCTATTGACGATACTGATTCCATTTATTATTTAGTGAGATGGCAAACAAAAAAGTGAGTCAAAGACCTCCTTTCCACCATACGACAAAATTAAACCTAACTATAAATTTAGACGGTTGCGTTTCCCGAACCAATATTTAAACAATCAAGAGAATCAATCGATTTGATTTAAACTGCAAAAAATCTGCTAAAAATCTATATCACATGCGAAGCTCAAGAATGATACTTATAGATGCAGATAATTATTCCAGATTAATCATATGTCAAGATGGCACCATCTACTGCATACACAATCCATCATCACACTCTCATAGTGCTTCTTCTTCCCGGAGGAGTAGACATACTCCCCAGGTCCCGACCTGGCGGGTAACTACCCTTTTCTTTCACACCCGGTGTTTCACACTTCGGTGTTTCATTAAACTGGGTTGCCTGCTGTTTTCTCCCGAAATTTCCAAGTTTTTCCATTCAGAATCCACAGAATGCTTTATAACTTCTATATGAAGCAATAAGAAAACGGTAAAGCGTGCCTCTCGAAGTACGGAAGCGGTTGAAAAAAAAACAAACAAAGAAAGACGTGATGTTGTATAATGATGTAGCGAGAAAATTCAACGATGCTTGGCACTATGCTGGAGCGAAACACGCCGCATGTTTATGTTAGTTTAGGATTTAATTACTGTACATTTTGCATAACGCCATTTTACATCAAAGTTCCTTGTACGATTTATAACTCATAAATTTACTAATCCACGCGCTTTTCTCTATAAATATAAGTTTAGATTCGAACTCGGAATCAAAGACTTGTTGGGAAGGTTCGCTGATCTTTGAGCCCTATAGTCCTCGATTCTTACATAAAATGTCATTTGTCGATCAAAGAAGTTGAATTTTACAAAGATAAAGCATGCGTTTGGATGTAGTAATTGTTTAAATAAACAATACAATAGTTAAAGCCAAAAATAATTTTTAACAACGTTTTAACACGTGTTTAGTTAATCAGTACTCTTCATTAGTCTATATAATTCCGCTACTGAACAAAGGAAAGTGCCAAAACAAAAGCAAAAAGCAAGCATGCATTTCTTGAAAGTTAGTCCATAAGACGCTGATCAAGCGGGTTGGTGAGCGCTGTGCCGGTATCCTTGCTCTATGGATGCTGCTCCCCAATCACGAGTCTGTAAGATTAGGTTCGGCTTGAATTCGAATCGATTTTCAGCCAACGAGGAACGAGGCTCTGGCGACCGATGCCATAGCCTCGATCCAGCACCACGTACAGGCGGAACTCCATAAAGAAATAATAAAAAGATTGTAAAAAAATATATCTTTTGAACAAAGTTACAGTTATCGTCGCAAAATAAAAGTAAAGTAGCACTGCGGAGCAGTACATTATGTTATAAAAAAGAAGGCATAATATACTTATGAATTATGCCTTCTTTCGCAAATGTCTGTCAGGGTTTTGGAGCCGGGAATGGCCCGCCACGCTGCTCCCGTGCGGGTTGGCGGGCTTCACTTATCCTCGAAATATTTATATATTTTCACCGATATGCCGGTTTCATCACGATGTTTTCTTTCACCGCTGAGCACGTGGTAAATACAGCACTTGAAATTGCTATTAACAATATTCTAGCGGTACCGACACCGTAGACTGAACCCAGGTCACTCTCGCTCTATGAAACTAAAGTGAGCGCCCTGACCACTAGGCTACCACGACACAGAACAAGAGAATATAGTCGGGTCCAATTACAATGTAAATATACTTATGAAAAGGAATAACAAAATGTTTCTAGCGACGTATCGCAAGTTTCCATGTTATTGCACAGCAGCACTGACGACGACCCTGCTCCGTGGCGGTTAGCGCACCTGCCTGTTAAACGATTGGCACCGGTTCGTATTCATTGTCGGAGTTGCACAATATTGTGCGACACGCAAGTTGTTGATTTTTCGGCTCTGGTTGTGTTATTTAGCGTCCCATGTCTCTCGGCATTGCATTTGACCCCTTCTCTGATCTCATCGCATAATTCTTCTTATCGCAACTTGCGCTACAACAATATATCCGGCTAAATTGAGAGCTGCAGATGTTATTCAGACTGTTTGTCCATCAATGATGATGATGATATTAATTTATCCCTAATGGGAAAGGCAAAGGACTTTAGTCCATACAGCCAGGTCTGATGCACGTCTACACTGTTCGAGCTGCAAAATGCGACGCTCCTAAACACCAAAGAACAAGTACCGATTTTTTTTTAATAGCGTTTGCGAGCCGCTGCTTAACGTCGCGTGATTTATGTTTTAAAAAGCGTTTATAAAATAACTATTTGTTTTCCAGGTTGGCATTACAAGTTATAATAAATACTTCAATAAGAGACAATAACCGTAAATTAGTACGATTACCGCGGTAACTTTACGTCGCCGTCGAGGTGAACACACGAAGCGGAGGTCGCGCTGTCGAAGCTGGGTTCACATTCAGCCAATATAAAAGACAATGCTCCTCAAGGGCGCGTTGGTGACCCTTCTTTGTTTTTTCACTGTCCTGAGGTTAAGTGCCAAGGGCGGTTATTATGTGGGGGACCGATGTTTTCGGGGATTTGTGGATATTAAGTTGAGTGCTCATTGTGTACGTCTAGAGTATTTTTAGGTACACATGCGGGATATTGCTTTGATTTTGCTGAGTAATTTTTTGTTTTATATCACGCATATATATAACATAAAATAGAGCCATGTGGCGGCTTTCGCTGCTGCACGAGGATGCTGGCTCGGCCGGGATTGTGCCACGGCCCACTAGAGGCATCTTGTGCTTCTGCGTTTCATTCGGTGAATGTGGTAATAGAAGACCCACCACATCACCTTCCCCACAAATATTCTTAAAGGCCAGCGTCGCGGGTACTGTGGCGTTTTCGATGTACGCGGGCGTCGGTTAATAGTTATCGACAGGTCAGTTGCTAGCAAGTTTGCCCTCTTTCCCATAAAAAAAGCTTAATTTGTTTTTGTAGATACGAAAGCTCGCAAAATTGACAATCGTTGGGGCAGGAAGGTTCTCAAGTGGCTGCCACGTACAGGCGAACGCAGTCTGGGACGACCCACCACAAAATCGAGTGATGACCTGCACAGTATTGCGGGAAGTCGATGGATGCAGGTGACTCAAGATAGTGCTCTGTGGCAATCTTTGAGGCCTATGATCGGCAGTGGACTTGCGATAGGCTGAAATGATGATGATGATGAGATTATTAAAGCGCCGATAGTTCAAAGGCCGGAGCGTCGTTTTACATAAAGCTCGTTGAATTAACAAACATCAGTTTACTATAGGTGTTACAGACAGCCCTCAATGCCGAGCGTGTATGGAGGAAGAAGAAACGACGGCCCACGTCCTGTTGCAGTGATAGCAGACAACCCATTCGATTTTGGCGAACCTAAATCTCAGAGACAAGATAGGGAGCAGTACCTTTAGTGCGCTCACTAACAAACCTGCCCAACGTAATATGAGCAAATCTTCTATGGATAGCATCCACCGACTACTTATGGGAACGGGGCACAGAGTCACTGGTACGGTGGTGCATGCAAGCCCAGCGTGCTAAGTACGAGCTAACCTAGCAGTGGACTCACAAACAAGATGATAGAGAAAAGTAAGTGAAACCAAAAATATTCGAAACTCAGGCTCTGTTCCCCTTCTCCCCCACTTCCTCCCCATCATTTGTTTTCGCGTCTGACTGGGATAGCAGAGCTAAGGAGCTATCAGTTGCAAATGATAAATTTCTATAAAAAAAAAACAAATGTTTATCGCAATAGTGCAATGGCGTGCGTAGTGGGCAGCCAAGCAGCGCACTTCTATATGGAAAGGGAGCATTCGCGATCGAGCGGAAACATCCGCAAAAAGAAATCCGCCTTTTTTTTTTTGCGGATTTACCGTTACGCTTCCTATGTTCTCTTATATTTATATGACGGCTCATTAAATTCCGCGGCGCATGTTTTGGGTTCAGTTTCTTGATAGAAGAGCCTTTACTTTCGACGGTACGAAGTTATTGATGATTGATTGCTCAGTGATTAATGACCCTACCTGCTAAGACGTTGGTTCTGGGGTGAACACGGAGATATATGAGCGACATATATATTATTTACTTTTGAATCTGTTTGTATCGCCTGAGAGCCGTGGTACTGGCCGTGGACTATCGGGTATGGGACTATATGGTCGGGTCGATCACTTTAGTTTAATAGAGCGTGAGTGATCTGCTTTGGATCCCAGGTGGAGATGTCACTAAAATTTGTTAGTAGCAATAAGTTCTGTATTTACAACCTCGACGGTGAAGGAAGACATCGTGAGGAAAACTGCATGTCTGAGACATAATAAAAAAATATTATTTCGAGGATATCTGTAGCCCGCCGATCCACACTCGAGCAGCGTGACTAGCCCTTCCCGGCTCCAAAATCCTTTCAGACGTTTGAGAAGGAGGCCTGCTGTTGCAGTTGCCACTGTCTACATGCTGAATAGCGAATACAGGATATTAAAGATGGCAAGAGCCTGTTTTTGCGAGAATACTGATTTTTTTGTCATCTATATCAGTGGTCCTCTTTGGATAATCCACTGCTGGACATAGATTTCTCCCGGTGGAGGAATTTACACATTCGCCTCGCTTGGCATGTGCGTTTGTGATCGTGGTATCAGACGCTTCGCACCTTCATCGGTCTGTACATAGGCATTGCAATTTTCAAGGCCTTTCCCTTAGGAGCATTTTACATCCCCGACAGCAAGAAAGGGGTGGCAGATTCTAAATCGATTCCATACGGCAAAGTTGCAACTAACCTAAATTAAAAAATAATGTGCAGGCTTCGGAATTCAAATCCAATATGATATTAAAGTCGACTCATAATATAAGTAGATATTAATGCAATATTATAGGTATTACAAAAAAAAAGAAGCGATTTGTTTGTAGCATTAGAATCGTTACAAAAGTAAAACATATTTTTTGTTTATTTGTCCGGTATGTCCTGGGATGAACTTGAAAACCCTCTTGGCTTGTTATGTCTTTGTATTAATCCTATTGTTTGTTTTTTTCAACAATAATATACGCAGGATTTCGAATAAAGGTAGACGAGAAATGATAAGTTATCGAAATAAGAGCTTATTAATTTCGCTCTTAGGTGGTAATTTGAAAACAAGCCCCAAATAAGCTTTAATTAGGAATAAAACAAAAATAAAAGATCCCGACGATGAATTAACATTTGGCGATGGTGGGAAAAGAATTCAGAGGCAAATGTGACCACGAAGTAATGGCGAATTGTGTAACCTAAAACTTTTGTATATAAAGTACGTGGAGAGTATATTAAGAGTTTAAGTAATGTTCGAGGGAGATGCTTGGACGCAACTTAAAGATTCGTAGAGGTCACAGGCGAAAAATCCATCTGTATATTCCGAACCCAAACGCAACAATCTCGTGATGTAGCATTATCATCTATTTATGAGTATTTTCTAATTTGGATGTGGTTTATTTCAGAATTTATATTTAATTCAATTTATATAACCGTGTCCGAGTATCTAATAAAACTATAATAATAATATAAACCAAATTATATTAGTAACAATAATAACTAGTTAATCCAGAAAATAAATTGTTCACTTATCTTATAATATGTTTTAATGACTTTGAAGATTATGTTGGCATATAAAATAAACCATTTTTCACATGTTTTAATTTAATGTAAATTTTACTGTATTGACTATGTTAATAACATTTGATAAAAAATTGCTATGGTAATGCTAATGCTATTTACAATTAAACAGCAAAACATGTGAACTAAAACTGTAACGTTCTCATAGCATGTTTTGAACGAATAAAGATTTATCTCATAACATTTTGAAATAAAAAAAATACAAAAAGGATACTTACGGAGTTTCTTTCGTCTGTATCTTCAGACTCCTCATTACGAAACGGCGGTAGATTGTAAATAATGGCGTTCGACAAACGAAATTTACATTCCCTGCCTCGAAAATAAAGTATAAATATAGAATCACAAATATCGTTCCTTGATAGATATCAATATATACAATATATATAAATAATAATAAATAAATCGTTGTATAACAAAAGATTGAGGTACCTGATGACTATGATAGATAGATGCCTTGGAGTCCACGATGAATAATAAAGGCGCCAGTGCGTCAACCATAAGGACCAAGATCGAATATTTCGTTATCAGAGATTGAGTTTTTGGTTTTCGAATTTAATAATCCGAGTGACACATCGATACATATAAGTAACATAGTAGTTTTCTTTCTTGTCATTCTGTTTGTCCGAAGAGTCCACTGCTGCATATAAGCATTGTCCTTTCACAGCAGGATTGGCAACTAGCAATGCTTCAATGCTGTGGTGAACGTTCTGGATACTTTGGTTCTTTTATCACGCGGGGAACCTTAAACATGGTAGAGCCAAGGCGGCCTTAACAGTTTCGGCTGAAGAGACTCGCGGGCAGTAGGCCCGCTGGAGAGAGAAGGATCCTCTGGTTAAATTGAGAATTTTATATATGTAATAGATGTTTATTACTGCCATCTGTTGATATCCCATTGATTTTTCTGGGATTGCCCTTTCCTTCCCGTGTTAAATTAATAAGTGTAATTTTTATAACAAGAAACTTATTTGGTTTTTAAGTTAAAAGTACAAAAACATAGCGCTGTTTAAATTTTCTTTCAGTTTGGCTTGTAATATTTAATATGTTTTTGTGACATCTTTTATTGCTCCGTTTTAATTTATTAAAGTAGATAAAGTATTACCTACGTAGAGCTGTCTGTGCAGTTTTGCAAAGCGTATGAGGATCAGTAAAATTTTATAAATTACTTCGCAATTTTCTAAGCAAATATTAACACCAATCACTTCTATACATACGTTTCTAAATGACTAAAGCAAGCTCGGAACATAAGATAAATTGATAATTTCGTCATAGAACGTCCTACTTTTCTTTTCTTGCTTTTGTTGAAAGCCCCTACAAAAGCTGGTTGATGCTCAGCACGATGGGCAGGCGGATTGGTGAACCTACTTGAGACGACGTCTATGTTCAGCAGTGAACTTGAATAGACTTATGAAGATGTAAAAGGCAATATTTTTTGAACTTTAAATTACAGGAGTGTAAACTCACAAAAGTAGAGTAACATCATTAACCTGCTAAGCAAAGGTTCCCTATCTTAAATTTTTCCGGTTTCGGCATATAAAATGGATATTTCGCCATCATTCGGTCGGCAGAGCCTCGATTGTTTGCTAGGAGGGTGTAACGTACAGACGATGATGGCTTTAGGAGAAAGCTATAATTAAAATATATTCCTCGTGAGACGGCCTTTGCCCAGCAGTGGGCTTTTACAGGCGGGTACTTTAACATGAGTCATGGATTATGAGTTTCTTTGTATTATTTCACAGAACCTACATAAGGTTTCCTCATGATGTTGTCCTTCACCGCCGAGCATGAGTGAAATTCGACCTTTTAAATTACTATCAACAATTTAAGTGTCGCCGGCACCCGTTGGTCGTACCAAGGTCACCCGCGTAATATGACATTAAGGAAGGGCACGCTTTGTGACCTGCCGTCCCAGAAATCCCTGACCACTGGGCTACCATGGTTCAGATTGTAGAGTTACGGATTGTTTTTTTAATAAAATATATATTTGAGATGATCTTGTCCACTTCGACATTTTCGATGACATCACAACTTCAGAGTACTAGGGACATTCGTCTACTGCGCAAGAGTCATTAAAGTGGCGCGAGTGCATGCCTAAAAACACAAAGGCACGCGTCCTTGTATCCGAAGTAACGTTTGTATGATAAGAACGGAAGAGAGGATGTCAGAAATATAAAGCACGACAAATCCAGCAATAATTTGTGTATAGCAAATACATGGCCGCCGGCTGGGACGTGACCCACGGCTCAGCAGTCGGATTGTACAATAAGCACTAAGCTACGCGATTATTCCATTTAAATTATATTTATTTATCACCTTTACATTTATTATAAAAAAAAAGTAATGGTGATTCATTACTTTTTTTTTCGAGACGCTTTTTAAAACCTTTTCCATGCTTTATAAGTTGCCAATAACTCTCTACATGTCTTGATGAGGAAGTCTACATGTCTTGAAACATCTTCCGACTTTCCCTCAGCATAAGCTCCTGCTTGATTTCTGACTACAATCCTGGGTTGAAGTAACGATGACGTCCTAGGTGAAACCGAAATGGCTCAGAGCCTATTCTCTTGATGACATTGAAGTTGATTTCGGATGGAAATCTCGACAATTTTTTAATATGAAAGGCGGCAAACGAGCAAGCGTATCACCTGATGGCAAATGATCACCGTCGCCCACGTACATTTGCAACACCAGAGGTGCTGCAGGTGCGTTGCCGGCCTTTGGATATTTGGGAGAAGGGACGAAGGACGAGGAGGGAGATGGGTAGGGGGTGTGGGCTTCCGGTAGCCTCACTCGGAGAACAAAACGCAGAAGCACAAGACTCTACTTCACGCCGGTATTCTGCGAGGCCGTGGTAGCAACCCGGTCGAGCCGGCCCATTCGAGCAGCAGCAAACGCCGCCGCTTGGCTCTAGTCTAAACTATAACCGACAATCCTGAGAGAAAACTAGAGATTGAAGAGCCGTACCCTGATGCCGGCAATGGCAAAGTATGGCGACCATTTCGTTACATGAAGCTGTCCAATTTTTCAAGAACTCGATGAATGTAGGCGGCACAAGACCGTGCTTTGGTCACGATACGTTGATGTCTTCTTGACTCTTTCTTGATGAGTTTCATCACAGGGATAGCTTTGCTTGCTTCTTGGTACAGAACAAATGAAAACTAAATGCTGCAGAGCGGTCACCTACCTAACAGTTGATCGCAAACAACTATGTTTAGTCTTGATATACGTTTAGATAACATCGAGAACAAATTACTGTATTAACTTTTGAATCAGTCCAATTTAAGGAATTATACGATGTTCAGGCGCTTAAACATTTTGCGGTATTACATTTCGCAATTCCCGAAATTTATTTGATCATATGACATATAACTTGATAAGAGTTATCTTAGTAAATAGAAATGTTCTTCTTCGGTTGATCCGCCATTTAGATAGATAAGAAATTCGCGCTGACGTCAGTAATGATTCAGAGTTGCTAACTTGCGCTCCTTACTGTAAAGCGGGTGTTTAACCTCGTTACTTTGTGGGACGATTAAAAATGGAACTTCGATGCTCGTTCGTTTGACTAGTTTATAGCTGTCTGGTAATAAGTGATATTTCACAAAGAGCATTGGTCAAAAACCAATTTCTATTATCAGGACTTAGAAAATAAATATGTTACAAAAGTAAATAATTCTTCTATTTCAGACTCTACTTTAGGTCTAGTTGTACGAACGCAAACTATGTTTGGACTAGTACGTTATTTATTATCTTTACCAATTTTACAGAAATCTATTTCGCTTCAGACGCGTTCACGCACTTTGTACAAATCATTCAACGTCCAAACTTGGTGAATGTCATAGACGCCGCGCCGGAGAGGAGGGCCGGGGGGAGGGGGGCAGATTCGCGAGGAGGCTTCCGCGGGCGGGGTCAGCGACCTCGCCCCCCGCACGGCGGCGCGCGGGCGCGCCAATGTCAGGGCCGGTGCAGCGGTCAGCTGACGTCTGGCGGCGCGCGGGGGCCGCGGCTCCCACTGTGAGGTGCAGTCGACTACCGAGCCTCGGCGGAGACGCACGTCTCCGCTCCGCGTCGTGCTATAAATAGAAGCAGGCGGCGGCACCGCGCGCTACTCCGGCGCCGGGGCTGTTCTCACCGAGTCAGGTACCTGAAGTAGCGCGCGGTGCTGACGCTGCGGCGACAGGAACGGAACACACGCGGGACCCTGCGACCGCCGCACGCCCATTGTACTTCATCAGGTGCTCTGGTGATGATCGTTCCAGGCGCTTGTTGGAGTACACTTACCGTGTCGGCGGCTCTCGACTTGTCCGCGCCGCTCGGATCGAGGCGCGTGGTCCGGAGCACGTGGCGACGCCCAGGGTGCCGAAGGTACGTAGACCCCGACGTGGGCGACACAAAGAGCGGTGAGTCATGGGCACGGTTGACGACCGCGCTGCACCCCACCCCACCCCCCCTTCCCTTTCACACCCTCGCTTAATTTTGCACGTACGCAAATATCATATTTGCATTGGTCATCGAACTCCCTAAAGACAGATCTGAACAAAGGCAGCTAAAACTGGTTTTCGTATATTTTTCGACGGCGTACGAACGCCGGCGCCGCCTTCTTTGGAACTTGCCGGAGCCTACGAAATGTGTCTGTGTTGCGAGACCACGCCAGCGGAGACGGCAATAAAAATACCTATATGTTTTATTTCAAAATCTGACGCGTCAACGCGATGGTTGGAGAACAAAGCGTTCCGGGAGCACGCCGAGCGACGGGTGTCACATATTTCATTACCAATATATTTTTCACCGGCTCCGCGACTACCGGGCGCACTCGAACCGTTTCACTTTCGAGTGTTTAATCATTTCACGAGCACGCGACAACCGTTCCACCCTTACCGCCTTTTGCACGTTATGCCGTGACGATAGAGATAAATTTGGCCCGAATTGTTTGTTGAAATCGCACAGATATAATGTAAACGACCAACAAAAGTACAAGTCTCGCCTGGATGACTCACAGGTATGCGTCTAATTGTCCGAGTGAACGCATAGAATCCATCGAGTTAGATTTCATATTGAAGTGAAACTGTATCGAGTGACATGGACAGGACGTTTTATCTTGAAGCTGTAGATTAGTAATTTATTTACTTTGCCAGTACCTTTTTGCGTATGTTTTTTGTAATTTCCATGTTTTAGTTAAAGTCCCAAGCAGGGATTGAGTCACTCGGTGAACGGTTTGGTAAAGATTTCTAATTCGGCCTTAGATATCGACCTTGGCCGCTTCCGTCCATTACTGAGAAATTTTGGGCCGTGCAATTTGTTTAAGGAAATTCGTGTCTATAATAATTTTATGAAATCAGTAGATGAGTAGTTTCACGACTGCGTTTATTAAAATTTTATGTCTAGAGTTAATAATTACACGACTATTTTTACGCATCCCATATAATAATAGCCAACTAAACAATAGATAAAAGCCAACTTCATATATCTATTCGCTCTTTGACTGACCATCGACCCATAGAGATACAATTTGCTATAGATTCTTGTGGTTTAGATGGGTACTAGAAAATTGTGCAAAATATTTTTTTCTAACCGAAGCGATTGAGAAAATCATCTTACGAGTATTCTCTTGTTCAAAAATCTTAGAATTTTTAACAGATCTTGAATTTTTATGCTATCTTTTAATTATTCTTTTTGGTAGATTTACTTTTAAAACAAAAAAGTAATGTCGGTAAAACATATCTGTATTAAAATGGGGAGATAATGTGTACATTTTTGTTGTAAAAATATTTAAGATTACAAAAAAAATGATTAAAATAGTGAAGTTATTTTAAGGTCTTTGTTTTATCTATGGCGCGTTATCGTTCGTAGCTTTTTTTATTGGGAGCGCTCAGATAATATAAAAGTGGGCGATTTTGTTGCAAACTACGTCTAATTAGAGAAAATATTTCTCTGTGACACATCTAACATCGGCTCATCCCTATTTGGTATATCGTTTTAAAACGGGTAAACGATCTTATGATTTAACAATAGCAAATGTCGCCTAATATGTAATTATTTCATTCCAATTAGAATTAATTAGGGTTCTATGATCTTGATTAATTATTGGATTTATTCAAATATAATTAAGAGATCCTCAGGCGTGCATTATCAGATCTTCAGCAAATGTTTATGGAATTGACTGAATGTATCCTTATTACATGTGAAAAAAGAATCGTATGAATCGGTACACTAATCAGGTAATTACAAATATAATTGAATTGAAATATCTTTCGACTTTCTATCAGCATACGCTGGTGCTTCACTTTTGACTACAATCCTGGGTAGAAGTAATGATGAAATCTTAGTTGAAACCGAAATGGCTCAGAGCTTATTCTCTTGATGACATTGAAGTTGATTTCGGATGGAAACACTGAATTATTTCATGACACCATTCTTTGCCGTAAACATTAGAACTGACGAAGTAGAAGACGCCACGTCCGTAAGAAGGAAATGACCGCAGTAAAAGAATGAAAAACCCATTCTTCTAGGTGACTGATATCACCCTTTTTTAAAAGTAGAAAATAAAAATTAAAGAACCGCTGACGATTAAGACTTTTACATTTGATTCTTCCCTTCTCGTGTCATAAGTCCTGATATGAAACATAACAATACGATTTCAATAGTTTCAAATTTATGACGCTATGGTCATAACTAACCCGCCGAAGGATATTTCTTTGAAAGTCTCAAAAATAATGCTTTTTTTTTTTAAAGATGATTTTCTAAAAGTTAAGACAAAGGAATATAGTGTAAATCAGAGCGTGTATATTAAATGTGAAATATTAGTTAAACCCGTTAACGTTAACGCTGCTTTCTGGTTCTATTAACCGGGCTAATTATGCTCGTTAACACGAATGAGATTATTTCGCAAGCTATAAAGTAATTTAATTGGGATAAAGATAAAGGTGTTTATTTTTTGTTTATCAAAATTTACGTAGGCTTATATGTTTATAAA
Source organism: Bhutanitis thaidina (assembly GCA_029286595.1). NCBI lineage: Eukaryota > Metazoa > Arthropoda > Insecta > Lepidoptera > Papilionidae > Bhutanitis > Bhutanitis thaidina. The sequence continues at coordinate 15,605,984 of JAGSMS010000022.1, read as the reverse complement.
ATTATATCATGAATACTTTAAAGTTATTTAGATTAATACAAAATGTTAATAAACCGGTACTAAGAAGAAAAAATCAATAAATATATGAGCAATCTTATCTTATCATATCAGTAATCCCTTACATTTTAGACGATAATTAATATATAATTACACGGGAGCGACACATACTAGGTATACATAAGTTATTAAAATTTGAATTGTCTGTCTGTGATTTCGTAACTGTCTTTTCCTAACCGCACTATGTTAAACTTATTTACCTAATACCTAAACACAAAAACTCGTTCGCAAAAGTTTACACTGTCCGTTTACCTGCTCGAATTGATTTTGAAAAAGAATTAACTGATTTCGATGGAAATTTTGCAGACATTATAAAAGAACTTTAGAATTTCTGCGGACCTAGTCGCGTGTGACAACTTGTATCCAACAATAGAACATATTTGAGTAATTGTTGTCATCTGCGTAAGATATATTAAGCAAACAACATGAAGTCTGGAAGGTTTGATTAAAAGCCAAAAGCCTAAGGCAGTAACCAGTATCAGACAATAACCTAAGGCACCCAGGTCTAAACACTATTCCTTTAATATGCGTGTGCGCAGGTTCAGGAACCAATAGACAAGTAGAAGATACTGCTGACGCTGAATCATGATTTTGTTTACGCAATACGAAAAATAATGCATCTATCATCGGTGAACTCGGCATAAACCATCTTTACCACATTTTGATGGATTTTTTTTTGCATTTACCTCGATACGCACAAAAAAAATTCTCCATCGCTCAGTCTAATTTAAATCTTTATTATTTAAAAGTATTTTACTGTGAATGTTCTGGAATTTTGGTTAACTATTTTGTACACTATCGTATATAGTTCTACACAGGTTTTTACTATTTTTATACAAAACTTTTAATTAAATTCCAGATTTTTTATTAGTGTGTAGTGTTGAACCCTATTTAACAGCTTTATTTTTATTTTTTATACTTTTAAAATATTGTCTATTGTGACTTTACTATAATGTTGTTTATCTGAAAACCGTACTTAATACTCAATTAGTCGTCACTGATGACCTCAGCGACAGCACAGTTGTCATCTGAACATATTTGTAGTGGTGTGGGTAAGTATTAGCGAAAGCAGAGAAAGATCTCTATATATTTTAGTATAGATCTATATATATATCTAATATTAGTATGTGTAAGGGGGAATGTACCATAACACCGCCCCCCCCCCCGCCCCCCATTAAACAAACTCACCAGCACGTGGCGCACGCTGTTACCCACAACAAACGATCTGGCAACAAAGGCTCTGGTGACCGCAGACTAATTAACACTGCGCTCTGCATATGAGCAAACCTTTAAGGAAATGCTTACCGGCTTTTTTTTTTTGGAGAAACCTATGTTAAGCAGTGGTCTTGCATGGATTGCTGATCAAAATTCAACTGACTCATCATACCCGACGTAACGCAAATGTGATAGAAACTATAATAGAAGAAGATCAACAGATTGCTCTACAAAATATGAACTTGAGACCCATGAATCAGCGAACAGGCTACAGTTAAGAAATGGCGGGCTTTATTGGTCTCGGTGATCATGTCACAAAACAAAACTATCAATGAAAAAGATCGCACTTCAAGCGTATCTCTTTCATTCTGTATCAGGGCTATGGTACAGATATTGTACCATCGGCTCTATATTATATCTGTAACAATACATACTTATGTTGTAAGTGGAAATGTTATTATAATTTCACCGTTTAACCACATGTTCGATTCTGATCAAATTTAGTATTGAGATATCTCGAAACCTGTGGAAGGACATGGAATATTTTTTATCCCGGGAATACCGCGGGATAATTTTCCACGCGGCTATAATCGCGGGCGGAAGTTTTAAAGTAAACTCAATAGATAATAACCGATGTAGTTCTATTTTAATATCGTTAATTTAAAGTTTATGTATATTATGTAATTAAAACCTAACCACGTATTTCTCATTTCTTTAAAATTTTATTATAATTAAGCTAAATATTAATTTAACAATAACAACTCTACCCTTTTTTGTTCCGTTACACGAAAAAATACGCTCGTGTTGTTGAAGTAAAGAAACTGCGATCGTTCTCGCGTACACTCGAATGAAATTTAATTATTATTATAATAATAGAATAATGGAATAACAACATTATATATATAACAACTAGATATATAATATAATAGTAAGGAAACATAATCTCAATATTTTTTCTGGAACTCAAGTCATTATTACAAGAATATACAAATATACCGACATGAGATAAGGAGAGCGAATTAAATATTGAATTATCTCATCCCTTATCTCATTAAATTCTAGAAAGCCCCATCTGTGGAATGGTAAGCCAAGAAAGCTGGGACCGATACTGGGAGTCATAGATCCTCATAGATAGAGTCCGTAAGCCAAAAATGTGTCACACAATTGTTAAGGCTGTGTTCCAGCTATTGATATAAACCACAATGTCTCTTTATTTTAATCTATATAAAATAAAATACTACTCCACAGGGCGGCTCGGTAGCAATACCCGTACGGAAAAAGTATTTGGAAGACTAACAAATAATTGTTCCGGTTCTGGATGTATGTTCATGTAGAATTTATGTATGTAAAGAGGACCCGCAACATAATTATTCTTACAACTAATGCTTTACGTATTTGGTTTAAAGAAAAAAGATTTTGCCTCTTTATTGGCAAATTTATTTTTTATTGGAAAACAGCTCAGCTATTTATTTTTTGATTATGAACAAGTAGTTACTTTAATTGGAAATGTTTACTTACCTGTACTATATATTTTGCATCGTATACATTGATTTTTTTTTTAATTTACGATTACGTAATTAATACGGGATCAACATTTTATGGTTTCAGTATTTATTAATATAATTATTACATTTCAGAATGATTACTCTGGTGGGCGTAAATAATAAATATCTCTATAGTTATTAATATACCAAAAGCGTATAAGGAAAAAGAAACAAAACTGAACGATTTTATCCGAACGACGTTTCCGAATACCAATAGACGAATATCCAAAAACGTATAAATCTTCGGAGTTTAGTTAGCTTTGGCTTAACTAAAAAAAACACGGATATACGCAAATAACTGCAATCAAAGACAGGTTTACAGGTGCGTTGCTACCCCTGAGAATGCAGTGAATGAAATGAAACGAATGAATGAATGAAATTCTTTTTTGTTCGACGTAAGAAAGATAGTTTCGTTTGTATATATTGCCACACAATCACACTCTGTAATTAAACCGACTCACTCTATCCACTCTTCACTCTCTACTCTACACAACAGTGGACGCACAGCTGGTTTAGCGATGGAAATAGATGAGGCATTTTTACATCATTAATCAAAGATGAAGCAAAAAGTCAAGTTTTCAACTAAACAGGACGAAATCCTATGTAAAGCTTATGCCATAAAATCAAAGTTAGATTTAAATCTTTAAAAATCGTTACCTTCCACGCCACTTTACGCAACTTGTCCTGTGTCGCGGAGGCAGGTCTCCTGTTGCAAGAGAATTGCATGGACAAACACCCAGACCGGGAATTATTATTTGTAATCCATACAAATAACAGCGCCGCAGCTAAACGCTTAGCCACTACGCCATCGAGTCGTTTAATGATTAGATTTAGATATGCAGTGTCAGAAACACCGACGCAACACAACCAGACACGAAAATCAATCATTTGTGGGGGTCACACTCACTGCCAACAGTCAGGTATGCAAACCACCAAGCTACTACATATCAACAAACTAACTACTACTGTATATGCAGACGTCAGAGCAAAAGTGTGTTACACGACTTTTGTCAAGGTCTTAGATACGAACCTAAGACAGCAAGCAGACATGAACACGCTGATCGCTGAGGTGAGCGATCGTAGTGTAAAGCATTTGGTCCAACAAAAGGCACGTCTTCTTCGTCTACCGAGCCGATGTGAAAAACCAACAATATTTACATATACATATATATATATATATACAGCTAGCGACTGGCCACGCCAAGTCCCTCTGGACACCCCACAAACATTGTCCCTAATGAAATAGTAATTGTGATCATAAATGTGTATAATATATATTATATCCCGTGGAATAAGGATCCTTTATATATTAAAGGATCCTTATTCCATGACATAACTAAAAGATGAAAAAAAATTCACTTACCTGTCACTGAAGCCAGTTACATAACCTGTCACTGGATTCAGTGACAGGTTATGTCGGGATCAGCAATAAGTGCCGGACCGACTAAAACTACCACGGAATTAGAGATACGCTGCTGGCGCCGGTGCGTGAGGCTGTTAACGAAAGAAATACTACCGCCAAGAACTAGACGGGGGCTAGCAATCCAACCTCTTAAGAACGAGACCTCCGCCTGCGTTACCGCCGATAAGGTTGGTCTTATTGTGCTCATAAATTAGAATTGTTCTAACGATGATGGTAATGTAAACTTTCCGATAGTTTTCAAGATATAAAATACATAGATGAAATATACTTATTAATATAGACGAATTTTAACAAGGATCCGTAACGTGCGTTGCTCTAACGAAGAATAAACAGGCCGAAGTTTTTGTAATTTTTTTATTGGTCCTGGTCTTTAAATATCAGTATGACGTATAATCCATAGACCCAATTCAATCCATTCAAAATTGATTGCGTTCGAATTTTGAACAGATATTGTTCAATGATAGTTAACCTTTTGATTTTAGATTTGAATAAAACAGATTATAAGAAAAATGTTGTGTTTCATTAATGTAATCAAATATTCAAAACATTAAGTAGGCACAAAAAATGAATTCTTACCGATTAATTTTTATCACATTCTCGTAATATTTTATTATGCCCGTTTTGCAAGTTATGATAAAGACAAGGTAGAATTATGAAATCAGCCATTGGCTATTAGAATCGCATTTTAGAGTTCAACTAAACGACATATTTAGTTCAGTATAAGAAAAAATAACACACAAAGTAGAAATTTTCTTTATGAAAATGAAGAGTGTTATGGATTAAGAATAAAATAATCGAACGAAATTAACATTATTATGTTCAGTAGCAAATATTTATTAGGTGGACATCTGGAACGGAAGAAACGTCCAGTCCGGCACTGGACGTTTCTTCCTTACCTTTCAATGGACACGCTCGGCAGATGGGGGTGAGGATCGGAGTGCCAGACGCCGCGCAACACAGCCGCTGCCCGCAACCGGTCTGTGTATTTAAAGTTTGACATATAAGAGGTGGCGAATCCATAAGTTTTATAAGTTTATACATATTTATATTCCGTGTATACAATAGGTACTTCGATCAACTAGCGTCTTGCTTATCTCGCCGTTTCATGGTCAAGTCACGACATTATTTAGGAAACAAAAAAAAAACAATGATATATCTAAGCCATGGCACTTTAGTGTTTACTTTAACATGTACCCGTAATTTAGTTGTTGTTTTGCCATGAATTTATGTGATTTTGTACTATGTAATCGTAATATTTTTGGTAGTGGCACAAACCATATGTACTTGGAACATCCAACAACTACAACATATCTCACGCCCCGCATTGGATAGATAGCAGACAAAGACCAGACGGGGAACACAACAGTTGGCACTGCTGTGACCTAGCCAGACAACTACTAGGAAAAGAAGGAGTGTGTCACCTATGGACAGACACTAGTTGTGCAAATCCGATAGCCATACAGAATCGCTGGTTTTCACACAAGGGAATTATTGGTCGCGCGATACACAAACAGACGGCTGATGCCTAGTTTTTGATGCTTCTTAAAAATTACTGACGACTCCATACCCACAGCAATTCGGTTTTTATTGATGCTCCCGTTCCATAACACAGTTTAACAAATTTCTTTCATAATAAACGCATTTGAAATTTTAATACAGGAAAAATATAAAATATTTTTTTAAATTGTAACATTATTAATGGCCGTCTCGTTATCTATGATTATTTATCTTTGTATATGCATATCTGTCTTCCAGTTACTTAGACATAGGGAATTTTATTTTGGGAATCAATGACGCGTGTATCGGACACATATTTTTTTTATCTATGTCACTATGAAAGAAGCTCTGGGACTTAAAATAAATTGGCAGACTTCAACAAGGAAATAATCTAACAAGATGGCGCTAGCCTGCTCATAACTCGAACAGCGCAACATCGCGCTATAAAATTTTTACTAATGAAAAACCCAATTTCAGTTAATATGGAAAATTATATGCAATACTATATATTCGTTACTTTATATATACTTTAGTCGTAGTTAACTCTTCACAACACCACTTTATGAACTCGCAACATCCATCGGTGACTTTATGTGGTATACCGTGTGTTCCTTAGTCTAACGCTATCGATAGATTTCTGATGTCACAGTGATAATGCAATTTACTTACACACATAAAAACTCTAGACATAGACCGGTGTGGAATTAATACTTAATTCTCTAATTAATAAACCCTTCATAGAAACATTTTCAAAACTTTCGACAATAGAACCACAAAAAATTCAATTTTTTTTAATTATATTGATTTGTTTATTTCATATTTATGTACTTGTGCTGAATAAATGTTTTTTTCTATTCCTCTCTATTCTATTACCACTAACGAAATATGTTTCTTTGTGTACAAACACCGGAGATTGTTTCAAAAGGCATGCGTGATAAATCCACGAAATTGGCGAATAATAAACGGACTTGTGTCACGATGACATTCTAAAACTAAAATAAATTATACGAATGATAAACCTTAAAGAAATGTAATAATATAATTGTTTTTTATTGTCCAGATCTAGAAATACCATTGAACGTTTGCATGCAATTTATAGATTAGCGAAAATATGAATGTTGTTGAAGTGTTTGTAAGCGCAGTGTCAATTAGTCTGTGCTGACTGGAGCCATGTTTGTTGCCGAGCAGGGTGCACCACGTACAGGTGAATTCTGGGTTACATTTCATGGAAGGTTTACTCACAACGATATAAGCGGGTTGGTGAGCGCAGTGCCCTTGGTGAATTCTGGGTTACATTTCATGGAAGGTTTACTCACAACGATATAAGCGGGTTGGTGAGCGCAGTGCCCTTGACCCAGCACTTGTGATGCTGCACCCCATCATTGGTCTATGTGATTTGGGTTCGGCAAACGGATACTCGGCAGTCATACGGTCGTCAGCAGAGTGAACCGCGCGCAGATGAATTGGCATTTGAAGAATGAGATTGTATGTACAGACAGGAAACGTATGCGCTCGTATTTATTATTGAGATGTAATTTATAATTAACTATCCGATCCTCGCGACTTTGTGTGCGTGTAAATTTTGTCGCTCCAGAAGACCAATATTCACTAGAAAGTATCCTGTAACTTATTCCATGATATAATCTACTTCTGTACCGAATTACATTCAAATCGGTACGTATTTCGTACAAGTTCGTAAGTTAGTAAGTTTAAATTTAAAATTAGTATCTAAAATGTGACAGACAAATCGAGCAAAATAAACCTTAAAACAGGGTTAGCGAGCTTAAGCTATTTATACTTGTTTTAGCTCTGTACAAAGCATTTGAATCGCTGATTTTCCTCTTGACTCACTCAAGCTTAGTTTGTTTTTTTTTATATGCAAGAATGCAAACGCATGTGGTCGTTCAGCCACGCGACTGCAAGTAATAACGTCTCCATAATATAACCTGTCGATACTCAAGTTACGATGTATCTGCTTATTTATTTAATTGCACCTATTCCATTTGTATTTTGTGATTTTGTTTTAATGATATGTTGATTCGAATTGGTTTTATCTATGTTAGCAACTGAATACTCTGGTTAGTTGTATTATGATATTCTGAATAATACACAAAATAATAAACAAAAAACATTCAAATTATAGATATATATAGTTAATTTCAATAAACATTACAAGGGTTTTAGTAATCGGAGTATAAAGAAGAGTTAGTAAAAATTTTTTAACAATTGCAGTACGTGCAATAAGGGGAGGAGGGAAATTGAAATTAAGAATTGTATAAATAGTTAAAAAAAAGATTTATGCTTTTTTGTCAGTAACTGCATAAGTTCAGAAGTATCCATATCAAATTCCAACTCATCCGTTTGTTCAGGTAAGGGGTGTGGAAAGTTTCAGGACGTTCTTATAATTATTTAAATAATTGTATAAATATGTGTACATTTAAATTTTTCGTTTTAGAATATTGGTGAAATCAGTTATAAAGAAAATATTTTTGACAATTAGTTAGAGTAGTAAAACAAAATAAGGGGAAAATACTGTACCATCTTTTGTCTCCAAATACCAACCCCACCTGCACACGGGTGCATCCCCCTAATAAATGAGAGTAGCGGCAAAACTTCCACGAAATGTTCATCGGTTTACAATCGATTTCTTGTAGAGCCATATTACGTACGTTCATAATCGTTGTGTTTATTCTTAAATACATACACACGTAGCATGTAATGATACTTTGTAAATACAATTTTCCTGTTTTGATAATTACTGTATACAGTATTTGCATTATGACGTGGTAGCTTAGGGGTATTTAAAGCGTGCGCCCTGCTCGCTTTAAATTACATATTACGCGAGTGACCTGGGTTCGATCACGGTACAGGCGTAACTAGAATTGTTAATTGCAATTTTAAATGCAGAATTTATCACGTGTTCGGGAAACAATCAAAATGTATTTCGAGTATTTGATAAAATCGCCCACCCGCAAGAAATGTGGCGATTCCAAATGCTCAGTTATTGAGAGAAGGCATTCGATTATTATTCTTCCCTTATTTCACTACATGCGAATTGTAATGTAAGAGAAATATATTAAACGTTATTATACATCAGTACACAACATTAATATGTATATTAAGTTAACTTATCTATGATAATGTAACTTATAAGTTACTTTATCTGCTCTAAAAGTTAGAATCTAAAATGTTCTTTAGGTCTCTTTGTTAAAATACTTTGTACGCAAAAGTTAAACTGCCGTCTACGAATATTCATGTACAATATACACATCAATGTGAAATAAAGGTGACCTGTTGAAAGTGTATACTTTGTAATGGGAACCCAAGTTAATATTCAAATTGTACCTCTATAGATCTGATTAGTTAGTCACTGTCCCTCCCGTGGCAATATGATATTAGGAGGGTAATATGTATTCTCAGTATTAGAATAATTTGCTACGGATGAGCTGAATTTAAATATTCCATCAGCTAATGTCAATATTTGGATTAAACGGGATCATTGTTTTCTTAATGTAAAGTATATAATGAAGTCAGGTTTCAGGTCAAATGAAACTTTGTGGAAATCCATGATTTTTAAAGACGTTCGAAAAAGGTAGTTTGCACTATTTCACACACGCAAAAATATTAATGCGTGTCTTATTATTTTTTTGCTGCTCTAGATCGATAAGAATTTCTAAAATCTAGATAATGTATACCATTTTATTATTTTTGCGCACGGTATTGTGCAAATTACCATTTTTTATAATGTTTAAAATTAAACTAATGTTGTAGTAAAGTAAACTTGAAAAGGTTTTGAAGCCGCGAAGGGTCCACCACGATGCTTCAGTATTAGCCGACTTTGAATGTCCTCAAAACGATATTTTTCGATCTCAGTCTGTTCTTAATGCCTTTCTCTGTCCTGAAATCTCAACAGCATGAATTTCATACTAGGAAATCTATAGTAAGTGAATTGGCACTTTACGTGAACGATTTAAGAAAGTCTATGGATGCTTATCTAATCTATTATATACAAGTTATATACTGATTTTTTTTGTGCATTTTACCAATTAGTTCAGTATTTTACTTTAAAAGTTGTCAAGGTAAGGTGTGAATGGATTAGTTTATAAATGGCATCAATCTTACTTGGATAAAAGAAAACAAAGAGCTATTACGGGAAGTTATGAGTCTAAATATTAAATATTAACGGCTGATCTTTCTCGTGGCTCCCGTCTGGGACCTATCTTATTTCTAGCTTTGTTACTGACAGTACTGTACATAGTCTGTATTATTAGATTCAGTAATCGATCTAAAATTATACAAAAGTGTTCAGAGTTTTAATAGCTTGAAAAAGCTTCAGAGTGATTTGAACTCTGTATATTCATGGGGAATAGCAAAAACAAAATACTTTTGAATGCACGCAAAATCTTTTACATTAATTTTACCAAAACTATTCGAGTTGTAGTTATAAGTTACAGGTTACACATGTTACTCTTATTAAGATATCGTTTTAGGATTTCCAGAAAATCTTACCATTTAATGCATAAGCTCGAATACACTTCATCCATCTGGAATCCAATATATAGATGTTACATTTCACGTAAAAGGCGTTTCCAAAATAAGTTTTACCTGACATCTAGCATGTTTCCGCCCTGTTTCCGTTTTTCTGATTATTCTATAAGATTAGATAACTTTTAAATTAATCTTTAGAACAATAGCAGATCTAATTCTGTTACATAAAGTTCTTAATCTGCTAGTTCCCGAATTATCCGGCGAAATAAATATTATTGAGCAGCTCAGAAGTAGCTTCAGGGCTGTTATAAGAAATGAAGTGCTCAGATCAAACCGTCATGTAGGTAAGAACTCACTTATAAACTTAATTATCACTAAAAATATCAATATTTGTATCAGAAAACTTGGATGGGATTTGGGTTCGCCCGAATCGGATGTATATTCCCCAAAAATTCGCACCACTTGCAGGAGAGATTGGGATTTGGAGATCTCTATATATTATTTATATTGCTCTATACATCTGCAATACCTCTGGAATTTAACGGCGGAGGTGACCTTTCTTTAAGTGGTCTTGGTAGGGACTGTAGCGATATTTTTGAGCTTCGAAAGTAAAGAACTGTCGACCTTTTTTCAACGGGCTATAACTGGAGATGATTGGATTAATAATGTTTTTTTTACATTGCAGCGACGAAAGAGCTATCAGTCCACCCGATGGTAAGTATTGCATTCCTTGGATATCTGCAATAAACTTCAATCGAAGAAGATTACAGATGCGTTGTCACCCAGCCTCTAATCATACTGGCTTCTATACCCCTCAATCCGGAATACAACAGTAACCGTTAAAAATACATAACAGGGTGTTACCGACCCAGACGGCTTTCGGACAGAAAACCAGTCGTAACACCTAGAAATCTTTATATTGTGATATAAAAAACATAGAAACGCCCCTAGCGGGATTCGAATCTGCGATCCTTAACTTCGAAGTTCATTACCAACAACATATGCTGATTAATATATAAATTTCATCTCATTCATTTGGTTCAAACAGACCCTAGAACTAACCTGTACGTAACCATGAGATGGGAGTTAGAAAGTCTTTGTCTAACACACTATAAATATTTTTCAAAATTTTCGTCACATAAATTAATACCAATATACGAACCTAATTTATTTTGTACAAACATTTGCTTTTGGCTCAAACTTTTTGTAAAGCGTCAATCGCGTCACGTGACATGCTTTTATAACGAAGAAGTTGGAAACATTTTTTGTAAAGCTTCGGTCAAAATCTTCTTATCATTACCTTAATTAAGACTACCATTAACTTAATTAAATCATTCATCAAAATTCATAATTAAAACTGTATTGTAAGGGCATTGACGTTTATATTACGAGTGTTGAAAAGGAATGAATTATTTTAAACTTTCTTTTCACTTTATAGATGATCCAGAGGTTGGGCAAATCGATTTAGTCTTGGTATATGGTATTATTACTAATGGGAGTGAACATAGCTTTTTTTTCTCCAAATCCTAATCTCAGCTCCACATGGTGTGAGAGCAAGAAAACTAGGGGCTGGCGACTGATGGCGGTATATACGAAACTAAAATACTGAGGAGCAGCATCACTAGTGGGAGGATGCCGGTAATTGCGCATTTTGACTAGGAGCCCTCTGGTTAGGTAATAGGTACCTTTTTCTTACCTTAGGGTTCTATCTAAGGGTATATTCTCTCTTAGTCCTAGGTCCTAGGTCTTAGGAGGTTACAGATGCTTCTGTATCTTTCTTCAGTTCCAGTTGTTTTGAAGCTGTTAGTTCGTTTTTAAATCCATTCCAATAAAAGAATAGTATAATTTTGATAAAGTTAAAATTAGAAACAGGCTCCGAATACTCTTTAAATAATTCTCTTTATTAATTATACACGAGCCTTTGTTTTGGCCGGTGAATTCATTTAAATCTCAGACTATTGTTTAAATATGTATGCAAGTTCCAGCGCATCGGTACAAGATGGCTTAAGTGGCAACATTTATAATGGGTTATATTATACCTATCTTTAATAGAAATACACGACAGACAAATATCCTGCGGTTTCCTCAAGATGATTGGATTTAATGTATTATTTCGATGAACGTGATAAATTCAGCACTTTAAATTGAAATGAATGATTATAGAGGTGCCGGTACTGGGAATTGAACTCGGGTCACTCGCGTATTGTAAAGTCTAAAGCGCGTGATTGTCAGGTCCTTCTAAAGCTACCAAGGGTCCAAAGAAGTAACAATGCGGTTTTTAATGGAGAGTAGTCAAACAATTGCATCACAACTACTGTAGGTACGTATATTGTATCTACTGCTCAAGCCGTTCTGTAGTTTTGTTGCGCAAAATCTTGTATTAGTCTGATTATATATACACGTTATGAAACATTACGTTCTAGATACGCACTCTATATACATAAAACTGGGGTGGTCAGAGGTCTAAACTTTTTGTAGTCGTTTCGATACACTTTTTGGAACAACGTGGCGTGCTGAGTCCGTCCCCATCTTAGTATGCAAACTACTTCTATCGATACAAATCGTACATAAGTTTCGAAAAACTCATTGGTACGAACCGAACACAGGGAATCGAATTCGGGTTTCCAGTTTCGCAGGCAGTTACCCTAACCACTCTGCTTTCGTGGCTATAACGTGATGTTTAGATGAGAGAAGGGAAGGGGAAGTAATACTGTGTCGAAATGTTACTGGGACAGCAATGCTCGAAGAAAGCGTATAAAGAAATATTCACGAAACTAAATTATACGGACGATTGTTTCGTCGCGATTCGTGCTCATGCGATTAAACGTATCAATTGACGCTTGCCGTTTTTTGCTCGTGTGCGCTTGCGCAATGTATCTTGATAAAAGTCTTGAGGAGGTACGAAGTCGTTATAATTTTTTTATAAATGGTTTGATTGTATTACTTGATTCTAAATAAAAAATTGTAATTGTTAATGTAGTATCAGATTTCACTAAACAAATTAGTGGTAGTCTGAATTTATCAAGTATTCGGCGGTGAAGGAAAACACCGCCGAAAACAGGAGGAAACCTGCATGTTTGTTGTGTTCCGGTTTGATAAGTGAAAAGAGCCACTATAATTATGAGTTATGAGGCATTCCATACTAGTTCTCAGGGGTGACAACGCGTCTGTAACCTTCTTCGATTGAAGTATTTTGCAGGTGTCTACACGCTGCACTCGCCACTTACCGTCAGGCACCGTTTGTCACTCCAATCTAAAACAAAAAAAAAGTGAAAGTTACGTATAATGGCCTTGGGACGTCTCATCGAAATGTCATCATCATTATAAAAGCCTGACACAAGTGATCGAAGATTGCCATATAGCACAATCCTGATCCACCTCTTTTGTATACGTAGTGAGATACCTAACTTATATCCAGCCCGCGCGAGGACAAGGATAGGTTATGTCAGGTTAACTCCCACCAAAACCTCACGACGCACGTCATCAGGGCAGCGGGAACGCTTTCGTACACATCATAACCTACCAGTGCCCTTCACCTAATCAGCCCCAGCTCGGGAAAGGACACAGGCCTTCCCTCTCCCTCCTGGAAAGGCGAGCCGGAACACGGACGAACAAGTAGGAACTTGACTTCCAAACCCACATGGGTAGCGGACTCTCCCGAGCCCGCCACCCGCCATCAGGAAGGCGAGTGTTTGGAAGCACCAGCCCTCCCGGTGCCCCGCGGCAGATCTGGCCTATAGCTCCGCCGCCAATCACATTTCGGCCCCGGACGGTAGGGAGCGAGTGGCGCATCAGTCCTGAGCCACCTTCAATCGATTTCCCGCAACTGGTCCTACACTGCGTTAGTCTGTACGTGGTTGCTACTCGACAACCTTTCTTTCTCAATAGTTTTCAATTCTGCGAGCTACCTGGCCGGCCCATTGCCAGGTGCAGCTTTCTGATTCTTACGGCTATGTCGGTTAACCTAGTCCCACTGCGGATATAGTCGCCGCAGATTCTGTCTCGCAGAGAAACATCGGATATGACCCTTTACACAGCTTTTTGGATATGTGTATGATATGTGTTAGTTAGAATGTATAATTTTTGTTCTCTAACAATTTAAAATAAATTTTTCCATTCTATTTAAAGTTTTAAAAACAAAATAAAAGTTATGTTTCTGATACACTTGTGCGATGTGAACGTACTGGCAGGCATCCAAGGGACACGAAGACCTCCTCATCGGACAGTTCATTAACCTTCTAATCCTGTTGCAGAAACCGAAAATGTTTTGATTTTATTGAACACGATTAAATCCACCGCCGTGTTGTATCCGTATAAGAGAATCCGCTGTCCCATTTCATACCGTAGTGCCATAAAAATCGAGGCCTCTGAACAGAACGACGTTAAACCTAATAAAAATCTGGAGTAAACCGGATTTAAATTATCTAGACCGTCGACGGACAGGAGCGTGTAAGGTGCGAAGTGCTGCGTTCGCCAACCCATCCGCCAAGCGCGGGGATTATCGGAAATCCACTCTATGGGAGAGACTGATAGGCTGTTAAAGAATAATAATTTTTATTGTCTGAGGGCGACTCGGCAGCGTAGTAACTTAGCTAGTTCAGCTATGGCGCTGCGGGTCGAGGGTTCGATTCCCGCACGGGACACGTATTTGTATGACTTAATAATATTTTTTCCAGGTCTGGGTAATGTATGTAAGTAAACCTACCTAAATTCCTACAGTGGGAGTTAAGTTTTTTTTTAAATATAACATTGAAATATACCTGTGGCGGGAGGCCTGTGCTTAGTTTTTAGTGTAATTTACTCCACCTTCTTTTACGTTAACAGTCAAAAATTAAGAAAAGTCCAGAATTAAAGAAGAAATTAGAACATGCCAGTTCTAGTTTCTTCTTTAATTCTTGACGTGTTCACCGTCATTATTCTTCTTAAATTTCTTCGGTACCCGTAAAATTTACTATTCTTAATAATTAATTGTAATAACTATTTTTTGATTTATAGCAACATCGGACTCAAGAAGCGTACAAATAAAGAAACAAGTATAGCCACGATAACGAATATTTTTACCCGTGACTTCAATAAAGACCTAGTACAAAATAAAACGTATGGTTTTTTTGAACGAAAAACGTTCGTACGCCGGCATCGGACGACTATTAGTAAATATTAACTAGATCAAGAGCAAAACTTAAAAATAAACGTACGCGCGTAAAGTATAATGACCTGGTTAAAAAATTTTGGAATATCAACACGATGGAACGATCTCGGCTCTACGGATTTGCAAACTCGTTTTTAAGGGCGTCTCGAGGTTAGGTATAATGTAAAATTCCCTCTCACCGCCGTCACCCTCTGGGCAGAGGGAGTCTGCCCTCCGTCTACGCAGGGCCGACCTTCCTCAAAGTCGTTGCGTTACGAAGGTCAGCGTCATAGATAATAAACGACAACTGTATTCGTATCGTAATTCATTTATCTATGTGTATATCTAAGTGTCTATTTGTCTATGGATATAGTTAGTTTTGGTCTAAAATTCTTTATTTCTTTGATCAAAAGCAAGTTAATTTACATAGGCCCAAGGTAGATCATTGAATTACGAAACTGATTAATAATTGATATTTTATTCTAAGAGATTTCAAGAGGATTTCATGTCAGTTTAGTTAATTTTCTTGGTCAACTCGTATATATTACGTACCGTGTGTTACTAATCCTTTTCTATCGATTATAAATAATTATGAATTTATTAGTACAGTTGAATAATATATGCAACGGTTAGGTAGATAATTTATTAAATAATGATTCCATGTATTTAAGCGATTGCTTCACAAAAAACATATTAATAATTATTATAAACTCTTGTACTGGTTTCTTAGATTTGTAGTCGAAAGTAGTACAAGTTAAACAAACTAGTACACTTGGCTATATAATAATTATATTATAATTGAAGTTTCACTAAGTTGTTGTGACGTGTCACAAGTATATATTGTAATACACTTGATTTTAACTTTTTAATAATAACGCTGCATTTTATGAAAAAAATTATCTTTTTTTTAAGATCAGACTTAAAAGAAATAAGCCACAATTTGTATGTTTTTTTTTCATTTTCACCAAACACGATCCCGGCCCACAGCCCATGGCTATTACGGTGTGTGTCTGTGTGCGCTTACGACTAAGATGGAGTGCCTTTCAGGCAGGGATACAAGCAACAGAGCTTCCAATATTCCCATATCAGATCAACGGAATGGAATTACTAGAAAATTCTTTCTAGAATTTTTAAACTGTGTGATTATTACGTATAGTCTATTTCTACAAAGCCTTTACAAAAATATGTATATATGTAGGAGAAATTCCAGTATTGACGAGGTGTTTTATATACATAAATTGCACATACAAAATCATGCGGGTCTGGGCGGCGACAACTGTTTGCAGGTCATGCAAACACTTGTCCCGTGCGGGCATCGAACGAGCGACCCGTAACGCCGCAGTTAAATGCTTGGCTATTCCGCCACCGACCTCAAAAAAAAAATATGTTACGAAGTAATTTAATTTCTGAACTAGTCGTTTTAACCATAAAAAAACGTTAAAGTTGGGAAAAATTGGTAAAAAATTATAATTCGTTTTTCATTCTCAATTCTCTATTTAATCTATGGCCGAGGTGACCTTGAATAGAATTCCCGCCGCGGTTGTGACAAAAAGATTTCATTCTCTTAGCCGAACATTGTAACAGGATATATGACTATTTTGCGCCGGGGATATACAAATACGGCCCGATTGTAAGCGTTTCCGTGCCTCTGCAGATATACGCTAAAGTAAGGACAACGTGTGGTTTTAATCGGTGAAATAATGTTTTGAATATTTAAGACGTTTATACCGCCATCTATCGGAGACCAAGAGAAGTTTTTTTGGTCTTAGTCGACATATGGGAAGAAGGGACAGATAGAAATATGTGATGGCAGATTCTGACTTCTTAAAAATTTTATAGCAATCTCCGGGAGAGAATACGTTGGGAAATGAGCGTCACTCGTCATCGCTATCCCGTATCTCTCGGAGTTGCGAAAAGTGAGTAGCTGAAAGTCCGTTTGGCTACGCTTAGTAGTGCCAAATGGAATTCCGTTGACCTCAGCCTATCTCTATTGGTGACAGGCGTGAATATGTGACGCTTCTACATCTAATCTATACGTAGTTTTGATAGATAGTTGCGAGAGAACATTCATATATCATTCTTAATTTAAACAAATAAAAAAAAACAATTAGAGAGCGCGCATAATTAAGTTCGTCCACTGGACTAATTTAAAATTGAAACAGTGTTTTTGCCTTTAAGCAATTGCTATAAAACAGACATCTCTTTCACACAGTGTGCGGTCGATCCATGAAAGCGTGATAGCGCGAAAGAAATGTCATATTTACGCCCCTACGCGAACGTTTTTTTAAAAGTTAATAGTGTCAGTTTTTATTATGCGATTTGAAAAAACAATTATTTTCTTTTTTCGGTCTCGGAGCCCTATATGGCAACAGTGTTAATTATATGCCAGTGTTAAAGTTATAATATAATTCCAATCGAGCTTCATAACTTGTTAAGTATATCGAAGGTAAAATGATTCAACTTTTACCGAATACCAGTTGGACTGATGGCACCAAAAACGATTTCCGGTCTTCAATTAAATTTCCCAATTAGGTACTGTACACATTTATAAGCATTTTACGGCCTAATACACTATCAATATATTATACTTCAAAACTCGTAATAATCAGAAATTACTATATTTAATATAAGACAACCATCACTATTTGAGTTCATGTCAAAAATCCGTAAAATCAGTTACTACCTATAAACTTTTATTTATTACTGGCCAGTAATTGGCTATGCTAATTTGTTAAAAAAAAAATATAAATTCTTATAATGAATGTTACTATTAACTATATGTTAATAATTATAACTATTACTTATGTGAATGTTAGTGTTATTATATGAAATATGGATCCCTGTTTGGGTAAAGGCCTCCTCCATCTTCTTCCAAGACTCCCTGTCTTTGCCTGACTTTAACCAGTCGCTTCCTCCGGTATGCCGTGTATGCACTACAATTGTTGAAAATAAAATCAAAAAGGTGAATACCTACGCAGTTTCTTTCGCCTGTTTGTTCTCCGTCAGGTGAGCCAAATTACGGGACGGTGCTGTGCGGTATTGTAAATAACTCTACAAATAATAATCATTGACATTTGACAAAGTAATTATCTATTTTACGTTCAATCAAAAAAATAATTAATATTTATGATTCTAAACAGATTATTTTACGCTAGACAACTAAAAAGTCCGAGTGCCACGTTGAAAACATAGAGAAGTTTGGAGTACCATGTGTAATTATATGTTGGCATTAAAGGATTGCACCTTGTCATAGTAAACTGGAAATGACAGTTTTAGAGTGAAGTAAGGTTAGTAACAAAAATCCATATATTTTACAAGAAGAAACTTTATTATTACTAAACGATTATTTTTTAACAAATCAGCAATATTTAAAAAATATAAATAACCCCTATGTGTGAAATTTTTATGCCTCCTCTCTTTTTTTGATTGACTTTTTGACAATAAAGATGAATGTAACGACACCCGTTACGTTCCTGTCCATCGAGCCGTTTAGGCGACAGATTGTGCCAAAGAAATGAACACACATACTAGAAAAACATTATCCTCCTTCTGAGGCAGTCGGGCAAAAAGTTATTAGATAAATTATATATCATTCCCTTCTTCCGACCCGTTGACAATCTGCAAAATAATCTATTTTGATTCGAAAAATTTATGAATTAAACAACAATTTAGTTAAAAGTAAAGTAAGTAAAGTAGCAGCCTGTAAGTGCCCACAGCTGGGCAAAGGCCTCCTTTTCAAATACAAGTATCTGAGAGGTAATCAAGTATCTTGGAGCCGGGAGAGGGTTGGCGAGCTTCACATATCCTCGAAATTATATTTTTATAATTTCACAGACTAACAGGTTTCCTCACGAAGTTTTCCTTCGCCGCCGAGCACATATTAATATAAAATTTATTTAAACGTCAGCAAAAATTCGTATTCAAACGCGAGCTATTTTTTTTTGTACGCGAGTTTGCCGACACTACCAAACCGGCCGGCGACAAGATCGCGCGTCGTGCGCCTCAGTTTCAAAACGTTACATTCTGAATTCGCGCGGATTATAACAGTCATCACACTTGAGCTTGATATAGCAGACGGCAGACGGTGACATAGTGCGAAACGACTTATTCATCATTTATTCTTTAACCTATTAAAGACCACCGCTAAACAGATGTCTCTCCATGAAAGTGCCAGCAAAAGCCGGTAGGCATATCTTGAAATATTTGCCCATACTCACCACGCGGGGCTTGTGGATTGGTGAGTGAAGTACCGGTGCCCTCTCACTGATGATGCTGCTCCGGTGTTTGTCAGAGCGTCGTTTGCTAACCAGTATGGTGGAGGCGATGTTGGCAATTGGAGAACGAGATAAAAGAAGGGTATATCCTCTCCTACACTGCGATTGGTCGAGAAACGATTATCATATTACAGTACAAATGCCGCTCGAAAGTAACAGTGCTGTAAGCTTTATTATAAAAGACTCTACATTTATTATAGTATCATATTGTAGTAACAAACAAGCTAGCAGTGCACCTGGTGCAGCCCGTGGTGCAAACAATGTCAATCGAAAATGGTTAGAGATGGAATACCTCACGGCTCATAACCGGTACACAACGGTGGTTAAACTGCTGATTGACAGCAGAAATGGGTAAGAGTGTGATACCCAATCCAGACGACTCTACCGTCTAGTTAAAAACACAATCAAAAATTTTGTATATTGCACATATATTGGATTCGAAGGAGCAAGGTTAGGCCAACAGTTAAGCACGCTAACCACTAAGCCACGCGGTCACCTATCACACATACACATATAAATAAAGGTGAGCTAATAAAAGCGTATTAAAGGGATCTTTACCTGAACTTGAGTCGGGCTCGATCCGTCCGTTGACCGTTGACCTTGCCGTGCCTGTAAAGGAGCAACGTTCATCTGGAATAACGACATCAAAGTGCAACACACTGAGAGCTAGACGGGCCGTCAAGATGTATATGTTGATAGGCATCTACTTGTGCGTTTGTTCGATTACTATGCACTTATGACCTTTTCAGCATGGTTGCACTTCAAATCCACATGAATACATCAATGCAAATTAAAGCATAAATAAATGTATTATCTTGCCCAGGTTTTTGACAGCACTGTTTGTTTGTTTGTTTATATTCATGTCTGTAGATAAGCTCTCATGACCATATACCAAAATACTGGGGTGGTCATAGGTCCATAACATTTAGTTATATATATATATTTTCACCAGAGTTTATTTGGAACAACGTGACTGGTGGTGAGCATGTCGCCATTTTAGTGTATTCACAAATTCCTTGTAATTTGTGAATTGGACTTTACAGGTTTGTCTATTGCTAATACAGTTAATTCAGTAAGAGATATACGTACAAGCACAATAACTACAGCCAGTCTGAAATCGTCCACAGCCGTCCAAAGTTCGAGCTGAAAGCTCTCGGGGTTTTGGATATGGGAACGAGGTGGACGGAGCATAGACTTCATCAGACGAGACCGCTTCAGCCTAATGTTAAAGTTTAGTGTGCCTCTTACGATTCAGTGATCATTCGTTCTATCTCTACATCTGCCCGTTTTCACCCACAACTGAGACATCACTGTACAACTGACAACTGACGCCGACGACTATCTGTGGGGCCGCTTCTGGAAATAGGAGTTCATCATAAAGAATCCTTCTCTCTTTTGCCATTAAGTCAGCCAGCTGTTGTCCCCTTGAGTTCCGTTGCCCTACTCCAAAATTATTGTGTAATGAGTCTTAGAGCAATGCATAGCTCTTAAAATATCCTTATAATTTGCCTGCACTTTATCATCAAGGTTTGTCGGCTGGTTATTCTGACGTTGTCGATGAGAGCCTTGTGGAATATAAACCCGACACCTCCTTAAGACAGATGGTCACCCTCCAGGTAGTAATACAAGTTACCGGATTTGACGGTTATCGAATCCTCCCCCGCTTCTTCCCTACTTTCTTCAGACAACCCTATAATACTCCAGTGTAACTTGCTTACTTCTTCTTCCAGTTCCAGGATCTCGTCGACCCTCAATGTCGTCAGGTCTAGTTGTTCGATCTGGCAGCTAGAATCCAGCCGGAGCTTCTTCGCACCCCTTGCCTCGCCGTTACCATGGCTGCCACCATAACCAAGACTAGCGAGGCTGCCGAAGACTGGGGACCATTACTTTTTACCTCTCAGTATAGGGTTTACAATAGTTGCCATGCCTGGCGAGTGGGCTGGCAATCGCAATTTTTATACTATAGTGCAGTAAGATGCTGCTGCCTGTCTCCAAATATAACATATTTCGATCTGACAATTTTGACGACACCCACAGAACGAGACGGAATGGCAGAGTCTCATATCGTACTGCCACCACACGGTAAGACCGGCTTCTTGACCGTTAGTCAGACCTGTTACACCACGGTCAGACATGGCTGGCGATATTCTTTACTTCCGACAGCCTTTCTTAGCGGATTAGAAACAAGAAGTGTGAGTGGTTTCTCTGGTTGGTAGGCATGTAAACTCGTGGTAGGGTGGCAATGTATAAGAAATTTAATACGGAAATTAATGTGTATTAAAATCGCTTGAATACAACAAGAAATACTGCATGGTACGAAATACAACACTGAAGTTATGTAATGTACCGTATACGCGCGTATAAAAGTACATGCATGTGTGAGTGAGTCGAGTTTTACCAGGAAATGCACTTACGAAACTTCGAAAAATATTTCATGCCTTGTTAAGCAGATACGCGTTTATGGCAATTTTAGTTTATTAATTTTGAAGTGAAGTGAAGTTAACTTACTTTCAAAATTTCAGCATTCACTCGTTATCGAAAACTTCGTCATCATCATCAGGCATTAATATGTCCACTGCTGGACACAGACTTCTCTCAAGCTAGGTTGGCGATTGAAATACCAGTTTATACCACCTTGAAATATTCTGGATATTTTAGGTATGACTTAGCCATCCCTCTAGCTAATCAGCTATTAACAGTGGTTTAATGGCATGTACCAATTACAGGGCTCTTTTTCCATCTTAGACCTCGGGGCCATCTATCGCTCTCTTCAAACAATATTAAGAGGTCGTCGATTTTGACCACGGCGACAACTTTCGAATACTATCCATGGTTGTCATCTGTGCAGGATTTTTTACCTTCACATATCCGATGGTGTGCTTATGCGATAAGATCGGTAGAAGGAGCAAATGCCGTGTTAGATTCACATCGCGTGTAGACGCATAAAAAAATAAACATGTTGCCTGGGGCTGATTCGAACCTTGTACTTATGATTACGCACACAGTAGCGTTGAGCCACGTGCCTGAAGTATATGCATAAACGAAAAAATCTGAAGCGATCCTTTTTATTTCATATTCTCAGATCGACCAGGGCTTCTGCTTCCAAACTACAGCTACTGAATGTTAACCAGAAACTGTTTCATACAGACTCAAAGCATAGAGACTAGAAAAATATAGAGAGTTTATATACTGTATATAGCCATTTTTATTTCGTCACATCATTGAAGAAATCACAAATCCACTGGTAAATGAAGACAATATTTTTGTTGGATGATATATGTAAATATGGATACATACATAACATACAATAATATAAATATTATTTATTATTATACATAGTATTCACATAAATACCAAATTATCTTCCACAATCCTTTCCTAACATTGATATTTTATCAAAAATTAAAGGTTATTGAAAACTGAGTTTTTTTTTTTTATAGTTGAAGGGGGCAAACGAGCGTGCGGCTCACCTGATGGTAAGTGATCACCGACGCCCACGAACATCCACAACACCAGAGGAGCTACAGATGCGCTGCCGGCCTTTAAGGAAGGAATAAGCTCTTTTCTTGAAGGTCCCTAAGTCGTAACTGTTTGGAAATACTGCTGGCGACAGCTGATTCCACAAAATCGAAGTGCGTGGCAGAAAACTTCGATTAAAACGCACTGTGGTGGAATGCCAACCATCTAGGTGGTATCGATGGAACTTCGAATTCAGTCGCGATGTACGATGGTGAAACTCAGCAGCTGGGATCAATCCGAAAAGTTCCTCAGAACATTCCCCGTGGAAAATTTTGTAAAAATGCAAAGAGAAGCAACATCTCTTCGCAAGGCCAAAGGATCAAGCCGATCAGAGAGCTTGGTCGCCGACAATTCGAGCCGCTCGACGTTGGATGCGGTCAAATGGAAGGAGTTGGTACTGGGGTGCCCCTGCCCAGAGATGAGAACAGTATTCCATGTGGGGCCGAACTTGCGCCTTATAAAGTTGCAAACGGTGGACCGGCATGAAATACTGTCCCGCTCTACAGAGCACACCAAGCTTTTAGAGGCCAATTTGGCCTTTCCTCCAGGTGACCACGGAAATGAACGTCGCTTGATATGTCAACGCCAAGGATTCTGATACTGGCTGAGCCAATAAGGGAATGTTCTCAAAAGAGGAGAAACGACAAAGGATTCTTTTTAGCGGTGAACGCGCAAACCTGTGTCTTTTGGGGTTGAATAGGACCAAATTACGTCGACCCCAATCCGAGACTTTGAATAACAAGGTCTCGACTTCAGACACAAGTTTGTTCCGGCACTCGTCGACGTGTTCCCGAGAAATATTCGCACGGCCTGTATATAGGGCATCACCCGTGCTGTCGTCTGCATAGCAATGAATGCTACTGATTTGTAGCATGTCGTTGATATGCAGAAGGAACAGAGTGGGAGATAACACACAGCCTTGTGGAACACCTGCATTCACGGGTTTGGGGTCCGAGCATGCACCGTCGACAACAACCTTGATGCTCCGATCCGTGAGGAAGCTGGTGACCCAGTTGCACAATCTCTCAGGAACCCCGTAAGATGAAAGCTTTGAAAGGAGCGCTTTATGCCAAACCCTATCAAATGCTTTCGCTACGTCCAGACTAACCGCCAAAGTTAACTCTAGATTATCATTACTCTACACACTCCGCGTTAATGAGCACAGTTTGCGCAACCACCGCTTCATATGCTTCACGGAGTAAGAATAAAATCAAATTATTAATTATTATTTTCGAATGAAATAATATTTAATTTAAAGACGTTGTTTATCTTTAATTATAATAAACCAGACTTCAAAACATGAATATTTTTGGTAAGTGTACCACCCCACACCCGCCACCTGTTGGTAAGTGGCTGCGGCAGCCCGTGGACACTAGCGAACAGCATAAATCGAAGAAGGTTACAGATGCGTTGTCACCCCCGAGGACAAAGACGGGATGTTTCGTACGTACTGGCTCTCTATACCTTTCAAACCGGAACATAATATTTATTACACTGCTATTTGGCTGCAGAAATGGGTATATAGGTGGACCTAACTAGAGGACTCCCATGCAGAGGAGCCTGCCGCCTGATAAAACATAATAAAATAATAGCAAGTTAATAAATATGAACTTTACATAGCGCCAATTTCATTGTGGCATATGCTGGTAAAGTTTTTTCTTCTCGCTGTGTCGTGAAATTGCAACCAGTAATCCCTGCCGACCCCTACGGGTGACAGTTGTGAGAGCTTATATATGTATTTTATGCCGGCAGATATCGCTTTAAACTAAAAAAAAGTTATGTAATATAAATGATAAAATCATGGATAAAAAGAAATTAGTTGATGTGCTGAACCCGTGGTTTACTATGGCAGTCGACATTATATATATCAATATATAGTTTAATATTGAATTTATACAAATCCATTCTTATTGTTCTTACCTCTCGAGCACAAAATAAACCTATGTACGAAATTTAAGCACTCTAGAACCTTTGATTTTACTGTCTGTTTATTTAACATATTTTTGTTTTATTTTAAATATATTGTACTTAGGTACACTTTTACCTAATAAGAAAACTGAATATTTTATTTTATTTTTTTGAATCATACTTATTTAGCCAGCCCTCGTCAAAACATTTCACAAATATCATTTGAATACATTAGAATACTCTAATTATTATGCTCTATTAGAAAACTCAATACTAGATGTTTTCGATACGCGTCATTATTCAACTATATAAATAAACAGTTCTGGGCCTAATGCGAGTTAGGCCTTATACACGTTGTATTATAACATTTTTGCATGTCTGTGTGTATTTATAGAGGTGGGCGTCGAGCGACGCGACCTTGTGTCGGAGACGGACCAGTATAGAATAACTCGATTTCACTTCTATTAAACCGATTGAATCTTATGACGCAATATCCATTGCTTGTTACCGTTTGAACAGTTCAGGATCGATGTACGTTCGTTGCGCGCATTGAACTATACGTAAATCGTTAAAGATCGTGATGTTATACACGTTGCGCGGGCGACGGACAACGCGCGTTGCTCACTAGCCAATTTCGCACACTGATAAGTTCAACGACTCGGCGCAAGAGAGGCGAAGTGGCGATTATTAATTGATGCGGCATTTGGTACAGTTTTTTACTTATTTTGTCTTACTTGCATGTACAACGTTAAATAACTTTTAAATTCCAACTTTTTATATTAAAATAATTGTAATGTTTAAATTTTTATACTATTATATACAAAATTATAAGCATATTGTAGATTAGTCTTAGATATAGTATAGTATACACTATGAAATTTCACATTTATTCGAGTAGGACAAGAAAGATAAGTAAATAAAATAATTAATAAACACTATAACTGGTAAGACTATAAGCATTAAACATTTGTTATGAAGAAGAAATTTTTTTCCTGTATAAGCACGTAGCTCATAAATCAGACAAAAAAATAACTAAACTAAATACTAAATACCTCGTTTTGCCCACCACAATTTTTTTTCTTTCCAATAAATACTACGATACGGGATTAAGGAGGTTACTATATTATCATTTGACAGAATAATGGCGGAATATCAAATATGTTTATCTCTGCATAGCCTAATGGTTCATTGAAAGAGAATGTATTTAGGCATTATGTCCGTAATGTGTACCACTTTGTGCGTAGAAGAAATAACTAAACCAAAAAAGAAAAAATAAATAAAATAGATTGATGTAGTAGTATTAGTAAACACTACGATTTCCCTTGTATCGATTACAGACATCTCACATGGCCCAGATCAAGAACTTCTTTATGAAACTAACCGTGACCAGTATAGATGTTATACAGAAAAAGAAATAGGATGTGCCGTATCCAGCGCTCTCAATACACATCTCGAACAATTGTCACACACACTAGAAGAAAATCAATTGTGAGGACACTAATGCACACCACGGCACGCGGGTCTGCTCCTGTCCCAAACCACCTCTAGATCCACTGATTTATTGCCGATGTGTTATTGGGAACTAATTAACGCAATAAAAGCGATACACGATATTTATTCAAGTTGTTTCGCGCAAATTTTTTTATTTTTTTTTATTGTAAGGCCATTTCATTTATTCTGCTTGGAGCTTCGAATTTTTTTTTGTTTTTATGTATCTTTTTACTTTATAGAATAACTGAATGCCAGGACAACAAGTAGTGATTGAAGATAAATAAATGATAATCGGGTGGAGAATCGATCCGATTGTGTCAACCCCTAGTACTACATGTCAATGCATACGCTTGCGATGCGAGATTAGTATCGACATTTTTGTTATGGCAACTTTTATTGGCACGTTCTTGTCTCCTGGCATAACATATTTCCATTTGGCTTATACAGAGTAATGAAAGAGAAGAAGAAGAAGAATTCTGTTGGTAATTTATGGTATCCGATTTTACAACGATATCTAACAAGTAACGGTTTTTAAGAAGTCATCACCTACATTGTATTAGTATATATATAAACATATACTTAAGTGAGGTAGCGGCCTGCAAATGGTAGGCAACTCTCTTAATAATGAGACAGTTTTTGGACTGACAGATCTTTTGGAGCCAGGAAGGATCCGTTCAAGTTCGGGTTAGCGAGTTTCCGACGTCTTCAAAATACATTTTATTGCTCAGTTCACTTTTTTTATTTCTCTAACATGCAGGTTTCCTCACTTTGCTTTCTTTGCTAAGCGTACTCAAAGTATGTCGAATAAATTCAGCACAAATACATAGACGGTGTAATATATATTACGTAATATAATAAAATGTGTATTACATTTTATAAATAAGGGGGAGAGTCAACACACATAATTTGAATTTTCAAGAAATAGAAAATGGTGAAAGGTAAAGCTTACCATTCATAATTTCAATTCATCACAATATTGACGACCAGATTCTTTATATTGTGTAATTCTGCCTTTTCTATGATAAATTATAAACGTGTATACAAATAAAATGAAAAACATCTTGATACTATTATTGCCCTTTACCTTATGGAACGTTTGTCGCAAGCGGAGGCGTGTCATGTTTCTAGTAATCTAGACAATCTAATTGTAGGTACAATATCGAAGTCTTGGTTCATTGATCCGGCTAGGCGCGGTAGTTTTCCTCTCTACTATATCGTCAATAAATATCCTACGTTTACTGATCTTCACAACCTTGTAAATGGCCATTTATAACGGTTTTATCAAAACGGTTATTAATGGTTTCAAATATCGGCCGTTTTGGAATAGGTTCCGATTTAATTGGCAAAACTGTGTCATCTGGTACAGCTGGTTGGCTCGGTTGGCACTCTGGCTAAGCGATCGGCTTAGGTGCTGCTGATCGCGGGTTCGATTTCTACCTACTGATAAATTAAACGCTTTTTTTCACAAAAAAATTTATACTTAATAAATTTTGAAGATGTTAGAAAACATAACTTTTTACAATTCCACATGTAAATTCAATCAAAGTAATTTATTGACTACTTCGAAGAGAAGAAGAGCACCAACCTCCCTCCCAAAAATGTGTGCACTACTTGTTACTACACCTGTTTCGCCTCGTATCATTGCATTATCAAGCCAAAAGATCCAGTTTTTATATAGTTATATATAGTATATGTATATTAGCAAGCGAGGAGTATTGTCTGTTGGACAACCAGGGAAACAGATAAACTCCACCGAGGCCCTCATAAGTCGCCACCCTCAAGCCGGTAAGTCAGCCGGGCTTCCCACGGGGGGACACAGGGCAGGCGGACGGCACTGAGGGCAACGCAAGGGCAAAACCGTGTGATACTTCATGCACGGCCTCTGCACTAGCACTCTGCAAAGGACGTGCACATATTAATGTGCACCTCACAGAAACTACTGAAGGAACAAAGCCCCGATCGGTACCCCATTCTCTCCTATAGAGAGACAACAGTGAAGACCATTGTTTTTTTTTGGACGAGTATTGTGCTTGTGTGGGTGATTGTCGTGGTGAAGGTGCGCGGTGGTACACTTCTTTTTTTCGCAATGGGTGCCATTTCGCTGTTTCTGCATGCGCTTTGTACGAAAAATTGTAAAGTGTATAGTTAATAGATTGTACTCATACCTGTCACTCATTGAAGTAGGCAGAGTAGATGAATTTCCATTAGGCACCAAACGGATTTGCGAAATCACTTTTCGCCTCACAGGGAGAACGTGACCGAGTTTGCCGAGACTCTTTCGAAACTATTTTTTTAATCGCTTTCTACGTCTTATCTTAAAAGAAAGAGATGCCATTTTCTTAACCGCTACCGAATGTTAAAATTTTTCCAAAATTCGTTAATCGTATTTATCAAATCCTCCATCGACTTAAACAGTTCTAAATTTAAGCTGGCACAGATTGTGTAATGATGTGTGACACTCCAAATGTTTTATTAAGTATTTTATAAAACTGGTCAATAATACAGCTTCAGTAATGTATCGATTTCAAATAACTTATGACGTGCTAAAATAGATATTGTATTGTTATAACAGGTTAAGGGATAAGGTGCTACGGTGAATATCAGAACCAAGATCAGAGGAGACGAGGCTCTAACGACTGGCAGATGACGGAACGTCTAACCGAATTTCACGTGGTAGAAGTCAAGCGGCGACTAATGCAGCCCATATGCAAACAACTTCAATCGAAGAAGGTTACAGATGCTTTGTCACCCCTGGGGACTAATCCCTATTTTACATCAACAACAATAAATTATATCATGATGACTTACTGACTACCTGTATTTTAATTGATCGAAACATGTTTTTAATATAAAGCCGTGGTAGCCTAGTGGTCAGGGCGCTTACTTTAGTTTCATAGAGAGTGTGTAACCTGGGTTCGATTCCCGGTGCCGGCACCACTAAAATTGTTAATATCAATTTTAAGTGCTGTATTTACCTCTTGCTCAGCGGTGGAGGAAAACATCGTGATGAAACCTGCATGTCTAGGTGTAAACGCGGGGCACGATGAAGTGCCTCACAGCCAGTGTTTATAATACCTTTTTAACTGGAACACAACAGTAGCTAACCTTATGTGCAGCGAAAATGGGTACATCGAGTACCTATACCCAGTGGACTCCTAGACAGAGAAGCAGTGTACCATGTAGATATATTTGTAGTTTATAACTTTGAACTAAGGGAACTAGTGACAAAGAATGTTTTATTGTATATACAATAAAACATTCTTTGTCAAAAGTCCCCAAAGATTTTTTTTTTTACTTTTACTAAACCTTGTAATGTTTTTTTTCTACCCATTCCGACGTAAAGGGATCTTTGTGAACGCAGTCGTAAAAAAGCCTTGTCTCGCAAACTAAGAACTTTTTATTAGTCTTCAGTCCTCGACGCGTTAAATTAAGTGTTTTAAAAAAGAAAGTTTTCAAAACACAAGTCTTCGATAACTACAGTTCAATTTTAAACATGTATGGTACTTAAAATGATATCCACCTGTGCGACAGCTTTCGAACACTATCGGTAGTTGTCTACGTAAGTTTAAGCTCACACAGCTGCCTCTGAGATTACGTGAAGCTCTCGACACGGCTCTTATTCGCCGTAAAGCTTACGCCATAGGATCCGTGGGAGTGTAAGATGTAGAGTCGAGACAACACTGTCCAGACAGGAAACGAACAATTTGCACAAATATTGGCATCGGCTGCGATTCGAACCGAATAACCATGACTCTGCAGTTAGGTAGTCAACCCAATAAGCCATGCGGTCGTCATTTATGGTATTAGTGTAGTATACAGTGAAGCAAACTGATATGACAGACTTTTTTTTTTTTATAAGAAAGACGGCAAACGAGCAAACGGTTCACCTGACGATAAGTGATTCCCGATGACCGTCGCCCACATACATCTGCAACACCATAGATGCTGCAGGTGCGTTGCCGGTCTTTAAGGATATTTGGGAGACGAGAGGGAAGAGGAGGGGAATGGGAGGGGGAGTGGGCTTCCGGATACCTCACTCACCGAACGAAACGCAGAAGCACAAGATGCCTCTACTTCACGTCGGTATTCTGCGAGGCCGTGGTACCAACCCGGTTGAGCCGGCCCATCGAGCAGCAGCAAAAGCCGCCGCTTGGCGAATTGCTTGGCTTGAAAAATGTTTTCTTTTAATACCTCATAACCATAAGGAATGTATTTATTTATTTATTTATATTTATTTATTTATACTCTGTTGTTTACACTAAAAGGATTACAAAAGGCGGACTTAATGTCTTTTGGCATTCTCTAACAGTCAACCCAGGGCGTGAAGAAATGTGGTGATAGGTGCATCAAGTTTAAAATAATATAAATATGAAAAGGCTAATTGAGAATATACTACATAATAAAGACATATATAAATGTATGAGCATACATATCTACACAAACACATACATATACAAATACATACTATAATATATACAGAAATACCTACACAGATGTATACATACATACAAATACATTAATACATACATATATAATAAATCAGAATAAATACAAACAAGTATCAGATGGTTTTAAAAAGTGTTGGCGTACCAATCGTATGAAAGAAATTTTATATGAGGCTTTTTTAATGTCTTCGGGTAAGGAGTTCCAGAGAAGTGTAGCCTGAACCAACAAAATGGGTAAAATGTTGGGGATACTTATCATATGATTAGCAGAGGAACGAAGGACCCTATCATGTATGTAAAGGTAAATAAACATTCAGTACGTAAATAAGTCACTGAACTCAATCTGACACGAGACAATGAACGGGTTTATGTTTCGTGTCAGATCTAGCACTGTACTGGTTTTCAGACATTCAGATTCTAATTCACTCCCAAGTTCGTGAAAGGCGCACGTCAAATTTATTTCGTTTTTTTATTTAGAAAGTGGGCAAACGAGCTAGCGTCTCAATGATGGCACACATGAGGAGGTGCATGTGCGTTGCCGGCTTTCAAGTATATTTAGGTAGAGGGATGGAGGAGGGAGGGGAGGGGGAAAGCGGAGAAAAGGGCCTCCGGTTACCTAACTCACCTAATCTGCGAGGCCGTGCAACTACCCTGGTCCAGCCGGCCCATTCGAGCAGCAGCAAAAGCTGCCTTTTGGCCTTACCGCGAACAAGAAGTATTACAACAACAAAATATCAAGAGAGTCAATGGCTAGATTCTTCCTCTGCCTAGGACTCCTCTATGTAGTTACACGTCCTACCCAATGCTGACGCTCTCAGTACAGCTCTCCGCACCCAGTGCACCCACCCACTTCTTCGATTGAACTTGCTTGCTGGTGTCCATGTGCTCCTGTAGCCACTTAGCATTAGATGAACTGGTAGATCCAATCCAGAACCCATGAAGGAGGCCATTAAGATGCTATGTTGAATTGGCATTTTATCAGTCTTTTATGTACTCGAACATTTTATTGTAACTTAAGTTGAGTTTTGGAATAAGTGCAAGTGCTTGTTCAAACAAACAAATAATCAATGGAATTCTGCCAAAAGACAACAATCGACACTCCCTTTTTTTCCGTTGGCTGTCGTAAGAAAGATTATAAAGCAGGCCTTGACAATCTCATGGCAATCTCCAGGTGCAAACCCGGCGACGAGGCCCGCGACCTGTCACTTTCTGCTTTCCTTTTAGCTCTTCTCTGTCTAAGACTCGTTTGGGTAAGTACCATCCACTTAACCATTTCTGCCGCTGATCAGCAGTGTAACCACTCTTGTGTTTTCTGTTTTGAAAGGTATAGAGAGCGAGTATAATTACGGGCTTTGTGGTTGTTGAAGATGTCTTAATCCTCAGAGTTGACAACGCGTATGTCGCATGTATTCGCAGACTTCCATGGCCTGCAGTTAAATTGTCAAAGATCGACTCTTTGTAAACTAACACGCCAGCTGGAGTACAGCAGTCGAAGCCAAGTTCATTGTACTTAATCGCTATATTTAATCTCGCGGAGATGCGTCACTGCGAGACCGTTGGAAGACGTAGACAAAAAACGACGTAGAGAACCGCGAAGCGAATTATCGACAACGAATGTATTGATACAATTTGTATCGATATTTTCAATGTAACGACGGACCATTAGAATACCTATTATAGTATACCTGATGATCGGTAATAGCTAGACTAGTTTTTGTAGAACACAAAGTAAGGCATACGTGTAATTTGCCAAATTTGTTCCAGTGGACATTTTTAAATTTTATTTCTTGTTTTGGTGATTAATGTTCGTTAGTACTATATATTTTAAATATTAATTCTCCTTTTTGGCGGATTTCTCACGTCGTGGAGTTCTCCACGTGTCCTCTATATTCCGATAAGCGAAGAGTAGTAGACGAACAAGAAGAAAGATATTCTGGCTGTCGCAAGAGGAACGGACACATATAAAACTCTCACCCTGGTTGTTAAAGAAGCGCGGAACCATGACATGGCTTTGTTACCTTTCTTAGATGGAGGTCTAAACTGTGAACAAAGTGACGATCCGTCGCCTATTAACTAATACTTAAGGGTTACACCTTAGTACCTGAGACTTTTGAAAATGGAAGTGTCGGACCCGTGAGCTATCCGACGACCAATATGTAGGCCTCGAGATTGAGTGCGACGTGTTCTAATGTTAGTGACCATTTGAAGGTGGGAAAAACTACCTGCTCAACGCTATCACAGACGAGGGCCCGTCGGGGCTGCGTCGGTATGCGGAAGTGTTTCTACAGTCTCGACACATTGGAGGATAACCGGTCGTTTTAGCCGGTAGGAGTCGGTTATCACCCCTTCGTTCCTCGGCAATAGAGGCGTCCAATCCAATAGAAGGTATCCTCACGAAAATAAAAAGACTGACCGGCGAACGACGGCTGAGAATTATACCCCCTCGTCGCGTGTATAACAGAAGACGTAGCAAAACGCTTACTGCGCTTCGACTTACGGGCCTTCTGCTCACGAACCTCTACCGCTGAAGCTGTAAAGGTCACCAGGCCAACAGCGTATCTACCGTGGGGGGTTTTAGTCGGTCTCAATCTTCAATGCTGATCCCGACATAACCAGTCACCGGAAACGGTGACGGGAAGATGCGAGCATCTTTCTCTCACGTTAAACTAAAAAAAAGAGCTTTCTACGCGTTCGAGTCACGCCAATAAGTAATTATTTGCATCTGGCTCGAAGGTTAAATACTCGTTTACAAACATCGCCATGGTTATTAATTTTTAAAAAAATATTTGGGTAGGACAAACAGAGGTTGTAAACGTACCCAAGACAGCGGTTCTGTAAAAATGGCACAATGTGTATTGTGTATTATTGTGTCGCTCAATTTGGCGCGATCGTGTTTATGATTACTGTACTTTATATATACTTGTATATAACTATGTACCGTAATATGTAACCAGTGGTTGATCGACTAATTTGGCTCAACTTGTAATTAATGTTAAAAACTTTTATGCAATTTTTTGTATGTAAACTATGTTTCTTTTTTTCTCTCGATGTTTTGTCACTGGCAATGATATCCTCGTAGTTCCACAAGTAAGAATAGTCATTAGAATATATTTTTTTATTTGGGCAAGGGGGCGAAAGGGTGAAGCACAAGATGCCTCCACTTCACGCCGGTATCCTACGAGGGTATGGTGCTACCACGGTCGAGCCGACCCTTTCGTGCAGCAGCAAAAGCCGCCGTTTGACTCTTTTTGTACACTTGTACTAAGTACATAAATATCGCATCCCAAAATGTTCCATTATTGTGTCATAACGATAAAAATAGTTATATAATTTTTATGACACTTGTGTTCATTTCGTCTAGGAATATATAACATTGACTTGAAACTACAAAAAAAATTTATTTGCTTATTCGCCATACATGTGTTAAATGAACTCGTTAAATTTGTACAGTTGTTAAAATAATTTTACTAAATCCATTGATTTTCGTTAATTTTAAGTCTATATCCATGCGTAGGAAGTCCCTCGTCTCCTCCTCCAAGTCCTCATCATCTTAGGGACTACCTTTCCAATTTGAATAAAAACCTTTTGCGTTCGATAGCTCGTGGAATGTTATAAACCTAAAACCATAAACCAAGTCACTTACTCATCAACGTATTAATGCGTGTGAGAAACCGCGAGGCACAGCTTGTATATTCTAAAAGTTTCTATATGTAAGCTAGTATTGTAGACGTGTTTGAAGATAGCTCGTTTCTAACTCTGATGTAAACTTAACAGTTATCTGTAACTGAAGCCACGTGCGCTACCGTCTAAACCCATCGATCCAGCACTTCCGTATCGCAGTTGTCGGGGCTGCGTCGGTATGCGGAAGTGTTTTCTACAGTCTCGACACATTGGAGGATAACCGGTCGTTTTAGCCGGTAGGAGTCGGTTATCACCCTTCGTTCCTCGGCAATAGAGGCGTCCAATCCAATAGAAGGTATCCTCACGAAAATAAAAAGACTGACCGGCGAACGACGGCTGAGAATTATACCCCCTCGTCGCGCGTATAACAGAAGACGTAGCAAAACGCTTTCTGCGCTTCGACTTACGGGCCTTCTGCTCGGGAATCTCTACCGCTGAAGCTGTAAAGGTCACCAGGCCAACAGCGTATCTACTGTGGGGTTTTAGTCGGTCTCAATCTTCAATGCTGATCCCGACATAACCAGTCACCGGAAACGGTGACGGGAAGATGCGAGCGTCTTTCTCTCACGTTAAACTAAAAAAAAGAGCTTTCTACGCGTTCGAGTCACGCCAATAAGTAATTATTTGCATCTGGCTCGAAGGTTAAATACTCGTTTACAAACATCGCCATGGTTATTAATTTTTAAAAAAATATTTGGGTAGGACAAACAGAGGTTGTAAACGTACCCAAGACTGCGGTTCTGTAAAAATGGCACAATGTGTATTGTGTATTATTGTGTCGCTCAATTTGGCGCGATCGTGTTTATGATTACTGTACTTTATATATACTTGTATATAACTATGTACCGTAATATGTAACCAGTGGTTGATCGACTAATTTGGCTCAACTTGTAATTAATGTTAAAAACTTTTATGCAATTTTTTGTATGTAAACTATGTTTTTTTTTCTCTCGATGTTTTGTCACTGGCAATGATATCCTCGTAGTTCCACAAGTAAGAATAGTCATTAGAATATATTTTTATTTGGGCAAGGGGCGAAAGTGTGAAGCACAAGATGCCTCCACTTCACGCCGGTATCCCACGAGGGTATGGTGCTACCACGGTCGAGCCGACCTTTCGTGCAGCAGCAAAAGCCGCCGTTTGACTCTTTTGTACACTTGTACTAAGTACATAAATATCGCATCCCAAAATGTTCCATTATTGTGTCATAACGATAAAAATAGTTATATAATTTTTATGACACTTGTGTTCATTTCGACTAGGAATATATAACATTGACTTGAAACTACAAAAAAAATTTATTTGCTTATTCGCCATACATGTGTTAAATGAACTCGTTAAATTTGTACAGTTGTTAAAATAATTTTACTAAATCCATTGATTTTCGTTTATTTTAAGTCTATATCCATGCGTAGGACGTCCCTCGTCTCCTCCTCCAAGTCCTCATCATCTTAGGGACTACCTTTCCAATTTGAATAAAAACCTTTCGCGTTCGATAGCTCTTTTATCGTGGAATGTTATAAACCTAAAACCATAAACCATGGCCACTTACTCATCAACGTGTTAATGCGTGTGAGAAACCGCGAGGTACAGCTTGTATATTCTAAAAGTTTCTATATGTAAGCTAGTATTGTAGACGTGTTTGAAGATAGCTCGTTTCTAACTCTGATGTAAACTTAACAGTTATCTGTAACTGAAGCCACGTGCGCTACCGTCTAAACCCATCGATCCAGCACTTCCGTATCGCAGTTGTCGAGGCTGCGTCAGCTGATACGCTTGCCTTCACCGCAGATTACATGTAATTGAGAAAAATATTTATTTACATACGCCAACCGCAACATAGAGTTAAGTGTTTGTCTGCTATTGCGTGCTATCATATTCTTTTGATTATTTCTCCTACATTCAGGTTTCCTCACGATGTTTTCCTTCACCGCCAAGCACATGTTAAATTCAGCACTCAAACGTTGAAACAAACTTGCTATTAACATATTGCCGGGCCTCTCGCGTATAATATAATTAAAGCGAGCGCCCTGGTCTAGGCTAGGCCTTCGCCTTGGCCTCAACGGTTGCCAAAAAGACTAATATTGGCATTTTATATTATCGATACTAACGATAAACAGATGAAAATATTAAGTGAGTACGTTTATATATGTCGGTAAATGTTCCATACAATATTGCTGAGTAATAAATGTTTAATAAACTAAATAATTATTTAAATCTTTTAAGAACAATTACATGGTCACCCCGAGGTACGTGTTATAATTGTGACGTCACTGGCGCGCGTGTAACCCACATCAATGATCTATGCTAGCTCTAATAGCCTAGATAACTAAAAATACCCATACAGGTCCCACCAAGAGCTGAAACTAGGAGCGACACGCGCATGTTAACATTAATGTAAATATTGTAATCAAAAAACTAAGCCCCTGGTACTCTATCTCATGCCTCTGCAACTATTAATAGTTATAACATAAATAAATAAAGTAGCCTGTAAATGCACAAAGGTGGGTAAAAGCTTCATTCACAAATATCAGAGTTTAGGAGCCGAAAAGGGCCCAAAATTCAGATACTTTTCTCCAGTGCGAGTTCGCGGACTTCTCATTTCCTAGAAACAATATATTTTTTGCTATTTGTCAGACATGCCGATTTCCGCATGATGTTTCGCTTCACCGCCGAGCGCATATTATAACTCGTACGGTAAATTCAGAACTCGAAAATTTATATTTATATAATTTTAGTGATGCCGACACCGGGGATCGAAACCTAAAGAAGCATTTTTTTTGTTGGAGGAGACTAGCAGCGACTGTAGCTGCTGCTCGAAAGGGCCTGATGGAATGTGATTACCGACGCCCACGTACACCTGGAACACCAGAGGAGGTGCAGGTGCGTTACCGGCTTTCAAGTATATTTGGGGAAGGAAAAAGGGAGAGGGAAGGGGTAGTGGGCCACTGGGTACCTAACTCACCGAAAGAAATGCTGAAGCACAAGATGCCTCCGCTTCACGCCGATATCCTGCGGGTCGACTGGAGTAGTAATACCACAGCGATGACTAGTTCGGCGTCGGTAATCGCTTACACGTTTGGTTAGGCGCTTGCTCGTTTGCACCCCTTCCCATAAACAATAGACTTATCTTAAGGAACGTATTAACAACAATAGAAACCAACCTAACGTTCTGCGGATGAATTTGTAATTTCGGTTCTTCCCAATGTTAAGCAATCGTTGGAACTACCCGTGTTTTTTTTGACCATCCAAATACGATTAACGAACAATTACTTAATGTTACTAGTAATAACACTGTTAACGTTTCTGACCTTACACGGTATGAATTTCATAGATACGGAAGTAACGAATTTAAACTGAACATTGTTGATGAGGAAACAGTTGCTAAAATAATTATGCCTAAATCATAAATCAGCTTTATGGTTTCCGCAGCGTTGCGGTTTCTATAACTTGTGTGTGCTGAGTAGACGCCATTTTAGTTCCTTGTTTATTTAGTTCTGTTTTTATTTCTTGTTTTTGTGACAAATCAAATGCTTCTGATATGGATGGGTTGGGACATGATAATGTTAACTGCCCGATGTCTTTAAAGTGTTCGCAGCTTTCATTAATAAATCGATTGTAACTTCTTCCTTCCTTCTCTCGTCCTGTTACTTAAAACCAATAATCCCAGGGACCTTAAAGATTTGACAATGATAACGACCTTCAAAGGCCGGTAGCTAGTAGTGCTGCGAATGTCCGGGCGTTGGTGATCACTTACCATCAGATGAGCCGCATGCTCTTTTGCCTCCTTCTTCTTTGAAGAAAACCTTGTCCGCAATTACGTCGAGTATGTTCTGCTAACGAAAATCCTCCATGACACGATGTCCTCTCGGTTAAATGTGTCTATCATTGATAAAACTTCAAATAGAGGGTTTAACTAGAATATAAAATGTTAATTTTTTTTTTTCAATACAACGATTTCAAAATAAATCATTTGATTTAAAAGTTACGCACTGTCCAGTCTGATGGTCTGTGGGTATGTGTGAACACGATTACGATTTTGTACGTAATCGTGTTCACGGTAGAGCCAAGAGGCTACTTTTGCTGCTGTTCAAATGGTTCGGCTCGATCGGCTTGGTACCACGGCCTCGCAGAATACCGATGTGAAGTAGAGGCATCTTGTGCTTCCGCGTTTCGTTCGGTAAGTAAGGTAACCGGAGGCCCACTCACCCTCCTCACCCACCCTCCAATCTCCCAAATATCTTAAAAGGCCTGCACGCACCTACAACACACATGGGTGACGGTAATCACTTACCATCAGGTGAACTGCTTGCTCCAAAAAAATATTAAAAATAACTAAAGCAACTATTCAACTAAGGTATCTTACCAAAAATCACCAAGAATTTGCAATAAATTACCATTTATGTAATAATAAAGAAAAACAAGGACCACTAACGCCATAACGTTATAACCAAAAATATTTTATTAAATTTAGGCTTGTTTAAAGCTCTTATGAAGTTCAGAATCTACGAGTCAGTAAAGAGGACAACGGAGAAGAATCGGCATCATGCGGATCGAGGAGGATCATTTTTGGATTTTCCATTTTTTTTTCCTTTCTTTTCACACTACACATCTGCACTACAATCAGGCAGACAAATTTTGTGATAATATTTTGTTTGTCTAACAGTCCAGATTCAGGAAAAGCAGAGGTAAATATACTTCTTTGCTCGAAGTGGTAGATAATATTATTTTCTCAAGGTCCGGAAGGGCTACTATCCTAACCTTGCTCGATTTCTCAAGAGCATTCGATTCTGTCACTATAACCTTCCTACATTCAAAACTTTCATACTATGGCTTCTTAGCGTTCACTGTAAAATTATTTTTGCGACTTATCTTTGGGCGCTCTCTCAGCAAATAATTAATCAATCAAATGGTTCTTTTCTTATTTCAGATTAGTCTTTTGTTACTAGAGGCGTTCGGCAAGGGTCCATTTTAGGGCCATTACTATTTATAATATACTTCACTGACTTAACTAGCAATATTACGCTACGTAGATGACATTCTATTATCATACATATCTGCTAATCGCCTTGTAATAATTCGGCTACAAATAAAGTCAATGGAGACAAGACTTAGAAGATTTCACAAAGAAAGCATTGGCTTTCCAAATTTAACCTCTGTATTATAATTTATGAACTCTGTAACTCTGTCTTAGAAAAATTGCAATGCTTAATACATTGGATTTAAAATGCTAATGATATCGATTCCCATCGACCGAGTCTCACCACATTTTTTTAAATATAGCAGGTATTTTAAAATAAAGGCACGGCAAATACTGTATATTACAAGCTTGCTTTTTGAGGTTAGAACTGAAACCCTTATATCTTTATAAACGACTGAGTTGGTATAATGCTTGCCAAACCTTCTTACAGCACAGCCGCATTTAGCTTTGCAGCTGTATATTTGAACCTCCCTTTAAAAGCTGTTCGAATGCAGTTCCTCCTCCTTTGCAAGAATTAAATTTAAATCACCATGAAAAGCTTATTTTTACATACATAACCTTACGTTACTGTGTAAAATTATCTTCCAACAGTAGCTTTAGTAAATATAAAACATATTCTAATTTTATATAATTGAGTATTGTTCCAATGTGTACTGAACTTTATGTACCCGTATGTTATTTTATATCAATTCTTAGTCTTTACCATATCTGCAGAGAGAATTATCAGCGATGTTGGTTGCCCTACAGCATTACGCTGCGCCAAAACCTTTCCACTGTTACAATACAAACATTATTAGCGGATTCATCGTTTTTAACTTGAAGCATCTAAAAGTACGTCGGCTAACTTTTGCTTAATTCCTAGTAAAGTAGCGAGAAGATTATCGCCGGAGAAACCGCGGGCGGTATCTAGTGAATAATATCTTAAGAAAACATCCATAAATCAGGAACACATTTAAATACATCATACACATATTTGCTTCTAGTGGGATGCGTACCAGGCTATCGAAGCGTTACTCGACAAGGCATAAAATCCGGTCTAGACTGGAATAATCGTACGGATGGTAATCCTGGGTGGATCCTAAGATCGACGACCTACCGTAAATAAACTCTGGCACTACGAAAGCATTGCAAGGTTATATATATATATATAGCCTACTATTAATTTGAATTTATTTAAAAAGTCGTAGTAACAATATTGTTACAAGACTCATCAATGAAATATATTTTTGAACCCAACGTGAAACAAAACCCTTCGCGTACCGAGGCAAGTAATAGAAAATCGAAGAAACAGTGAACACCAGTGGTTACGCTGCTGATTGGTACCCACCCAGACGTACGTAGATCGGTAGCAGGCAGCAAAATCTAAGCAGGGCGGAGTTAAGTCAGATTGCGCGTTAAGCCTATTCTGCTAATGCGCCAGTTATGAATCTACAAGTTTCAAATACTTATATGATATTCGTTTAAATATTTGATCACTTGTTAATAATCTAATTTTCTCATTGGTCTTTCTCGATAAATAAAATTGCATCCACTTCTTGGATTTTGTTCTAACATGAAATTCCTCCATTGAGCTGTTATAGAAGAAGTTTATTTATTCATCCAAGAAATACCCGTCAAATTTTCTATTGAATAAAAAAGGTTTTGTGAAAATTATAATAGTAATGGAACCTGACACAAAGTTGTTCTTACAATTGATGGAAAATCTAATCTATTTAAATTTTTAGTAAACATTTGAAAATCACTGTTTTTTTAGATTTTGCTTCGCGGGGCTATGCTTAAATCCACCTACGCTGGTACAATAAACACCAACCCGCCTCTCAAGACTGGAGGTCATGGGATATCCTTCCATTGGCTAAGGCCTTTTGTTCAACGTTGGACGTAACTATTTGAAGAAATAACCACTTATCATTAGGTGTACTTAGGTTGTTAAATGCTATTTAACATTGTCTCACATCACGTGAGCTACATAAAGCTGTAATGTTATTCGTAACTATTTAGTTAGCACATTTAACTAGTACTTCTAGGTGGTAGACACCTTCTCTGCCTAGAGGTCGTGTGAGCGGATACCACCCTCTTATGCTTTTCTACCGCCAGTCAGCAGATTAACCACCGGTTAGAAGGTAAAGAAATCCACTATAATTGCGGTCTGAGCGGCATTCCATCTTAGTCCTCAGAGGTGACAATGCATCTGTAACCTTCTTCAATAAAAGTTTGTCACCCCAGTGAAATAATAAATATTTATAGGTTGAAACATTTTCGCTTATAAACAGAAAGCACCATCTGTATTATGCATCTGTATTATGTTAGTTTAGTATAAATTATTAATTCTAATTTTACTATATTTTAAAACGACTATATTTACGACTCAAAAATGGAAGCAATTAGTGATTCAAAATACATTCATCACTTACCGGACATTAAAGTGGCTGCGGCTCTCAATTGGCGGGCTGACTGTTGACACTACGGCGATGGTTTCATTATATCCTAATGGTATCGCCACACCGGCGTTACACATTGGAATATAATCAAAACGCATTAGAGCTAATGAATAACAACGTCGTAGTTTTTTATAATGGACGAGGAATGTGAAAATATAATAATGTAACGATTATATTCGCGTTCCTATTTCTCATTGGCAACATCTTCAAGTAAGTGATTAAATGATTTAACAAGGTTTTTCTATATACTAATAAGTTTTCTTTGTAAATTTTAGTTCCTTGTTAATAAATACTTATTTATTCTTTGTTGTACCGTATAATTTCACCTTTGCTGTTGGCGACTACCAATGCATTTCGTCATCTCATACCTTTCATAACGTAAATGTCGATTGAAAGAAATGCCAGATGAATCTTGTGGCCTCCAATCAATAGAGGAATAACCATCTCAAATATGCCAGACAAAAATTATTATAACGGTGATGAACTGCAGCGTCTAAGCTGTGAGGTGTCTGGTTCTACATCAGCAACCCACTTGCCAAGCTTGGCAATTGCCTCAGATGCACAGAGCAGTGAGCTGTAAGAGGTCTTTTCCAGGCACATAGAAGAAGAAAAAGAATAGAGCAGTTTCCATGTCAATTGAGCATCTTCAGAATTTCAGGGATAATAGAGTTTGAATGACTACGTTTTTCCCGGAAAAGCGTTGTGGTTTCACCGTAACATTAAGAAATGTAATGACTTTTTTAGCGCGACCTACGAAAGTCAAAGGACTAATTAAAATTATAGAAAATATTTTAACCGAGTTAGTTAATTACTTTTTGAATATAGTTAAGTTCATATATGATGTTGTGTTGTGAACGTCAGTTGTTGTGTTAAATAAAATATTTCTTTCATTCTTCTTTCTACTCCATTGTCTTGTTTTTTTTCATTCTTATCTTCCAACAATTGTTAATACAAATCTTGTAGCTCACTGTACGACTATACCAGCCGTGGTAACTCAGTAGTCAGATGGCTCGCTGCTTTCGCAAGCATCGCCAAAATTCTTAAAAACCTATTCTGGCTCCAAAACCTTCTCATACACTTTGCTTTACCAAACGACACGCGTTTAAGAAATAGCGGCATTTATACGATTGTAAGTAACATTGCTCAGCCTTATATTACTTCTTTTAGGACATAGCGTGTAATTGTTTACGTTAACTAAGCAGTGTGCTAAAGTTCTCGACTCAGGCGACCGACTGTTCATAGAAATTTTACCTTAATGTGCTGATAATAAACGGTGACAGGTGGCAACACCAGCGCGAGAGGATGATCACGCACATATCACGTATTCGCATAGTGTGAACGCGCCTTTACCCGCCTTAACGGCGCCACAGTCTTGGGGCAGCGTCCCATTTTATGTAGATTCATCCGAGTTGACTCCACGCGTGACCGGACGCTGTATCCTGTTGATGCCGAACACCAAATGTTAGAATTGATATCATAATTCATATTATGATAATTTTGTTAATATTACACATACTTATATATATATATGTGTTCATACTTGTGAATAGTTAATAGAACACATGCGTCATACTTGTGAACAGGTAGTTTCGTGGATCACTATATTCTTATAGCATGCTTTGTGACCATGCCATTTATTTTATGACAGACTCCGGCCGAGGAACCTTTTATGATGATAAATCTATGGTAGATTGTAAAAAACGCGTGGAGCTCGTAATTTGCTTGCCAATTTTTTAAATATATTTTGAAGAGTATTTGTCATTAAGTGTCAAATTAAAAAAAAATGTTTCCTCATATAAATCTTCATCTTCTGCTGTAGGACCCGGAAGAATGTTTTCTTTAAACGCCTTACTAGGATAGTACACAGGTATTCTTAACTTGATTAAAATTATTAGCTTAAATGCCTGATTTTAATATCTCCTAACTTCAAAAACTTTCATATTGCTTTTTAGCTCCCATTTCAACCATTTGCGGGATGGTTTTTTGTTAAAGCCAAAGATTAAGTTTAACGGATCTCTACAAGATGTCTGTCAGAAACTAACCTACCAAATT
This sequence comes from Bhutanitis thaidina, assembly GCA_029286595.1. Classification (NCBI taxonomy): domain Eukaryota; kingdom Metazoa; phylum Arthropoda; class Insecta; order Lepidoptera; family Papilionidae; genus Bhutanitis; species Bhutanitis thaidina. The sequence continues at coordinate 15,561,843 of JAGSMS010000022.1, read as the reverse complement.
TCAGGTTTGTAGTGTTTTGAAGTTCCTGAGATTTCGTGTTTGATCAGTGAGTGTTCTTTAGTTTTTTCATATTTGTTATTGATGTAAGTTGTATAAACGAAACACAAAACTGCCGTAATGATTTCTTGTATTTACGTGAACACATAGCTCGCAGAACTGATAACCGTCGGGGGAAAAAGGTTCTCGAGTGGCAGCCACATACAGGCAAACATAATAGTTTCATTTCAAATGAAACTGAAATTTTAGAATCTGCCAATGACAGCTAAGAAAGAAGGACATTAAAATTTATTACTTGTTGAATTTTAAAACTTGAACTTTTTTGCCTTGGTGCCCTCTTCGGCAGTGCACCCAGTTGTAAAAGAAGAAGAAAAAACGACGACGAATATCATTATAGATAGTCTTACGTAGATACGTTTAAAGATCTCTAACCTAGATTCTTCCTATTCTTTTACAGCTTGGTTTATAGAAAATATTTTAACCGAGTTAGTTAATTACTTTTTGAATATAGTTAAGTTCATATATGATGTTGTGTTGTGAACGTCAGTTGTTGTGTTAAATAAAATATTTCTTTCATTCTTCTTTCTACTCCATTGTCTTGTTTTTTTTCATTCTTATCTTCCAACAATTGTTAATACAAATCTTGTAGCTCACTGTACGACTATACCAGCCGTGGTAACTCAGTAGTCAGATGGCTCGCTGCTTTCGCAAGCATCGCCAAAATTCTTAAAAACCTATTCTGGCTCCAAAACCTTCTCATACACTTTGCTTTACCAAACGACACGCGTTTAAGAAATAGCATATATATATATATATATATATATATATATATATATATATATATATATATATATATATATATATATATATATATATATATATATATATATATATATATATATATATATATATATATATATATATATATATATATATATATATATATATATATATATATATATATATATATATATATATATATATATATATATATATATATATATATATATATATATATATATATATATATATATATATATATATATATATATATATATATATATATATATATATATATATATATATATATATATATATATATATATATATATATATATATATATATATATATATATATATATATATATATATATATATATATATATATATATATATATATATATATATATATATATATATATATATATATATATATATATATATATATATATATATATATATATATATATATATATATATATATATATATATATATATATATATATATATATATATATATATATATATATATATATATATATATATATATATATATATATATATATATATATATATATATATATATATATATATATATATATATATATATATATATATATATATATATATATATATATATATATATATATATATATATATATATATATATATATATATATATATATATATATATATATATATATATATATATATATATATATATATATATATATATATATATATATATATATATATATATATATATATATATATATATATATATATATATATATATATATATATATATATATATATATATATATATATATATATATATATATATATATATATATATATATATATATATATATATATATATATATATATATATATATATATATATATATATATATATATATATATATATATATATATATATATATATATATATATATATATATATATATATATATATATATATATATATATATATATATATATATATATATATATATATATATATATATATATATATATATATATATATATATATATATATATATATATATATATATATATATATATATATATATATATATATATATATATATATATATATATATATATATATATATATATATATATATATATATATATATATATATATATATATATATATATATATATATATATATATATATATATATATATATATATATATATATATATATATATATATATATATATATATATATATATATATATATATATATATATATATATATATATATATATATATATATATATATATATATATATATATATATATATATATATATATATATATATATATATATATATATATATATATATATATATATATATATATATATATATATATATATATATATATATATATATATATATATATATATATATATATATATATATATATATATATATATATATATATATATATATATATATATATATATATATATATATATATATATATATATATATATATATATATATATATATATATATATATATATATATATACACATACATATATATATATATATATATATATATATATAGGTGTTCATACTTGTGAATAGTTAATAGAACACATGCGTCATACTTGTGAACAGGTAGTTTCGTGGATCACTATATTCTTATAGCATGCTTTGTGACCATGCCATTTATTTTATGACAGACTCCGGCCGAGGAACCTTTTATGATGATAAATCTATGGTAAATTGTAAAAAACGCGTGGAGCTCGTAATTTGCTTGCCAATTTTTTAAATATATTTTGAAGAGTATTTGTCATTAAGTGTCAAATTAAAAAAAAATGTTTCCTCATATAAATCTTCATCTTCTGCTGTAGGACCCGGAAGAATGTTTTCTTTAAACGCCTTACTAGGATAGTACACAGGTATTCTTAACTTGATTAAAATTATTAGCTTAAATGCCTGATTTTAATATCTCCTAACTTCAAAAACTTTCATATTGCTTTTTAGCTCCCATTTCAACCATTTGCGGGATGGTTTTTTGTTAAAGCCAAAGATTAAGTTTAACGGATCTCTACAAGATGTCTGTCAGAAACTAACCTACCAAATTTCAGGTTTGTAGTGTTTTGAAGTTCCTGAGATTTCGTGTTTGATCAGTGAGTGTTCTTTAGTTTTTTCATATTTGTTATTGATGTAAGTTGTATAAACGAAACACAAAACTGCCGTAATGATTTCTTGTATTTACGTGAACACATAGCTCGCAGAACTGATAACCGTCGGGGAAAAAGGTTCTTGAGTTGCAGCCACATACAGGCAAACATAATAGTTTCATTTCAAATGAAACTGAAATTTTAGAATCTGCTAATGACAGCTAAGAAAGAAGGACATTAAAATTTATTACTTGTTGAATTTTATTACTTGAACTTTTTTGCCTTGGTGCCCTCTTCGGCAGTGCACCCACTATTGTTTTTCGGTTGTAAAAGAAGAAGAAGAAACGACGACGAATATCATTATAGATAGTCTTACGTAGATACGTTTAAAGATCTCTAACCTAGATTCTTCCTATTCTTTTACAGCTTGGTTTATAGAAAATATTTTAACCGAGTTAGTTAATTACTTTTTGAATATAGTTAAGTTCATATATGATGTTGTGTTGTGAACGTCAGTTGTTGTGTTAAATAAAATATTTCTTTCATTCTTCTTTCTACTCCATTGTCTTGTTTTTTTTCATTCTTATCTTCCAACAATTGTTAATACAAATCTTGTAGCTCACTGTACGACTATACCAGCCGTGGTAACTCAGTAGTCAGATGGCTCGCTGCTTTCGCAAGCATCGCCAAAATTCTTAAAAAACCTATTCTGGCTCCAAAACCTTCTCATACACTTTGCTTTACCAAACGACACGCGTTTAAGAAATAGCGGCATTTATACGATTGTAAGTAACATTGCTCAGCCTTATATTACTTCTTTTAGGACATAGCGTGTAATTGTTTACGTTAACTAAGCAGTGTGCTAAAGTTCTCGACCCAGGCGACCGACTGTTCATAGAAATTTTACCTTAATGTGCTGATAATAAACGGTGACAGGTGGCAACACCAGCGCGAGAGGATGATCACGCACATATCACGTATTCGCATAGTGTGAACGCGCCTTTACCCGCCTTAACGGCGCCACAGTCTTGGGGCAGCGTCCCATTTTATGTAGATTCATCCGAGTTGACTCCACGCGTGACCGGACGCTGTATCCTGTTGATGCCGAACACCAAATGTTAGAATTGATATCATAATTCATATTATGATAATTTTGTTAATATTACACATACATATATATATATATGTGTTCATACTTGTGAATAGTTAATAGAACACATGCGTCATACTTGTGAACAGGTAGTTTCGTGGATCACTATATTCTTATAGCATGCTTTGTGACCATGCCATTTATTTTATGACAGACTCCGGCCGAGGAACCTTTTATGATGATAAATCTATGGTAAATTGTAAAAAACGCGTGGAGCTCGTAATTTGCTTGCCAATTTTTTAAATATATTTTGAAGAGTATTTGTCATTATGTCAAATTAAAAAATGTTTCCTCATATAAATCTTCATCTTCTGCTGTAGGACCCGGAAGAATGTTTTCTTTAAACGCCTTACTAGGATAGTACACAGGTATTCTTAACTTGATTAAAATTATTAGCTTAAATGCCTGATTTTAATATCTCCTAACTTCAAAAACTTTCATATTGCTTTTTAGCTCCCATTTCAACCATTTGCGGGATGGTTTTTTGTTAAAGCCAAAGATTAAGTTTAACGGATCTCTACAAGATGTCTGTCAGAAACTAACCTACCAAATTTCAGGTTTGTAGTGTTTTGAAGTTCCTGAGATTTCGTGTTTGATCAGTGAGTGTTCTTTAGTTTTTTCATATTTGTTATTGATGTAAGTTGTATAAACGAAACACAAAACTGCCGTAATGATTTCTTGTATTTACGTGAACACATAGCTCGCAGAACTGATAACCGTCGGGGGAAAAAGGTTCTTGAGTTGCAGCCACATACAGGCAAACATAATAGTTTCATTTCAAATGAAACTGAAATTTTAGAATCTGCTAATGACAGCTAAGAAAGAAGGACATTAAAATTTATTACTTGTTGAATTTTATTACTTGTTGAATTTTATTACTTGTTGAATTTTATTACTTGAACTTTTTGCCTTGGTGCCCTCTTCGGCAGTGCACCCACTATTGTTTTCTGGTTGTAAAAGAAGAAGAAGAAACGACGACGAATATCATTATAGATAGTCTTACGTAGATACGTTTAAAGATCTCTAACCTAGATTCTTCCTATTCTTTACAGCTTGGTTTATAGAAAATATTTTAACCGAGTTAGTTAATTACTTTTTGAATATAGTTAAGTTCATATATGATGTTGTGTTGTGAACGTCAGTTGTTGTGTTAAATAAAATATTTCTTTCATTCTTCTTTCTACTCCATTGTCTTGTTTTTTTTCATTCTTATCTTCCAACAATTGTTAATACAAATCTTTGTAGCTCCAATCAATAGAGGAATAACCATCTCAAATATGCCAGACAAAAATTATTATAACGGTGATGAACTGTCTAAGCTGTGAGGTGTCTGGTTCTACATCAGCAACCCACTTGCCAAGCTTGGCAATTGCCTCAGATGCACAGAGCAGTGAGCTGTAAGAGGTCTTTCCAGGCACATAGAAGAAGAAAAGAATAGAGCAGTTTCCATGTCAATTGAGCATCTTCAGAATTTCAGCGATAATAGAGTTTGAATGACTACGTTTTTCACGGAAAAGCGTTGTGGTTTCACCGTAACATTAAGAAATGTAATGACTTTTTAGCGTAATTCTAGAATTCGAATCTGTAGTCGTTCACGGTGGGTGATTAATCTCAGCATATTTTTTCCCCAAAAGTAATTAATGGATAACCTCGAATGAGCTTTCTAGCAGAATAAATGGCCGTTCCAAACAAAATTGGGAACTAAGATATAATTTTCTTTAAAATATTAAAATAATAATATATAAATATAAAAAATCAATTAATTATTAGTACAGCCCTTGCCGTAGCTTCCCGTAGTTTTCCACAGCCCGGTACAGGTAACGTTAAACAGAAAACCAACGGAATTCTTTCATTGGAATTCGTGGTAATAATGTTGTAAAAATAATCATTTTTTTTGGAACGGCCATTAGCTTTGCTAAAAGCCATTACAAGGTTATCCATTAATTACCGGACAACCTGTATAAACATAGTGCTTATATACTTTTAGGATGCAATTTTATATACCTATTTTCATTTTATATGTACGAAAAATCTGTGCTAAGACTTATGTTGTGTGCAGTTCTCATATGATTCAATCGATTAATTATATATTAATGGTAGCTTGATTTGTTAGTGAACTCGAGCTTTAGTCGGGTTTATAAAGACATATATTTATACGTCTTTATAAAACTAGTTTTAGTTATAATCATTATAATAGAGAGACAGTGCGATCTTGTTCGTGGCTCACCTGATGATAAGTAATCACCGACGCCCACGAATCCGCAACACCAGAGGAGCTGAAGGTGGTTGCGTTGGGGGAGGATCAGCAGTGGACTTATGATAAATGATGATGAAAGGATGCGGAAATGATGACAAAACGTAATGTATTTTTTTTTTCATCAGCCTATTCAGCCACAGATGAACATAGATTCAGACCACAGCTGAACATAGGCCTTTCCAAGAATGCGCAAACGATAAAGCGTGCATTACTTGAAAGTGTTTCCCATACTCACAACACTTATTAGATTAGATTATTATTAAAATGTATTGTGTTTTGAAGAAAATAGAGTAGAAGTAGATAAGTGGTAGATTTTAAATGTAAAAATGACGTTCGTCAAGTGAAATGTAAATTTCTTACGTTGAATAAATGATTTGGTTTGATTTGATTTGAAACTGAGCAAGCGATTTGGTTGAGCGCAGCGCCGGTACCCCCGCACTAGTGGTGCTGCTCCCCATCACGGGTCCGTGGAATTTGGATTCGGTGAATTCGGATCGTCGCCACTCGCCAGAAGTTTCAATTGTTAACCACGTGCAGGTGGGGTTTACATTTGGAGAAAAAGATATTTTTTTATTGGATTAGGGTGAAAAGAGAGTTACAATTCGATCTGATGGTAAGTGACTACTGTAACCCACAACCAACAGATGTATGACCCCTAAGGGCTAAAATGGAATGCTCAATTATACTAGCCCTTTATAGCTTTCTACACTTACACTTGTCTGTCTGGGTTTGTGTTTAGCGTAAGTCTAGAATTCGAATCTGTAGTCGTTCACGGTGGGTGATTAAGCTCAGCATATTTTTTCCCCAAAAGTAATTAATGGATAACCTCGAATGAGCTTTCTAGCAGAATAAATGGCCGTTCCAAACAAAATTGGGAACTAAGATATAATTTTTAAATATATTTTGAAGAGTATTTGTCATTATGTCAAATTAAAAAATGTTTCCTCGTATAAATCTTCATCTTCTGCTGTAGGACCCGGAAGAATGTTTTCTTTACGCCTTACTAGGATAGTACACAGGTATTCTTAACTTGATTAAAATTATTAGCCTAAATGCCTGATTTTAATATCTCCTAACTTCAAAAACTTTCATATTGCTTTTTAGCTCCCATTTCAACCATTTGCGGGATGGTTTTTTGTTAAAGCCAAAGATTAAGTTTAACGGATCTCTACAAGATGTCTGTCAGAAACTAACCTACCAAATTTCAGGTTTGTAGTGTTTTGAAGTTCCTGAGATTTCGTGTTTGATCAGTGAGTGTTCTTTAGTTTTTTCATATTTGTTATTGATGTAAGTTGTATAAACGAAACACAAACTGCTGTAATGATTTCTTGTATTTACGTGAACACATAGCTCGCAGAACTGATAACCGTCGGGGAAAAGGTTCTTGAGTTGCAGCCACATACAGGTAAACATAATAGTTTCATTTCAAATGAAACTGAAATTTTAGAATCTGCCAATGACAGCTAAGAAAGAAGGACATTAAAATTTATTACTTGAACTTTTTGCCTTGGTGCCCTCTTCGGCAGTGCACCCAGTTGTAAAAGAAGAAGAAGAAACGACGACGAATATCATTATAGATAGTCTTACGTAGATACGTTTAAAGATCTCTAACCTAGATTCTTCCTATTCTTTTACAGCTTGGTTTATAGAACCAAGTGACGTCCTTTTTCTTGTTATTTTAATAACAATTGTTATTACAAACGAGGTTGTAAAAGAAGAAGAAAAACGACGACGAATATCATTATAGATAGTCTTACGTAGATACGTTTAAAGATCTCTAACCTAGTTTCTTCCTATTCTTTTACAGCTTGGTTTATAGAACCAAGTGTCGTCCTTTTTCTTGTTATTACAAACGAGATTGTAAAAGAAGAAAAGAACTACGATAGGGGACTATGAACTATCACTTATATACGTGGTAGAGCCGGCGTGAATTAGAGGTAAATTATGCTTCTCCGTTTCGGTAACCGGAGGCCCACTTCCCTCTCCTGAAATATCCTTTATGGACGGCGTCGCACCAGCAGCTCCTGTTGTAGATGTAAGTGGGCGTCGGTAATCACTTATCACCAAATGAGCCCTAGCTCGTTTGCCTCATTCCCATAAAAAAAGACTTAGTTCAGAATAGTTCTTTCTACACTTACACTTGTCTGTCTGGGTTTGTGTTTAGCGTAATTCTAGAATTCGAATCTGTAGTCGTTCACGGTGGGTGATTAATCTCAGCATATTTTTTCCCCAAAAGTAATTAATGGATAACCTCGAATGAGCTTTCTAGCAGAATAAATGGCCGTTCCAAACAAAATTGGGAACTAAGATATAATTTTTAAATATATTTTGAAGAGTATTTGTCATTATGTCAAATTAAAAAATGTTTCCTCGTATAAATCTTCATCTTCTGCTGTAGGACCCGGAAGAATGTTTTCTTTACGCCTTACTAGATAGTACACAGGTATTCTTAACTTGATTAAAATTATTAGCCTAAATGCCTGATTTTAATATCTCCTAACTTCAAAAACTTTCATATTGCTTTTAGCTCCCATTTCAACCATTTGCGGATGGTTTTTGTTAAAGCCAAAGATTAAGTTTAACGGATCTCTACAAGATGTCTGTCAGAAACTAACCTACCAAATTTCAGGTTTGTAGTGTTTTGAAGTTCCTGAGATTTCGTGTTTGATCAGTGAGTGTTCTTTAGTTTTTTCATATTTGTTATTGATGTAAGTTGTATAAACGAAACACAAAACTGCCGTAATGATTTCTTGTATTTACGTGAACACATAGCTCGCAGAACTGATAACCGTCGGGGAAAAGGTTCTCGAGTGGCAGCCACATACAGGCAAACGCAGTCTAGGACTACCCCACAAGATGGAGTGACGACCTACGCAGTGTTGCGGGAAGGAGTTTATTGCGTCAGGGTAATGAACCAAGAACTTGTCGAGTTGGTTCATTGCCCCTGACGCCTTTATTGGCTAACTGATATTCTTATACCACATTGTTGTACAAAGTAATGCCATGACAGCAACAGGCAAAACTGTTTGATATCGCTGACAAATAGCTTTTATAAAAAAAAAACGTAATGTATTTTTTTTCATCAGCCTATTCAGCCACAGATGAACATAGATTCAGACCACAGCTGAACATAGGCCTTCCAAGAATGCGCAAACGATAAAGCGTGCATTACTTGAAAGTGTTTCCCATACTCACAACACTTATTAGATTAGATTATTATTAAAATGTATTGTGTTTTGAAGAAAATAGAGTAGAAGTAGATAAGTGGTAGATTTTAAATGTAAAAATGACGTTCGTCAAGTGAAATGTAAATTTCTTACGTTGAATAAATGATTTGGTTTGATTTGATTTGAAACTGAGCAAGCGATTTGGTTGAGCGCAGCGCCGGTACCCCCGCACTAGTGGTGCTGCTCCCCATCACGGGTCCGTGGAATTTGGATTCGGTGAATTCGGATTGTCGCCACTCGCCAGAAGTTTCAATTGTTAACCACGTGCAGGTGGGGTTTACATTTGGAGAAAAAGATATTTTTTATTGGATTAGGGTGAAAAGAGAGTTACAATTCGATCTGATGGTAAGTTACTACTGTAACCCACAACCAACAGATGCTAAAATGGAATGCTCAATTATACTAGCCCTTTATAGCTTTCAAACCGGACCACAACACAGTTGTTACACTGCTGTTACGACCCTTTTTCGTTAGATCTTCTTTTATTTCGAAGAGTACTATTGAATAGATTCAGTATTAATATGGTAAAGACGATACGATGAAATATTTACATGATGGTAGGTCAAAAACTTGGTGCTATCTTACAATTTCACAGCCAACCATCCTAGTTCGATTCCCGATGCGTCACTAAAATTATTAACAATCTAAGTTAAAGTCTAAGTATAAAAAGAAAAAAGATTCTCGAGTGGCAGCCACGAACAGGCAAACGCAGTGTGGGACCTGCGCAGTGTCAATCGGGAAAGTGATGGATGCAGGTGGCTTAGGACCGAGCTTTGAGGCAATCTTTGGGGGAGGATCAGCAGTGGACTTATGATAAATGATGATGAAAGGATGCTGAAATGATGACAAAACGTAATGTATTTTTTTTTCATCAGCCTATTCAGACCACAGCTGAACATAGGCCTTTCCAAGAATGCGCAAACGATAAAGCGTGCATTACTTGAAAGTGTTTCCCATACTCACAACACTTATTAGATTAGATTATTATTAAAATGTATTGTGTTTTGAAGAAAATAGAGTAGAAGTAGATAAGTGGTAGATTTTAAATGTAAAAATGACGTTCGTCAAGTGAAATGTAAATTTCTTACGTTGAATAAATGATTTGGTTTGATTTGATTTGAAACTGAGCAAGCGATTTGGTTGAGCGCAGCGCCGGTACCCCCGCACTAGTGGTGCTGCTCCCCATCACGGGTCCGTGGAATTTGGATTCGGTGAATTCGGATCGTCGCCACTCGCCAGAAGTTTCAATTGTTAACCACGTGCAGGTGGGGTTTACATTTGGAGAAAAAGATATTTTTTTATTGGATTAGGGTGAAAAGAGAGTTACAATTCGATCTGATGGTAAGTTACTACTGTAACCCACAACCAACAGATGCTAAAATGGAATGCTCAATTATACTAGCCCTTTATAGCTTTCAAACCGGACCACAACACAGTTGTTACACTGCTGTTACGACCCTTTCGATGTACACCCAGACGACTCTCAGGCAGGAAGGAGCCTACTGCGTCAGGGGTAATGAACCAAGAACTTGTCGACTTGGTTCATTGCCCCTGACGCCTTTATTGGCTAACTGATATTCTTATACCACATTGTTGTACAAAGTAATGCCATGACAGCAACAGGCAAAAACTGTTTGATATCGCTGACAAATAGCTTTTATAAAAAAAAAACGTAATGTAGAATGTGTTGTTTTTATTCATACATACATATCTAAAACAGTGAGCTATTTTTAAATGATCCAGTATAGAAGTTCAGTGTTAAGATAACCTGTGTAGATAGGATTACGATGATGTCTTCCCGGCCGATTTCAAAAATAGCGACTACTTTCAAATACTGTTCAGGGGTCTTATCCCCTGTGTAATAAAAATATTTCACACCTATACCGGTTGTTGTTGGGAACAATAGGCTCGATGTTGTAGACGAGTACGTATACCTGGGACTCAGAGGTCAATCGACGAATCCAACTCGGCTGGGCTGCGTTCGGGAAACTACGTCATATCTTCTCATCGAGTATACCGCCTCAAGCCTTAAGAGTACAGCCAGTGCATGTTGCCAGTCATGACATCCGGGACCGAGACTAGGTCCTTCACTGCAGGCCGTATGAGGAAGCTCAAAGTTGCTCAGCGCGCTATGGAATTCTCGGTGTTTCTCTGCGTGATAGAGTCTACAACGATGATATCCGCAGCAGAACTAAGGTAACCGACATGGCCGTAAAGATCAGCAAGCTGAAGTGGCAATAAGCCGCCACATAGATCGCAGAACTGTTAACCGTTGGGGAAAAAAGGTTCTCGAGTGGCAGCCGCATACAGGCAAACGCAGTCTAGGACTACCCCCCACAAGATGGAGTGACGACCTACGCAGTGTTGCGGGAAGTCGATGGATGCAGGTGGCTCAGGTCCGAGCTTCGTGACAATCTTTGGGGGAGGCCTATGTTCAGCAGTGGACTTATGATAAATGATGATGAAAGGATGCTGAAATGATGATGATGATGATGATGATGATGATGATGATGATGATGATGATGATGATGATGATGATGATGATGATGATGATGATGATGATGATGATGATGATGATGATGATGATGATGATGATGATGATGATGATGATGATGATGATGATGATGATGATGATGATGATGATGATGATGATGATGATGATGATGATGATGATGATGATGATGATGATGATGATGATGATGATGATGATGATGATGATGATGATGATGATGATGATGATGATGATGATGATGATGATGATGATGATGATGATGATGATGATGATGATGATGATGATGATGATGATGATGATGATGATGATGATGATGATGATGATGATGATGATGATGATGATGATGATGATGATGATGATGATGATGATGATGATGATGATGATGATGATGATGATGATGATGATGATGATGATGATGATGATGATGATGATGATGATGATGATGATGATGATGATGATGATGATGATGATGATGATGATGATGATGATGATGATGATGATGATGATGATGATGATGATGATGATGATGATGATGATGATGATGATGATGATGATGATGATGATGATGATGATGATGATGATGATGATGATGATGATGATGATGATGATGATGATGATGATGATGATGATGATGATGATGATGATGATGATGATGATGATGATGATGATGATGATGATGATGATGATGATGATGATGATGATGATGATGATGATGATGATGATGATGATGATGATGATGATGATGATGATGATGATGATGATGATGATGATGATGATGATGATGATGATGATGATGATGATGATGATGATGATGATGATGATGATGATGATGATGATGATGATGATGATGAATCAAGCAAGAAACGTCACTCCGACAAGACAATCGCCAACAAAGATCCAAGTACCATCTCTGTTTAATCAGTAAAGTAAATTAGCTTAATTTTTAGGCCAATGCGAGTAATTTGTATTAATTATTATTCTTATGGTAATACCGATCAGGCAATCCAACTGTCTATGTCCATTACGTCTATTTTCTACGAACCAAGTTGGATGGATGGAATGTTTCATTTCGTTTTAGAGTTAAAACTTTTTATTTAATTAAACCTAGTTTAAAGCATTTCATGAACGTCAATGTCTTGACACAAAACACCGTTTTGCGAAACAATACCTTCTCGAAGGAGCACCGGCTGGAAACTCCGGAGTCTTTTTTCTTTCATTGCCCTAGTTTAGAATATTATTTACAATTTACCATTAACGGTAAACAGGTCTCCGTTAAGATCACTCACCAACCGAAACATAGCAATAAAAGTAAAGTAGCAGTCTGTAAGTGCCCACAGCTGGGCCACCTTTTCAAATATCTGAGAGATTTTTTGGAGCAGGGAATGGCCTGTCACGTTGCTCCTGTGCGGGTTGGCGGGCTTCAAATAGTGGTACAACGCTATTGTTTCACATTGTATTCTGGAGAATGTGGTCCTTCCCCTGCTACAGGTATGATACAGCAGCAGTCGGCTTTACCACACAGACATTCACGTAGTTCGGTGTAAAATAAATACGTTCTACGTAACATTTATACCAAAACCTGTCTGTTAATTAATGGTTTCGAAAGTTACACCATAGTTGTATTCAAAATAAAAGCAGGAATGGATTACAAAACGAAGGCTGCTACGAGCATTCCTTGTGAGTCACAAGTGAGTCACTTCCGACGCGGATTCCTTGTCAGGGAGTCGTGCGCGCGCGCAGCGAAGAGTTGGTGTTATCAAGTTAAATAATTTTCGTTTTATTTTGGGTAAATTAATTTGATGTTTTAATATAACATCATATGAAATCATATTAAATTAAATATAACGTATCCATAACTTGTTTGAATTTAAAATTCTAATTATGCCTAGCGACTTTGCTGTGAGTCTATGCTACCTGAGCTATTTAATTATATATATATTTGATATAGCTTAGGGTAGGATTTTATAGATTTCTGTAAAGATTTTCAACATGTTAAAGTGTAATATATCAGATTTCCATAAGTATACGCCATTAATGTAACAAAGTGGGTACACAATTTTTGGTTCGCGGTTACAAATATATTAGCATAGAAAAAATATTGTGTTGCCTACTTCAGCTACAATTACTAAAATTTTTAACAGATAATACCATGCATCATCAAAGTATTTTAGGTAAAATATTTTTTGGATCTGACAACACGGTAACATACAAGTATATTAAGTTTAAATACTACATTCCTCTAAACGCACGTTGTCCGCGCAAGTGGCGCAAGTGGTAGAAAGAAAAAGGAGGAAAATATCATTTATTATTGTCATATTTTAAATAAATATCACGGCCAAAAATAAGTATAAACATAATATAGAATGTTGAAATATGATAAACAGTATTTAGGGCTGGAATATGATAAATACGGATTTCCGTATATTGCAAAATATTTCGCTATTCTGGAAGACTAAACAAAATAGATTTTTCTTCAAACGTAGATTCCATACATATTATTTTCCGATGTTCGTACTTCTTTATCTGGACATTTTCTATGCCACCATTAAAACCTAGCCACGGTGGGCTCACGGGATTGTGGTCGCAGTGCCGGAATCAGGTGAGAGGGGTTAGTACTGAAGAAATATTCCCCCCTACATCCTCATGGTTTTACTGTTAAGGTATGTATGATCAAGGCATGTAAAACGATCTACCGAGAGTATATGATTTATTGTTACAGTTTAAAAAGACCAATATCGCAAGACTTCTTTAAAATACCGACAAATTATACGCAATGAATACATAAATAGATTCATTAGATGATTTTGAAAACGGCGATTACCAGAGACAATGAAACCTTTGATGTCAAAAGCCAGCCAAGGCTTCATTCAAACCAACAAGAGCCACATAAGAATATAAGGAGACAATGTAATTATCGGAACAGTCTTAGCCCACTTTTAAGAGAAGTTAATTAACAGAAAAAACCAAGTTGAACACTTTTGAAATTCAACATACAATAAATAATTCGTTTTTTTTTATGGACAAAGGGGCAAACGAGCAGTGTAAACGGTAAGTGATTACCGTCGCCCACATCAGAGGAGCTGCAGGTGCGTTGCCAACCTTAAAGGATATTAGGGGGATGGGAGAGAGTATGAGGAGGGGGGATTGTAGGTAAGTGCCTCTACTTCACGCCGGTATTTTGCAAGGTCGTGGTACTACCCCCGGTCGTGCCGGTCCTTTCGAGCAGCATCAAAAGTACAAGATATCGGCGAGTAAGAGTCCAACAGTAGACGAAAGCCATAGGTCTCGCCTACCCATTCTTCTCCACAAGAACATAGACCTTTCCGTGAAAGCGCCAACAACAAACTATACGCCCTGCGTTGAAGATTTGCCCATACACAGCGCGCTGGCCGGGCAGAGTGGGGTGCGCAATGCGTATCCCAGCATCAGTGACTCACCTTCCCATCACCAGTCCCTCCCCATTAGAGATAACAATTATTATGAAAACCTCAAGCTTTCCAGACGGTGGTTTACAATAATATGCGTATAAGAAGACGAAGTTCAGGGGAGGTTCACAATATCCCGTCTGGATGGAGGCTATTGGTGGTCGGACATGAGGCTAGTGCGCAAGTCAAATCAATGACTGATCTGACTTGACACACAGATAATGTGAGGGATATCAATATCAATGAGAGATGCGACACGCGCTATGACTATGAAAATGCTTAATTCAGCCAACGTGTTCGCTGCCTCGTACAATATACGTTTTTTTTATGAAAGAAAATTTGCAGCGTGTGTAGCTTAGAGATGCGCCGATAGTCACGAAGATTCAATGTCTAGCTCAGATGCGTCCAAAGTGAAAGGCCGAAAGAATGGCCATCGCAAGGCACGTTTAATATCGTTAATGAGATTAAAAAATCTGAGCACACGATAGAAGTGAAAACTTATACTGTTCTCGTATTCTAAAAATAGATTTATAATAATAATTACATTGTCTCCGACCCGAGCGTGGCGGCAAAGTTCCGTTCACTCCCCAGAAAAAGTGTGCACAGTGAGTGCCGAAAGAAGTTTTCACTTCAAAAAGCCTTTGAAGTGAAAACTTTCAACACGGTTCAATAAACTGTGAAGGAGAACATCCTGAGGTAACCTGCATAGCTGAGAAATAATAGAAAATTTCACCATCGCACACAGAAGCAACGAACACTACTCGGCTCCAAAACCCTACCAAATATTGAGAGGATGCTCTTGTTCAGCAGTGGGACATGTTTAGGCTGCTACTTTACTTTATATGATAAGGCGCTGAACTGAAACAAATTTGGGAACCTCTGGTCTAGTTAAGCTGTTAATGTACTAATGTACTTCCTTTATTTTAAAATTTACCCTCTAGAAGTATCTAGGTACAGTGGCTTCCACGTTTAGGCGTTACATTGTATGTTAAGTAGGGTGGAAACAGCCTTGGTGTTGAACGCTCCTAAGGATCGGCATTGTTTCATCGACCGTTTGAGTCAACCATGACGTGAATTGTTTTTGAAGTGATTACGCAAGTGCGGTGCGTCACTCGGAATCACTCGATTCACTTTCACTATACTCAAAGTGACTATATGAATGAATTCTTATATTAATTAGAAATTAAATAAATTTGTTCAAATTTATATTTACACATGCGCAGTTTGCAGTGACTTAAATTGTAACCGCTAATTTAACACACACGGTAAAGGTTTACATCGTGAGGAAGTTCCCCGATCATGAAAAATAAGAAAACATGAATACGTGTACTTATGTACGCGCGTTAGAAGTTATACTTCTTTTCCATGATTAAATAAAGATGGCGTTAGTGGACAGGTTCCTCATTTTCTGTATAAAGTCGTTCTTTTACGGGCTTAGCGAGCAACTTCATCATGCAGTTTAATGTAATACACGTGCATCATAAAATTTCAAAATATTTTTTAAGAACACGCTAAAAAACATAAAACTGGGGGGAAGCACCCCCCATCTATGGGGTTAGGGTTAGGGTAATTCGGCAGGATTTTCCGTTTCATCGTTTTTTATTGGACATGGTTGTAAAAACAAGCTAATAGTCCATCTGGCAGCAGAGGGACACCCTTAAACAGCTTCAATCGAGAAAGGTTGCAGATGGGTTATCACACCTGAGAAGTGAGATGGAATGCCTCACAGCCCGTAATTATACTGGCTCTCGGTACCTTTAAAACCTGAACACAACAGTAATTTCACAGCTGTTTGGCTACAGAAATGATAAAAAGTGTGGTACCTTCGCAACCGCTCATAGGTAGAGAAGGAACCCGATAAACCTGCCTTACCTGTAGATGTTCTAAAAATCTACTAAAAAAATGCGCATAAAAAAATTTTGTTTCCACTGATAGAAGATTAATCGTTTTAAATTCGCCTAACGTAAATTATCGTGGCCTTAGAAGCATAGATTTTCTGTTTCTTTTTGTTGATAATTAAAAAAAAACTGCATCGGGGACGCCGTCACGCACTCTTCCATTCTTACATTCTTTTTTTTTTATTTTTAAACTTCGTGAAATAAGCCATTTTGGGAAATATGAAAGAAAGTCACATAATTTATGCGAAAAATAGCTGTGTCAGCAGCGACAAATAGGCAAACCACAATAGTTTGTCCAGCACAGCTGTTAAATATGTATTGATATACCACGAATTTTAAAATATAATTAAAAAATTAAAAAATTCAAATTATAATTATAAATTTATTTTGTATATATAGTAACGAAGACCTATCAAGATTTTGAAAGTTTTAAGAATTGTATCACTAACATAACATACCCCACGTATACATAGATAAAAAATATATTTTGCTTCACACAGTCTAATTACGAAAGCATAATATTGTATGCTGGGTATATGGTATAGCCAGTACTTAGAAAGCGGTGTTCCAAACATTTTTTCAATGTATTGATTAACTTCAAGTGCGCTTGGTTGCGTTCTACTTGCTTCACGCATCGTTAAGTACAAGAATTATCAGCAAAATTAAGTTTCGCGATCATATATGATCGAGTAAGGCAACACTGAAATTGTTAATAGCAGTTTTATGTGCTGAATTTCACCACGTGTTCGGCGGTGAAGAAAAATATTGTGAGGCCACTTGCATTTCTAAGAACTGTGAAATAATAAAAAATAATATTTCGATGACGTGAGGATTCTACTAATCCGCAGTATTATCTAATCTGTGGCAGCGTGGCGGACCCTTCCAGTTTCCAAAATCCTCTCAAATATTGAAACTGATCTGCTCTGATGTCGTGATTGAGCAACAAACATCCAAACACCCAAACACCTAAACCGACTTCAAGGTTAAAATTTTAGGGGAATATTTTTAATATTTTCACGCTCGTTTGCCCCCTTCTTCTATAAAAAAAAATATTGGTGTAACTTAATATGGTAAAAGAATTGTCATGGACGATGATGATGATGACGATTAATTTATCCCTAATGGGAAAGGCAAAGGACTTTAGTCCATACAGCCAGGTCTGATGCACGTCTACTCTGTTCGAGCTGCAAAATGCGACTTCATTTGTCATGGACGATGTCACCGTTAGTATTTTTTTAAATATTTAAAACCTAAAACCGTGGTCGTGGTTGTACAAAACATTTTTAGATAACGTAACAAAGAATAGATAGGTACTAACTACTCGTATAAAGGCTCGACCTCTAAGACATTGTGACAATGGTCCTATCAAAATCAGTTCATAGGTTTTGAAGTTTTTATTGTATTTGTATTTAGACCGCCACGCCTACTACCCAGCTCTCTTAATAGGAAGCGTGAACACATATTGTTTCTATAAAGACTCGATGCCTAGAAACGCTGTAACGAAAGTCGTATAAATTTACGTCTATTGGCATCTCTATGTTATGATTATTCACGCCTAATGCCTAGCTATTTTAAAAGATAGTATGAAGATATCAAGTAACAATATCGAGTGGATTTCTATCTACCTAATATTGTGTTAAAATGTTCACCTAAATTTGTCGAGCGGTTTCTACGTTATAGGTTTCAAGACAATTACTTACTACTGCCTACTGCCTTGCTCCTATCATAAACAGCGTAATGATATGTATCCTAAATGTTGGTCAGTACTTCAAGAAACTCAACAGTGAAAGTTCTATCGAAATCCGTCCACTGGTTTTTGCATGGTTAGATACACAGACTTTACGAAATATAAATTATACTAATATAAATAAGTTTTTTAAATATGTGGTTTCGCTAGAGTTTGATTATATAAGATATAACACATCATGTGACTTTGAAAGAACTTGTTGTGAAATTTAAAAATATATTTACTTAATGTTAGTTATATATTACATAGGTTTTATAAATTTTTAATTCTTATTATACTTAATATGGCTCGAAACCTCTTGGTGCGAATCAAATTCGCTCTTTCACACAGTTGCAAGAGTTTAAGAAATATAGTTGTCAATGTTAATATTTACTAATTGTGAAATGTTAAAGGCTTTAGGCTCGAGGCGATTGTTACGCCGATCTCCAAACCTCGTCTCTGGCCATTATAGCATCCTCCCATAAGAAAAGCCGACGGCAAATTAAACATCTTTATCAGAAAATCTTAAACGATTCCGCGTTTAATTCCTTTCCTTTCTTAGTACGTACAACGGATGGCGAAACGCTCGTAAATAACACAAATATTAAGATCAATCCCCCGTCTATATGACATAAATAATAACCGAGTTTCCCTAAGTGCGAGTCGCGTACATTTCAAAGTCGTTGTTTACGCGCGTGCGCGCTCGCGTGCGCACACTACCGCTAATTAACAAGAAAAACGCGTCACGGTGGTAAGAGCGGCGCGCGCGCGTTTTTACAACCGCATACCCGTCCGGAAACAACACGAACGGGCGTTTTTTTCTTCCTAGAATCGCATTAATTTTCATGCGATCGGGAGCAATGGCCGCCGGTATTGTTAATTGATCATTAATCTATCGCAGTGGCATTGCGCGGACGCGATAGGCTATTGTCTGATTCGTATTGCACCGGAACTCTGCAGCGACTCACAAGGACCGTGTCAACGTTCTTCAATAACTCGACTAGCAGTCATTTAAGTCTTGTGATTCACTATTACGTGTATAATTGAGTTGTCATATTGCACATATGTTACTCGGTTTTTTTTTTTGGTCGTTCTTAAAAAGATGTTAATTTTTATAAATGACCAACGGCTGCCTGCGGTTTCACAGATTTTGTTCTACGCTTAACTGAGATAAAAGTTATCCTAAATTTGACAGACATGTAGTAAGTCATTGCCTGCTTGCACGACAAACATACAAACTGTCACTTTTGTAATATCAATCAGGATCTTAAGGAACATGTTAACAAACGTTGCTTTTAAGTTACATTCATTCGAACATATATACATACATACTTAATGTTACGTACATTAAAATAATTTTACATATTAGTATTGATAAGTAATCAAGCCTCCCATACATAGGCTATAAGGGTAGGCAGAGATAACGAGTTACTATTTGGCACGACACAGCGTACTCAAACGGACGTCCGGAACTCTTGCTGATCCTGCTCCCATAATGAGTTTCCATGAGTTTATGAAAGATTTCCCGCGGCGATCTTTAGGACTGTACCATATTTTTAGCAGCCTATGATCAGCTAATGAACACACTGGGAGTGGAAATAGATGTCTCTCAATGCGATGAGTTCGTTATAATAGCCACGTTCGGCAAAACCCTACTGTTAGTAATCGGTCTTCATATTTTTATTTTGGCATTATTCGAATGAGGTGAGGGAAGGTGGGAGTGGTAGGTAAAGGAGATGAAAGAGATGTAACAACTTACGTCTGACTGACCAATAAATGGTTGGATAGCTATTCGAAAATGACAAGCCAGCGACTGTTCCGACACCCATGGATGAGACCTTATACTATCACCACAATTTCATCTTATTCTTCTTGCTAATAATGCTAAACCTTGTCAATCTATATGGCGTTTTAAAAAAGGAAAGAACTTGAATACGGAAAAGCAAAATTGTTTAATGTGCCTAAAACACAAAAAAAATCTTTCTCATCACACTGTTAATAGTCTACTGGTGGCAGTGAGTCTCTCCCAAAAGGAGGTTTTACCGTAATCAATGACTCGGTAACTCAATTTCTCATTTACCACGAATTAAAATCTAATGTCTTTTATTTGTTAAGAAGAAAGTTGGAAACCCTAATGCGTACATTTTATTATGCAGATATAATATTTGAAATTAAAATTTCAAGGTCGAATTGCAATGCAACTTTTTCGTGCAACGTTTCTGTTAGTAGTGAGTGTCTTACATTTTGAATTGGAAGTATTTAATTTTGATTAATTTATGTAGTCTATGTATTTCAAAAGTGTACAATATTTATTATAAATTAATAATTGTTTACATACTAAGCAGTGGTTTTCAAGTGAGTAGAAGCTCCTATTCTGCCACGTGTTAAGTTTTAGTCGCTCTTTTTTCATTTATAAGAAAGCATCCTTGCATATTTAGTGATATAACACAGTATCTCAGTTAGATATATTAGAAAGCTTGAAGGACGCAAGTCACCGACCCAGTGACATTGCGAGGTACCCCGACCTCTGTACGTCACGCACACCCTCTGCCCTCATATATCTCATATACTGAACTTAGCTTTATTACAATTTCTTTCGAAACAGCTACATAATAACATACAGTAGCAATATTTGTAACTATTTCACTCTCTCATAAATGTTGTTATTGTATAACTTATTGCTCAGTTAAGAGGCGAGTCCTTGAGGGGTGCATGAAATTAAGGGAGGATAAGGTCATGTTGGTATAGGTCGGTTACAAAGTCTACAGTCCACTTGAAGGTTACGTCTCTGTTGTTTCAATTACGTAACTGAAGCTCTACTTTATAAAACAATGCCTTATGTATCTTACAAATGGACACGACAGTCACGTTTAATTAATATTTGTACTTATACTAAATAGTTTTTTTTTTATTAATATTTGTACTTATAATAGTCGTGTATTATAAAGGGTAAAATAATATGTGACTTACAACATATGGATATGCTTGTATGAAAGAAAAAAATAAAATTAATTGAAACTGTGTAATGATTTGATAGCAGCCCTGAGTATGAGGAGATCAGAGTTTGACTCCCTATGCTCCCGTGTGGAGAATGGCACCGTGGTGTGTTTTCGAAAATTATATAAGACTTGGCCTGGATACCACTCCAAGTCTCACCACCGCATACGTTGGTCCAAATAAGCTCTGGAGGAAAGTGTTAAGGAACGTGAATATAAATATCAACGCCATTGTTGGGCATACGGTTGTGAGAGTTGTTAGCTTATATTTATTATATTAACTTTTCTCCGCGGCTTTGCACGCGTTTGCAAGTCGAATTAGTATTTTTATTTGAGTAGCGCGTGATGACAAAAACTGAATTGCAGAAATTACTTTTCTAGACCGGTGGAGCATAGCAGTGTGTACATAGCAGTAAATTTAAGGTGAAATCGCACTTTAAACACTGGTGTTAGATAATGCGATTGCCAACCTGCCTTCCAAGCGAGCCGATTGCAATTAATGTTTAGCAGTTGACCAATCAAATACTGCTAAAGTTGAAAGAAGACATTTCTAAAAATGTAAATTAGCAGAACAATGATCTGATGCTGCACCAAACGTAGTTACAATAGCCATACATCATCAATGACTGACCCTTTCTCAACTGTGTAAAAAAATTTTTTGTTATATACCACAGGGTATCATGGGGCTGACATGTCCGAGAAGGTCAAAAGATCCTAAATAAATAGAGAGAGAAAAAAGAATGTAAACAAAAAATGACAAAAAAAGGTATGATATGAAATACCATTATGTGATCTTGACGAAGTTAATCTTATGTGACTTCGTTAAGGCTCATAAAACGTAAAGTGTCGGAGTTAAAGAATTGCATAAGGGGTGCTAAATACTATCGGCACATAGGAACTGCGTTACCGTGTACGCGTGAAAACGGAAGCACTCACTCATCTCCTCGTCGTAACTAATGAAGAGAGAAAGAAGAGGTCCCACAGTGCACTGGAATCAGCGCAGTACAATCTGACCCGAAAAAGTTTCATTTATGATACGCTAACCACTAAGCGGTCGTCTTTATTGTTTGTATTAACAGAAAAGCTTTCTTTAGGATAAGAATGGGAGCTCGCAACTGTCAAATGATAAAAACTCTGTATGTTCACATAGATGAATTTAATGGACCTCTGTCTTACAGCAAATATTAACACAAGTTTTTCATGCTAAAAATCATCCTCGTCTGTATTGAAGTTGATTACTTACTGAATAAAATATTTTATGTCTTAAGTCTATTGCCCTGATTATCATACAATAGGTTTATAAAATGTATCTTAGAAGAAATTGTGGGGATACTTGGGCATCGTAACGTGACGCACGCGATAGATTTTTTTGCAGGAGCAACTGAGCGTTGTTGGGTGAGATGAGATGAAAACAGTAATGTAGAAAAACATTTGAGGGGTCATCGGCTCGTAGTTTGAATTTATAAAGAACACCTTTTAATCTGTGGTATAAACAAGGTAATACGTTGGTAGAGCCAAGCGGCAGCTTTTTCTGCCGATCTGCTGCTCGGTAGTACCACGGTCTCGTAGAATACCGGTATCATCAGGTATAGGCATCTTGTTCTTCTACGTTTCGTTCGGTGAGTGAGGTACCACATCCTTGTTCGGTGACTCCTCTTGTGTTGCAGATGTACGTGAACGTCGGTAATCACTTAGCATTAGGTCAGTCGCTTAACCCCTTTCATATAAAAAAAAAGCTTCAACGCGTGCTCCTCTATGCAAATCAGTTGATTCATGAGGCACCTATATCTCGAGTTTTTGTATTTTACCACATTGGTGGAAATGAGTCAATATAGTGGGTAAACTAACGACAAACCATGACGCTAATTCCTTAAAAGTTTGATGAGAATCGGCTTCCATCATTACTTTTAATTCATCGTTATTTATCTTAGTGTCTGGTCTTCCTCGTGGTTCATCCTTCAAGACGAACTTTTCATTACGAAAGCGGTAAACCCAAAAACGCACTGTGCGTTCGTTAAACGTATCCTCACCAACCGCACCATTGATATTGCAAGCTGGCTCCGTAAGAAAAATGTCGGAACTAGTATTCGAAAGTTACTCAAAATAAACAATTGAAAGGCACAAACAAAAGAATGTCATAAAGTTTTTGATCTTAGAATATAGCTTTTGTGTAAAAAGTTTTAATCTTAATTATATTAATATTAAAATTTTATTATTTGTCTCTCTGTATCTGACTAAGATATATGTATATAAGAAATCAATTAATTAATTAAGTATTTTTATTGGATTTTATTGACAACTACAGCCCATGTACTTCAATCGAATGTGGTTACAGAAGATGGAATGTCACGCAGCTCGGAATAATATTATTATTATTTTCAAATCGGGACACAATAGTGGTTGTACGTAACGGCAATAATAGGTAAGAGGTTGGTACTTACCCAGACGGTTTCCCAGAGAAAGAACCTACCGTCTAGTAATAGTTACAAGAGAAAAAATAATTCACAATAATATTTATTTCCTAGCATGGAAGCTCGGAATTTATCAATATTGATACCCGCACAATGAACTAGATTTCTTATCACTAAACGTACATGACTTTCAATAATTGTTGCAACACGTCATGAGGTATTGTGTTATTATTATCATGTGTATTACATATCATCATTAATTCTTGACCTGTTATAATTCTGTCGTTATGAACGAAAATAATTTGCGAAATGATACTTTTCAAATAGTTTTTAAGAGCATTTATTTATTTTCCTATTTTTATGTTAGGGTCAAATCTTGCAACTGAATTTTAAACCAGATCCCCTCCCAATTGATACGAAAATTTACACGATGTTTTCCTTCAATGATAAGCACTTGATAAATTGGCACTTATAATTGCATTTATAATTTTTGCGGAGCCAGCACCTGCGATCGAATCCAGGTCACACGTGTAAAATATAATTTTAGGTAAGCGACCTGCCTCTGTGCTATCACAGCCAGCTATGATAAAGTTAAATTAATCAATCAAAAGGGTTTTGATAATACAGAAAACTTATATTATTAGTTCTAATTAATAAATCTTTACTACACTTTTCTTATCGTCAAAATTAAAGATCATAATACATAGATAATATATTTCAAATGTATTCTATTTAATCATTAGAATTGAAATATGCAAAAGAATATTAGATGAATTGATTGACAAAGAATATTAGATGAATTGATTGACAAATAATAAATGTTAAGATCGCTCATATTTTAGAAGAATTTGTATTATTACTACAGAAGTGACGACTCTTTTACCTAGTGATATAATCATATATATTATATTCTCTTTGCTGACAACACTGCTTATATCCAATGCCATAATTTTTTTTGTTTTTACAATAACAACCCTGGCCACATGCCACAATATAAAAAAAACTAGATTCCATTTTATTTATTTACACTTTTATTAATGAATTTTGCTTAAATTAGGGAATCAAATATATAGTAATGAGTTGCGGCCAGTAAATTGTACTTAATGCTATTTTACAAAATATAAAATGACAAACATATTCTTTTACGTTTTGTTGTTACTATATGGGTGGTAAGTTTACCTGTTCGTCTTTGTAAGGACTACTAGAGAATGCAATTTATAAATTTATGCATCAACGTTTCAGGGTCAGTGAAGTACAGCCGATGAATATGAATTCTGTTCCAGTATGGGACTTATTAATTTTTACCCAAAGTTGGCCGGCAACGGTATGTAAAGAATGGAAGGAGCATGACCAAACCCATACATGCAATATGCCAACAAATCAGGATTCTTGGACAATTCACGGAATTTGGCCGACGAAGCTGGGCACAATAGGACCTGCTTTTTGTAACAAAACTTGGCATTTTAATCCCGAAGAGGTTATGCCTATTGAAAAAACACTGGAACAACTGTGGACTAATGTTGAGTCAGGTAATTTTTTTAAGTGAAGGTATCATAAATGTATCATGAACCTTTATGAGACATTGCTGTACTCAATGAAAAATAAGAAAAGAATTTGATACCCTTATCAAAATTTATTTTGAATATATTTTACTTGAATTTTACATGTGAGAGAAAGCATTAATATATTGAAATCATAACCGGCCTGCAGATAACTTGGAAAATTTGTAATTCTTTTATTTAGCTTGACAATGAAACCATGGGTATTTTAATAAAATTTATTCAAAAGGTATTTAAAAGCGTAAATAAGGTAAATATTTTTGTCGGAAGAAAATCTGCCACCCAATATCCTCTCTGGATATCTAGAAACTATAGATCTTCTAATTTATAGAAAGTGAAGTGATTACTTCCAAGAAATTACGGGTTAACCATACTTTAGTTAGTTGCATAATATATTTGTACCGTCGGATGCCATAAGATTATCAACCTTAGTCAATTCTTACGACACCCATGGTGGCTGCAGCATATAAATTGGCACAAATACACTCACAACCATGCAGCGTAATGCAGCGTAATTGTAGTATAAGTAACACAAAAAAATACACTGAATGTGAATGTATTGTAAATGTGTTTTAGTGCATAGTAAAACATTTACTAACTGCTGTACTCAATGAAAAATAAGAAAAGAATTTGATACCCTTATCAAAATTTATTTTGAATATATTTTACTTGAATTTTACATGTGAGATAAAGCATTAATATATTGAAATCATAACCGGCCTGCAGATAACTTGGAAAATTTGTAATTCTTTTATTTAGCTTGACAATGAAACCATGGGTATTTTAATAAAATTTATTCAAAAGGTATTTAAAAGCATAAATAAGGTAAATATTTTTGTCGGAAGAAAATCTGCCACCCAATATCCTCTCTGGATATCTAGAAACTATAGATCTTCTAATTTATAGAAAGTGAAGTGATTACTTCCAAGAAATTACGGGTTAACCATACTTTAGTTAGTTGCATAATATATTTGTACCGTCGGATGCCATAAGATTATCAACCTTAGTCAATTCTTACGACACCCATGGTGGCTGCAGCATATGAATTGGCACAAATACACTCACAACCATGCAGCGTAATGCAGCGTAATTGTAGTATAAGTAACACAAAAAAATACACTGAATGTGAATGTATTGTAAATGTGTTTTAGTGCATAGTAAAACATTTACTAACTGCTGTACTCAATGAAAAATAAGAAAAGAATTTGATACCGTTATTAAAATTTATTTAGAATATATTTTAATTGAAGAAATAATTTACTTGAATTTTACATGTGAGATAAAGCATTAATATATTGAAACCATATTGCACATATACATGTAGTTAATAATCAGAGATAGTCATTGATGTAGGACATAATATTTGATAAAGATATTTAATAATTTCTTGTATTTATGTATATACTACACATTTTAAATTAAACTATTAATTTTGGATTATTTGGTGGTCACAGGTGCAGTAAAACACCCAAAGCATTGAGATAATAAATAATAGAATAAAATTGTAAAATACAAATGTCCCATTCATAGGCAAATGCTTCAATACTTAATTTTGTAGTTCTCTGACATGCAGGTTTCCCCATGGTGTGGTTGGGACAGTTTTTTTTTTTTATAGAAGAAGGGGGCAAACGAGCGTGCGGCTCACCTGATGGTAAGTGATCACCGACGCCCACGAACATCCACAACACCAGAGGAGCTACAGATGCGCTGCCGGCCTTTAAGGAAGGAATAAGCTCTTTTCTTGAAGGTCCCTAAGTCGTAACTGTTCGGAAATACTGCTGGCGACAGCTGATTCCACAAAATCGAAGTGCGTGGCAGAAAACTTCGATTAAAACGCACTGTGGTGGAATGCCAACCATCTAGGTGGTATCGATGGAACTTCGAATTCTGTCGCGATGTACGATGGTGAAACTCATCAGCTGGGATCAATCCGAACAATTCCTCAGAACATTCCCGTGGAAAATTTTGTAAAAATGCAAAGAGAAGCAACATCTCTTCGCAAGGCCAAAGGATCAAGCCGATCAGAGAGAGCTTGGTCGCCGACAATTCGAGCCGCTCGACGTTGGATACGGTCAAATGGAAGGAGTTGGTACTGGGGTGCCCCTGCCCAGAGATGAGAACAGTATTCCATGTGGGGCCGAACTTGCGCCTTATAAAGTTGCAAACGGTGGACCGGCATGAAATACTGTCC
The DNA here is from genome assembly GCA_029286595.1 of Bhutanitis thaidina. Lineage (NCBI taxonomy): Eukaryota > Metazoa > Arthropoda > Insecta > Lepidoptera > Papilionidae > Bhutanitis > Bhutanitis thaidina. Next base: position 15,533,550 of record JAGSMS010000022.1, on the reverse strand, counting down.
CGCTCTACAGAGCACACCAAGCTTTTGAGGCCAATTTGGCCTTTCCTCCAAGTGACCACGGAACTGAACGTCGCTCGATATGTCAACGCCAAGGATTCTGATACTGGCTGAGGCAATAAGGGGAATGTTCTCAAAAAGAGGAGAAACGACAAAGGGATTCTTTTTAGCGGAGAACGCGCAAACCTGTGTCTTTTTGGGGTTGAATAGGACCAAATTACGTCGTCCCCAATCCGAGACTTTGAATAACAAGGTCTCGACTTCAGGCACAAGTTTGTTCCGGCACTCGTCGACGTGTTCCCGAGAAATATTCGCACGGCCCCTGTATATAAGGCATCACCCGTGCTGTCGTCTGCATAGCAATGAATGCTACTGATTTGTAGCATGTCGTTGATATGCAGAAGGAACAGAGTGGGAGATAGCACACAGCCTTGTGGAACACCAGCATTCACGGGTTTGGGGTCCGAGCATGCACCGTCGACAACAACCTTGATGCTCCGATCCGTGAGGAAGCTGGTGACCCAGTTGCACAATCTCTCAGGAACCCCGTAAGATGAAAGCTTTGAAAGAAGCGCTTTATGCCAAACCCTATCAAATGCTTTCGCTACGTCCAGACTAACCGCCAAAGCCTCCCCCTTAGACTCAACTGCTTCTGCCCATCGGTGAGTCAGGTAAACTAGAAGATCACCAGCTGATCGTCCGTGACGGAAACCGTACTGTCGGTCACTGATGAGCTGGTGTTCCTCCAGGTACCTCAGGAGCTGGGTGTTGATGAGTGACTCCATTATTTTAGATAACAAGGGGGTGATGGCAATAGGCCTGTAGTTGGACGGATCAGAGCGGTCGCCTTTTTTGGGTATTGGATGCACAAATGCTGTCTTCCAAGATTCCGGGACGACGCCTGAAGAGTAGGAGTGCCGGAAAAGACGCGTGAGAACCGGTGCCAACTCAGGGGCACACATCTTCAGGACAATTGGAGGGATTCCGTCCGGCCCACTCGATTTATGAATGTCCAGGGAGCGGAGTGCCTTTCGCACTGAGCTCTGCAGAAACTGAATTTCCGGCATGGAGCACTTACACCACGGGATGGTAGGTGGAGAGTTTCCCCGGTCATCAAGAGTCGAGTTGGATGCAAAAAGAGAGCCCAATAGATCGGCTTTCTCTTTTGCAGTATGGGCCAGCGAATCATCCTCCTTGTGTAGAGATGGGAGAGATGGCTGACAGAAGTTCCCCTGGACAGCCTTGGCGAGAGACCAGAATGCGCGGGATCCCGATGGAAGGCAAACTAGTCTCGCGCCAAGTCTGCCAATGTGCTTTAACTTTGCCGCAGCGATAACTCTTTTGAAGGACCTGGAGGCAGAGTTGTACTCGTTTTTAAGAGCACTGGTTTTTGCATCCCGAGACGCCGAGGCATCGGCCCAGGCCTGGTAGCACTTCCGCTTTCGGCGTGACGCTATTTTGCAGGTGCGACCAAACCAAGGCTGGGATTTACCTCCGACAGGCACTGCAGAGAACGGAATAAAAAGTTCCATTCCCTGAAGTACCACATCGGTGACAGAATCTGCAACGGCGTTGGGATCATCCAGCGAGAAGCAAACCTGCCCCCATGGGTAGGAAGCAAAGAAAGACCGCATTCCATCCCAATCTGCCGACCTATAGTGCCACACACGGCGGAAGCCCGCAGATCGCGTTCGGGATCGGCGCGCGATAGGCACTACACTCCGGATCAGACAGTGGTCCGACGAGCCAAGAGGAGCATCGACTGAGACCAAATATCCGTCCGGGTGTGAGGTCAGCAAAAGGTCCAACAGTCGATGCGCAGCCAAACGGTAGATAGGTCCAAACCTTCAAGACTACCGAGGCGTCGAGAACAGATATCATCTCTGACGTATACGCAAACTCCGGCACGGGGCACAAAGGAGTGTTCCAGTTTGTACCCCGGGTAATGGAGATAAGAGGTATCAGCCGGAGACGATATCTGAGTCTCTGTAAGAAAAAGCAAGGCTGGCTTCGCCGTTTCAAGATGGTAATGAACGGCGCTAAGATTCGAGTGGAGTCCCCTGATATTGCAGAAATCCACGGCGAGCGCGGTAGGGGATGCCATAGTTTCCTTGCTGCGTTTGCCTCGAGTAGGAAAGAAAGAGAGCGGAATATTGCCCCCCCCCCCAGAATACGCGGGGCAGACTGAGCATCCACGATTAGGTAGCGTAGGAAAGCCTGAACGTGGATGCTCAGTGAGGGATTCTCCAGAACCGTAGGTACTGGTACCCTCCTGGGGTAGCTCAAAATTATATACCGCTACCATATTTGGGGAGGGGGGAGGGGGGAGAGGGCCTCCGGTTACCTCACTCACCGCACGAAACGCAGAAGCACAAGATGCCTCTACTTCACGCCGGTATTCTGCGAGGCCGTGGTACTTATCCGGACGAGCCGGCCCATTCCTGCGGCAGCAAAAGCAGTTACTTAGTGATTCCCTACAATGTGAGCAGGGTTGATTCTACAAAATATTTCTATGACCTGCAGGCCATTGTTATAGATCTGTAATAATAACATTCAGGAAAAATCCTAAAGGTGAGATAGATTTTTTAAAACCCTTACCTTCACACCAATACAGTAAATCAATTTGAATTCTGATTAACATTTACCAAAAATCCGAAATCCTACTCTTGTGACTTGTGTGCTATGAAAATCTATGTAAAACTGGTGCAGGACTATACATTGCCACCTGCAATGAATAGACATCCATAGAGTATGTCTAATTCATAAATAAATAAGATCTCACAACTGTTTATCCAATAATGGGTTGGTCAGGTCTAGCAATTGTTTTAGTTGTTCCTACATATTGTTTTTAACTGATAGTAGACTGCATCTCTGCTTAGGAGTCGTCTGTATAGATACCACTTACTGACCAAATACTGTTGTGTTCTGGTTTGAAAGGTGTAAAGAGCCAGTATAATAACAGGCTGTGAGATATTCCAACTAAGTCCTCATGGTTAAAAGCATATCTGTGATATATTGCAGGTACATCAATTTATGCACTTTGGGCCCATGAATGGAACAAGCATGGAACGTGTGCCGCAGTACTAGAGCCTCTCAATTCTCAATTAAAGTACTTCAGTATGGGTCTCAGCTGGGTTCGAAAGTTTATGATGCATGACATTTTAGCAGAAGCAAACATCATTCCATCAAACGATCATGAGTATTCAGTGTTGGATATTTACAATGCAATTAAAGTCAGATTAGGTGTAAACCCTGTGATTGAATGTAGAAAGGAAAATGGAAAAAGTTATTTAGGGGAAATCAGACTATGTTTCACAAAGACTCTAGAGTTGCATGATTGTGATGGTGTGTTGAGTTTGGATGCACCTATAATAGGAAGGAAATCAATATTGACTAATTGTAATACTACACAGGGTGTTATTTACCTTCACTATCCAAGCAACAAAATATATGTACAATTGTACAAATTGGTTATGTGGTTGCAATGGCTGACATTGTAGTTCCAGAAACCGCTTTAAAAACTAAAATAATTTAGAGCATGCAGCATCTGCAGATGGCATCCATTCTCTACATACTATTATATTCTGTGAGCACTCATATTTTATACCATAGGACTGACCCTAGTTTAATTTTTGGTCTATGAATTTTTAAATATGGGGATTATTTATTTATTATATTATTTTATTGCAGGGTATTTTGTTTACAGTTTTATATACACTTTTCCTTTTTCCTGTATTTATTAAAACATGAATTTAATTATTTTTTAATTAGTCCTACATTAATAATTTGTCCATGAATTTTAAAATATGCTTTTATTTACATTTTTTAAGACTTTCCGATTTTAATCATAGGTTTATATATTTTTTTACTAATAACTACTACATTATGAATTACTCAAATTCATATTTTAAAATATGGATGTAATTTGTTAATGTAATATTTGTATTACTGCACAATATTTTATTTACATTTTTGAACATTGGTTTTTCATTTATTGTAGTATTCCTATAGTTTTATTGCAAGGATTTTATTTAATATTGTACATACTTTTTCAATTTTTCCTAAGGGTTGAGACCATGAAGTTATATATATTTTTTTACTATACAGTTCTATATTAATAATTTGTAAATTAGTTCATGAAATTTAAATATGTTGGTCATTTATTCAATGTAATATTAATTTATTATATTATATTGCTATTACTTACATTTTTGAACACCTTTATCCATTTTTGAAATTGTTTTTCATCATGAGTTTATGTTATGTTTTTACAACTTACTACTACATTATGAATTAGTTCAATTCATATTTTAAATTTAGTGGAGTAATATTTGTAGCTTTACTGCAGCATGTTTCATTTACATTATTGAGGCTACTTTTTTACATTTTTGCTATTGTTTTCAATCATGAATATATTGTTATTTTTTACTACTTTCGTCTATTAGCTTTGTAAGAGAAATTCTGATGAATCAAATGTTGCTTTTGCAGAAATATGATTACTCCTTTACATATACACATTTTTATTTACTTATGGGAATTTATCTAATACTGCCGAATTATTTATTTTTTTACCTTTTATATCAAAATAATATAAGTATTTACTTTTTTTAAAAATCAATTTAAAAATTATGTAATGCTCACATTTTCGGCTGTATAAAGATTGTTTTTTTTTGGGTGTTCATATTCGTAAATTTGCTGGTAAGTTTTTTATATATATTATGATGTTGTAAACTACACTGCAGGATAACCATTTTATAATTTTTTTGTAACTTATGATTTAAAATTGAAAAATTAAACATTATATTATAATCTATATGTAATTAATATTTTTGCTTTTAATTAGTTTTGGTAAACTAAATTTTTCTAGAAATAGGATTTATTTAAATATACTTTTTTAAACCATTATGTTCAATTTCTGTAAAAGTTTTTTTTAACCCTGTTTTATAGAAAAAGTTGCTCATTGCTATAATAAATGATATTAGGACCATGTGTCATAGATTTTTTTCATTCTCCTTATTGTAGTAATAAAAATATTAGTTGGTATACTAAATATTGGTCGATTGGCGATGTATAAGGATCGTGACAGGCTTTTATTATAATGAATTTGTAATTAAACTGTATAACATTTTACAACTTTCAAACTATGTGATAATATTAGCAGCTTGCCTACAATCACGTTACAATTTGTTATAACATATTTAAAAAAAAAAGGCAACTGGTATCATAATTTCATTTGTAATGCATATTAGGCGATCATATGGATTATGGTTTAAGTATTTAGTTAGATAATGGGAACTATGTTGATGAATCTAAATCAGAGGTTCACAACCTTTTCGAGAGCAACGCCCCCTTTAGCAGAAAAATAAATCCAGCGCTTCCATACTAGGACACTCACAACAACACAACAGTTATTTTTTTAATGAAATCATAGAAATATAGTTGCATATTATCTGTACCTAATTTATTGGTTTATATTATTTATTTTTAAAAAAACAAAGTAAAATTGATAAAACTACTACCAAATGGATAATAAAAATGTTTATTAAAGAAGAATGTCTAAGTGTTGGAAGTAGGTAAATATTCCTGTTTTGCAGACTGCGGAAAGTGTTTATGTTCTCCTAGCTTGACTGGAAGTTTAACAGCGAAAGCAGCCATAAGGTTTTTTAAATTAAATTCAACCCATAATCTTGTAAATTAAATTCTGTAATTTTTTTAAAATAAAATCAGGTTTTCGTGCAATTTTCTGTTCAAGAAAGTCCAGTACTCAAATAGATTGAAAAACGATTCAGACAAACGCGTTTAGAAAGCCAACGTGGCGGTAAAATGATATTGAAATTTAGATTCTCCCGTCGTGTGAGTTTCCCAACTTTTTACCGAATAATGACCCTTGATGAACGCATAATAAGAGCTTCGCTATTTGGTTGATTCATCACGTTGAATGGGAAATACAAAAAAAAAGTAGCTAGATGAAGTATTTGTAGCAGCAGCAACACACCTGCAGCACATCTGGTGTTGCAGATGAACGTGGGCGTGGTACGTAATCACTTACCATCAGGTGAAACGCTTGCTCGTTTGCCGCCTTTCCCATAAAAAAAAGACAGACGGCACACTTATACCGGTGTTACTTTCTACATTGTCCCCTGCGCGGGCGTGACCCAAACAGAAATCGAGCAGGGGGGTCGTTCCCGTAGCTGGTGGTAATCCTGATCGGTTTTATTGTGTCGTTTGTAACTGTATAAAGGGTTCCGTCGAATTGTCGTCGAAAACGTAATCAGAACGAGACATACACTGAAGGTGACAAGGCCGTGGTGAGGATCAGGCAGAGTTAATACATTTGAATGAGTTATTTTTCTATACATTTATTTTCTTCCATAACAATGTTTGGATTCAATTTAAATGGCATGTTTATACTCTACGGAATAAATATCAAATAAGCATATTTGTAGCATGAATGTTAAATTTAATATAGACGTTTTGGAAACATGGAAAAAGTTAAATAGATATAACGGAATACTACAACAGTCCAGGAAAGTACTGAGATAAATTTAGATCTATGAAACTATTTCAATTGTGCGTAGTATTCCTAAAATTCGGAGCGACCGAAGCGACCGCAGCCACGTTGTAAGGAACAACACTTTATTTTATTGAATGGAAGGGTCAATCTAAGGTTAAATTAATTAGTGTTCCTCTGGGGAAGTAGTTCGGATTTTTTTTCTTATTAGTTCCATTCCCGATGCTAGATATTTATGCAGCTGTATGTGTTTCTAGCTGTGTATTACTCGTAATGTTTTTGGTAAATATGTGAATTAATAAATGAACTTACTGCCACGTAGGTTCCGGGATGACACTGCAAATGTTATGGGCAGTTGGCATACTGTAAAGGGAATGAATTGCAGCTTTTGGCACTCAGTTCCATAAGAAAAAAATGTACACTTTACGTTTTTTTTTTTAATTAATGTAATTGATGCACTCAAATAAATGCCCATTTAGTACTTTTGATTCCAACAAGAATTAAAATTCGCTAATCTCACGCTTAAATGCAATCCGCAGAAAAATTAAAGGTACTTTTTTCACCAACAGTTTCCATCAAAGAATTTTTATTATTTTTCAATGTTTAAGATTCGTTTCCATAGTTTAGACACATATATATATGTAATTGAAGAAAAAAAATTTGAAGTTTCACTGGGAATTATCCATGCTGCAACCATTGTATTCAGTTCTGAGATTTTAGTTTAATCAATTTTGTTCAGAGATCTTTTGGCCCCTCGAGACTATAATTACAGCAGACGGCACAAGACCTGAAAAGGATAAAACGGATTATTTTAATTAATCGCACATTAAGAACTTCTACATATGTTTTTGGTTAAATTAGCTGCCAAAGTACCTTTATATAGTATATACAGGTTGGTTGCAAGTTATGAGCATTTAATGGAAACTTGGTTAGTACTGCTGGTTCCAAATGCTATAAGGATGGGACCTTTTTTTGTTGTTATTCGAAAAAAAAAAATTGTTAGTCGAAGGAAAAATAAAAGTAAACAACATATGACTACTTTTATTGAAAATATTTTATCATAATTAGATGTAAATATGTGTAATACACAAATTCCGAACGAAAAGAAATTATGTAATATTAATCAAATTATTTTGGTATTGTTTTGGTGTATTATAAATAAATACAATGCAAAAATTAATAACCAAAACAATATTATTATCAGCTTGATAGCGTCACTGTCTGTGGATGTCCAACAGCGCTCCATTCTAAAAGGACTGGATATGTTCCTAACTGTATTTGTAACGGATAATACTAATACTCATTATTACGATTTAAATATTTTTACAGAACTTAAAAAAAAATCAAAACACTCTCAACACCCTAACAATCTAAACTAAAAGCTAAACGCCATTCGCCATGATGACGAATCGGTGTAAGAGTCTGCCACTCGATTTCTTCTCGCGGATATTGGCGACAGAGGCGACTGAGGGTCTACCGTCAGATGGCGGGATGACCATCTCGAAAGATAACAGACATAAATTGAGCACACCGATGACGTGCAGCAGCGTGGCGATTGTGGCAAATCCATGGAGGATTTGCTGCAAGTACACGGTCTGACAGAGGCACTTGTCTTCACTTTCCCGTATCCGAATTAACGCATATGCGATAAAATCGGAGGAAGGTTCAGAGACACAAAGAATTTGCACACACTGAATCCATATCTCTGAAGTCAGATACGCTGCCCATAGAACCACGCGGTGGTCACGTTAGCAACTACTTACCCAATGATTCTAATGGCTGCTCATAGTCCTCGATGCTGAATATCTTCTTTGGGAAAGTTGTCATCAATTTAAAGTTATCTTGCTGAGCAAACTCCTGAGCATTCATTTGCAGGAATAATCTAAAAGAAAATTATTATTATTTATGTAGAATACTAGCTTTCGCCCGCGACTTCGTTCGGGTGAAATATTTTCCCGCGATTTCCATAAAAGAAGCCTATATATTTCCCTAGCGTTTAAATTATCTCCTTAACAAATGACGTGAAAATAGATTAAGCAGTTTAGCTGTAACAGACATACAGTTACTATCACTTTCCATTTATATTGTTAATATGGATTTGAATGAAGTGTATAAATATATTAGATTTTCTGTTTGACTCTAACCCCACGTATATTGTGAATATGAGCATTTATAATCCATAAATATAGAATTTGTTAATAACTTGACTACAGCGCCACCTATCGGATCCTAGCATAGCTATGTACCAGCACCTTGACTCTTGATTCGTGCATACTGTCCAGCTGTAAATGTATATGTATTTACTACGTTGACTGGACTTCTAAGATATACTGTGTTGAAAGCTCCATCTAAATTTGTCCTGTTGTTTCTCCAGTATTAATACAATACTCCTATAATAGATGGCGTTATGATATATATCTAAGATGTTACTCAGTTCTCCAAACAACTCATCGTTGAAAGTCCCATCGAAACATAACTTTTCTTAAAATAGCGGTTTCGGGTTTTGTATTGATAGTCTGTCTAATAAAAATTTTAGAAATATATTAATTGTACAGATTAAGTTCCTCTTGAATTTATTAGAAGTATAGATGAACCTACCGGTTTCGCCTTACCACATCTTCAGGCTATCAAAATCCATTTTTTTTAATCGCTTGTACTGGTAAAGTTTTTAGAGACAGTGTCAAAGAAGAAAGAGCGCGGGACACACGGGGACTTACCTTACGGCCGCGAGCTGTTCTTTGGCACCGAAAGTGTGCGCCAGCGACTTGCCGTCCGGAAGCCGCAGCTGTATGCGCGCCTGCTCGTACGAAACGCGCGGCGCCGCGGCGGCGGGCGCGGGGGCAGGCGCCGGGACGGGTGCGGGCGGGGGGACGGGAGCCTCCTTGACCCCGGAAGCCGCCAGCCTACAAGTACAACAGGATATTTAAAAACATGAAACCGACGCGGGGTACCCGTGTTACGCCGTATAGGTTGACTGAGGAAAATACAATGAAATAAGATCAGGCTGCCGTGATTTTCAAAATTCCCGAACAGACCAGACCAGAACGACGTGTAATCTCCCGCGAGCTAGTTAAGTGCGGCAACACTTTTTTGTTACTTATTCACACTCTTTAAAAAAAATTAAAATAGGGCAGAAAGTCAGCTTATCACTGCTTGTCCAATGCTGAATAATAACTAAAAATATTGAGCATATTTCCTATTTGTGTCTTTCTACAGCACCCATAGACACCTAGATGAAAACATCTAGGTTTAAAGGCAACAGTGGACATTTGGAGAAAAGAGTATTTTAATACATAATAGGTAAACTTTATATATTATGCGGAAAGGGTTATCAAGTGTTTAGGCACATAGACATTTATCGTATCCAATTTGGTAAATAAATATGGTAAAATAATTTACAATAGAAAACAACATTCTATTTAACGTATTTGAATGTTACCTCCTTGCTTGTTTGTCGGATTCAATCTGTGCGCGGACTCTATCCCTTGCCTTCTGATCTTCGATTTTTTCGCGCCGTCTCTGTTCTACCAATTTCTGCATTTCCTGCTCTTGCAGTCTCTGACGTGCATCCTGTAAGTCTTTGCCGGATTTAATGCGTAGGCGCTCGCGCTCTAATGCTTCAGCCTGGAAGTTAATTTCGGTTTTGACACTTACTTTACTTACTTAAGCTATGTTGTAAAGTAAAACTAAATTAGCAGCCTGTAAGTGCCCACAACTGGGAAAAGGCCTCCTACTCAAATATCTGAGACGGTTTTTAGAGCTGGGAAGGGCTCGCCACGTTGCTCCAGTGTGGGTTGGCTGGCTATCCTCGAAATTATATTTTTTAGTACTTCTCAGACATGCGGGTTTCATCATGATGTTTTTCCTTCACGGTCGAGCATGTGGTAAATACTACACTCGCGCTCTATGAAACTGAAGTGCCCCGACCACTAGGCTACCACGTCCTATGTTGGAGTAAGCTTAATTGATTGTTGCCTCCCTGGTCAATGATAACCACGGTGACAACTTTCGAATGCTATAGATGGATGGATGGATGGATGTAGTTAACTGCTCAGGGGATTCCAAGATTCAGTGGATATGAGGACTTCGCCGCATATGCGTCACAGCAACGCTTTCGCACAAATCTGCGACACCACCAGCGCCAGGTGCCCTAGGTGGCCTCTCCACAGGCCACAACATATCCCTCTGTCCTGTACAGGCGCACCGGAATACAGAAGCCCCTTCCTACTCTGCATCCAATTCCACGTAGGCATCGCACCCTAGTGCCCGCCACCCGCAAGCCATGAGGGTCAGTAAGTGGAAATTTTTAAAGCACCAACCCATCCGACACCCTGCGGTGTATCTGGTCTATAGTTGTGAGGTGTGAGACCCACCAGTGTCCCAGAAGATTCGGAGAATACCCTAATGCAATACCAACACTCATGTAGAGTCCTAATATAAATATGACAAAATTAATGGCATTTTAAGGCTTAATAGTAGACCAATAACACTAAATGTTCAATATAAAAATGACAAAGTAGAAGAGGTAGACAATGTAAAATTTCTAGATATTACATAGGATAAACACTGGAACTGGCAGGAACATGTAAATGCAATATACACAAAGTTAGACTAATTTACATATGCTTTGCGACAACTAAGAAGAACTGTTGAAGAAGCGGCACTTAGCACTTACTTATATTTCTAAGATGCGATAAGAAGATAAGATTTTCAGGATTGAAGTTCTGAATAACCTTGCATTGGCAAATAAAGGCTTCAGTTTTGATTGGAGGCCTGGGCCTACATAGAAAATATGCGTGCCAAGCAATAGTTGTATTTTATAACAATTCTAATTTTAGGAATTTTCTCTATACATGGCAAAGCACAACAACAGAAAAAAAAAAAACAAATAATTAATTAATTTGTAATTGTGTTTTTTTTTTATTGTGTGTGATTTTTGTTATCATACATGGCACATATATCATATGTATGTAGTAGTGATTGCAGTCACAAAGTTAATGCTGAGTGTATATATACTATGAATATTTTATATATATATATATATATACTATGTATATATTATATATATACTATAATCCAGTATTCACTTACTGAATACTTTTATAACTACCTCGTGGATTTTATTACAGTTTTCACCATCATTTAGAACTTATCATGAGAGATAATGGTACATATAAGATCTGTCCATGCAAAGCTGATCCAGTTCAGTAGTAATTATAAAAAAAAAAAATAAAGATAAAATAAAGGTAACACATAAGGAACAAATCAGGTCATGGTCATCATATCAACTTTTTCTGCCAATGTTAACCACACCTGAACAGTTGACTAAGAGACGCAGCTCTAGCAACGGACTGATGGCAAAAGATCCTACCAAAAAATATCAGATTAATGTTGGGGTGCAGCATCTCTAAAGCTGGGAAACCAGGGCTGTGCCTTGCAACTCACCTGTCAATGTTACACATATAGGAAGGTCTTCTACGAAAGGCATGCCAGGTGTTATTGGCACTTTCACAGCCGATATCCAGCAGAGGACTTATACAGACTAATGAAGATGTAACATTACTTTTAACATATTGTAGAATACATATTATAGAAAATATGATAAATATTGTAACCTTTGCTGATCAATATTTCATATTACTAAAAAACAATATGATTTAAAATTGATTTAAGTTGAAGTAAGAATTAAAAGGAAAAAAGACCTTTTCTTTTTCTTCTCTCTCCTTTCTTTTCTGTTTCATTCGCTCCTCGAGTAATGCTAACTGAGCCTTTTTCTCCTCCTCAGTCAAAGGTTTTTTCTCTTCAGTGGATTCAGAGAAACTGCTGTGATTGGTCTTCGCCGCATGGAATTCCATTTCGTCCTGGTCTTTTAATATTTTTCCACATTCATCACATTTGAATGACTTGGCAACCTCTGAGCTTTCTGTGTTCGGTTCAGAAGAAGCGGAAGGAGTAACGTCTACATTGGGACTGGTGTTTTCTCCTACAGTTTGGCCAGACCCCACATCAGGCTCATCAGCGTGTGCCAAAAGCCATTCCATTGCAGGCTCCACACCTTTGTAATTTGTAACCGCTAAGGCTTTTTCCCTATGAAGAAAAAATTATAAATAACCTAGAATACCGTATTGTTGTCATATTTCATAATATTTCTGCACTTACGCTCGTTCCTTTGGGAAACCCATTTCCATAAGTGTTTGAATCTCAGCCATTTTATTTAATTATTATCGTATACTTAATTACATGTAACTTATATTAATTGTTAAATTTTAAATGAAATACTACTACTTTTCATCACTAATCAGCTGTTTTGGTCGGGTCTATGTCACAGAGAGTACATTTTAGTCTATGCACAGAGGATTTAAAGTATCATAGAATATGAACCACATATGCTTATTTAATACACGCAGATGATGCGCTCAATACTTCGCATAATTTTTTTCTATAGAAGACTGGTTTCTTCACCTTTGCTGTTTTTTATCACAATTACTTTAAATAAACACTAGCAATTGTTAATTAATATTTCTTCCGGCACTGCAATTAAGCGTTCACCAAACACTCCAACAAGAAACCCCTACGGATAAAAGGTGATAGATAGTACCATAAAAAAATATATAAAATGTACTCATCAAATTCTTAAAATACAGATTTAAAATTTACAAATCTACGATATCCCGAAATCTAACCTTTCTGCCTGATCTAGTGCTGACATTACGAAGGGATGAAGTCTTATGTGGAACCGAAGCTGGCCACGCAATGGAGTTGACGGGGCAACCTCTGTAGGAATTTGCAGGTTTGACCCTATCGAAGGAAATCTCCATAGGCTAGGCTTTAATGTCAATCGATAAGTTCTATTGTCTCGTTTCCAGTGAATTGTAGCAGTAAGGCACGATTCACGGAATCATCACAAAGAATGCGTGCCGTTGCAAGGTCCTTGTCAAGATGCAGGAAAAGGTCTCAAGTTACTCATTTACTCTTTTAGCTTCACCGCATGGTCAGTTGGATTATCACGCTGATTAATTAATGAAGGTTCGATGAATTCCTCGGACAGCAGTATAGTTTGTCTATGGACTAATTCAGCTGCTGTAGTTTGCAAGTCTTCTTTAAAAGATGTTCGTATGACAAAAATACAATAAGTGGAGCGGTGAGACTGGAGTCACCGTGACATATAAGTACGACTTCAGTTGACGATGGAATCGCTCTGCCGTACCATTGGCGGCAGGGTGGTAGCTCGAGGTCCTGTTGCCTGTGATGGCAAGAAATTACGTAGTCTATAAAATAAAGATGTCTCGAATTGGAGTCTCTGGTCTATTATACAAAGATCGAGATATCTAGTTCGAACTCGATATGTAGATATCTAAAAGCATCAGCAACTTCTTCGATGCTGGCCACAATAATCGGCCATCGTGTGTAGCGGTCTACTGCAGTTAGACAATAAATTAAACCTTTGCATGAGGGTAAAGGTCCAATAATGTCTAGGTGACTCCTGAAGTTCTCTCGAAGTCTTAATAATTGGTCATAGTTTTACGATACTTCTGATTGCGAGATTGGAGTAAAAAGGCGGTATCTTAAAATTTTATTTGTCTACTAACAAAATTTACTGAGTTTCTTCCTCGATGTCCGACCCCACGCACGTGATCTTTCACGGGTCTTCCTGCCAGTAACTAAACTCATTCTTTTTCTGCACTGGACACTTTGTACTCACTTTTCTTTCTTTTTCTATTCCTTTTCTTCGCGACCTTTCTCTACTCTCATTTACTTAAGAACTCACCTCTGAACTGAACTATGATAGACTTTTTATTTTCGACGAGATAATGTAGCATGCTTGGTACTAGGTGTGATGCCTCCAGTATTTTTTCTACTTTATCAAGTGGCAAGATAGCTTACGCAGTGAGTAAAGCCTGAATGTGGTCATTGGTGGCAGACGTTTCAATCAAATTTGTCGGATAATGTCATCATGCAAGGCAGTGCAAAATCAATCAGGGGCGGAGGTGGGAGAGAACTTGGGACGGGGAAGTTGACGAACCCTCTGCTCCTGTTATGTGGAAAATCTATGAATTAGCACACTATTGACGTGAACGTATCTGTTCAACGTTTGGTAATTATCTTCCACCTCAGCTGCCAAGGGAGTGCCCACTATAGAGAGCACATGAGTATAGTTGGTAGCATTTTGAGTTATACCCTATACTTAATTCTGTCTCAGGTTCGCCCAAATGGCAGGTTTATTTGAAAACAAAGTGATTTATATTATATTATTTAAATAATATTATAGGAAAAAATAACGTTTAACTCCAGTACTCTAAATTACAGTAAAACTTTAAATTCAAAAGCATTTTGCCTGAGATTTTATTTATTATTTACATTTTTTTTATTTAATACAAATCAAAGATTTGATTAAAGATTCAATCTCTCTAAAATATGGAAGCATAGCTTTTGTTGGTTACTATCACTTCAATGTGGCCGAGGGGTTACACGAATACTACATCTACTCAATCTGAGTCATAGACGAATGAACTCAAGTCTAAAGTAGTACCTTATTCATAACTATCATAGAGTAAAAACATAATATACAACTTTCATGTAATTTTTACTAAGTAGTGCTTATATACCACAGCACATTTATACATACTTATATACTCTTCGGTATTTTTTACTAATGTGATCGATTTTGTTGTAATAAAATCATAAATTCAATAATTACGGAAATTTATAAATATGATTACGGCAAAAAGGAGAAAGAGTATTCAAAATAGTGATCCTGGGAAAATATTGGACTTGATTATGAATTTAACGGACGATAAGTGTGCTCAGTTGCAGATAAAAATCAATTCTTATGTAACAATAAACATTATTACAAATTAAAATAATTGTAGCTTAAAGAAATTCGTATCTAACTAATAATATGTGCAAAATTAGGTTCGAGAGGAATGCGACGCAGAATTGGTGTTGCTAGTGGTAGTAAATAGAGAAAATTCAGAAGCATTCATAGAAGCCGTCGGTTCCTCGGTTTTACGGAGCAAACAAAAGATACGCGTATGAATCTTTAATTTATTAAAATAGGCGTCCGAATAATATACATTTGCAATTATGTATTAGTTTTATAATTTTTAATTTACTTTTATTTACAGTTAAATTCGAAACTTAATGACGTCCTCAGATCAGTTATGGAGCAGACGGAATTCCTTAGTAACATGGATGACGATTTTAAAGCTATTATAGAACCTGTAAGTATAGAAAGTCATAGAAAAGCATTTGAAGTTTTTTTATGGGTGATGAAAACTAGCAAGCGCCTCACCTGGTGGTATGTAATTACCAACGCCTACATACATCTGCAACACCACAGGAGCTGCAGGTCTTCATGGATATTTGGAGAGGCGGAGGGAAAGGGAATAAACGGGGCCCTCTCCTTTAGTTAAGTGGGCCTCAACTTACCTCATTCACGATGGTTCTACTTCACGCCGGTATTATGGGAGGCCGAGGTACTTTTCCAACAAGCCGGCCCATTCAAGTAGCAGCAAAAGTTTTCCCTTTTTTTTTAAACGCCTCGATATTCTGTTGATCTCTAACTATTACTTTCTATATACTTATTTGGTAATGATGTGTCATAAAGGAATTAGAATTATAATAGGAAGAGATTACCAAGACTAAATTAAAAGTCTCTGAGCCCGGAAACCTTTGATCTTTTTATCTGTGTCCAGGCGTAATCTGCTAGATGTATAGTGCATAAGGAGCAAGATGAATATCCCAGCATTAAAAATGTTTTTACATATAACGGGTGTGTAATTTGGGTAATGTTATACGTAGTACTGGAAGAAGATTGCAATTGTAACTTTCGCTACTACTTAATTCTATTATTTTAAATCGACTTGCCTTTAATCATAGTCGTTTGTACCCACAAAAGCGTCAAAAGTTAAAGATGACGTGAACAACATTTGT
Source organism: Bhutanitis thaidina (assembly GCA_029286595.1). Taxonomy (NCBI): domain Eukaryota; kingdom Metazoa; phylum Arthropoda; class Insecta; order Lepidoptera; family Papilionidae; genus Bhutanitis; species Bhutanitis thaidina. The sequence continues at coordinate 15,517,109 of JAGSMS010000022.1, read as the reverse complement.
TTCAATCTAACTGAAGAAATAAATAGAATAACAACATAATTTTTTTAGTTTATGATTATTAATCACCTTACCTGCCGAACAGATGTTTAAGCCTCCGTTTTTTTACAACTTAGCTTCTAAAAATCTGAATGATTAAATAATTTGTAATTAATTTTACTGCAAATACCTACATATACACGTGATTTAATGAATAGAATTAAAGTTAACTTTTAAAACTAGCAGAGTAAATGTCCGCTGCTGAGCAAAGGGCTCGCTCCTTCAGTTCTCAGAGTTATAGAGCCGGGAAGGGTCCGCCAAGGTGCACAAGTGCGGACTTTACATATTTGTACAACACCTACGATCGATCGACGAGGCGCGCACGACTGTTTATCATAACACAAGAAATAAAACTTTACACTATTATATCATACAACCACGTGTTTCATTTCTCATGCTGAGCTAGGGTCCTACATATTAAAAAGGTGTACAAAACAATTATTATTGATGAACACAATCTAATTGTTTTAGTATTTAATGGAAAAGGACAAGAAGCAACGTATTGTGATGTTCCCGATCAACGACAAGCCGTTTGCCTTGGTGGTTTGTGTTGTCGCGCCGGACGTCGCGGAAGAACGAGTCGCTTTGATCATCTACGAAGGGTTTCTGTAAGTAATTCTGCTTTTGCGTACGTTTTACGTATTGTATCAACCACAGAGAGCCTTTATAATTAGAAAAATGGAATGCCGGCCAGCTTTTTTTTGTGTTTTACGTGGGGTAAAGGTGTTAACATCTACGAATCGCCTAAGGCGGTGACTGGCTATGTCCGGATCAACATTTAAGATGTTGGATCGACTAAAACCCCCCACGCTGGCTTTTACTAGCTTTGGCTCTACAGACTCGCGAGCAGAAAACACGCAAGTTAGTTTCAAGCCTAAATTATCGTTTACGTTATTGTGAAGTCGTTAACAATTTTCTGTATTATTGTCTATATCAACTAATTCTAACTAAAGTTTGAACATGTAAGCATAGATGTGAACCCTTATTCTGCAGGTAATTAGGTTCAACAAACATTATTATTGTTTGGGCAATAACCTAAAACATATTTTTTTTATTGAGGTTCCGATTTGATTGTAGATTTATCTGGCCGGTCCTGACGAAGTCCATCGCTCTGGAATACGAATTCACGCAGAAGCAGAAATGTCAGCAGTTGTTGCGCGTGGCGAGGCGTCTGTTCACTCAAGTAATAAGATGCTACCTGTTGTTGTTCCTTTTCACAATTATATACATTTTGTTGGTTAAAGCAAACACTTGCACTTGTTTCTCAACTTACGTATTTGTTTTTAATTGAGCAACTAGATATTTTAACATTTGATGATGTCTTTAAAGGTTAAACCGTTAAGGTGATAAATAAGAAATAAACACGTAAGTTGTTTTTTTTTATTGGATTGGGGTGAAAAACGAATCAACCTTCGCCTGATGGTAAGCGGTTACTGCAGCCTACTTACACCTGATAACAATTTCAATCAAAGAAGGTTACATATTCGTTGTCACGCCTGTGGATTAAGATGGAATGCCCTTACAAGCCCATAATTATATTCGTTCTCGATACGTTTCAAACAGATCGTAACCAACCAACTATCAGTAACTGCATTGCTGTTTGTCAGCTTAAACGGGTAAGGTAGTACCAACCACGACCCTCTAAACAGAGATCTACTAAATGTTAACCAGTTGTTGTTCCCTTCAACCAACCAAATAGACTATGAAGTTTCTACCAAAGTATAACAATCACAAGTATTAAATACATACATTTTACATATGGCAACGATTAGATAGATTCTATACACGACGTTGATCTTGAAGTACTCCAGGCGTTTCCACCGTGCCGTTAAGCGGAATAGACTAAACGTATAGATTGCAATACAGTAATGGTAAATGGATAGACTAAACAGAGTCCATTCCAGCCGCCACAGTATACACCGCTGCAAGGTCTGCAACACATGTTAAAAAGTACGGATAAAAATATCGATAGTAATGTAGAGGAGAAGTTAGAGTGTTGAAATGATGAGAGTGTACCAAAAATAAAATATTAATCTACAGAAGCAGCGTCCCATTTCTTCTTTTTTAACACGTTCTCTGCCAACGCGGTCAGTGCTGACCGTCAGTGAAGTTTCCCTTTAGGCCTATTAAAATTTTAAATCTGTATAAAATTACTAAATTGTTTTTTTTTGCTTATATGCTTTTATCTTTTACTCAAATGTTACTTAGTTATAACAAAAGTCAATTTGAGCCACTATTTATGGAAATAATTAACGTCAGGCAGCATTTTGTGGTAATTGTTGTTATTCTTTCAAAGTTCTTAAATTAAAAAAACCAACTTGATATGGAGACACTAGTGGGCCACGCGGGTCAATTAATATGCGATTTAGTTTGAGAGCACTGCCCAACGGCCTGTAAGAACGAAATGAAAACTCTCTTAAAATGCGGTCATCACTGACTGACGCGGCTTGAACTGAAAGTCTATATGTCCACCATCACTGACCGACACGACCCGGACAGGAAACTGCGATTTTTTTCTCGAGCATAGAACGTGTTAATATATGTAAGAGTAACGTAGAAACAAACATTCCGGCTGATGGTAATCGCTTGAGGTCCCATAGACGCCTGCACCCATCCTCGGCCAAGGTTCGAAATGCACATACTATGACTCACGTGGACTAAGGTGGAATGACTTTGTTACCAGTTAATGGGTCTCCCGTTCAATTAAATACGTAACACAGTATCATTGTGCTTCTATTTTACGCTTGTACTCTGTGTATTTCTGTAAATCCATTTTTTTTTTATAGGTCGATATTATGAATTTTTTACGACCATCATAGGTGTGGGTCGTGAGTCATAAGTGGGATAAGGGTGTAACATTGAACTCTGATACCTTTTCTTACGAGGCTAGAGCCAAGCGGCGGCTTTTGCTCCACGAATGGTCCGGCTCGACCGGGTTGATAGCACGGCCTCGCTTCTGCGAGCGTACCGGCGTTAATTAGAGGCATCTTGTGCTTCTGCGTTTCGTTCGGTGAGTGAGGTAACCGGGGGCCCACACCATCTCCCCTTTCCGCTCCTTATCCTCCCTACCATCACCCAAATAACCTTAGAGGCCGGCAACGCACCTGCAGCACCTCTGGTGTTGAAAATAAAAAGAAACCTGATACGATCTAAGCATTACATTCCATAAAAAAACTAAAGTAAAGTAGCAGCCTATAAGTGCCCACTGCTGGGCAAAGGCCTCCTTCTCAAATAGGAGTATCAGACAGGGTTTAGGAGCCGGGAAGGGTCCGCCACGCTGCTCCAGCTCCAGCCTCGAAATAATATTTTTATTATTTCTCGCATCCAGGTTTCCTCACAATGTTTTCCTTTACCGCTCAGCACGTGGTAAATACAGCACTTAAAATTGCTATTAACAATTTTTGAGTTGCCGGCACCGGGGATCGAACCCGGGTCACTCGCGCTCTATGAAACTAAAGTGAGCACCCTGACCACTGGGCTACCACGGCTCCTCATTAATAATAACAACATTCTATAAGATTTTTATGAAATGTCGTATATAAGTAAAAAAATGTAAGTAGGCACTTTAAGAATCTTGAATCTCGAACCCCACTACTTTTTATCCTGTGAAGGCCGAGTGAAAACGATCCTCGCCGACGTAGTCGCGATCGGAAGCTAGTGACATTATATTTGTTAGCAGAATAGAAATTTAAATAAATCCTCGGAGGACACACTCATTACCACACACACAAAGCACCATTGTATTATATATTAAGTACCTATACATAAATAAAGTAATGTATCAAAGGTGGAGTCCGTAGAAACCCTACTTCACATCGCGATGGAACAAGCGAAGCTGCTCATGAAGGCGGAGTACTGCTCCTTGATGCTGATCGACGTGGACCACATGGACTTAGTCGTGACCCATTATCCTAACAAGCAAGAAGAAGTATGGGTTTAATGAATCTATAACAATTATACGAGTATGCATGTGTGAGGCGTGTGGTATTGGTGTAAGAATCTGAATGCCCCCATTACTTACCGTGGGTTTCGTAAGAGGCGACTAGAAATGATTACCGATAGACATCAGAGGTGTCTGGTACCACGATCGCCAACCGCTGGCCGAGCGTGGCGATAATGACAAATCCTCCTTATGAGACATCATGTGCTTCTGCGTTTGGTTCGGTGAGTGAGGTAACCGGAAGCCAACTGCCCGTCCCCATCCCTCTCCTGATCCTCCCTCCCATCTCCTAAATACCCTTAAAGGCCGGCAACACACCTGCAGCACCTCTTGTGTGTTACGGGTGCGTTGTACCGGGTGGTACTGGCCGACCGTAATCACTTAACATCACGTGAATTGAATGCTCGTTAGCCTCATTTTGTATCAAATAAAAAAAAAATTGACGCCTATATGTACATATTACCTTTTTAACGACAAAGATAAAACGAAAAACGTTGAAAAATCACGTTTCTTGTATGGGTACCGTAATTTAAATTTGGTTTCTTGTATTATTTGTTTTTGGCAAATATCCCTATGATTAAAATGTCCGTATGAATATTTTATTCTACTTATTAAGGTTCAATAGATAAACGACGGACGTACGGACAGTCAACGCAGGATTAATAATAGGCCTACGATATAATACTACCTACGTAACCCAAAAAATAGCAAAATAACAATACTTTGCAGACAAAAATGATAAAAACAGGCTTAAATTTTAAAACACTAACTTGGTAATTAAATTTAATCTGTAAAAAGTACACAGACAGACAATTAAATTATTAATAATATATATTATTATCTAAGATTGATACTAAGCAAAGGAAAAATAATCCAATGTTCTTTGATTATGATCAAGCATGAGACTGCGAAGAGGCGTTTTAAAATGAACGTCGGTATAGCTGGCCGCGTTATCACCACCGGCAAGCTTGTGAACGCCAAATGTGCCAAGGATCATCCTGATTTTAATCCGGACATCGACTCTTATCCTGAAGCTGAGTCCAAGTAAGTGTAAAATACCGTGCTGTGCACAGTGAGGAAACCCTTTCTTCCCGTGGTGTCGTGAAAATCGACTAAAAGCCTTCGAAATCACATGACATCCGTTGGATGGCGATACCAGAGAAAATACATAAATCAATGTAGGGCAGCGACGTACAAGGTGCGATTGAGCGGGATCTAGTACGCACAGGGTCAAGTTTATTAAAAGGCTTTGTTCGTGGTGGCTGGTCAGCACGGGTCTGCAAATCCGGCTTGAGTTTTTGTTATTATTTATTAATAATATTTAACTTTAACTCAGAATATTTCAATTCCCTGTGAGAATACTCGTTGCTTTTAATTTTGTATTACATGGCATGCATCGAATCTATAAAAAATATCATAAGTTTCTTTCACCTGTTTCTATTCCGACAATGGATTTTTACGAAACGGAAACGGAAAGTGTGTCCATAGGCTGCGGTAGTCATCTACCATGAGGTAGACTACAGTATAATGAAACGCTATTAATTCCAGATCACTCCTCTGCTTCCCAATTCGGGACCAAACTGGCATCATCGGGGTGGGTTGTCTCACCAATAAACTGGGTGATCTTTACTTTGACGCAATGGACGAGGAAATGGCACTGGCCTTCAGCGTCTACTGCGGAGTGTGCGTTGTCCACTCCCTGGCGTATCAGAAGATGCAGGAGGCGCATATCAGGAACGCTCTGGCTAATGAACTGGTCATGTACCATATGCAGGTTTGCCGGATCTTACTTATTTCAACTTTACGAATGATAGTTGAAGGACATATTTTCTACAAGAGAGGCGAATTAAAAATAGGGGGTGATATGGGCGACTAGATACTAGTACCTATGCTTCCCTCACGTTGAAATCCCCCACATGGTAGCAGAGATTTTTTTTTTTGGTAAGGGGGCAAACGTGCAAGAGACTCACCTGATGGTAAGTGATTACGCCCACGTACATCTGCATCACCAAAGGAGCTGCAGGTGCGTTGCGTTACAAGGACTTTGGAGGTAAAGGGAGATGTGAGGGATGATGGGGAGGGGGTGGGAGGAGAGGGAGTAAGCCTCCGGTACCTCACTCATCAAACGAAACCCAGAAGCATAAGATGCCTCTACATCACGCCCGTATTGCGGCGTGGTACTGCCCCTGTCGAGTCGGCCCACTCTAGCAAAACCCGTAGCTTGGCTCTACCACGTACGAAAGTGCCAGTGCTTTTCACTTCGAATGAATATTCGTCGACAGCTGGCATTTAAGCGAAGTGATGATGATGATGATGAATGACAACCGTGTCCACTACGCCAAAATAAGTTTTTTAATGGGAAAACTCAAAGTTCCATGGATCTTCGTCAATCTTAAAATTGAAATTAAGAGCTGTCCTTTGGACAGAATTTTTGTTCGGACATATCCTAAGACATTTTGGAGTGAGAGTGAAAAAAATTATCGACATTTTTTGGCACACACATGCTAATGCACAGAGAATTCAAGGATTGCCAGAAGGGAAAGGATACGAAAGATTAGATAACAAGGCACTAGAGCTAGTGGAATATTGTGTAAAGAGATAAGGTAGGTAATGGAGACGGGTTCACGTGACCATCCTACCGCACTCTAAATTAGATTAGTAAAAATAAGTAGTTGGGACAACATTAACTCCGGCTTTACAAAATTAACAGGAAGAGAATGCCTAGAGGCATTAAGTCCACCCATACATCATCATCATCATTAACAACCTACTTCTCGAAGGTTGTCCCCATACGAAGAGGGTTGGTGTGCGCAGTACCGGTATCCTATAGCCTGAGAGATTTGGGGTCGGTTAATTCAGATGGATTCCCCACCATCAGTTGGTAACCGTAAAAAAAGTAAAGAATTACTTTTACACCCTTAGTCCGTCCATTGTTCTTGGGGCTGAGCAACATGATGGGGAGTGATTACCGTCGCCGACGCACATCTGCAACACAAGAGGACCTGCAGGTGCGTTGCCGGCCTTTAAGGATATTTTGGAGATAGGAGGGATGATGGGTAGGGGGTAGGCTTCCGGTACCTCTAAAAAACGCTACTATTCTGACTGTTTTACTTATCTTATATAGGTGGGTGACGCCGAAGTGGCTCAGTTACTGGAATGTAAGAACTTTCACAATCATCCTCACATCGCGAGTCTACACTTCAACATCCGCGCCCTGCCGCTGCGCGAGCTGCCTTGTTATGTCCTCAAGATGTTCGCCGATCTCGAATTTGATAAGAAGTAAGAAAATAATGAATAAGAAGGATGGGGTGACTTAGAAGGCCGTGGTTGCGTGGCAGTCGATTAAGGGAAACGCCTGAATAATTTCTCAGGTCACGAAATAATCATCTCGAATACCATGACGCCTGGCACTCATGGAGGTGGGCAGAGATTACGGGTTTCTATTTGCCACCACTCAGTCATATTAAGTTTTTTGTTTCCTGCAATATATTAATGATATAATTCAAGGTAATTTTAGGATTAAGTATCCGTATATTTATCACTATAGTATATTATACTATAGTGATACTATTGTACATATATACTACAGCACTGGTAGCTTGCTATTTTAACAAAAAAATTACGTCCATGTTTATTAAATTATGCTACAAAAGATAATTATATTATCGTATGAAGAATTTTATAAAGTCGTGAAACCAAAAGAGTGAAATTATTCTGATTTAAATACGGTATTGACCGTGTATTTTGTTAAGGCATTGGCGATGTATTGATGATCATTGATCATTAAAGGTATGTATGTATGTATATATTCACGCCTTGTTCCCGACGGGGTAGGCAGAGACAATCCTCTGCCACTTGCTACGGTCCTGACATACGTCTTTCGCTTCTCCCACTTTCATCATTAAAGGTTCGACATAAAAATGGATAAGCTGGCCCGCTTCGTCCTGCACGTGAGGAAGGGCTACCGTGACGTTCCTTACCACAACTGGTTACATTCCTTCAACGTGACCCAGTGGGCTTACGCGTCTCTCATTAACTACAAGCTCGTCTCAAAAGGATACCTCACGCGAGTACCATTCATTTGTTAATTTTTTTTTAAGGCCAAAGTGAACAGACACCTTCTAGGCAAACGTATACCATCCTAGGCCTCATCTTCGCCTTCCACCAAGCAAGATTGAGGTCAAACGTTAGCCTATTTGTTCATAAAAAAAAAATATTTCGATGACAGCTCGGGGTCGAGTGTGACCACTCGCTTTAATTTCGCGGTGTAATCTGTGAGCATGTGTCGTGGGATTCGAATCCCGCCGCCAGCGGCTCTAAAATGATTGATTGCAATTATGAGCGGTGAATTTATTGGTGAAGGAAACCTGAATGTATGGAAATAACAAATGGGGACATGGGAAGTCGATTAGTTATCATTGAAGCAGCGTGGCGGACCTTATCCGACTTCCAAAATCCTATTCAAAAATTAAAGGAAGTCTCGTTTAATTTTGCTTAGTAATGGGACTTACTTATATATAAACCGTTAGTCAAATAAGTATATGTATGTATACATGTCCCTATGGATTCATTGAACATAATTTGTTACTTGTTTATGCCCAATAAATTTATTATTATTATATTTATAAATATATATATATATATAGCTCTTAATGATGCTCCTCAACGTGAATAGTCTATGGTATTTGCTTATATAGGTACGCTTTCTACTATCAGTAGGTGCGTGCAAGGCGAGGTGAGCATTAGGAGACAAAGATGTTGGAAGATGAATTACAAAGTAACGCCTTAGCTTCCGTACAGCCATGGCTTGACGAGATGTCTTAAATATTTCTTATTCTGTTTTACCCATTTTTTTTATTTTTGAAGCCAGTATAATTATCAGCTGTTACGCATTACATCTTCGTCTTCTGGAGGAAAGACGCATTTAAAACCTGCTTGGAAAAAAATTGTCCGTGGGCTGTATGTAGCTACTTACCATGAGGTAGACTGTTGAAAAAATAAAGAAAAAACATTTATTTTACATCACAGATGAAAAGAATACGGGCAATTAAATAGATCGCTATTTCGTTTATCCAACTACGATTTAAAAAAAACCAGTCAAGTGCGAGTCGGACTCGCGCGCCGTGGGTTACGTAACAACCACACTATATGTCTATTTATTTACCAAAAAATGTGTTTTTTTATTTTTCTAACATTCTGTCTGTTTTTTAACTGTTATTCTACTTTAGAGATCGCACTAAAATCTCACCAATTAAGACGCTTCTATGTTAAGAGTCAAACATCAAAAACGGTAATTCGGTTTAACAGTAGAGCAGAAACCAAAAACGATGAAATCTACACTTAGTAAGAATTTTATTGCATACTCGTGTTCCTCATCCTCCGTCCCTTCCCGGGGTAGTACCACGGCCTCTCCGGCTTGAAGTAGCGGCACCTCCCTTAACCCCTCCTCAAATATGCTTAAAGGCCGGCAACGCACCTGCATCACCTCCAGTGTTGCAGATGTACGTGGGCGACGGTAATCACTTACCATCGGGCGAGCCGATAGGACGTTTGCCCGCTTTCGCGTAAAAAAATAAAATAAATGGTGAATAATTATTTTCCAGTGATTTGCAAGCGCTTATGTACCTAATAGCCAGTCTTGTGCACGACCTCGATCACCGCGGCACCACCAACGGATTCCAAATACAATGCCGTGAGTTAAATCAATAAAACAACATCTCTTAATGCATTAAGAGGTTTCTCAGAAACGGCTCTACCGATATGGATGAATATTTGTATGTATTCAGAACGTCTGCGATTTGATCCTGAAATGTTCGCGTTCCTCTCCCGATACTACCATTTACACTTTCACAAATAAGTCACTGTTAAAGTAAATTGTGTAGAGACGCCCCTCGCGGCCCTGTACTCGAGCGAGGGCAGCGTGCTGGAGCGCCACCACCTGGCGCAGGCGGTGTGCCTGCTGAACACGGAGGGATGCGACGTGCTGCAGGCCCTGCCGCGCGCCGACTACGACCGCGCCATCTTGCTGCTCCGCGATAACATCCTCGCAACGGACCTGGCTAACTATTTGAAGTTGTTTTATTAATATTTTGTTTGCGTATGCACAAATAACACTAAACTGTTAATAGTAGTAGTCGAAGGGAAGCGACTGCGACAATCATGTCACGACATAATCTATTCCGAATGAATGAAGAAAGATATGAATTCATTCCTCGATAAAGTCACACCGTGATATATTTTGAAATGGTTTCGTTTATCCGACAGATAGCGGATGAAGTATAAATGTTTATCACTCATTTAAATATTCCAGTGGGAGAGGAATTGAAGTAAACGTGATCGTCTCGGTGACTGACGTACCAATACGCTGCAGTGGCACGTCACTACATGTGACTTATTCTGTGATTATTGACAATCGTTTGTCGTCGGTGCGGATTCGATTTCCGCACGGGACAAGTATTTCGAATAATTGTCGCTGGTCTGGAACTCTGTCCATATGCAATCTGTGTTTGTCAACTGCCTTCTCGACACAGGAAAAATTCATATTACAAACTGCGACAAGTGACGTTTTTTTTAAAATATTTTTTTTTGAAAGGAGAATGAAGAGGCATTTATATACGAAAACGTTTTTAATGTTCTGAAATTAATTTTTAGGTGTACACTCAATAGTGTAGCCCACGCTGGGCAAGGGGATTGATGACCGTTACAGCCTGCCGCAAGTCCACTGCTGAACAAAGACCTCCCTCAACGATTGCAGCACGACGCACGGTCCCGAGCCACCTGCATCTATCGACTTCCCGCAACACAGTGTTGTCCCTTGCTTAATAAATAAACCTATATTTAGTGTTCTTTTTCTCTCGTAAGAAATCTCGACGAGTACAAGTCGATCGCGCGGGATTACCAGAAGGGCAACCGCGTGCACGCTCAGGCTCTGCAGGCTTTGCTGATCAACGCTGCGGACCTCAGCGATCAGCTCAAAGACTGGGCCTCCGTCAAAAAGACCGCCGTAAGTAGAGTATGGAATAAAAACACGTAACCACACGTGGTAGAGCCAAGCGGCGGCTTTTGCTGCTGCTCGAATGGGCCGGCACAACCGGGTTCGTATCATGGCCTTGCGGAGGCCCACTCCCCCTCCCTATCCTTTTCCTCCACCTCCCTCCTATCTCACAATAATATAAATCCTTAAAGGCCGACAACGCACCTGCAGCACGTCTTGTGTTGCAGATATACGTGGGCGACGATACCATGCGGCTCACCACTTACCATCAGGTGAACCACATGCTCGTTTGCCCCTTCTCTCATAAAAAAAAATAGATCCAGCAACCCACAGCGTTAAAGCTAATTAACCACTGAATCAATGGATCTATTTTCTGTAAAAATACTACATTACAATTTACCGTTATAACGCACATTTTTACAAGGCGGCAGTGTTGTCGGAGTTCTTTAGGGAGGGCGATTTGGAGAAGAGTCGAGGGGAACCGGCACTCAGCATCATGGACCGCGAAAAGTGCTTCATCCCCCAACTCGAGAAGGAGTTTCTCGTCACTATCTGTGTGCCGCTGTTTGAGTGAGTTTTTAATGCTATTTTTTTTTCTTTTTAATTAAGTTTATAAAGAGAAATAAAGCAGAAAGACTTTTTATTCGTTGCAACATTACCCGAACATAATTATAAAGAAAGAAAGAAATATAATTATTGGCACAGCATAAAGAGACAACACACACAGAATATTTTAATCAACAATAATAAAAAAAGCATAAGGTACAAGATAAAAAAGTGGCGATGCAATTATTAAATAAACAAAATATTAAAAAAAAACACCACTAAAACTACCAGGTTAAAATTATTAAAGTACCCTAAAAAACAGATTTCGAAGAAATCGACCCCTCATCCTGAAGTATAGCTTAGCCCCTAGTGATTTGTTGTTTGACCATTTGTTTCCAAAATTTAAAAAAAAAGTCCTTCGTCCTTCGGATACGATTTTCCGACGATGAACAGCTCAAGGCGGCAATAGATGCATAATTTTTAATGCATTTCTGTTATGGAGGATTTATGTTGCAAAATAAAAATAATTCTTATTGAATTTTCAATAACAATTTTCATTTATAAGTTATACTGAATATATTAAATACTGTTATATATTATAAAGATTATAGGGATTGCTTTAAACTTTTCAGCCAATTATTTTTTACGCAGTCCGTTTTTTTTGTATTTGTAACATTTTAATTTTCATAGGATACTGGGAACAATTATACCGAAAGCTCAGCCGTGTACCAAGGTCATAGAAAGTCACGTGGAGAAATGGGAGGCTGCGACTTCGGTCTTCACCGAGGTACAAAATTAAATGACGTCACTGTGGAAATTTAAATTAGTTTTATATAATACTGTTGAACACCGGTCTCTCCAAGAATGCGCTAGCAAAAGCCAGCATACATTCCTTGGAAGGTTTGTCCATATTTAACACGTTGGGCAAGCGTTGATGTTGCTTACCTATGCTGCTGGGCAAGCGGGTAGATGAGTGCAGTGCCGGCACCCTCGCACTAAGGTAATATTTTTTTTATAGGAAAGGCAAACAAGCAAGCGGCTCACCGGATGGTGAGTACCGTCGCCCGCGTACATCTGCAACACCAGAGGTGCTGCAGGTGCGTTGTCGGCCTATAAGGGTATTTGGGAGATGGGTGGGGAGTGGGTCTCCGGTTACCTCATTCACCGAACGAAACGCAGAAGCACAAGATTCACGCCGGTATTCTGCGAGGCCGTGGTGCCAAACCGGTCGAGGCGGCTCATTCGAGCAGTAGCAAAAGCCGCCGCTTGGCTCTACCAAGTTCAGAAAAAATTATTACGCAATAAGAAGGCAGTGATCGTGACAACTATGGTATTTTTGAAAAAGGGATAAGCTGACTGACAAAGATGTTCCATTCCGCTGTCTATGGATGACACTGATATATAACACCCATCACTGGTCTGTGTGACCAGTTCCTATTTATTCGAACCCCAGAATGGCCCTTTAATCAGGTACCACTAAGCCACGCGGTCGTCATACAGAAACCAACATACATATAATTCATACAAAGACACTGTTTAAAGAACTGAGATGGTTAAGTTCATAACTGAACCATTTGGAGTTAATGCAATTGTTTCTAATCCATTTAAAAATGTAAAATCTATTTACTTGATTGTAGGACTCCATTTCTGCCGGTACGAGTAGCCAGTCATAGTCCTCAGGGCTGGCGACGCTTCTAAGACCTCCCCCCTTACCCCTTCTGTAATTAATGTCTATTGATTTATTATTGCCAGGTGCCAGTAACAGCAGGGCTAGCGGTTCTTCTCAGTCCAGAGTTAGATAACCTAATCGAAGAAAGTATTAAAGAGAGGATACGGAAACGTTTGGAGGACGAGGCTGCAGACACTTAAGTAACTTGAGCTTTATAATCGTTTAAAAGCGTTGTGTGTTTCTTTAAACTGTTTATTTTAATTAAAGTCTTATTTTCAGTTGGTTTGTTCTGTTTTCCCTGGCATATACAATTACGTAACTAATTAATCTATAAAATAAAAAAATTAAAAATTAAAACTGGGTGAAAGTCACGCAGCACGCGTGTTTTATATCTACTCTAATCTAACTCGTTAGTGTAAGTAGTCCACTGCAGGACAGACGCCCCTCCCTCCCATAATCGCCACGCTCATGGAGCGGATTGGCGATCACAGTAGCCCCTTAGACTGCTGCCCGTCATCCCTCTGTTTAATTTTGGTCTGGTATATTTCGAGCTCGTTGTGACGCCATCAGTTGGTCGGCATTGTGGTTTTCAAGGCTTTAACCTTTTGTCGCCTCTCACGACACCCACGAGAAGAAAGGGGCAAAGGCCTCCTCTTGATAATTGATTTTCGAACCGGCAAGAGTCCGCCACGCTGATTCACATTATAAGTAATGTGTAAAAGAGAAAAATACATGTGAAAATTATAAAAATCAAATATTCTTGGGAAAAGTCGGTTAGTATTCCTTTAAATAAAACTCCGAATAAGCTTTCTTTTATTTATTAGTAACACAAAAGTGAGAAGTTTTACTTGCACAGACAGAAATTATCACAATTAAGTTCAAACACAAATTATAATAAGTAACAATTTCCGTGGTTAGCTTTTTCCATAGAACAAGAACATATTTTATAGTTTTTTTTTTATTTTCGCAGACTTTGAGCTTTACATGGCAACTTTATGCCACTGGTGTCAAAGTGAAATTTAAACAATTTTCATTTATTAGTTACATTTAATAAAAACTTGAAACTTGACACTTGAAAACTTGTTGCAGTAAATCGACTGTAAAACGACAGTTAACTTTTACCGAATATTTGTGTCGAGGAACAAAAACGAAAATCGGCGATTCCGGCCTTCAATTGTATATTCCATTTCCTCTACACACATCTACATAAAATAAACTATTAATATTATCCAATTACACATTCGCAAAAATAACAAGAACTCGATAAAAGACACAACTGACACTTGTGGTGTTTAAAGTGGTCCCGCCAAAAGTACTGTTACATCTTTTTTTTTTTTAAATATTAACAAAATAAAATAAAAATAGATTCCATACTTAAACTAATACAATTAAATGTGGTACCATTCTGAGGCTGTCATTCCAAGCTAGTTAACCACAAAAGATATCCATTTAAAAATTCTAAACTATAGTTTTAAATACGTCTATCACAGCGAGAAATAATTTTGAATGCTTTGGCATTGTGCATAAATACTCTTAAATAACACAGATAAAATAAAAGGCATGTATTAAACATATAAACAAATATGTTACAATATATCGTGTATAAACGTTGACAGAAAAAATATTATATAAAATATTATAATGAAATGTTTTTCCTATGTATAAGGGGAAGTTTATTTTTATTGGATATGGATAAAAAACGATCTAAAAGCCCACTGGACGGTAAGTGGCTACTGCAGCCCGTGGACACCTGCACAAGTACAATCGTAGAAGGTTAAAGGTGCGTTGTCAGCCCTGAGGACTGAGATGGAATGCCTCACAGCCCGTAAATGTACTGGCTCAGTATACCTTTCAACTGTAACTCGACAGTGATTACACTGCTGATTGGCAGCGGAAATAGTTTTGAGAGAATAGAACTACCCAGAATTAAAACAATGGGTTATTTATGCATTAAAAAAATACTGTATTACTTTAATTATTAATAAAAAAAAGCTTTACTATATATATAATGTATTTTTTAGATGATACCAGTAAATAACATTTCTTTCTCTTAGATTTCGACAAATATTACTATCTTTTACAACTATTCCAGGACATCTGATCCGTTTCCTATAATAACTCGTGGTTTTAATTTGAAATAAGATACTGGGTGGTAGGTTCCATCTTTACCCAGGAGTCTTCTTGGTAGGTATCACCTTCATAACTATTTCTGCAGCCAAGGAGCAGGGTAACCGGAGTTGATTTCCGGGTTGAATGTATGCCATTACAGCTTGTAAATAGTCCACTGCAGGACATGAGCCTCTGCCATAAAGAGGCTTTGCCATATTTACCACGCTCGGCCAGAGGATTGGCGAACGCAGTACCAGACATCTAACACCCTAGACGCTGCTGCCCGCCATTGGCCTGGTATTTTTCGAACTAGATATCCCACCATCTAGTTGACGTTGTGATTTGCAAGCCTTTTTCTAATAGTCGTCTCCTACGAAACCAGACGGGGGAAAGCTGGTGGCAGATTCTTGCGCCGATACCGCACGGCCATGTGCACTGAGTCGGTATGATTACCGGCTGAGGCGTTTCATTTTTAAGTCCTCAGAGGTATCCAACCACCATCGATAGAAGTTGTTTGCAGGTGCCCACGAACGTTAGCGGTCATTATGCCATCGCGTGCACTGTTAGCTCATGTCAACCCAAATAGGAAAAAAAAATATTTAGAAAAATAAGCCCATGATAAATACAATAACTTAAGGTTTTCAATGTAATTGTGGAATGCAATGGAATAAGTCTCAATAAGTTTAGTAAATGCGAAATGGAAAATAATTATTATGTGTACCTAGTACAGTAATATATTTTAAATTTTCTTTTAAACTTCTTGCAAATGCATGTGGGAAGGTTAATTTATTGTGCGGTTTCTATAGTAACGTCTACACTTATAAGTAGTTCAATATTTAAAGTTACATAACAATCAATATTAACCAATCAAGCCATTTTCTTCGGGCTGCAGGAGCTCATCGATGAATTCCTTCACCATTGACTCTAATTTTCTTTTCATTTCTTCTTGCTCCCTGCGATAACATAAGTACATAATAAATTTTATTAACGTACATATTTAAATATAACAGAATTATGAAAACGTAGTAGTGTTGATGGTTATTGTGACATTTAGAAGTTGATGAGTGAGTTGCTCTGTATATTACAAAATGAAATACCATGTACTGTAGTACACGTTACAATACGTACAGTTGTTACGAATGTACATTTACTCTTTAATATACTATGTACTGTACTATGTGAGGTAATTTATTCAATAAACACTTTATGTGGCGTGGTAGAGCCAAACGGCGGCTTTAGCTGCTGCTCGAATGGGCCGGCTCGACCGCATTGGTACCACGGCCTCGCAAAATACCGGCGTGAAGTAGAGGCATCTTGTGCTTCTGCGTTTCGTTCGGTGAGTGAGGTAACCGGAGGCCCACACCCCCTCCCTATTCCCCTCCTCTTCCCTCCCATCTCCCAAATATCCTTAAAGACCGGCAACGCACCTGCAGCACCTCTGGTATTGCGAATGTACGTGGGCGACGGTAATCACTTACCATCGGGAGAACCCGCGAACCCTTGGTCGTTTGCCGCCTTTCCCATAAAAAAAAATAAAGATTTTTTATTCATTCCTTCACTCATTCTTTAGCTCACCATGATCAACACATGAGCCACTATATGAGGATCATGGTGATACTAGGAGTGTAAAGTGGGACACTGACCGCTCGGTGGGCGCGTGGGAGACCAGCTCCGTGTAGTACTTGAGCTTGGGCTCAGTGCCGCTGGTGCGGACGGTGACATTCATTCCGTTGTCGCAGCGGAACGCCACCATCTCGCCGCTCGTGTACTCCTGGTCCAGACCAGTGCCGATGACTTCTGTAAATTAAAACAATAGTACTATTACCTACATACTAGTCCATAGGACTATCTGTTATACGATTGTGAAAGACACGTTTGAACTGGACTTGGATGTCTTTGACCGTGGAGCTGAACTAAACTTAGGTCTAATCGGTCTGATTAGCACTTACGAAGAGAGAGCGTTCGTTTTAGTTTCATAGAGAGCGAGTGACCAGGGTTTGATCCCCTCCACCCCCCTCCCCCTGCTGCCACCACTATAATTATTAATAGCAATTTTATGTGCTGAATTTGCGGTCGGTGCCCATGGACCAGATCCGCCACTGGGTGACGGATGCCTTCCCCATCTCCGTGGCCTCTGGATAATTCCGGGGAGATCCTATGCCCACGTGGCATTGGACGCCGTGTAGAAAGGCGCGTCCGTCGCACCTTCTCTGAGAAGAGAAAGCGAAGGGCCCGGGCCAGGGCGACCGCGAGAGCGGTTATGCGTTAGGTATTGCCCTGCGTATTAACGATACCTAAATTCAATTATCTATGGCACATCTAGTACATTCTAGTATGAACTAGCGATTGGATGCTGGATGGGAGCACACTGTCATAAAGCCTACGTGACGTACGTACGTACGTATATTGTCACGCTTACATAAAAAAAAAACTCACTCAAATGCGCGTCCTCATTGGACCTCTCGGGGATCTTCACGCCCTCCGTAAAGTCATTCACGAGTACTATTTCGCAGGATCCCACTTTCTTCGGATACTGAGGACAGGGAATAAATCAATAGAATGCTTTTGCTGCTGCTCGAATGAGCCGGCACGACCGGGGACCGTCACAGCGGCCTCGCAGAATTGGTGAATTACAGCGGCGTGAATTATAGACATCTGGTGCTCCTACTCCGCTCTCCTTCTCCAAATATTTTTTAAAGCCGAAACTGCAGCTCCTCTGGTGCGTCGATAATCACTCACCATCAGGTAAGCCTCTTGCACGTTTGCGACTTTCTAATAAATATCTAAATCTCAAATATCGCGAGGTGGCCTTATCCCACTATTGGGACCTATGCAGCCTGCTGCTTAACACTTACACGTAAACTTAACACGTAGTGATAGATAATAAAGCAACCATTTGAAATGCAACTATTATTAAGGGATGTTAGGTTCGCCGAGATACAAGGAGATCATTATGTAAAAGTGACCAGAGCTTACTACGCCAGATTCGTGGTAGTTCCTTATCCTTCTGAATATTTTCTGTATGACGGCGGGCTCGTGGCAGATGTAGTAGCCGTTGTGGGTCACGTGGTAACCGAACTCCCGGTACAGGGCCTGCAGGTGGGCCGCCAGGGTCGAGCCTTCGGAACGGAGGTGCGAAGCCAACGATGCTACCTGGGAAATGAAATGTGTTATCTTTTTTTTTAGGGTTCCACACGGAGCCCTATCACTAAGCCTACGCCTTCTATCTATTCTACCTTAAAAGGGCTGCATCTTTTGAATGTTGTTTATTTTATCGCAAATATCCTAAAGAATAACTAAAATTAAGTAGGTAAGTTTTTTTGTTTTTGCTCTATCGTATAGACGGTAAAACATACAAACATTAATGGGATTACCCGCGTAGTCACAAACATTGTTCCAAGAGAGCTCTTCATTTCTCTATCATATTTCGTACGTATTATAAACATTTGAAAAAAAAACTACCATCTAAATCCGTGTAATAAGCTTAAATACTACATAGTAAAGATAATCATATTTTAAATACGATCTTGAAAAATTAACTTGCAAATATAAAATAAAACCCATTCTCACAGAACTGTAATCTTAAACCTTACGTAATTCACATTTTATTTATTAGGTAGCGTAAGAGACGAACAAGTTAAAACTCTTGAATAATCTCGAAGCTTCCATCAGATGACAGAATAACCACGCAAATGTGCCAGACAGTAGCCAGATAGCAGCGACGTAGGTGCCAGATGGCCGGCATAGTCGTTACCAATGCGACTCAGACTTCAGTCCCAGTCCTCTCTTTTTCTCTTTGTTCATAAACGAGACTAAGCGAGGAAAGGATTTACATTCAGTAGCGGATTGACGTTGACATTGACGGGCTGGCTGCTCTGAATGAATGAATGAACGAACGAAAATTCTTTACTCTTTGACGTAAGAGAGATAATTTCGAATGACAAATGTCAAGACTTATTATTATATTTGACAATCTACCACCGCTTCGTAATGAACGCTATGCATCGTTTAGCTTTTTACGATTACCTTTACAGCTTAGAAATAGTCCAATGTTTCTCTTAGGCCTCCCCCATAACGAGGATTTAGGCCACATTCACCACGTTTTGCAGGTGGATAGGCGATCGAAGTGCCAGAAACCTTCGCACTTTAGACGCCTTTCATCGATCTGCTTCATTTTAGTCTGGTATATTCGAGATGGCCGCCATCTATCGGGAAGTCATTGCTATTTTCATGGCTTTTCCCTTAGTTGCCTCTTACGTCACCTACGGGAAGAAAGGGACTGGCAGATTCTTACGCCAATACCACATCGGCAATAGGTAGTTGGAGGAAGACAACAAGCTACAATACAAGTTTTGTCTATGGTCTAATATTACTCTAATATGTAATAGTAGTGACGCACCGCAGCTCTACGAAATCTGTGTCAGCTGTAAGAGGTCATGTAAAGCCAGCCTTTAGCATACTTATCCCTTGAGTCACGGGACTGAGTTCGAATCCCAGCCAAATCCATTTGTGAAAGTTTATTGGTTTTGGGTCTGTTTAACCTTCCATTGACTATTATTTTTATCGCATATATATTTTATATAGGTTATATCGAAACTAAAGCTGCTTAAAACTTAAGTCACTACAAACTTAACACCAACCCATATCATAACAGAGCTCATACGAACCCTAAAATTGTGATTAAAAAAACACAAATTTACTTGCACGGCTGCTGAGACGCCATCTTTGTCCGGAACTCGTGCGTCGCACATGTATCCGATGGCTTCCTCGAATGCGAACAGGGTCTTTTTGCCCTGCTGGGACAGTAACAGCGTAGTGTTGCCTGTTCATAAAAATAATAAAGTTAGTAGTGTTTCATGTTTTGTATTCGTAATGATAATAAGATCCTCTTATTATCGCCGATGACGACTAGATGACGGAGTAACCATTTTAGGTCTGCCAGAGACAAATTATCCAGACCAGGTGAGGGTCACATCAACTTCAACCCTCTTAACATAGGAAAAGGCCAATTGGGTAGTTGACAGTGTCTAAAATATATTTAATATTTAATTAAACAGTACGCGAGTGCTCTGGGTTTATAATAATTTTGATTTTTACCACATGCTCACAAACAGAAACAGGCAAGTCGTAAGCAATAATAAAAAAAAAATATTTCGATCCGACCCTCCGACCAAGCCCGGAAACCCGCACTGGAACTGCGTGGCACTCTTCTCGGCTCTTAAAACTGTCTCTAATATTTGAGAGGAGGCCTTGACCCAGCACTTTTACCTTATTAAAAAAAAAATTTGTAATTTAACACTGCGTACCATTGACAGTTTGTTATTATCATCGTGACGTCTGCAAGAGTTTTGGTGACAGTATATAAGTTAGATTAAAAAACATCTATATTATTTTATTACTGCTTCGCCCCAAAA
Organism: Bhutanitis thaidina; assembly: GCA_029286595.1. NCBI lineage: Eukaryota > Metazoa > Arthropoda > Insecta > Lepidoptera > Papilionidae > Bhutanitis > Bhutanitis thaidina. Next base: position 15,496,401 of record JAGSMS010000022.1, on the reverse strand, counting down.
GGAACCTTTCTTCTAAAAAGTTTTTTTTTCTTCTGAATTAAAATTTGGAATGCGTTAATTACGTAAGAAACTTCAATCGCTTTGCCGCCATCTCACATATTATTTTTCACCTTCATTGTTAATAATCAAGAGAAAAAATAATCTTATAATAATATCTTAATTAATCGCTTAGAACTCATGGACAATGGTACTCTGATGGTAGTCAGTGGTGAGCCATTAATAAGTTACTGTACCCATCCATTTGAAGCCCGTGAGCGTTTCCACGAAGTAGCCGCGGTCCTTTATGATCGCCTTCAGCATCTTGGAGCTGACGAAGCTCGCCAGCATGTACACGTCCGTGTCCGAGCTTCGCTTCTGATGCTGGCGCAGTATCCACCAGCCGAGCAGTGCGCCCATTTCATTGCCGGTGAAAACTTTCCATGACTTTTTGCTATGGAAAAAAATATTCGATCCATATTCAGATAAGAATCATATAGATTTCAATTAAAAAAGAAAGTTTTTAATTTCTGTATATTTCCTGTATTAGTGTAGTTTTAAATAGTAGTGTATAGTAAGTGGGAAATGTTTGTGAATGTGTAATCTATGCTAAATTCGATACAAGACACATTCAGCAGTCCATCAATTCGTTAGTTAAGGTAACAATCACTTTATGATTTATTTTGAATAAGGTAAAATTGAAAATTTCAAATAATACGAAACTTTAATCTCTGGCAAATAGTTAAAAACTGTAGCTATAATGAGACTTACGAGTCCGTAAGAAGAAATTAAGTTATAGTTATTGATTGGAATATATATTCATGTTGAGACCGATAGAGTTCTTGTGAAAATGCTGATTTTTAAATTTTGTTTTTATATGGGTGGTAAGAGATTACCGTCACACACGTACATCTGTAACACTAAAAGGGCTGCAGGGGCGTTGCTGGCCTTTAAGGATATTTGGGTGTTGGGAGGGCGGATTACGAAGGCGAAAGGGGAGCCTCAATCACCGAACGAAACCTAGAAACACTCCGTCACTACTTCACGCAAGTATTCGACGAGGTCGTGGTACCCCGGTCGAGTCGACCCATTCGAGCAGCAGCAAAAGCCACTGCTTGGCTTTGCCACGTACACAAATAATCTCATACGATTAGTACTGAGGTGGTGACAGGAGTAGTACATTTATATAAGTAGTCTCAAGCTACTTTTCATCATCATTTTTTTTGATGGTGAAAAGTAGCTTGAGACGACTTAAATAATGTACTACTCCTGTCACCACCAGCTACTTTTCATCAGTGCTTATTTGGAACAATGTGACAGTGCTCAAGTCTACAATACAAACTGTGCATAAGATTCGAAGGCAGAGCACCTGACAACCCGTCTATCGTGGCTTATGGATTTTTGTATGTAAGTTACAGCATGGTCCCGGTTTTACCTTTCATCGTACTCCGCAACAGCGAGCCTGTCCGCATCGGGGTCATTGACCAGAACCAGATTGATGCCGTTCTCTTTTGCCAATTTCTTGCTAAGCTCCAAGCACTCCTTCTCTTCAGGGTTAGGGAACTTCACGGTTGGGAATTCCGGGTCCGGTTCCTGTTGTTGCGGCACGCTCAATGGTACCTGAGAAGAAAATTAAAATCTCACAATATAATTAATCTTTTCCCCTTTTAACACCAAAAAAAATGTAATATAATATATTATGTTTTTGCCGTGTTAGAGCGGCGTGAGGATATGCTAGCCTCTCTTTTATTTTACTGTGGGAAGCAGATGGTGTTGAAAGGCTTTTGAAGGTTTTGAAAAAAAGTCTTGAAGCGAGGTCGTGGTATTAACCCGGTCGAACCGGCCCATTCGAGCATCAGCAAACACCATCGCTTGGCTCTACCACGTTAAACATTGTTGTGTTCTGGTTTGAAAGACATACTGAGCCAGTATATTTTATTAGGCTGTGCGACATTTAGATTTCAGGGGCGATAACGCATCTGTAATCTTCTTCGATTGAACTTGTATGTTGGTGTCCTTGGGCTACTGTAGTCACCACTTTCCATAATGGACAGTTAGCTCGTTTGATAGTCCAATATATTAAAATAGCATAAACTTTGAAACAACTTACTTTCAAGTCTGCCGTCTCGAACGCCTTTACCACGTACTCGTATCCGACGCCGTGCATCGCGCTATACACGCTACGCACGGACGCCTCCTTGTTCACTTTCCGTGCATCCTCGTCCAAAGAATTCCGAATGTATTCATTGTATTTATCGATTACCTCCTCAATGCAATCTTTTATCAACTCGTGACTTCTAATCTCTTCTATGTTCCAATGGTCGTCCGGGATGCTGCATTGGCAAATTAATCGTTAATTTCTTCGAGGCGAGCTGACGTTTTAAACGGATAATGATAAAAATAGGTCCTTCGTGCCGGAGGCATACGACCTGGACATTCGTACAATTAACTTTTATGTTCAAATAACAACGGTAGTAAATGACGTTAATTAAGAGTAATATAATATTCGATATTATATAACTTATATAATATTCAATGTGCAGCTGCATGAAAGCTGAATGCGTTGCACATTGTTTGTGTTCACATTTTGTGCTCCAACTGTTAATAGATAATCATGAATGTCTTCCTGTCCGACTTCGACCACGGCAACATCCGAATACAATCAGCATTCTTCAACTGCGATAGATATATTGCAATGACGCAAGGGGAACGTTTATTAACATCTGAGGAAGGGGCAGCTGCAGTCTCAAAGACACGAGACGAGACATAACACAACACAACATCTTCAGTCTCGAAAACTAATAATTTGTGTGTTACACCAATATTGTATCCGGCTGGGATTCATGCCCAGGCCCCATGGTTTAGAAGTCAGAGTAAAATATCCCAGTCTTTGACAGGTAGAAATATTGACACCTTTGACTACATGTGAAGAATTATAAGCGTCCTTTATGTGTGTATGGTAAGAATACTAACTCCAAACATTGTCCGATCTCTTCCAATATGTTCTCGTCATGGGGCCCAATGATCTGCGAACCATTGCTCCAGTAGACCTTGTAGCCATTGTCCTCCTTCGGGTTATGGGAGGCTGTCACCATAACACCGGCCGCTGCTCCATACAATATGGTGGCGAACGATACTAAGGGGGTTGGACAAACCCTCGAGAACAAGTGGACCGGTATCGACGCTGATACGAACACCTTCGCTGTTAACTCCGCAAACCTGAAAACGACACGTTAAATAGAATCAGGCGTAACTATGCGGAAATCCATTATATAATATTTTGATGACGATTGAGCTCACTCAGCCGTTGAACATTTACTCGTCTCGTTGTGAGACGAAACACGTGTTGCGCTTTCGATGTTGGCAGTGTGGATTATAGGGGACGTGGAAGTGGCAGTGGTGTTGGGTGTGATGGTGGTGTTGGGTTTGGTGGTGGTGGTCTAGGGTATGGTGGTGATGTTGGGTGCAGAGGAGGTGTTGGGTGTGGTTATTTCGTTTGGTGTTGTAGTAGTTGTGTTATTCGTTGTGGTAGCAGTTGTGTACTAGTTACCCTTCTAACTAAGCTATATACTTTATTTTAATTAGCAATACAATTTCTTCTCTCCACTTAAATGAAACATATTGTTAAAATGATTGTCTAAAAAGACGTTTGCGCCAAGAGTGTCAAATAACTCATGACATGTTGCAACAATAGAAATAATATTGTTATGACAGAACAGATCAAATATAATCACTTGACGAATGGGGTTATGTTTGCAAAAATTACATTAATATGTGATGAGTATCTAACATATTCTTGTTATCCCAATAAACCGTAGGCTCATCCAATAACTACTACTTGAGTTAAACGTAAAAATGACATCATCACACATTTTAAGGATTTAATTTTTTTATTTAAAAAGAAAAACATTTTTTAAATCTTTTATTCTTAAACTGCTTACTTAAGTCGTTATTAAGATAAGAAAAAAATATTTTTAAATTTCCATTGGTCCGGCGTGAGCACGCAATCAAATTTCTTATCGATTTGTATTATGATCGAGTTATCGGGCCGACGAAATGACCCCCGCTAAACTATGACGACAATAGGGTGCTTGCTTGTTTATTAATACTGATAACAAAGTTTTACCTTTAGTTTATTATTACTTAGCAATGGATTCAATTAAAACGGTATAAGTATACCTAGTGGCTCTCCGTGTTTCCGGTTTTCTTATTCATCGCTCTTATCCTTGCAACATCTATTCTAATATAAGATTCCTTGTTTGTGCAGATTTAAATTGAAAACAAATTTGACACATCTAGATTATTTTTAAATATTTCTTATGTTTCTAGAAGTATTATTGATGCTGTAGGCTATGTTTTAGGTCTATCTATTAAAAAACGATTTATGAATTCCATACTACTTAAGCCACCTCCTAAGTATTTCAGTCACCCGCAGTGTAATCAAGGTAAGGCAGGAGTGGGCATGGTAATTTGTGCGGTAATCGAACTACGAGGGGAGATCCAAAAGTCCACAGAATGAATGGGAATGAGTATTTTTTTAGTACTGTATTAATGGTGAACTCATTATTACTTTATGTCAACCGCTTACCCTTAATAGCTTACGAACAATCGCCTAACAAGCGAGTCAATCCGGTACATAAACTCAACTATGGAACAAAACGGGCTGTCTGAAGTTCCTCACGCTTGGTCAGGAAGGAAATTCCGCTCAAGCAATAAAGAGTGTAACGGAAACTGAAAGACTAGTACCCTGATGAAGCTATGATTTACAAATGGCATTGTCTATTTAAATAAGGCCGAGAATCGATTGAAGACTATACATAGATAAGCCGCCTTAACCGTTCACGTAAGAAATAATCGAAAATGCACGATTGAAAAAAAAATCGACCATCTTGGCGTGACTTGATTCCGTTCAAGATGAGTACCGAGAACGCCGCCGGCACATTTTGGAGTGGTTTCAAAGTTTTTTTGTGAATGGATATTCTGATAATCCGGGCAATGCCAGGTACTTCAGCAATATACATATACAGATATACATGATATACTACTTCTAGCACCTTTATCTTTAAGCAGGAAGGTAAAGAAAGCGATCTCAAAGCAGTAAGATCTAAATTATGGAGTTCGGCACAAGTTTAGGGTTAAACTCCACCTGTTTAGTGTTTTAGTGTACTGAGCCTGATAAAAAAAATCCTACCTTTTACTGTTATATCGACCATCGTAGCCGACTACGACGCCATTGCGTAGCTGACTTTGATGGCAAACTTTTTGTAGATACGAAAGGAGGCCCTGCAATTAAAAAAAAAGACAATTATTAGTATTTTAAGTTATTGCGAGCACTGTTCACTGTCCACTGTATGATTCCTGGATGGAAAAAGAACATACTTACGTAGAACCTGAGGAAGTAAAAGTAAATTGAAGCCTACTTCTCGAATATCTGTGAGGGTTTTGGAGAAGGGAATGGTCCGCCACGCAGCTTCAGTAATCTGAGAAAGGATTACTTGCAAGTTGGACAATACTCGAGGACAGGCGGACTGAACAAGGCTCTGGCGACGGATGAATGGCGGGAAATTCGGATAGATTTTGAAACTTTTTACTCATTTGTCAACCACTCACACTCCGTGTGTGAGCGAGGCGGTAGACGCCTTCTCTGTCTAGGAGTCGTCTGGGTAGCAACACCCTCTTAGCTATCTCTGACGTCAAACAGCCGTGCGACAACTCTTGTGTTCCGGTTTGAATTCATCATAGTTCACAGGGAGCATGTAATTTTCTTCGATAGAAGTTGTTTGCAGATGTCCAATGCAGCCCGCATTAGGCACTTACCAGTTAGGTGGATAATACGCTTGTTTTTCACCCTAAAAAATAAAAGACCAGGCTTTGGGGACCGGTTGCTGGTGGGAAATTCATCCGGCTATGGCGGACCCAAATCACACAGACTAGTGATGGGGAAAAGTACAAGGGAAATAGTATATGTAGTGCGAAGACCCAGAGCTCACCAATCCGTTTGCCTTGCGTGATAAGTAAGGGCAAGTATTTCAACTGCATCAACAGGCTGATGACGAAGAAGATGAAGACGTAAGTATTGTGGATAAGAGCTAAAACTAATTATTTTTGTACGTACTTCGCTGACCAATACACGCGGACAGAAGTACACCAGCGAGCTGATCAACATATTGGAGTCCGCGTAGAGGAGGCAATAAGTAAAACCCTCACCTGTGCAGTCTGCAGTACCACAACGTCGTTCATGCACTTGTAGCCGGCTGCCATGCGCCCGCGTAGACCGGCCGTACCGAATTTCTGACGTTGCAACATTGTCTGCTTGAGTTTCTCCCATCGCGAATTAGAGATGTCATCTAGAACCTCTTGGCTGGTGGTTGGGTTCTGTGGAGAATAATCCAATAAACTCAACGCAATATTATTTACCGTGGGAGGGTGCCACAGTAGTTCAAGGGTAGAGCGTAGGCAGCGATTATGCATTTAAAGCTAAAAGCTTGCGGGTCCTTGACAGGAACAAATATTTGTATGATGAATATATGAATTTTTATATCAGAGACCGAAATATAGTTTTTTGGTTCGGCTAATATTGCAACCCTTCCCCCGATCTTTTAGACGATAGACAGTGAAGATAATTAATATTTACGGCTCAGCGAACAGTTTAATCTACGGCTAAGGCTTACGTAGTTTGCGATATTGAAGTTATATATAACTTAAAATATCTAAAAACGGGGTTATATGTGTGCGTATGTGCATTTACGTTATTTGATCGTTAAATTAATTGCTTCAACGATATGTTAAGAACTATCATTAAATAACAATGCTGTACACCGTCTGTGCGTAACCTTACGAATGATTACGATGACAGCTTACTCGTGGGATCGGAGAAAAGTGCCACTACACTTAATAGTAATACAACCCCACGACAGATCCAGGATACCTCTATTAAATGCGCGTGAATCTGTTCGTATGAAGCATGAAGGATTTGGATAGGGGTTTTGTAAGGATAGGAAAAAAATTAAGTAACGATATCGGTCATTCTTCACATTCGAGAATTCACGACACATTAGACAAAATTGCATATAACGTGCAAAAAAAAAACAGTGTATAAATTATGCGAACAATATATGTTTAACAAACTCGCGTTAAATACAGACAATAGAGTTCACAGATTACATATCGACAATTCTAGTGAAAAACAAGCAGTATTCCAAGAAATATCAAACAAAAAAGTAATATAGAATTTATATGCAAGCAATATCAGAAAATTAAGCCGACATGCGACAAAAACGATTATTATGTGATAGTTGGCAAGCATCGGCCTGTAATTTACGCATATCAGTCACATTAAGTACAGGCATATACGTTTTGTGGTCATCAGCATACGTAATGAATGGTAAAGGTAATTATAACATTAGGTAAGTAACACCTCATTTAGATGAAACCTAATATTAAATATTAATCGTTAATAAAGTGCATAACATTTATGCATAAATAGGTATTTTTGCAGTGTTGCGGGAAGTCGATGGATGCAGGTGGCTCAGGACCGAGCTTCGTGGCAATCTTTGGGGGAGGCCTATGTTCAGCAGTGGACTTCTGATAGGCTGAAATGATGATGATGATGATGATAAATAGGTATTTTCTTTGTCAGATAATACACAAAAGCCTCTTTCAAATAACCTCACAAAAATATTTAATAAAGTTTGAACATTGAATAACAACTGAAGATAATTTAAATGAAACTATTAATTACGGATTTTATCGCTTTTAATTTACTCACCTTCAAAAAACTACCTTACCTTTAAATACAAGAAATTATAACTGAAGAAAAGTTATTTAGGAAGTGATAATTACAAATTAGAAGTGTCACGATTAGGACGTATTATAGAGGGAGGACGATAAGATATGAGGGCGATTATAAATGTGCATAATATGATGTCTGTAATACAGGATAAAAATTACATTTATTTAACCTACATGCCTTAATTAAGCCAATTAGCGGCTTTGCTCCTGCTCGAATGGACCGACTCGACCGGGGTAGTACCACGGCCTCTCAAAATACCGGCCTGAAGTGGCGGCACCTCTCTTACACCCCTCTCAAATATCTGTTATCCAATATAAATGGCAAGGGTACACCCGCCTCATATAATTTCGTTGTTAATAATTTAAGTTTGGTTAGTTTCTAAATAAGTTATAATTTGACTATTGTCTATTTAAGGAATGTAATGATAATCTGTCAAGGGTATTTCCGTTAACAAATGCAACAATATTAAATAATTTCATAACAGGGCTTCAAATTTACTACACAATATTTAATATGAAAGCTACAGTTATTTATTTTATAATGCAATTCTACATACCGGAAATATCCTATTTATTTTTTATTACTTATGGTCGATTGCCGCATAAAGTCTGTATAAAAGTGCATTAACCTGTAGCAAAGGCATCTTATTGGAAATCAGATCTCAACGCGTAAGGCGAAGCTCGGTCGGAAGGAAATAGTCGGAGTATTTTATTAGTTGTAACATATCCTCAAAGGCCGGCAACGCACCTGCAGCTCAGTCTCAGGTATGGCAGGTGTACGTGAACGTCGGTAATCATATGCCATCAGGTGAGCCGCATGCTCGTCTGCCCTTATACAATAAAAAAAACTTTCTCATTAGCCACAGACACTCACAGAATTTCTATATTCTGCAACCTCAATGCAGAGCCAATTCATTTTCGAATACTCAAAGCGGAATGCATAAGCGGCGATCCCCTGTTCAAGGGTAATCATTTCTTCACGCAGCGACTATTATTTGCATTCAATTACCATCGTTTATGAAATCGTCATACTGCTGTACTGATTTCACAGATGCTTCTGAACACGCAATTTAGTCTTTCATTGGTTGCAAATCAGCTGCTAAAACATTTCTTATACAATTGCGAAGGTCACTCATGAAGTTGTTTAGGATTTCATTCTCTCCGGCTGTTCCATCGCCTTATTTAATCTAAAAGAAATTTGGAAACGTTCTCTATTTTCGACAAATTCTATGATTACACATAACGGAGGTACGTTAATTTGTTTTGTTTTTTAATTTACTCACTGTCACTTTAACGCAATGATAATGGTAACTTCTGGAGCGTGAAGCACATGTTATTTTTTCACTAGCTGCTATGAAAAGATTACAATCCGTACAGCACGACATTATACTCGTGGCTCGTTGTCGGTGTTGCCTAACACCTGAAAGGAGTTTCTTTCGCCTGCTTCTTCTCTGTCGACCAGGAGATAGAAACTATTTTTTGTACATTCATAACAAAATAACCGTTATGCTAGTTAACAGTCAATCTGGTTTTAGTACGGAAGCTAGAAAGGTGTTATATTAAGATCAAATTAACCAGTAATATTTCAAGATATGAAAATCGGTATCTCATTTGGCTATTTATTTTAACTCGGCGTCATCTTTATCGAACCGAGCGTTAAATATTTCAAGGCAAGCAAGTTTTTAAATTTTACAAGTAATTTACTCATTAAGGCTTAGAGAAGACAGTATAAGAACAGACGGCGTAGACTTAGGAATAGGTCTGCTCACGGAACTCTAAAATATTAAAAGACTATTTTAAAGAAAATATTATTTTTATTTAATTGCTTTAAGTAGAGCATCGACAGTCTATTATGATATATTCTCAATCTATATTCGCGCGAGGAAACATCCGTGTGATCGATCGTCTGAACTTATCCTAAAACCAACAAACAGATTGCCTGCTCCACTTATGTTTTCAATGAAATTTTAATGCCAGACGCTACTATTTTAAACTGGAGAGCCAGATTGCCGCGAACTTCCTTGCTATCATAATAGGAACGGTCTAAACGCACAATGCCGCTCAGAATCTTGCGATCATAAGTGAATATTACACAGTTCATTTGGAATCAACGCCGAATGGATTGACCAACGATGAAAGATTTTTTTTAAGTCAAAACTTTTTATTCAATTTAGGCTTTTTTAAAGCTCTTATGAGGGGATCCGCGTGTGCAGAGTAAGAGCTATTTCCACACATCTTTGTCCTCGATGTATTGATCTATTTTATAGTAATCCTTTTTTTTAATAAAGTTTCCTAAAAATAGTGTCTGTGATCTTGTAAAACCCTATTCATTTAGATTATTTAGATCATTCAGCGTCATAGACGACTTAGCCTACGTCTATGTTCAGTCTCAATTCGGATGTTCCATTAAAAATGTACCATGAGAGTCTTTGGCACTTTCGCCGCGTCGCCATAAACGGTAAAGTGAGAAAAAGCGGTTTGCCTAAATTTCCTTCACGAAGTACGTCCGTTCTGGCTTACCGCCATGCACACCGCAGAGGCTATGGTACTAAGGTTAGTAGCATAGCCTTTTTTTATTTTGGTAAGGGGGCAAACGGGCAAGCGCCTCACCTGATGGTTATTTATTACCGATGCCTACCCACGTCTACAACACCAGAGGAGGCTGCAGGTGCGTTGCCTTCTTTAAAGATATTCGGGGATAGAAGAGACGTTGAGGGGGGAGTGGACCACCGGTTACAACACTCACCGAACGAAACGCCGAAGCCCAAGATGCCTCTACTTCACTTCGGTGTTCTGTGAGAGGGTAATTTTAATAAAATTTATCTAAAGCTTAGAGGACACTGATGTTTGTATATCTATACCATACCGTGTTAATATTAAGTTTATCTTAATACTATCTGAAAGCAAAGTATATCATGGCAGCTTTAAATAATAATCTACTAGGCAGCTTTTAAAATTATTTTAATCCTATAACACTCTATTAAAGATACTCTTAAACAAAAATTTAGTTTAAAATATACAAGTTAAGGTAAAAAGATAAAGAACTAACCGTGTCAAACCAGGGCGGATCGCGTGTTACTAATAAATGCGATTGTTACTCCATAGTCACTAATTTATCTGACTTGTTAATAAAATGGCAATTCATTAGTATTCAATGTGATGACATCCATTTTGCTCTATATATCAGTCTGATAGATTGAAGTAACCTTGCCACATAGTTTTTACATCCATTTAGCGCCTTATGTAACTATTGACGTACTTTATCACACAGAGACTGAGAATAATATTAATTTTAAAAATATAATACCTAAGGTGAGGCAGCGGCGATAGAATCTAGTTTCCCCTTTCACATTCTATCTACCGGAGGAGTGAAACGAGGGTCACAGAAACTCAGGGTGTAAGAGAGTGAATGAATGAATGAATGAAATATACTTTAATTGTACACACACGGATTTAACATACAAAGATTATAAGGAAACAAAAAACAAAAAGTACAATAGGCGGCCTTATCGCTAAGAAGCGATTTCTTCCAGGCAACCCAGAAAGAAAAAGGAAATATGATAAGTATCGGGTTTGGGTGTACACATAATATAAACTAAAGTGAAGATATAATACATACACATAATATGCAAATAAAATTAATACAAAAAATATACATAATATGAATTATGAAATACATACACACATATATACTATTACAGAGATACAAGTCAACGACATTAAGGAAAAGGAAACAAAAATTAAGGAGGCATAAAGTATTTTTTTAACAGGCGCTTGAAAACAGGTAATGATTGTGCTCGCTTTATATGAACTGGAAGAGAGTTCCAAAGCCGAACAGCTTCAACGGAAAAGGATTTAGAGTAAAAAGAAGTGCTGTGAGAAGGATTTCTGAGGAAGAGAGAACATGCTATGATCACTTTCTCCAAATGTCAACCTTACATGGATGTGGTGGCACCATACCATCAAACAAAACAAGGCTCTATGACTAAGGGCGATATATCCATCCAAATTAGTGCAACTGTACCGGCACTGCGTTCAACAACCCACTTGACCCTTGCTATTTGTATATTGTTAAAATTGACATGTACTTTTTCACATTGTATTGAAAATTATAAATGATTTTGCAACATGGAGTTCTGAAAAAAGATTCCAGTGTTTTGCAGGTTCTTCTCTGAGTAGATCATGTTTTGCGAACCGTTGTAGCTTTTGACAGTCATAAGTGCTTTAAACAAGCCCGAATTGAATAAAAGTTTTGTCTTAAACCAGCTTGGTGAGTACGGGCAAATCGTCCAAGGAATGTATGCTGGCTTTTGTTGGCACTTTCTTGGAGAGGACTATGTCCAGCAGTAGTCAATAATCTCTGCCTACCTCTAAGAGTAACTGGCATAACATTTGAAGAGTACAAGGAAGTAATGTTAAAAATATAAAAGTTTACCCCATGTTTGTTATAGCAATGCTTTACCTTAATTATAACATGCTATGAGCTATTTACCTGGAAATAGCCAATGTCATACCTGTCTTGGAAGACTACACTGACAGAGTTTAAATCCTTTCCTTAGCATTAATATATAATGTTATGTAAACAATGGAAAGGATTACCCTTATACTCCTTGTCAACTCACTGATTAGTGGTAGAAGGTAAACAGAGAAAGTAAAGAGAGCAACTCTTTTATCTTTGCATAACTACTAGCCAATATAGTTCAATATCTTGATAATTTTTCTTTACCCAAATTAGTTTTAGTAGTTGTTTTGTGATTTACCTCACAATGAGTTATATGGGATGGATTGAGGAAAAGCTTTCAACAAGGGCAAGGGCATGACCAAAATACAACTTGAAAAAAACATAAAACAGTGACAAGTGAATGATTCAAAGAATTAAAAGATGATTCAAAGAATTAAATTATTATCATTTCTTCAAGATAAATTAGAACAATAGCTGTTAAGTCTTTCTTATCTAAATGAAACTTATAATTTTGGCATGTTTGTCTATGAAATTGTGAAATGTGTGAATCTTATGTTGCACACTGTGAAATTGTAAAATACCATCAACATTGCCATCTGTTCTTCCCATACATAAAACATATTTATTGAGAAATGAAAATAGTTTTTTACAAAAACATTCTAAAACAACTTTTTTTCTGGTCTATTTTTTGCCAGGTTGGCCCCATAAAAGCAGTTTCTCTGCTTAACTTATAAATAATTAAATCTATAGTAATGATCCATATTAGGGGGCCACAGACCAGATCAAATGATCGAAGTGTCAATGAACGGTTTCTAATCCTGCCTACAAATTAAATTACCAGCAAGGTTGTGTACCACAACAGAAAGATATTGGCTGAAAAATAAACATGATATTTTCTCAGCAGAAATATCTCACACTCTTTGATTTGATATTTACCATATCACTTAACTTTAGTGTTTTTAAATTTTTATTATATACAAATACATATAAAAATTACTTTTGTCAAACTGCCTCCTGCAATTAACAGCTTGTTTTCCTCACCTTGCTAATTAAAATTCAAGAACTAAGAAGAAACATCTCGAGTACTGAATAGATCTTAAATAAAGTTTCTGGGTAGAAATTGAAGCCCCATATGTATGGTAAGAAAAAACTACGGTGAATGACGACTTCGATTTTTATCTGACTAAACATAAGTATAACTTCTAAGCACTAGTTACTTAAAGTTACTGACCTTGTCATGTCTCAACCAACTCTGAACTGCGACATCTAATTTAGCGTCTCCGCTGTTGCATAAAGTCATTTTAATTAGGCCTCAACGATAGTTCACTTCTAAATAGTACGATTACGAGGTGATTATGAACTAAAATTGTATTTGAAGTCGCGAAATAAGATAATGTCTAGCGAACGCGACACTCTATTCAGATTTATGGCCACTCAAAAAGCGACAGACTGCAGGAAACTGAACAAATTCATTAAAGTTGTTCGCTTTTCCTTCCAGTTTCTCCGGCCGGGCTTTCTACTACAGTTGATAGCAAAGAACACTACATTGACGGTGTCATTGTCAGTTGTCTTGTCATTGTCACTTGACTCAAACTTAACATTAGCATTTGTCAACATTTCAGAAAACCGAATATCAACGGCTATAAAAGCGTTTCGTTGGCTGAAGATAGCACTTGCAATTATTCCTGTACTCATGTATTTTTTTTTATTTGCACGAGTCCGGATTCACCTTTTAAAGTGTAATGAAAAGTTACAATAAAATGTTTGAGTGCATAATATATTGATAAAATATTACTAATTCAACTTGTCCAGAGTCGGACAATACAAGGAGAGCGGAGCAACGTAATACCAACACTGCTTTCCCCTTGCGACATTATCTGGCCTGAAAAAGTGCAATGCATTGTTTCCAATGGTTGAGAAGGCTAACACGGATTCAATTGTAATACAGAACCGTAACTTATAACAAAATCGTTTTTACCTTTCTTTAACACATTTTTAACTTCTGTACCAGTAATGAATGGCTGCGATAAAGGAACACTGAGCCCTTCTGCCACGATTTTTATGTATTTTTTTTTCATTTTAATTGTATTTAAAGACGTCCAACTTTATGTTTATTCATTGATTCCCAAGTTGCCAACATAACTTCTATTGTTCTTAACCATTTATGGGCTAGATTGGCATTTGTTCTACCTAGGTTTAATAAGTGGCACTATTTATTACACATTCACCAGACAACGGAATATTGCCTAGCGCTGGATACCTACGTCAGGTTGTTAGTCAGTAGAAAGCCTCCACTGCCGCCCGATGATAGAAGCATTGTTTGTTTAGTCATTGACACAAATTTGCTGTTAAATTACGAAAGGAGCGAGCAAAAACTATGCTAGTTTGTATCTTTCAGTACTAAACATTACCTTGTTTTTTTATTTATTTATTTAAACTTTATTTAAATACCTTTAAATAAAAGTATTACAAAGGGCGGACTTAATGCCTCTGCCAAAATTGACTGCCACAACCTGGGGCGTGGAGAGATATTGTAAGGGTGCCCAAACATTAAATTAGTTAAAAAAACAAGAACGAATAATCGTTCTTGTTTTTTTGCTCGAATAATCGAGTGCAAGTGAAAGAATCGTGTAACCGTTGGTGGTTTTATTACTGAATGTTCTTTAATGGTACTAAGAGTTATTAAGAAAAATATAGTGCGTTTGTCTACTGCTGTGACCAAAATTGTCACATCAGTTGTAACAGCAGCTAATATTTGTGTATAGAGGCCTGTGTAGGCGTTTGATCAAGATCCCACATGTAAGTGATGACCTTTTTACGTGGTAGAGTCAAGCGGTGGCTTTTGCTACTGCTCGAATGGGCCGGCTCTACCGGGTTGGTATCACGGCCTCGTAGAATACCGGCGTGAAGTAGAGGCATCTTGTGCTTCTATGTTTCGTTTGATGAGTTAGGTAACCAGAGGCCCACTCCCTCACCCCATCCCCATCATCATCCACTCTCCCATCTGCAATATCTTCGTTACGTAACCTATGAAATACTGTCAGACTAGCGACGCGGGTGCTCGATGTCACAATATTTGACAGTCTCTTGTACCTTTACCGTATTTTCATTAAGTTCAAAGCAGCTTGTTGTTGTCGAGCAGCTTCAGTCCAAATATGACATCCAGTAGCTGCTCAAGTGCTGTTCCTGTGTGAAGTACTGTCTTATCTCCGTGGCGATGCCATGAGCTATTGCGTTCAATGACTCATGGCATGCTTTGACGCAAACAAACTAACAGATAAAGAAAAATAAAAGCTAGAAGAAAATAATTTTTAAAATATTGGTAACACAGTAGTGCCTAATTTAAGGTTCGAATTGTATAAGTATCTATCTGTATAAGGCGACAGATATGCACTACACTATAACATTAAGTTCCCACAAAGCTATGTTTACTGCAGCTCCCTCACCTGACGTGACGTCGCCGGTCAGTTGATTAGGAAACTGATTTTTCAATCAGCGTCCAATCATACAATTGTAATTGCTCGAACGGAACCGACCACTCCACGCCCCCGGCCGTACCCCGCGTCCGGCGCACGTCGATTTTCATTTATATTCACATACTCACCTCGCGAACCGTTGCGGAAACCGAAAGAAGTTGGGTAACACTTTTTCCCGCGTTATCATTTTTACGACGAGTTATTCTTTGTACTCTTTGTACTTATTATACTATGTTCCGAAAAGAGTCAATCACGCTTTTGTTTAATACTTAATAGGTACATAGAAGTTATCATGTTATCATCAGGTTCAACCCGATAACACAGAGTACAAATGGTAGTGAAAATCTTTTTGCTGTGCCGCTATGAAAACTCATCAGGGTGTTATTGAAATAAGAACAAACACGATCGTAAGTACCGTGTGTGCCACGATAGACGAGTAGTCACAGCCTGTTTTGGAATCAGTATATTCGAGTTCCATCCCTTATGTGTAGCGCTCGTACCAATGAGTTTTTTCGAGTAAGAAATTTATGAACGTTTTGTATCGTTGTCGTGGTCACGAAGACGGCGTCAAACTCACCACCTTTCATGTTGTAGCATATAATGTCTGGTGAATAGTTGGTTGAAACGACTAAAATAAATGTCTAAACCTCTAACCACACTGTATACCACCTCTATTTTCAGAGCCTACAGTTGTTAGAGCTTATTATTATAACGAACACTTCTTCTGTCTGTAATCTCCACTGGGTAGGCAAAGGTGCAAGTATTGGCACGTAAAACAAAACAGAAAGTATTAGTTAACTATTGGTGCATAGATTGTTGACAAAAAAAGAATAATAAACAAGATACAAACCAGACATATAAAATTGTCCTGTCCTGGTTGCAGCATCAGATCAAAGTTACCATATTTTTGCAGTGTCATCGTAATTATACAGCTCTCCTCAATCATAGCTATATCTATATTAAACCAGTCTTAAAATAAGAAATGAAACGATACTACAGACACAAGACACGCAAACCGTCAGACAAAGGCCTCAAAAATATAAGATTCCTATTTTTGAGTCGGGTGGATAAAAACGTTACATCTTGGCGAGCATCTATCACCACTCTTCTGATGCTAAGTGTACACAATATTTAAAGATTTTAAGAAGATTGATGCTTCAGAAGCAGTGTTGAAGAATAAAACAATACATCCTCTCACGAAAACCATAATTGTCCACGAATATTGGGTTAGGGTGGTTTCTTCTAAAGTTTTTTTTAAATAACACATTTCAAGTTCAATATAAAATTACAACAAAAATTTAGAAACAGCTCTTGGTAGCGAAACCTTTTGATGGGAAGACTTTTTACTGACCGTTCTATCAGTTAATGACTATATATTGAACTGGAGATCCATTTACTCAGTTAAGGAGGCATTCCATCTGAGTTCTCAGGAATACGCATCTGCATTTTGGGCTCTATCTGACGCAGTAATTTTCAGGTGGACTGTATACTTGTTTGCTGCCCTTTTTAATACAATAAAAAAAGAAGAACTTCAAAATCTTAAGATTATGTTTTTTTTTTCAGAGTTTATGATAGTAATTTATCACAAAAACATTTTCTTACATTACTTAAAGCCCTGGCTTCTAAAGAAGCACATTTGTTTATTAATTTCTCAACTGAACAAGATAGATAATAAACAATTACCAGGCATTAATGATTGCACCGCTGCGAGCGCGCTGCATGTCGTGCTCTCACGGTGTTCGAGGTTTCTATTTAATTTTAATCAGCCGGAATTCCTGAGCCTCTTCCGGATTCCTCTTTCCGGAAATACGTGGGAAAATTGCGGGAAATAGTTTATCAAGGTATTGATGTATAATAAAATGGAATTTTTAGCAAAAAAACTGTATTTTTCGATGCGAAAATATAATTTATATGATTACTTATATATTGTACAGTTATTAAGTAGGGCAACATAAAACAATAGTAATATTTATTATTGATATACTTTTTAATACCTTAATGCTTAATGCTTATATTTTCAGAGAAACTAATAATCTATCTTCCTGTATTTACTTTTATCTTTTTCTGATGTATTCTGAATATCAACGTCGATCCAGATAAGCCTCATTGTAGAAAAAGTTTAACCAGTAGCTTTGCCGCAGCAAAGCAATAATTTCATCGACAATATTATCAAGTACAAGAAACAGTAGTAAACCAGTTTGTTAGAACCACAAAATTTAAGGATCTTAAGCAGCGCTAAATGATATTGGTGTGGCGATTATTTTTGAAATGTCCTTGATAGATTCCAAGTTTTGTATTATGGTACTCGTCTTAGTGCTGGTACATCCTTCGGGTACGTCATTGCTAATCAATTCAATAGTGCGAATATTCAATATGGCTATAATTTATAACTAGTTATTCAATATATTTTTTTTTTTTTATAGAAGAAGGGGGCAAACGAGCGTGCGGCTCACCTGATGGTAAGTGATCACCGACGCCCACGAACATCCACAACACCAGAGGAGCTACAGATGCACTGCCGGCCTTTAAGGAAGGAATAAGCTCTTTTCTTGAAGGTCCCTAAGTCGTAACTGTTCGGAAATACTGCTGGCGACAGCTGATTCCACAAAATCGAAGTGCGTGGCAGAAAACTTCGATTAAAACGCACTGTGGTGGAATGCCAACCATCTAGGTGGTATCGATGGAACTTCGAATTCTGTCGCGATGTACGATGGTGAAACTCAGCAGCTGGGATCAATCCGAACAATTCCTCAGAACATTCCCCGTGGAAAATTTTGTAAAAAATGCAAAGAGAAGCAACATCTCTTCGCAAGGCCAAAGGATCAAGCCGATCAGAGAGAGCTTGGTCGCCGACAATTCGAGCCGCTCGACGTTGGATACGGTCAAATGGAAGGAGTTGGTACTGGGGTGCCCCTGCCCAGAGATGAGAACAGTATTCCATGTGGGGCCGAACTTGCGCCTTATAAAGTTGCAAACGGTGGACCGGCATGAAATACTGTCCCGCTCTACAGAGCACACCAAGCTTTTTGGAGGCCAATTTGGCCTTTCCCTCCAAGTGACCACGGAACTGAACGTCGCTCGATATGTCAACGCCAAGGATTCTGATACTGGCTGAGGCAATAAGGGGAATGTTCTCAAAAAGAGGAGAAACGACAAAGGGATTCTTTTTAGCGGTGACAAATAAATATTTATAACCTCTTATGAGTAATGATTCTTTCTAATTAAAGAAATTACAATTCTTTTTATATTGGAAAGGTGGCAAACGAGCAAGCGGTTCACGGGATGGTAAGTAATTACCGTCGCCCACATACATCTGCAACACCATAAATGCTGCAGGTACCCACCCGCCGGTGGGTGCCCAGGTGCCGGTCTTTAAGGATACTTGGGAGATGGGTGGGAGGATGAGGAGAGGGGGAGGGGGAGGGTGAGTGGACCTCCGGTTATCTCACTCACCGAACGAAACGCAGAAGCACAATATGCCTCTACTTTAATGCCATAATTTCAAATTCAGTAAAACGATAAGAAATAAATAACCAATCTATATTTCTCAAATACTTAATTTTTATTTCGGAAATAAATCTAGTCTGCAGTTTAAAAATCCCTTTTAACCAGTGTTGTTGTTTACAAGTTACCTAATTCCTTGTATAAAATTGGCAACTCTCCAATTAAACAATCTATAGATTTGAAATGAAACTATTTCAAATCTATAGATTTACTTAATTATGTTTTTATATTCCCAATGTTTCGAGCGCTTTACAGCAGACGTGGTCACGGGAGGTGTTAGAGCGATGAAGTCCGTAAATAATAGTTTCATTTCAAATGTGTAGTGTTCGCGTAAATACAAGAAATCTATAGATTGTTATTGATAATGCACTTGAAACTTTGAACCTGTCTATAGCCGTGTATATAAATAAACTCAAATTTGGCTGATAGACGATGTATTGACGCTAGGGCGGGCGGCAGTAGATGCCCAGGGCGGCGAACGGAAGCTGTGTCTGAGTTGTATTTTTCACTTGAAGTTTCGTAATTGAAATATATGATGGGATCAGAAGACCTTAATACACTGTTGTCAGTCGAGTTCGAGGTTTACGGACAAGTGCAAGGTTCGTTTACGGTATGATTTTCTTGAATATAGTTGGCGCATTCCATATTTATGCAGTGATTTCGGCATAAATCAATCTTAAACTGTCATCCTTCATATTTTCGACTAACAATAGATTTATCTTAAAGTATATTGACTAATAAAAAATATAAATTATTTATATTCATTGGATCACAACGATATGGTGCGAACTTTTAGTGCGAAGTATATAAGTATACAAATATATACTATAAGTTTACCAAACAACGGTTTTTTCACTGCTATTTGGTAACAGAAATGAGTAAGTGTGTGGTACCTATTCACTCGACCTTTAGGCGGAGAAGGAGTTTAACATCAGTTAAAAAGTAGAGATGAGCCTGTCACCATATATCCAAAGTAACGATGTGAGTATTTCTAGTTTTTTCTGTTATTATTATTTATAATGTAATTATAGTCCACTGATGAAGAATACTTGGAATATTTGATCATACAAAGCACGCTGATGATGCTACTTCCCGTCACTAGTCTGTGGGATTTAGGTTCGGCAAATTCAGATGGATATTCCGCTCATTCACCAGATACTAATTTTTTTGCTGGTAGGATGCACCGCGTGCATGCGAGGTTGGTGTTTGAAGAAAGAGATGGATGAAAGATACTCCCCTTTATAGTTAAAGGGAGGGTTGAGATGGTGTGGTCGAATCACCCTTCTTACTTAACAAAGCGATTATACAATATCATTTAATTCGACGTACGAGTATATTGGCGCCTTGCATTTCATACACACGCACCAAGTTACGATTGGCTTAAGCCGGTTATTATGCTACCTGGAAGTTTCGTCCTCGCCTCGATTGTGATGATAAAGATCCTAGTGTTTATATCCTCCGCGAACATCCGGGTGCGGGATACCACTGATAGAGGTATGAGAACTAATTTCAATATGTGGACTTTATGTATGTATGTATGTATTCACGCCTTGTTCCCAACTGGGTAGACAGAGACAATCTTCTTCCACTTGTCCTGACATACGTCTTTCGCTTCTTCCACTTTCATCAATCTTCGCATGCCTGCTCGTTGGTTTAGAGTACTCTTGACCTGGCCCTTTTTTTCAGAACGTCTCCGATTTGATCGTGAAATGTTTGCCAAGGTCTTCCTCTCCCGACTCTACCATTTACACTCGCCTCATATATTTGTTTCGTCAACCTACTTTCATTCATCCTCTCCACATGTCTAAACCAGCTCAGCATCCCTTTCTCAATTCGTGTAACTACATCGTCTTACACGCCACAACGCTCTCTAGTCTCGGATTTTAGAAGTAAATATAATTATAGGTGTACCACTTTTCGTATATGTGTAGATATGGAGTTATTAAAAAATACATGTACTATTATTCGGTCTGAATTAATATGAATTAACAATTCATTTGTTTCATTTATTTTTATTTTATGTTATGCTTATTTGTTGGGTAACGTAATATATGTTTTCAGTATGCTTTAAATTTGACCTCCGTGACGAACGTAGGTTCCAGATGAAAAGCAGCGTCAGGCTCTAAAGCTTGACAATAAGCTGTTATGGAGACCTATTGGTCCAGCCATGAGACACTCACACTGTTTTATTTCTATGTAATTGTGAAGTCTTACGTTACTTTTGATTTATTTAGTACCATATGCTTTATTTATTATTTTTGACTAACAGGTGCTATGTGTGTCGTCTTTTTATACTGTACCGAATTTTTCTTTCCTTCTTTGTTTTCTTTCAATTAGCCGCGATTGTGGAGTGGTTAGGAGATCTGCCTCCAAATCAGGAGACTTGAGTTCGATCCCCTATGTTAAAGGCTTGTACCGATAGATTTTATAAAAATGTTTCGTAGGCCTTAACACTAAGACGGTGACAGACTCGCCATCAATTACATTCCTCTGCTCTTGCCAGTATTGGGTATACATAGGATCGTGAACGTTTTTTCGTTATGTTATATATACATACGTACACACACACAAATGTATATGTATGCATATATTTTATACTATACTACATTCTAATTGTTCTGCACATTAATCCATACTCCTCACCCTCGTCATCTTTACCTTACCTTACCAGCCTATAAATAGTTCACTCCAGGACATCAACCTCTCCCACGAGGCTGCTTACGCATCATCGCCACGCTCGGTAAGGTTATTGGCGCTAGTTTTACCAGGCACCACGCACCTTAGACACTTCTGCCCATCATCGGTCTGCTTAATTTTGGTCTGGTATTTTTCAAGACGGTTATTGCTCCATCTGTCAGCGACTATTGTTATTATCAGAGTTTTCCTCCCTTCCCGGCCAATTGCGACACCCACAAGAAGGAAGGGGGTGGCATCATCATCATCATGACTCTGTTAATAGCCGTAAGCCGTCGTGACGCAAGCTTCTTCCTTAGGAGTATTAGCTGTAATCACCACGCGGTGGATTGGTGATCGCCGCAACAGACATCACGCACCTATGAGAGTGCCGCTCATTTCTAGTGCTTTCAGACTTTTCGCTACCTGACAGAAGGTAAACAGCGCCACCTCTCGAAGGAGATTGTGAAAAAGGGCTACAAAATGTTTACTCGTTATTTTACACTAACAGGATGAGGCTATGTGGCAAATTTCTTTTAATGCCGCCACAAACCACAGAATGGCTGTGTGTCTCCATACTATGTTAACCCTTAGTCATTTAGCGGTGACGTAAGGGAATCTATTACCCTCCTTCGTCCAGTAAAACTTAAAAGAATACATGCCTCA
The DNA here is from genome assembly GCA_029286595.1 of Bhutanitis thaidina. Classification (NCBI taxonomy): domain Eukaryota; kingdom Metazoa; phylum Arthropoda; class Insecta; order Lepidoptera; family Papilionidae; genus Bhutanitis; species Bhutanitis thaidina. The sequence goes on along the minus strand of JAGSMS010000022.1, from coordinate 15,473,853 downwards.
AAATGACAATATAAGGAAACAGTTGTTCAGAAACAGGCGGATGAGCATTATTAAAAAAGGCCTACTAGAAAATAGACCACTATATACGTTATTTCAAGAAATGGTCAATAAAAGCCGGTGTGCATTGAGAAGTTTTCCCTTGTACTTGTACTTGGTGAGAACAGCGCCGGTATCCTCACACTGGTGATGCTACTCCCTATTGCTAGTCTGTGGGATTTGGGTTCCACAAATTTGAATGAATATTTCACCACCATTCGGCCACCAGAGCCTCGTTTGGTAGCCAGCACGGTGCACTACGTATTATGGCATTAGAGATGGTATATAAAAATGAATCATACTATAAAAATTATTACGGACTGAGAGACATTCCAGCATAATTTTCAGGGGTGACCACGTATCTGTAACCTACTTCGATTGAAGATATTTGCAGGTGTCCATAGGCTGCAGTAGCCGTTTACCACCAGGTGGACTGTTAGCTAATTTTTCACCCCGATCCAATAAAAGAAAATACATAAATATTGTCGACTAAGATGTATGGATGTAGATGTACAGATAATATATACACTGCTAAAATTTATTAAATTACGTGTCATCAATCATTAGTAAAAATAATATTAAATTGTAATTTTATTACTTGTAATGTATACAACTTGTAAATGCCATTAAAAAAAGACTCCGAATTTCTAATCGATTCGTCTCAGAGGTCTTGTTATTCCATCCGTCACGGAATACGAGGAGATCTCAATGATTATCCGTTATCTTATTATCCAGCATCTGCTTCGATGATTGGAAAGTGGCGGTCTAGTTAGCTCACAGTAATGTATCTGTTTTAAATTGTATTTTGGTATGAATGCAAGCGAAACCATTGCCATTAAAGATGGTTTTGGAGCGCATCCAACTGATAATTTTATAGACTATTTTGTAGATTATTGAATTTTGTAAAGTATTCGGTATTTAGTAAAGTACAGTAGCAGCCTGTTAATACATATAACAGGCTATTCATATCCAAATCCATACTGACTTCCACTGGGGAGCAGCAAATACTCATAGATAAATTGCATTTGCCTACATCCTGGAGCAGTATCAGCTCACCAGCCCGCTTGCCCAGCGTGCTGAGTACTGCATATACAGGTAAAACTTCCAAGAAATATGTGCTGGCATTTGCTGGCGCTTTTTTGGAGAGCCGAATGTTCAGCAGTGGACTAAAATATACTGATTTAGTAGTTAAAACGCCAAACCAATATCAATATCTGTTTCTGTTGTACTCCTAAGAATGGCAAAGTAAATCATTCCGTGCCAGAAGGAGAAAATGATTTTTACGGCCCGCGCATCGAGGAAGCATCGCGTCTGGCCGGCTGTCGGTGTTCGCAGTTAACGTGTTAAATATTATTCTTCACTTATTTTTTAAATAAGTCTTAATTTCCGAGTCAAAAACTTTTATTTATAACATTAAACCTTTATTCCTCCTATGTCAAATATTTTTTTTTGACATTCTACCATAGTTTCGTAATGAGACTTCTCTGACGGAGAAGAAACAGGCGATAGAAACTCCGTAGGTATTCGTACTATCCTCTTTTTGGATATTTTTTTCAATAATTATAATTTAAATCATAAAATAAAAGGTATAATGCCATAGGCAACTGAAAGGAAAAAAATAGGAAGAATATAGTGATGCACTAACTAGATAACTACCTGGATAACCTCGGTACTTCCGAGAGATAGCGGAATATCAATTTCGTTAGGATTTACGGGCTACCTTTCGTAATTGTATGAAATTAATTATAAAAAAAAAGTACAAGATAATTAAATAGTGAAATCTTCACAGGGTGTTTCTTCACTAAGTACTGCAAAGACCTGGCGCAGAAGCTACGTATCAACGGTTGGGTGAAGAATACAAAAAAAGGCACCATTGTAGGAAAGATACAAGGAAGAAAATCGGAGTTAGGTCAAATGTATGTTGTTTAAAATATTTTTAACAACGTAATAAGGCAGCTTGGGGATGTAAGAGGGAACAAGAGGCCGGGAAATTAAGTCATCTCTTTGAGTATAACTCGAAACCTTATAACGAATGTGTATAACCGTTGTGTAATACCAGCGATGACTTACGGAAACGAGACGTGGTCTTACACTGCAGATCATGGGGAAGCTTAAAGTTACTCAGCGGGTTATGGAAAGTGCCATGCTCGGAGTTTCTCAGCGTGATGAGACTCGGAACTAGGGTAACCGATGTAACTGTAAGGATCAGCAAGCTGATGTGGCAATGGGCCGGCCACATAGCTCGCGGAATTGTCTACTTTTGGGGAAGATAGGCTCACGGTATAAGGCGATCCCCTGCAAGATGGAGTGATGTACATCAAAGTGTTGTCTACTCACTAGGCCTACGTTCAGCAGTGGACATTGTTACAGGCTGTAGTGATATAATGGTGAAGAATGAATATAATAAAATTTTATTACAAAGCCAACTTCACCAGCACGAGGTATACCCTGCTGACTACCGCCTGTACACCATGGTGAATATGGGGAAATCTTCCATGCTGCCAGTTTTTGGTAGAGCTTTCATGTCATAGAAAAACTTACACGAGCTGTTATAGAAGAAGAAAAGAATATTTGTTTGATAATAGGTAGGCAGTAGCAATTTCTATTTAATAATAATAATTAATTTTAAAAATAGCATCGGTAACCACAAAGATTTCTAATTAATGGTATATTCTGTTCTCCATCGATCAGTCAATATGGGTCCAATTAAGGATTCCATTTAACTAAACTATTATATTTCTACACAGAAATAATTACTATTTTATCAAATATCTAAAGGCTAGGTAAGTTCATCTCATAATCAATATTTATTGATTTAGGAAGTAACATTTTAACTTAGATTTAATATTCTCTGGCGTAATGTTGTTACGTAAATGAGAGGGTAAGTTGTTAATTAATCTAGGAACTTAGTAAGAAGCTATGCAACGCAGGCATTTTAGGCCCGTATCGTACCGTACCGATTTTGTGGTGCTGCACACGTATGCAGGACGTAGGATCGTTTCCTAACATCTAGGATTTTTTATTAAATATAAATAATCAATATAAAAATGTATTCTTATAATTATTATAATAACTTACAATAATTATTATAAAAATAATTCTTTACAGGATCGATTGGCTGAGCAACACGGGCTCGCCTGGCTGCCAGATACAGAGATGCGAACTGACCAACTGGGTGTATTTGACGCGGGTCGATTACAACGAATTCAGCATACGATTTTGAAACAGGCCCACTCCCCCTCCCCCTAACCCTCCTCATCCTACCTTCCATCTCCCAAATACCCTTAAAGGCTGGCAACGCACCTGCACCACTTTTGGTATTGACGTACGTGGGTGACGGTAATTACATAAGGTGAACCGCTTGCTCGTTTGCCGCCTTAACTATAAAAAACTACAATATAAGTTCATTATATATTAAACTCGACTGTCTATCTGTTTCTTTTTCTATTGTCTTCGGTACTTTAAGTATTTAAAATTGTCTATTTGACGACATTAAACACCTTTCGTGTTCTTTTTTTAAATGCTCACACGCTTTGCTTTGCTCTACACTGGCTACGTCATATGGCGCGACGACCGTGTGGCCTAGTGGTTAGTGTACTGACTGTTGAGCCATTGGTCGGAGGTTCAAATTCCAGCCGATGCTAATTTTCATTGGTTTTTATTTATTCTGTTGCGTTGCTTGCACCTACGCTACGTCCCGTATCTCTGATACTGCATATGACTCCTTCTACGATATCGCGTCACTATAATATCATCTGCTCTGTGACAATAGCCGATTCGAAAGTTGTCGCCGTGGTCGAAATCGTACAGTATGACAATAGGAGAGTTGACCAGCAAATAAACCTTCAAATTCTATTAACAGTTAGGAAAGTGTAACTTTAAGCTTAAGCGTTATCCTACAACAGGGATACAAACGCTTTCTTAGTCCCATAATAACGATATAGAGGCGATATAAATTGACACGATTGTAAAAACTTTCTTGCATTCGACATCTCAATCTCAATTGAATATTTATTGTTTATAGTAGCGTCTTAAAATTAGTATATAATAGTGACAGCTATTTCTTATTATCTAAATACAAATTTAAAGCGACTGTTAGTCATCGACGTGTCTGGAATCGTGCCACTGCACCCATTCAATCAATAACTCAAAATAGAATAGAGATATTATTTACTTCGTACTGTTATCTTCTAGTATAAGATATATATTGGCATAAAAATATAAAATGAAACAATTCACGAAGGAAGAGGCGTAAGAAAATAATAAAAACAGCGAACTTCTTCGTTAATTACTTCTTCTTCATAACCTGTATAAGTAATTTGCCACATTGAATATTTGTGATTTTTTATGGAATAGCGTATAATGCCACTGGACAGGCGGGCTAAAGTCCTTGCTGGTAAGTGAATACCGACGCCCTTGTAGACCTGCAACACCAGAGAAGCAGCAGATGCGTTGCCGGCCTTTAAGCATATTCGGGTAGCCGTCGTGGGCCTCCGGTTACCACACTCACCTAACGAAATGCAGTAGCACAAGAAGCCTATTCTGCAACGTCGCGGTACTACCCCGGTTGAGCCGGCCCATTCGAGCTGCAGCAAAAGCCGACGCTGATTCTCATTAATAATAATATTGAGGAATTATATGCCGTCATACGATAATCTAAAAGTACATTGCTCTAGCAGTCAGTCCCTGTTTGGCATGAGCGGTACGTCGCAGGCAATATTATCGAATCAACCTAAAGAGGTATTAATATCAATATAATTTTACGACTTCGGTCGACATGTTCTACATAAAATCTAGATAATTCCGTAATATTTTTTTAGTCTTAACGTGCGGTAGCGAAACTTATCTAAGCTGTAGTGATCAAATTTTTTTTGTAACCTTAAAATCTTGAATGGTGTGCGTACTTCAGCTTATTGCACTTTTAAATAAATGTGGAGAAACTGAAAGGCTTATTTACTATCATAATAAAGATAAGCTAAGCGATCAGGACACTTGTTTGAAATTTAGTACGGTTGTGACCCGGGTTTGAATTCCGATGCTGGCAACACAAATAGTAATATTTTATTTCATTGCAAGATTTAGCACGTGCTGAGCCGCGAAACGTGCATCATTGTGTAAAAAAAAACATGTTTTCGTTTACACATTAGTTCGCCGTGTGCAACGTAAGTATCTCCCACTCCCTTTTGATCGTAAAAATGAATAAAGAGGAAAACCTTAAAAAGTAATATGGCTTCCGACACAGAGCATCCTCATCAGATATACCAGACCTAAATGATTAAAATTGTTAAGCCTTGCATGATCTACGAAATGTTTGGTGCTGTGGTTGTCAACTCGTCTGGCAAGTGTGGCTAATTACGGCACATCCACTCATCGGAAGAGGTCTTTCTCGAGCAGTGGATTAAGAAGTTCGGCTGGCATTTGAACCTATGACCTACCTAATGGTTTTTTGTATTTACGCGAACACTGCACATTTGAAATTAAACTATTATTTACGGATTTTATCGCGTTTCATTTTGTTTATATATTCCCGAAGTTTTGAGTGCTTTAGGTATATCCAGTAATAAATAAAATTAAATCCAAAACCAAGCATACCTCTGCACGACTTCAAGATACTGTGAGCACATTCTGCGTAGATCGGACCAAAATTAATAATTAAAAGCTGAAGGCAGCCCGAGTTAACTATGACATCAAGACATCTTATACCACAGTCACCAAGAGTGCTGCGTAAAGTACTCAAAACATCGAGAATATAAAAACAAAATTAAACATGTTAAAATCTAACCTCACCTAACCTAACCCAACTCAAGTTGACTGATGAGATGAGATCTGGACGTCTAACACCTACGCCCCCCCGGGGCCACGGATGCTGTAAAGCACATGAAACATCGGGAATATAGAAATAAAATTAAACGCGAAATAATAGTTTCCAGGACCTACTATTATTCAGTATACAATAATAATTGAGAACGCTGTCATAATTATTCAAAACCATTAATAGTCAATGAATGGCGAGAATAACAACGGGAGAATTTCTTATTATGTGTATTTAATTAACGTGATAAGCCACGTAACTCATGATAACAATGTGACAAGGCATCAGTGAATTAACAACCGTATGATTATTACGAAACGACACAATTTCTATCCTCGTCGTACCCAATTAAGACCTTCTTGTAATTTCGTAACCGCATTAAATATGTTCTACATAGCGCAACATAGCGCAAAATATAGCGCATCATCCAGGACAAGGACCCCTGGGTTTCTTCCGTGACTCTTTGCTTACGTTCTATTCCTGTGCACGCACACACCCACACACGCCCCACACATGGACAACAGCATTATAAGAGTGAGATAGTATCTCTATAAAACTGTGCTAAAATTTTTTTTTGTTATCGTTCCGGTAGTTTCTGAGATTGCCTTCTACAAACAAAAAATGTCACAAATTTTGATTTGTTTAACATTAGCGCTGATGCACTATATTTTTTTTATGAGAAAGGGAGGCAAACATGCAAGCGGATCACCAGATGGTAAGTGATTACTGTCGCTTACACATATCTGCAACACCAGACGAGCTGCAGGTACGTTGCCGGCCTTAAAGGGATTGAAGAAAGGATGAGGATGGTAAGGGGAGTGGGTCTCTGGTCGCCACACTCACCCACGTACACCTGTACGTTGCCGGTCTTCAATGGTCTTTGGGAGATAGGAGAGAGGATGAGGAGAGGGGAGTGGGCCTCCGGTTACCTCACTCACCAAACGAAAGGCAGAAGTACAAGATACCGCTACTTCACGCTAGTATTCTGGAATGTCGTGGAACTACCCCGGTCGAGCCGACACATTCGAGTAACAGCAGAAGCAGCCGCTTAGCTCTATCACGTAAACCGTACTCTATCTATAGACTAGTTGTTCGCTCCTTCAATCTATCTATTTACTCATCTACTCATTATCATCATCATTTCAGCCTATCACAGTGGACTTGTGAACATAGGCCTATTATTATATACTGTTCATTTCTATTGCATGATTTATTTAGTATATTAGTAAAACCATGCAACAGAAATAAAACATAATCTTTTAAATTGAAATTATTATTAACGGATTTTATCATGTTTAATTTTGTTTTTATATTCTCATTCTCATGTGGTATAAGACTTGATGTCATAGTTAACTCGGGCTGCCTTCAGCTTTTAATTATCAATTTTGGTCCGATCTACGCAGAATGTGCTTACAGTATCTTGAGGTCGTGCAGTGATATGCTTGGTTTTAGATTTAATTTTAATTATTACTAGATCCTAAGCCCGTGGTAGCACCCAGGCGTCTTCGCTGTTGAAATTAGGATGTTTTCTGATTCCAATAGCCTCGGGAATCGTCCTTGGCCCGAATCGATGTTCTTTTGCGAGGATTTGTGTATATTCGTGCTCTTAGGCACACGCCTCGTCTAGTGGGATGATTTGCTGTTACCGGCACAATAGTCAGGCGCCTCGCTTCATAGACTAATAAGCCATCTTGGCTTAGTACCAAATCCCGGTACCGAACCAGCTGCGAGCAAAAGTAGTGTCGAAGTGAGTTGAAACGCGTAGATAGCGAGAGGCGATTTTTTAAATTGTACAAGCTGCGTGAAACGCAGTTAAAATAGTACAAACTACTGAAAATCCCATTCAAGGTGTGAAAATAATCTCGTTGGACCTCCACCTTGACTATAAAAAACTTACCTTTCCCCCCCGTGCATAATGTCTAGGGCTGCTCTACATTCAACTGTGGATTATGGCTGGATGAATTTATGAAAATTCTGTAAGGGTTAAGCTTTGGTCTTTTAAAATGCACAACTCCTAATTTAATTTTCTAGATCACTATATTCTTTTAGCATGCTTTCCGTTGACATTTGTCGAAGGCTAATAAATTTTTATTTATTCATTCATTTTATAATAACTTATTTTATTTTCGTTCATTTATTCATAATTTCTTTTATTTTTTTTAAAAAAACGTTACCTTCCACTGTAGGAATCTCTCCGGTGTTGCGGAGGCAGTTTACATACATTTTTTTTTTATAGGAAAGACGGCAAACGAGCAAGCAGTTCACCTGATGGTAAGTGATTACCGTCGCCCACGTACATCTGCAACACCAGAGGTGGTGCAGATATGTTGCCGGCCTTTAAGGGTATTTCAGTGATGGGAGGGAGGATCAGGAAGGGGATGGGTAGGAGGAGAGGGCCTCCGGTTACCTCACTCACAGAACGAAACGTAGAAGCACAAGGTGTCTCTACTTCACGCCGGTATTCTGCGAGGCCGTGGTACCAACCTGGTCGAGTCGGCCCATTCGAGTAAAAGCCGCCGCTTGGCTCTATCACGTTTATATAACTACATAAATTGCACATGGACAAACACCCAGACCAGGAACAGCCAATACGTATTTCATTTCGTTCAAAATGCGCACATGACGTCACTGATGTCTGACGATGAGACTTAACCAATCCACTGCAGAGTTGTGCGTTCCGGTTAACGGATCGATGTTTCAGATGTGGAGAATCTTCACGGTGATCTAATCCCAAGGAATTATTAAAAGGGAAGAATTATTCTTACAAGCAATTAAAACGTGTAGCTGGCTGTACTCGGTTCTGCCAGATGCGTCTAATTTGGATCTACAGATTAAGGTCTGATTGATAACTTAAAATTGCAGCTGGTGGTAGCCTTCTAGGCGATAGGACTCCTATTATGCCTAGCAGCATTCTGGGAAGGTATATCTTATCACTTGTTGAGTTCCGCTTTGTAAGGTTGTAAAACTCCGGGCTGTGTGGTCCTCCTCGGGGGTGACAGCTCATCTGTAACCTCCTTCGATTGAATTCGTTTGCAGATGTACACTGACTGCAATAGCCACTTACCATCAAGTGGACCGTTGGCTAGTTTGTCTCTAAAAAAAATAATCGCTGGCTGGAAGTAGGTTATAAGGTATAGAGCGTTTCACTGTAAATCTTCTTCACTTGGCAGTGTACAGTTTGGTTTCAAATTAACTCGCTTACACTTGCTTAAAGAGGATAAATTGCTAAAACCGAGAGACAGAATAATCTGCACCACTAAAATTGCTTATAAATTTCAGAGTCCAGGGCTTTTGACCCCTTTAATTTCTGAAAGGGTTCTGGAGGAAGAACCCTAAGCTCTTAAATTAAAAAAAAAATTCAATAAGGAGGAAATTAAAGTAAACAATACATAAAATATTTATCTTTATTACATGCTTACTTTCACAATTCGTCGCACAAACATTATTTACATAAGCTTACGTACTATTTTTTATACAAAACGTGGAATGATGAGGTTATTCTTAGATATCTTCACTTACTCAAGCACACGCATAATTGTTGTACTATTCCTTATTGTATCGTAACAATAAAATTTCAATTGTTTCAACACGTCAAGACATATTAAATACTGTTTTAGAGAAGAGCGTTCTTTTTTCGTTATTAATAGAAAAAATTAAATAAAATTAGTTGATTTTTATGTCAAATTAGTCAATTCCTACTACTTTTAGAATTCTATACAAGAAATACTTTAAGAAAACTATCTGAAGATATAATGAAAAACAGCATTGTAATTCGGTGAAGGTTTTAAAATACACCAAATATATTATTATTTAATGTCTTTATAATTTCTAAAAAAATTAAAAATTCTAAAAATACTGACGAAATAAGTAATACGTGCTAAACATAACTAACAACAACAATCGTTATGTACTTACTTTAATAATACAAAAGAACAATGAAAATAAAATGAATCACAACAAATAAATAAGCCCCCTGTCATAGATTTATTTAATATAAGTAAAATACTGCGACTATTGTTTGTCTATTGCCACCGATATTTTTATCTTGGCTTTTGCGTGGTTTGTTTAGTATTTAATTCAGTTATATACAGCCAAGACTGTTTTATTTGCCACTGTTTTTAAGTGTTGATTATATATATATACCAACTCAAAATCGATACTGCTAAAAGCACTTTCGTATCGAATTCGTCTACTCGTATAATGGAATCGGTGTTAGACCTAGTACCGGAACATATACCATCTATTTCTCGACGTACGAGCGTATTTATAGTACGCTCTCAAACCTCCTGTCCAGCGTGGTAGCATGGGCAAAACTTCATTGCATGATATGCTCGCATTTGTTGGTGCTTTTACAGAAATGGCTTAAGCAAGCTTGTAAATAATGAGAAAGAAGATCTCAACGGTTGCTTGTAAGGTACCAGCTGTTGCTCCAAATTCTAACCTCACACCTCACATGAACAATGCGACGACAGATTAAATTCACAATATATGTTTGGTATAAGAGAAAATCACAAAATCTTGCCAACGGGTGGCATTGCGGTCTAATTATTAAAAAATTAAGAAATCATACTCATGGCGCCACCTACCGGAAAGTGCAAAACAATGTGTGCCTGACCAGCAGGCTTTTATATATACTGTAACCCGGTACGCTTCGCGGTGAATCATTTAAACATTTTTATTTTTATTCATTTGTTGCCACATGACTAACATTGAACAATTTGTGAACAACGTCATAATTATGTTTTACATCTTTGTATATTCCTATGTGGTGGCGGTTAAGGAAACCGAAACCTTACCCTTTTCCTCCTGTGGGCGTTGGATGAGTGGGCTAAGGGAAAAGTCCAACAAGGTTTATGGAAGACGGAACACATAGACCGGTGACGGGCAGCAGCGTTTAAGGCACGAGATCAATGGTACTGTGGTCCTCAATCCGCCTGCAAGCGTAACGTTTATGGCTTATCCTTGCATTGGGAGAAACCTACACACAGAAGAGTACACAGACTATTAGTAATCTAATGTAGAAGAAGGAGACATTGAGCGCAGAATCAAAAACACAGCAATGGGGTGACACTACTTCAGCCTATTTTAGTCCTATGTTGAACATTGGCCTCTCCAAGAAAGCACTAACAAAATATATTTCCTGAAAATTTTGTCTATACTCACTACGCTTGTATAGCAGGTTGTTGAGTGCAGCCGGTAACCAGTGATGCTACTCCCAATCACTTGGCTTTTGGTTTTAGGTTCGGCAAATTCGGATGGACATTCTGCCATCACTCAGTCGCCAGAGCCTCGTTTGAAGAAAAAGATGGCATATTGCCCTTTATACATTTCGTCACTAAAACTATGAATTGGGGAAAACCCTAGACATAATTCTGTACACATTTTTTTTTATCAAGATTTAGATAGAGGCGCACCCAGCTCTTACTATCAAATTAATGCTATGCGATGTCGTTCGGATAACATTGAAATCTCTGCCGACATCATAAGAGATTACAGGCTCGTTATGTAATTGTTTTTTTTCTATTATGAACTCTTACTCAATAAATAATGAAATAATACTTTTATATGTTAGATATAAATCCACTGCAGTAAAAGACAGCGAATCATTACTAACGCCTCATATTTTACAGTATCTATCATATTATATCTTCACTTAAACCTAGCATAGGTCTCATGCCCCACTAATAATTTAAAAAATCTACACATAACACTCTCAACAATATATACAAACTTGCGCGTACTATTCAAAACTTAAATGATCTAATAGACAGAGCTTTACTAAGCTTAAGGTACCATTGATAACTAAATGTCTCTGTACTGAAGTCAACTTTCATATTCGTCGTAAATCTATCAAGTATGTTTTAAATTATGTTTTATATATGCATTAATTTGGATCTTTTTCATCGTTTTTATGGTGATTATGATGAAACAAATACGACGCAAGGTACAAGGTTCATGCAAAATGTCACGATGTAAGTTAATAAATATAAAACAATTGCAATCAATATACGAATTCTACCACAGATTGTCACTGGAAATCGATATATAACTAAGTAACAATAGTTTGCACTGTGAAAACAGTCCATTGAATTGCAGTCGTAATGTAGTACTAGACTTTCTCTTCGGGAATCTGCAATGGAAAGCTCGCTTCTTCTGTTTTTCTCGCTGTCGCCAAGGCAGCGGCAGTAAGAGTTCTCCTGTTCTTCTTTTTTGTTTTTTCTTTATGAAAGAACAGCCGTAGATAATGGCATGGGAAGACTACACAGTCGCCGGCGGGCTCTTCGGCGTCTATGTAAACACCTCTCACGAGAATCGAGTTGGAACAGTTCAGTAGGATAAGCAGTGTTAGACTGATTATATGCGTGGACCAATTGCTCAGTTTTGGTTGGTCTGTAACAAAAAATAAAACTACTGTAATATTGAATTTGGTCTATACACTTCTGTCATTAGATATCGGCGTAAGAATCTGCCACTTCCTTATTTCCAATAGGTGTCGAAATAGACGACTAAGGAGAAACCGACGAGGCTCGCCACATGCTGAGATTTCATATTCTTTCTTCCGGTGTGGCGAAAAATGGATTGTAGAGGTCAGTTTGGCTGCGCCGATTTATTACCAAAATAGAAGTTCTTAATCTCTGCCTAACCTTATGCTAGAACAGGTGTCAGTGCTTATGTATGAATAACAAGGCATGCTTGAAAGATCCAAGAAGCTTTTTGTTTTTATCCTGCAGCGCTTACTGCTAGAAGCGTGCTGCTTATGTTTCTATTTCCTGTGATATCACAGGAACTAACGGGACGTGTACGTCATTTAAGGTGTTTTGTAAGAGTCAACTAAGCCTTGGAACATCACAGATGGCGGATTAATCATCTCAAAGATAGACCGATGATGGGTGTTAGCGTGTAAGGTGCTACGTCCTACGTTGTTGAACTTATCCCCTATCGGGAAAGTTTTGTTCTCAGCATTGGACTATTAATAGGCTTATGAAGATAAAAAGACGGTGATCTGATTGAAGATCAACTTTAACCTGCTAGGTGGACAAGATGAAGAACCTTGAATGAGAAGAACCTGGGCCTGGCGTATATAACAGACGTGAAATACCCTATGAAGTGTCTCACAACAGGAATTTTCAGGGCTGACTATGATGATGCTATTAATTTCCTTATCTGTTTATCAATTTTTAAGCTTACCTGGAAAGTAGTAAACGTCAAGCAAGCCCCACACGCCTCGCCAGACATTGACGGTCGCCACAAAGGAGCCGAGGTGGTAGATGTCAACTAGCAAGAGTCTGGGTGCGCCATGAAGTCGCGCCACCACCCATCGCATTGGAACTTGAAGTGCGAAGGTCACCAAAACTATCACGTACCCTCCGATCTGGAAAAGATTTTCCATATGAAATATATTAATTTCAAGCGTGCTAATGATGTTAAAATCTAACATTCACAGGGAGATTCCAAAATAATATCATAACCGTGATTATCATTAGCCCCCTAAAGCCCACCGCAGGGGTGTAATGGAGTCCTCTTACCAACTCTTTCTCTAAATCCCAACCTCATTCACGTGGTGTGCCCTGTTTGACAAAACAAACGAGGCTCTGGTGATCGAATGATGGCGGAATATCCTCCCGATTTCCCGAAACCAAATCCCACATACTTGTGATGGGGAGCAGTGTCACTAGTTGTGATGGGGAGCAGGGCAACGCCACTACGCTCACCAAGCCGGTGTAGGAAGTATTGGACAAACCTTCTAAGAAACATATTACATTGGAATGGGTATCAAAGTTCAGCAGTGGACTGAAATAGGCCGATGTAGTAGTAGTAGGCCTTATCATAGAATCTGATATAATTATGTCAATCGTCACTTCGTTCTTCGTCAATTGGGCGGCACCTGACATCAGTACTGCTGCTGCCACCGGCCTATGTATCTTATCTTAGGTCCGATATTTTTTAATATGTTATTCCGGTTGGTTATTACGGGAGGGGGCAAAGTAATTATACGTTGACGGATTGAGTGATTCATTGCTTGAAAAAGTAATGAAGTTACAGTTTTATAACAACCTTAGTACAGTGAATACATCACACGACATTTAGTGTATTTACATGTAATTAGTATTAATATTTGAGTACAGTAAACATTATACACGAATGTCATATTAAAGTATTTGCATAATTTATGTCGCATGACCTTAAATCACTAACGTTTTTATTTATTTAGGAATATTCTGGCAGACATATTAAATTAAATCAACAAGTTAGTGAGAATAAACATTTATTAAACATGTTTGTTAAAAATGATTCACGATGAATGTCATATTTTTTTAAAAGTGTTTTTTTCTGCCCACTTATTTCATATGTATTCATTTAGCGATGTACCTTTTAAATTGTTGTCTTAACTTAAATGTTGTTAATATTTGTTTAATATTAGTAGTCATTTTTTCAAATAAATAAGAGCATCTATTTTAGTGAAGTATTATCACTAATATTGGAATGAAGGGAACATCAACAGTGTCATTACACAATTTTTAAGCTGCCTGTTACATAGGGCATTCTTTGCAGATTTATTAACAGCGTGTTACGTCACGGGTAAATAAAATTACGTTACGTTATGAATGAATATAACTCTATTTAGTACTAATAAGATACTGTTTAAGGTAATATATAGAATAATCAGATTGGAAGAAGTTCAAAACAATTTAAACATTTAAACATCAATAAAATAAAAAATAAATGTGTTCACTAGCCAAGTTGCGAGATGTATATATATAATTAGAACGTCACTTTTATACTTGAAGTCATGAGTGAAGTAATGAAAAAAAAATTATAAATTTAAAAGACTAAAATAAATATCATGAATTCTAACCACCCCAGGATATACATATATATTATTAGCGAAATATTTTTTAGTACTAGGGTTATAATTATTTGGAAATGGTAAATTTTTTTCCACGAAAGAATAAAAAGAACTTTTTTCGAACGAATTAAATAACCCCATAACACAAATAAAATGCAAGTGCTATTCGTCATGACTAATAATTTACAGACCTCGGCAAGAGAAGTGAACTCGTAAGATTTCATTGTCGTCGCGTCGGCGATTTCAAACGCGGGCAGCGGACGGTCGCTAAGATCTTTGACCTTGGTGTCATAGGCCTAGTTAACTAGTAGCGCAAATATATCTATCGAATTTGAAAAATAAAAAAAATATCTGTGACTACATTACTGTACTTATACAATTGATACTAGGTATATGGCCTATAAAAACCTAGTAGAATATGAGGTTAAAATCAATGTTCTAACGTTGCATCCAACCTCTATATATTAGTAGGCATGACGGTCTGTGCAAGAACATCAGGAGCCTTTGGTAATACTAATTCCAAAAAGTATCCTGTTTATTTATAACACTGTGGTTATTTGGGTTGATAATAATGAGGATGACTATAAGAAATAAAGAATAAAGAAGAAGAATGAACAATTTCTTGTTGAGGAATAATATAAGGAAGTTAGTGAAAGATAAATACCTACTAATTCTTAGTGACGACTATGGAAAATATTTGAATAAGAATTTACCTCCTTCATAACAATTGACATAGGGATTTAGAGAGAAATTTATCTGTAAACTATGATGATGAACTCAGGGCGATGACTTTTGAATATTGTCTACAGTTGTATACCACCCAGGAGATATTATAGTGCTGTAATTTTACGCTGTGTGCGACTTACTCAAGCGTCCCAACTTAAGTCAAAATATAGGAGGAACGGCCAAATGCCTGACGCAGTGCCAGAGACACGGGAACAACTCAACTCAACTAGACTCTAAAATCCATAATTTGAGTTTTTGTATAAATATTGGCTTCTGCTGGAATTAGAACTCAGGACCCATGGACCCAAGCCACTACAAGGCAAACCACAAAACGAGCAAGTTGAAAGGTTTGTTATCTTGCTAAGATAGCTGATCAAAGTTCGATTCTTAATTTCGATATTAACATCGTCACCAATCGTATTATTTAACGTCTGTCCTATTTTTGCATAACATACCGGCATTCATCGACAGTCGAGAGACTTTGTCGACCCATATATTTAATAATTTACGATAACCATAAAATTACTCGAACAGAAAGACTTGATTGCAATCAATAAACGAATAAAAATTTTAAAGCTTCGCAATCCTTGCTTAAATTGTTTTTCATTGCCCTCATATCAATCAATCGGAATTGGTAAACAGTCATAAAGCGAAAATCGATTTTATCGGTGTGATCAAGATTAAAAAGAAAATCCAAGATAAATAAAACAATTGTTGTGAACTTAATTGTCGCACTGCTAAAATTAGTCATCTAAAACAAATAATTGTTTGTCGAATAATTAGGTTGAGATAGAAACAATATGATTAACTGTCGAATAATTATTTCGTTTTAATATCATTGCGCTTTGTATAAGTTTTTCAGCACTAGAATATCTCTCGTTTGACTCTTGAGCCCGTGCATTATGATTGTTGTTACTAACTCATAATATATACTCATTTTGAATTGGTATACATGAAAAAGATTAGATTGTTATAAAGAAACATAATGTAGATTACATAACTACGTACACTTAAAGTAGTACTACCGCTTCCTCTGCCTCATCTATCTCCATCTGCCTCGGAATCAGGTGACCCGAGTTCGCTCCTGTATGCGAAAGGCTCGTACCATTGACTTTTGCTATAACAATCGTATTCTTATCGTAGGTCTAGAGGGCGGGCTCACCACTTGTTACATTGTTCCAAATTAAGACTGGTGAAAAATGGGTTAAATTATCTAAAATTAATATCTAGATCTCTGATTACCCCAGTGTTGGATATACCGTCGCGATATCTTATATAATATTTATTAGGTACTCTCTATTTCATAAATGGCTACGTCTAGCAGTAGATTATTTATAAACCTATTTATGATGATGTAACAAATCGATACGAATTGATGAGATATTACACTTTAACTGAAATGTCTTTTCACACCTGAGGCGACTGTCGCTATGCGACATAAAAATCACGCAAATTCCGTATGACGTTATTCCTCTAATCATCCGGTATTATTTATTAACGTGGTATGATTAAGAAACCGTTTAGGCGTGTGTGGTCTATTTGTGGATCTTAGTGAATTAAACTCTTTTTTCTATCTTAAATTTTCAAATATTTCTGCGAAGTAACACTATGTTCACATTATTCGCCAGTTCAAATAAATATTTTTGACTCGACCTTTTCTAGTGGTGATTTCCCATAAAAAGGGAAATTATTTCATCCACGGTATGACTAATACTACGTATAATTAAAAAAAATTTAAACCGTGTCAAGATTGACAAAAACAAGTCAGATAACAAAAAAGAACCTACTGCCTTAGAACTTATTCGATTATCGATAAGTCGGTACTGATTTATTACCAACGTTCTTTTTTTAATTCTGTGTAATAAATGGCTTATTAAAGTAGATAAGTAAACATACGCTTAAATTATTTTGATTATCTAGACCAGGTAAAAACATTCATATAATTGTCAAATGCCGATCTCACCTCTACGCGTCTGATAAACGGGCTTTGGCGATTCAGTACAGTGACTTTAATACTGTACATAGTATGAAAAGGGCGTTGATGGGCTGGTCAAGACTTGGTACTCTAATTGCCAGCAAGTAACAACTTTGCCCATTTATAGTTGGTATTGACAACACTACCTACTCCGTGATAAGAGGCGTGAGTGTAATTAGGCACACTTAGGTCTAATAATTTTGTTAAAAGTCTATTTCTTTTTAATATAATATAAACGTGGTAGAGCATAGCGGCGACTTTTGCTGCTGCTTGAATGGGCCGGCTCGATCAGGTTGGCACCACGACCTCGCAGAATACCGGCGTGAAGTGGAGGCATCTTATGCTTCTGCATTTCTTTCGGTGAGTGAGGTAACCGGAGGCCCACTCCCCTTACCCATCCCCCTCCTCATCCTTTCTCCCATAGTTTTTTTAATGAGAAAGGCGGCAAACGTTCAACCGATTCACCTGATGGTAAGTGATTACCGCCACCCACATACATCTGCAACACCAGAGGTGCTGCAGGTGCGTTGCCGGCCTTTTAATGTATTTGGGAGACGGGAGGAATCCGATATTATTCGAGGTCGCGGTGGACCGGGATAGTCGGTCCAGCCGACTTACTCGAGCTGAAGCAAAATCCGCCGCTTTGCTCTACAACGAAAAAAAGTTCAGACTGAGCTTTACATCCACGAGTGGAATCTTTACGGGCTGTTGTTGAAGAAGAAGATATTTCATGCTATTGGTTTTAAAGTATATTATAGATATTTTAACGAGATTAGTTATTGTTTGATTAGTTTTTTAGTTCATTAGGTGATAATGTAAAACACTTTACCGACACAAATGTCATACAATCTTGATATATAATGCTGATAAATAGTATAATTTAAGCATTAGATTGTAGAATCCCGCGATTGAAGCGTGGAGATTTATCATGGATGATTCACAAAAATGTAAGATAGTGAATTCTGATTATTGAAAAATACTGTTTTATCTATATTCTAAAATAATCTGCTACACGAAAAGAATTGTTATTGAGATTGAATTTTTTTTTGAATGCAATAGAAACACAAAAATGTTTGTTCCGTTAAATTAAGGTATAGTTTAGCTTCAGTATAAGGCCCAATGAGGACAGTGATTACAGCGGCCTCTTACTTTTTGCCACAACTCCCAGTGATGGTCAAACTTCGAATCGAAATATGATTACGATACCGCAAAAATAGTGATATTATAAAAACGTAGCACTCTGCTAGATAATAAACGAGGTTCTGGCGACCGATTAATGTTGGAAAAAGCATCCGAATTTGTCAAACCTAATGTTACAGACTAGCAATAGGGAGCAGCATACGTTCCGTCTACCCGGCTTCGTTAGCAAGGAGCAAATTCTCCAAAAAAAATCATGGTAGCTCGTTGACACTTTCTTGAAGAAGAAGAAGAAGTCTAATTTTTCCATTGACATATTTTAAATTTTGATATTGATTCAGATCAGATGTTGTACAGAAGACGTGTATTAGACAAGTTCATTAAGCAGCAGACATAAACACAAACAAACAGATAAAGAGGCGCCTTACATAAATGCTGAACTAACAAACGTCTTCCTTATCGAATTATTTAATAACTCGAAGCGAATGGTTGATAATCCTTTAATGATGGGCTTTATGTAGTTACAGCTTGTGACGCCTTCTTTTGTTTATAAACAAATTTAATAATAGCGCTTGTGTACAGACGCGTGGAAACGTCCGATACCGATGTTTGCCTAAGAATTGATTCGTGTATGAACGATGTTGTGCAAGAATTTAATGGAAAAAGGGTAACGTTCTGGCTTCATGTGAATTGTTTGTTAAAAATTATGACCTCTGATGTTATACGTGACGTTGTACTGTATAATTTTTATTTAGTAAATATTGCGCAAGGTTTATATTCAGTCACGATGGTCGCGAACAATGTTCCGGAAGACCAAAGTGATTAAAGTCGATGGGTATACACAGGTTCAAAAGTTGCAATGTTTGGCGACAAATCATCCTCATGAGTCAAGCCAGCTGTGGACTGATTATAGGCTGTTAAAAGGAGAAGAAAAAGAATACTTTATGCATTTATTTTTTAGTGTTTTAGTAGCAGGGTAAGAATGTCATATAATCTCTTCTCATTGCCTATTGCTTTATTTATATTTATATTATATATATATTTATTCTCAATTACAAACACCTTAATCTAAGAATAACAAAGACGGACTCAATACCCGGTGCCCTCCTCTACCAGTAAACCCAGAGAGATTGAGCAATGCTAGGCAGCTGCAAATTAAATAAAGAATATAAACTTTTTGAAATTATACAGAAATAATCATTCATTTACACTATTTTAAAATTCTTTTAACGAAATGAAAACAGTAGCTAAAATATCACAAGGTAAATACAACACTATATGCGAACAATGTGCTTTTAAGAAACTCCGAGTCATTTGCAGCGTTCTAAAAATAGCAATGTCATTGTCTAATATAACCCCACGCTGACTGCACTTCGAGGAACGTGGACTAATGAAGTAAACGTTAACCTGCCCGTGTAATGTGAGCGGTTAATGGCGATGTATTTCTGCCGGTGCCGCGCGACCCGCGTGGAATTGCGTCGCTCATGACCGTGAACAAGGTAACAGAGGAAGGGTAAGGTGATACGTTGACTTGTTAATTCCGTTTATTTTAGCTAACGAGCTTGAAGAATATGTTTATGTTAGAATTAAATATAGTAAACATTCGTAATGATTAAACGGAAAGACATGACAATGCGATGGTACCGATTATAGATGATAAAATGAGTTTGCTTCGTAGCTATTCATTTGTTTTTTTTACAAGCTATACCCGTGTGTTTGCCTGAGTGATTTTTAGAATTCAAATTTAGAATTCAAGAAATTTCAGTTATAACGAAGAAACTTATGCAATCGTTAGAGTGACGTATTCCAGAAGAAATGGATAAGTGTATTTTAACAAAAATACTCGAAATCCTTTCGAATTTAACAGTCTTCTGACTTTGGCACGACCAATAATGGAATGATATATGGAAATAAGTATAATAACCACTACGTTAAATATTTACAGATAAAAATGCCTAAAATAAAACTACAAACCTGTTAAATGTACCGAAAATTTAACACCAATGTAAAACTAAAATAAAGTTAATATTGACTTATTTCATAAAAGCAACCTAATGTTCAAAACTAGCAATTTTTTACAATAAAGAAATTATACTATTATTTGGTTTTATTTATTTATATGAATAGTCTATTGCACAAACAAGTACATAATGTGTGCTACAAATATAATCTACGTAAGTTTAAACACATAAACGATTGTTATACTAATGGTACCAAAATATATTACATTCATATTTTCTTATATATACGTACATACGCACATGCAAACATACATAGATTTACTTGTTTATATATAATAGATACCATCATGTATACCAACGCACATCGAGGAGGGGAAGATATTTAGTTGATCTGCTCACTGTCATAAGTGAAATAGTGATTTATAAATTTTATTTACAGATGATAGAAAAGTCGGCTTTCTAATATTCGATGGTAGTCGGGTTCATAGTCTTATTTATATCCTTAGCAGATAAAGAGAGAGACATGGAGTCTGTGCGGTATGGAATAACACACAAAGTAGTATAGTCAGAAAATCATAGATTACGATTGTAAACAAAACCTAATACTGAAACTAACATTACAAGTATTACATATTAAGTACATACACATATAGATATAAAAGGTATGGTATAAGGGTCAAACATGCAAGCGGCTCATCTGTTGGTAAGTGATTGTCGTCGCCCACGTACATCCGCAACACCAGAGGGGCTGCAGGTCCTTGCCGGCCTTTAAGAATATTTGGGAGTTGGGTGAGAGCATAAGGATAAGTGATGCGGAGGGGGAGTGGGCCTCCGGTTACCACACTCACCGAACGAAACGCAAACGCACGAGATGCCTCTACTTCACGCCGGTATTCCGCGATGCCGTGGTGGAGACCCCAGTCGAGCCGAAATATTCGAGGAGCAGCAAAGGCCATTAAATACTACCTCTACCACGTCTAAAAATTCGCAGAATTCTAATATATCTACGATTTTTTTTAGATTTGGGTGCGTGGGGGTGGTGAAAAATCACCGAAATCGATGACTGGTTATGTCGGGATCAACATTTAAGATGTTGGACCGAGTAAACCCCTACGGTAGAAACACTGTTGGCCCAGTGGCCAAAAAAGAGAATCAACAGGAAAGTAAAGAAAGAAAAGAGAGTCAAGAAGAAGCTGTCAACTTCGGCGGTAGAGACTCGCGAGCAGAAGGCTGTTGAATGGGAAGCAAATTAAGAGTGGACTGGTTAGAGTAACACGTGGTCGTAATTACTTAGACCCAAATAAAACAGGTTATATTTACAATTTCCAATTTGTACAGACGCTCTGGGCTAATGTCGGAGTAACACACATCGACATAATCAGGAACAGGTAAAGTAAGCGTTAGCACCAGCACGGCCTTAGTGCGAGTCGGAAGGACAGTCCAAACGTGGGCAAACGACAAGGGCTTCCAATTATAACGGCTCAGAATTTAGCAGGATTTACAGCTGCACCTTATAATTGTGATTAATCATGTTTATTGCAGAGTCGATATCAAATAGTTCGGCCGTATACACAATTTATCTCGTACAAGAGCATATAGCTGTAAACCATAGCATAGAGCATAGGCATACAGATGGTGCGGACTTTTAAGATTGACTGTAATAAGATTGATAAAAATCGAGAATAATATATATCCTCTATTACGCATTGTATAACGCCGGTAGTCAGATTACACAAATCAGTGAAAGATTGATCTTTGACTTAAACTCTCTACTGACCACCACGAAGATGTGATAGATAGATTAGATGATAGATAGAGAGATAGATTACAAACTACACAAGATTACAAATGTAATCTACGTTGGTATGGTTTTATTTTCTTTCACAGAATATACATAAGCGGCCCGATCGTTGAATACAGAATAATATGTATATATATTCTTTGTGAAAATTACAATAGTGTTATAGAGGTATTATATAAATTATCTGATACTGATACTTATTATATATGATATTTTATTTGGCTTGATAGATTATGACGCACGTAATATAGAGATACATCGAGCGATAACCGAGTCTAATAAATATTTAGGTATAACTACGCTGCAGCTGTATTACGAATGGTTCGGTTCGATCGGGGAAGGAGCACACTCTCGCAGAATACTGGAGTACATAGTAACATAATGTTGCTGTGTTTCCATTGGTGAGTGATTGAACACGAGATCTATTTACTTGGAACGGGGCCTATATAGCCCTCGGGGATGATAACAGATCTGGATTTTGATCCCTCAACGCGGATAGATATCTGTGTGTCTGTGGCTACATCGGTTGACTGTGTGCTCTTTTGTTACCTTTATTGTATACAAAATTCCTGATTGTAACCATCATTTAAATGTAATGCAACTTTATTTAAATTGTAATTTTATTATTCCTTTGGCACAAATAACTTAAGTTGTTCTCTCATGTACCTACCTATACGTATATGATAAAAGTTCGTTTTATATTTAAAAAAATATGTAACTATACGATGATATTATTTTATTTAGTCGTAGTTCCTCATCATATGACAGCAAGTTTGTTTATATTAACACAAACATACACAGTTATTATATGATTAATATAGTAAAATGTAATTTATGGCTATCCCTATTGAAGAGAAAAAAAAACTTGAATAATGCATTCTTTTTTTTTAATTAGTAATGATTCGACGTAGTACATACGAATATGTAGAGATGATCCAGGTCTTTGTTATACAATAATAGGGCAGCATTTACTGACCTTAAAAATTGAAACTCGGTTATAAACAAGCAATAATGTGGGCGCAGTACATCTAGCCGGGGCGGGAGAGGCGCGTGGGGGACAAGAGACAAAAGAGGAAGAACCAATTGCGTGTGTAAATGGTCACTGACTCAGTCACGAACTGCGTATGACCCACATGTGAAAATATACATTTTTCTTAAGCGTAGTCAATGCAATTATCATTCCTTCATTAATTATGACGGTAACTTATACCCGTTTAACGAAAACATTTTATTTATATTGCTTGATAATAAAAGGTTTCCTTTCTTCCCGTGGGTGTCGTAAGAGGCGACTAAACACTCGAAAATCGAATTGAATCTCCGGAAAAACCATAACTATCTCGCGAAGAGGACAAAAGTAGGTTATGAAAAGGGAAAGATCTGATTATTTAGTTATACGTTAGTTATCATGGTAGTTATAATTTATCAGAAATTCTAATAGCAGTCATTTTTGTCTTGCATCATTTTGCATCATTGTATGCAAATTATAAAGTGTCTATTAGGGCATCATCGATAAGGTCACAGCAAGACATAGCTTTTCCCTTTTCACTCCGTATAGAGAGTCAGCTACGAGAGAGAGAGAGAGAGAGAGATCTTGAAAGGTATAGAGAGTCGGTATAATTACGCGCTGTGAGGCATTCCATCTTACTCCTAAGGAGTGGAAACGCACCTGTAACCCTTTCTAATTAGTTTTACTTTTTTAACAAGCAGGTGGTTTGCCCTCTTTCCTATAAAAAAAGTGGAGTCCCATAAAATGTAAGTGTCCGTCGCCCACGTAAATCTGCAACACCAGAGGATCTGCAGGCGGGTTTCTGGTCTATAAGGATATCTGGGAGTAGTGAGGGAGGATGCGCATGGGGGATGGGGAGGAGGAGTGGACTCCCGGTTATCTCACTTACTGAGAGAAACGCAGAAGCACAAGATGTCTCTGCATCACGCCGGTATTCCGCGAGGCCGCGGTACTACCACGGCCAAGCCGGCCCAACCGAGCAGAAGCTAAAGCCACCGCTTGGCTCTATCACGTATAATACGATGACCTTTTTGCTCGTTCTCAGACCAAATCCAAAAAATTAAATAAAAACTTAGTGATGTCAAGTACATCTCGGTCAATACTTCTCCGACTAAGCCGTTACCACTCTGTTTGCAGTTTGTACAAAAGTAGCACCTTTGTCCAGCACCACAGCTGGACAATGGTCTCCTCTGAAATATTTGAGAAAGTATACAGGGAAGGATCATCGACGTTGCTCCACTGCGAACATGTTGTTATGAAATAATATTTTTTTTATTATTTCTCAGGCGTACGGGTTTCCTCACGAAGATTTCAGTCTGTGATCGAACCCAGTTCACTAGGATACTATGAAATTAAAGCGACTGCCTTGACTACGAGGCTACCGGGCTCTAGCTTAGTTCCTCTACTTTATCTACTGTATAGTGCATCGATTATCTTACTTTTTTTTAAATTATTTAATTTCGATTTGCTTTGTCCTTACGTAGCGTATATAATCACATTGTTACTCAGCGGTAAGCTTGCTCGCCTGCTAAACTTACCAACCTACAACTATTGACAATTTCGAAGATTTTACAGGCTGTTACTATGTAGTACTGTCGTTTATATCAGTGCTATGGAAGCTCGATATTTAGAGTGCTCGTTTGAAAATCACAGCATGCTTATGGCCTGGTTTCAAATCCCGGTGCCGGCGTTACTAAAAAATAATAATTGCTCTTTGAAATCCGCATTGATGCGTGGCGGTTCCATCCCGTCTCCAAAAGACTGTCTTATAAGAATTACTTTGCGTATTATTGGGCAACATTTACAGATTGCGAATTCTTTACGTTTGTTTTAGGAGTTTTTTTTTGACATAAAAAATTATACAATCGGATATTTTAAAACCGAAGGTTTATACCGAGGAATGTGACTTGGAGGAAAGCAACTTACCCTGTTTAATTTATTGCTTAGTCAGTCAAAGCGAATTATTGCTTCATCCACCCAGAGGGCGTTCCACTCTACGTTTATTTAAAAGGTGGATGGCAGATCTTCTTGCCGAGCTCGAAAGCTTCGTTTTGACTCTGCTTCATAAGTAAGCACAGTTAGAAGAGCTTTTAAATTTAGCCCATGCGGGTGACGGAAAAACTTGGAG
Organism: Bhutanitis thaidina; assembly: GCA_029286595.1. Classification (NCBI taxonomy): domain Eukaryota; kingdom Metazoa; phylum Arthropoda; class Insecta; order Lepidoptera; family Papilionidae; genus Bhutanitis; species Bhutanitis thaidina. Next base: position 15,448,423 of record JAGSMS010000022.1, on the reverse strand, counting down.
AAGTTTCGTATAATATTTATTCAATAGATATTTATTTTTTTTATTGGAGAGGAAGTAGATATTCCTGTAGTCACTGTCATAAGATACAGAGTAAACATCAAATGTAAAGAATAGTGATAAGAGTCGTAAGTAGAGTGATGTTGTCTTTTCAGGTAAATAATATTCGTGTATTTACTATTAAAACAGACGTCTTAGAAGATACGAATTATCTTCTAAGACTTTATGAATTATCTTTTCTTTGCAAACGCAGCGGAGATTCCGACTTCTTTTAGTGCTCTTACAGTAGTCATTTTAATATGTTTTTAATTACAGTTATTACACAAAGTGGTGTACAATTATGAATTTATAATAATTTTTTATTCAACAAAACCTAAAGCTTGTCTACAATCCCACCTAATGTGGAGATGATGTAGTAGTTAGGAAAAGCCAATTCAGTCTTTCCTTAAAGACACCCACGTAGATATGTTGATGTCTTAAAGAAACACAAAAATAAATGAAATAACAACTGAATAATGAATAGAATATAAAATTAGCATTATATTCCTGAATACCTATTTATGTTATGTTTCTAAAACTATGTAAACTTACCAAAGACGTCCAAAAGGACTTGACTTGGTCGTCAGGGTACAGGAAGATGTCCAAGAGCGCCCACGAGCCTCGCCACACGAACACCACGAGCGACCCCACCACCGTTACGGAGAATATGCAGTCCAGTACGTACAACGCCATCTCGCGGCTACTCTGTGAAACGAACAAACTGTTAATGACCTCACTATCATAGTTTCCAATAAATAATTGCTTATTGTTTAGCACACATGAATGCAGAATTTAGGCTACAGTTTGAATACCAGAAGCTAATAATTTTTTTTGATAAAAGAATATGAATGAATATGAATATATGCTATTTTTTTAACTAACATTACTAATATTCCTGTTAACCAGCTAAGCATTACAGCTTGTATCTGGAGTGGTTCATAACAATAGTCGAATGGCGGGTCCGAACATACGACGTCATGCTTCGTGTTCCGCACCCTAACCCCTTAGGCTATTGGCGCTATTGAAGCTAATAAATATGAGTTATGTTACACTATAGTACAATTGCATAAATTAATGGTTTGCCACTTTGACTGTTTCTACTGTTTCTCCTTGTCTCTAACATCATATCGAATTTAATATGATAAGATTTTGCTGTTGTTTTGTTTGGGCGTACACTTCCAGTAGTTTTATATATCCTATACGGTAGGGGCAGTAAGTAATTAATAGTTGTCGCCGAGGTCCCAATCGATCAGGAGGAAATAATTTCGTTGAGATGATATATCTATTTCTTTTGATATCTTTAGATGTAAGTAAAAGTAAAGTAAAGTAGCAGCCTGTAACTGCCGACTGATGGCCAAAGGCCTCCTTGACAAATATCTGAGAGGGTTTTTGAGCCGAGATGGACCCGCCACGCTGCTACAGTTGGCGGGCTAGATGTAAGTATATATTTAGTTTTATGTAGATTGCATATTCACTGTATACACTATGTACTCATTTATTATATCATACTATACTTAATTTCTTGACATAATAAGGTTAAATACAGTTTCTGTAACAACGACTTAGTTTTCTCTGTTTTAATTGAGGTTGAATGTCAGAGAATGCCTTTAGGCGTGAAGTCCGCCAATTGTACTTCTTTGTGCAATTTTTTTTAAATAAGAAAATATATAATCCACACTGAGTCGAGTTTTAACTTAAATTGATAGGAACTACTGCTTCCATTGACGCTATCAATATTAATATCAAACTTGTAAGTAAGAATATCACATCGATCATTTATTTGACAAACCAGGATTAATGAAAAATAATTCTTGTAAAAATATGTGTCTTGTAAATACTGTAATCTCATTGCGGCAAAAAAAAATCTTCAAGGAATAATTAATTATAATGTGCATTTAAGTACCACCTAAAGACCTCATTGATTAATAATTAATTTAGATATTTCAAGACACAATTTGTCAAAGGACACTTTATGATGCTATGGACACTAATCTATATTTCCGGCTTAGACTTTACTTAAGAGCTTAAACTAAATCTAAGGTGGAGTTTCGAACGGATCTAAATGGTTTTGTACTATATACGTACGTTCATATTATGTTTCACTTAATCTCTAAGTTAAAATAAGTGTAAATTTAGCAATGCCTGAGCTAAATCTAAGACGGCATTTTAGGATTTCAGATGTGTGATATGATTCAAAGTACAAAATTAAAAACCAATTTATTTTTTTATTTTAGTAATATTTGTTGAGACATGGAAAGATGGATTTCAATTCATCCTTTTCATTTCCTTTATGCACATTCCTTCTCTCAATTGTTTCGTTGACGAATGGTCAAAATCGTTCTTGGCAGATAATAATAAACTAAACGAATTAAATTACGAACGTGGCAGAGCCAAGCGTCGGCTTTTGCTGCTCGCTCGATTGGGCCGGGGCACTGCCTCGTAGAATACCGGTATCGTATTCCACTCTACCGCTGCTTCTGCGTTTCTTTCGGTGAGTGAGGTAACCGAAGGCACAATTCCCCTACTAATTCTCCATCCCTCTTCCCAAATATTCTTAGACTTGCAGCTCCTCTGGTGTTGCAGATTTACGTGGGCTTCGATAATCACTTACCATCCCATAAGCCGCTTGTTCGTTTTTATTAAAAAGTGGCGCATTAAATTAAAATTAGATTATTGAGAGAGTCATATTAAGGCAATGGAAAATATTTGACACGTTTTTGGACAATGTTTTATACAGCATAGTTAGGAAGAAAATATCCCATGGACAGTAGGAATTTAAATGTAGCAAGTACAAGAATGTTCAATATTTTGGCTCCCCGGCTTTGGGCAGAGAGACGCCTTCATAATTTTTTAAAATATTGTCTATCTTTATCATGCATCTTGTCATGCTGTTATAAATCGCTTCTGTTCCACGAAACATTTGTCCTTATATTTATTGTCTTATTATTATATTTTTAAACTACCGAATTCCTCAGACTAGCAACGTTAAAGATCCTACAAATGTATAATAATATTCAATGAATATTAAATATAATAGTGAATAACCTATTATCACAACTCCCTACTCGTTTGGTTTAATTGAAATAAACCATAGTATATACATGAATTCAAACGCGTACACACTTATTCTTGTATATATGCTCATGCACGTGTTACCTACCCAAGTATATAATACTGTTATTTGTTAAAACGTTAATACTGTTATGGTTTAATATATTTATAGTATAAATTTTTTTCAATTTATTTCTTAGATACAATGTACGAGTCTGTTATTAAGGCAGACTATTCTACAAACACAAAAATATTTTCATACTTTCATGGAATTTTATGTAATACTAGTTTGATGAAAAAGTTTTTGGATCCGGATTCTTTACATTAGTATAACATTAGAAGCCATTACAATAAAAAAATACTGATGCATTAAAAAAAATGCACTTAATTTTTTTTTCTTGTTGATATTTGGCGGGAAGTTGATTCGTGTGCAAAAGTAAGAAATTCGCGGTATGTGCGGTTATTAGAAAAGGTTTTCTATCAATATTTTTTCAGGTTTACTATGCAATTCTTCAAAAACATATTACGATTTTGAAGAATTGCAACCTATATTGGGAGACAATGATCCGCCTTATTCTGCAGTTAGTATTTTGGTGAACGGAGATTTAAACGCGGCAGAATCGTCTGTAAGGAAGACTCGCTCCTGCGACAACCACCGCCACTGAATAAAATGGTTCAGATAGACACACACTTCGAGTGTATCTACTCGTTGAGATTCTAAAACTTTCGATTCAGACAATTAAAGCGTTAGGAAAGTTTTAATGCCTGAGTGCTTTGCATCATGACAATGCCACCTGCACATCGGTCTGATGTTGCAGGCGCTGTCATCCGAAAGGCAGGGTTTTAGTTGATGCTGAACCCGCCTTAGTCTACGGACCTAGATTCAAGATACTTAGGATAATGCCTTTTTCTTGAAGTTTCATTGCATTTCCAAAAACGTATTAACCAACCTAGTATAGTATACAGGGTAATAACAAGACGCAGACTACTCCCTTCTTTTCTTTTCTGCACTACAATTGAGAGGCATTCCATTTTACTGTTAGTCTTTAAGGGTGACAACGCATCTGCAACCTTCTTCGAACTTGTTTGCAGGTGTCCATGGGCTACAGTAGTCACTGACCATCAGCTGGACTGTTGGCTCTTTTATCACCAAAGTCTCATAAAGGCAATGAGTTGCATAATGGGGAGGTGGCGGTATAAGCGAATTTATCTACTGATCAGATCAATGAACTAGAAGTTGAGAGAGGAAATAAAAGAAATTGCCCGACCCCCTGACTATATCAGTTACTCGGTCGTACCGATGAGGTTTTAGAAACTTATATACGATTGCTATCGTTGGCATGGAAACTAAGACGGCGATAGGCTCACCTCCTGTCACGTAGCCCCTGTATCCTCCTAGACCTCTGACCACCGCGTTACAGGATATATGGTCACAAAACCTAATTTTTTTTATTTTATCTGTTTCTATGTGTACTGTATTGTGGGCATCTCGATTATTTCTGAAGAAATATCGAGGCTGTTTTTACTGTTCAATTGTCCTATGGTTAAAATCCGTAACACCGGAGTTAATATTAACACGCTATGACAAGGAGCAATTCAGCGACTAAACATTTCAACGAGGGCGGGACAGCGGGCGGAAGCTAGTTTACAGCTAGTACAATATATTAAAAACAAATGACTAATGCGCAGTGCATAAAACAATTAACACGTAAGTGTATAACTAACGAGTAATAAGATGAGTTAAGTTATGCTACTACTTCATGTTATCTTTAATATAAGGTATACAAAAAAAAACTTTTGTTCTATTTTTTAAATGAAATGATAATTTACGTGATACATTATCGAAATACAATGAAGGTGTTCGATGTTTAACAGCACGTGCGTTTTAATAATAGGATTGAAAACATTTTTGATTATTGATATAATGAACAACGTGGATTAATATTTAACAATAGCTTACCTAAACCGATAACGTACCCTTTTATTATTATTTGATTAATAATGAATACTTTTATGGCTTTGTTTAAAGATTTTTACCAAAAATCTTTTTTTTTTATGGTAAAGAGGCCAACGAGCTAGCGATTCTCCTGATCTACTACCTACTACCGTCGCTCTTGTACATCTGCAACACCAGAGGAGATACAGGTGCATTCCCTACCTTAAAGGATATTGGGGGCAGAGTGGAAGTGTGCATCCGGTTACCTTACTCACCGAGCGCACAAGATGCCTCTACTTCATACCGGTGTTCTGCAACATCGTGGTACCGCCCCAGACGAGCCGGCCCATAGGAGCAGCGGCAAAAGCTGCCGCTTGGCTCTACCATGTCCATAATTTAATTTGGCGTTTGACTAATCGGTACGATTACAATTATTTGCTCGGTCGTTATATCAGTCTAAGTTAATAAAGATTTCGTAACGCTGTCAGCGAATACCTTACACAGCCACTGCAGGACACAGACCTCTGCCATAAGGAGGATTATTTGCTAGGCTCGGCAACTGGATATGCTGAACTGATCTCAGTACCAGACACCTCGCAACTTGGTCGCTGCTTCACGACATCGGTCTTCTTAATTTGGTTTCGATATTCCGCCATCGATCGCTAGCCATTGCGATTTTAAAGTCTTTGCCCTTAGTCGGTTCTTACGACAACCACGGCAAGATAATGAAGTCAATAGTTCTATTGAATATGGCAGATTCTTACCCCGATACCTCACGGCAATTATTTAAGGTAGTAATTATTATAGACATTATTACAGTTACTATTGAGCGTTTAATACCGAGATGGTTATTCCGCCATCTTTCGAAGGCCATGATATTATTATTACTACGAGTCGATTTCTATGTAATATCCGCCTTTTGTAAAAGTATTGATACGCTGAATGAGCCCATACCATGAAATGCGAATTATTATTATTGGATTAGGATGACGAACGTGCTAGCAGTCGACGGGATTGTATATGGTGGCTACATGAACACTTGCAAACAACTTCAACCGAAGAAGGTTGCGATGAAGATGCGTTGTCACCACTGAAGACCAAGACAGAATGCCTCACCTGTCATTGTACTGGCCCTCTACACCTTTCAAATCGGAACACAACAGTGGCTACTCTGGTAACTGGCAGAGGTACTCTGGCAGAAGTTGTCAATTAGTTCTCCATGGCGATACCTATGCAGAGGATTCTTGGTAGAATCTATTAGATAAATTTAATTTACTAGATTTCAAAGATTCAAGAGCGGTGGTGGCCTAGTGGTCAGGACGGTCACTTTAGTTTTACTACACTACACCACTAAAATTGTTGTGCTGTATATTCCAAGTGGTCAGCGGTGAAGGAGAGCATCGTGAGGAAACCTGCATGTCTGAGAAATTATAAAAAATATTATATCGAGGATATGCGAAGCCCGCCAACCCGCACCGGAGCAGCTTGGCGGGCCGTTCCCGGCTCCTAAGGCCTCTCTGATACACGTATTTGAGAAGGAGGCCTTTGCCCAGCAGTGGGGGCAAATAAAAGCTGCTACTTTACTTTACTTTACATAGATTCACATTCATGTTTTAATGCTGTTGGTTCTATGTAGTCAAGGACCTATCTGTGCATCTTAGGTGGTCCTGGTATAGATATTAATTGTTCCTTCAGTTACATATTTATAATTTAATTCCTTAATTTTATTTTGTTAATTAAAAAAAAATCTATTAAAATTTATATTACTTAACACTGGCGTAACTTTTTCAATAACGTACGTCACAAACTTCAACGGTATGATGCCACGTCATTCGTCGGCCATTTTAAATGTTAGAACCAATCGGTACGTGCCGCTTATTTGGTAATCGATGATAGGCTAACTGTTTGGGGTGGAACTTAAAGATTAATCCGATTATCGTATGATTTTCCGTTACGCAAACTCGCCTCGGGGTAAAGTTGCCTTAGTAACAGATAGGGGTTTAATTACGTAGATCTGAAGAACATAGTGGGCGACTAACACCATTAAAACACATGTGTAAATCTATGAAATATGGTACATGATATTTTAATACGAGGCCTTTGTAAACGATGTGTTTAAAGAATATTATTATTAGTGCGTAATAATAGTTTTTTTTAACGATAAAGCTGCCATTTCAGCAACAGACTAAGATCCCATCATTATAATTATAAACCACAAAGAACATTAAAATCATTTTGTGTGTAGTGTTGGGCACAAACAAAACACAACTGTATATTACAAATGTATTAAACACTTGTACTAGAAATGCTGCTGCCCATCACTAGAGCCTTTAATTTAAGAAGATTTTTTTTTATATAAAAGGGTTACGTTTGACCTCAATTACTCACTTTCGTTAATTTATTTTGTATACTTTCATCCTTCAGTATTCATACATTTTGTATATTAATCCTTACTTAAGTCATCATGTTCGTAAACCTGTTTTATTTTATTTGTAACAATGCTGTATCACCTATAGGAGTGCAAACATGAGAAACTATTGCCTGTAATTATGTAACTTCTTTTTTTTATTTAAAGAAATAAATAGTCACAGGGATATTGGTTCTGCATATTCAGATAAATTTACATCTTCAGTCGATTCGTTGTCCGTTAGCAAAGTGCACAATGTACCAGTGAGGTATTTTTTGGACAGGGATGACAAACAAGCTAACAGTTCATCTGATAGTAACCTACTACTGCAGCCTATTGACACCTGCAAACAAATTCAATGAAGAAGGTTACAAATGCGTTGCCACCCCTGTGGATTAAGATCCCACTATACAGGCACTCCTCAACTTTCACACAAGAGTTTTTGATTGGTGGGAGAAATTGTTAAGAGGGTGATATCTACCCTCACGACTCCTAGGCAGAGAAGAAGTATACCACCTAGTGAAGAAGCTGATAGGGTGATTTTATTATATTGGTAGGATATATGTAATTTCATTAATGTATACGTTTTTTAACCTATCAAGTCTAAAGAAGTGAACGGGTTTAAAAGAGATTACTCTGTACAGAAGTAAATCACGATTTAAGACAAAGAATTTTTTTTTAACGGTTAAGAGTATTTGGAGTAATTATAAGCGTGGTAGAGCCAAGCGTCGGCTTTTGCTGCTGCTGGAATGGGCCGGCTCGACCGGGTTGGTACCACGGCCACGCAGACGTGAAGTAGAAGTATATTGTGCTTCTGCGTTTCGTTCGGTGAGTCAGGTAACCGGTGGCTCACTCTCCCTCCCCCTTCTCTTCCTCCCTCCCATCTCCCAAATATGCTTATAGGCCGGCAATGCACATGCAGCCAATATGGTTTTGCAGATGTATGTGGGCGACAGTAATCACTTATTCAGATGACTACTCACTACTCACTACTTACATCAGATGAACCGCTTGCTCGTTTGCCGACTTTCCCATAAAAAAAAACCTAGACATAGCCGCGTGCTGTCACTCGAATGGAATGTAAATCTTATGTAATTTCTCTTATTTTAACAACACTTAATCCCGTTTTAAAGGATAACCTTAGGAAACCTAAGTTTGTGGGACAATTTTGAACATGTTTATAATTTTTTTTAAAACTATGTGATAAGATTGGGTGTAACTACATAGGAACAGAGCGATCTGGAATAATAATTTATAAACAGACATTGCCTCAACTTAAGTATGGATTTTTTTTGATTTTGACGTCCAGTCTCACATAAACGTGGTTTGCACAAAACGATTAAAATTATTTGCTACGAACTGTAACCACTACATAATATAATAAAATAAGCTCTTAGATTGAACACCCAATACTGAGGCGGTTAGAAGAAATTACTAAAATGTATGTCCAGAATACGAATGTGAAACGACTGAAATGAATGTTTGGACATTAGGTTTAGTTTTATCAACCTACTTTCTACTGGAGCTCATTTACGATAACGTGACAGGTGGTAAGCCTGTCGCAGTATTAGCGTCCAGGCTATTGACACAAATCGTAAGTGCATAAGTTTCTACGTTCTACGTAACTCGTTGGCCCACCACATAGGGAATTGAGCAGGAGCCGCCTGATTACCCAAGACTTGACTATTACGTTACATTGTAATATATTTTATTATATAATTTGCATATGTGCCCAGAATCATGGTGAAGCGATTTTCACTAGGCATCTGAATCACCAATCTTCTAATGATACAAAGAAGAAAGAAAACAATTTACAGTAAAACAAAAATAACAACTAAGATAACGTCACGGTATTGGTTTTCAGTCAACAATAACAGGAGCAGCTTGTATCAAGAGGCCTGGGTTTTGGTTTTTTATTGATGTTTTAGTGAATATCGAAAGCGTATTCGTCGTAGCAGTGGTTTGCTACGAAAATGCTACGCTCCCGTGAGTGACTGCTAAAGAATAATAAAATTTATAGTATATTTACTTCGGTTTTGACTCAGAATCTCGATGGTTATAGCAGATAAATAAATATTACTAACCGTTCGAAACATCGTCGGCACGTCGAAGTAATCCTGGGGCCCGTCCACCACTACAGCAAAAGGCGCCGCGCTGATGTTCCTCAGAGCTCTCAATGCAGCCAAGGACAATGTAGCAGCCGCGGTGGTCGAAAGCAAAGTCCTCGCGCTATCACCCGTGCACTCGTTTAGCAGGTTCCAAACACCGCGCCAAGCGCCCACACACGCCACGCCGGCCACGTAAGTATAAACCCTCGACAACACGTAATAAGTGAGACGGCCCTGATCGGGCCTCAAGTATTTGCCTAACTTGGATTGGAAAACGCACACAAACAGATCACAGCACAGGCCGAAAACGGCACAGACGGCGGCGCTGCAAACGGGCTCGTCCGGGAGCACGTACAAGTCCATGAGGCTCCACGTCGACTTCCAATAGGAGACGACGGCCGGCGCGACCACTATACTGGCGAACAGGCAGTCCGCGATCTCGAGCAGCGCGGCGTGCGCCCGCGAGCCGCTCGCGAGCGTGTCAGCTAGCCCGGCAGTGCTCCCACGCATGTCTGCTTTACGAGTGCGCGATGTAGCTCCGAACGCAACCGCAGATTACGAGTTGTAATTGCATTATCGCGCGTCCCGCGCCGCGACGTTCGGATGTTCGCCCGGGCGGCGTCTCTCTCCGTTTTCAAGCGGCGCCGATAACTTTCTCCTGTTTGTGTGATAACGGGTATTTACCGACCACTGCCACGCGATCGGGGCGAGACGTCACGATGCTTTTTTTTTAATTTATGCGCCCTTATAATCTAATTGCGATGGTGCAACTATAAGATAAGGTGATATTTTTTAGTGGAGCGTAGTACGTCTATATCTTTACAATTTCCTACTTTGATTCTTTATTCTGTAATATCTTCCTGGAAGACATTAGATGTCATTTGTGTTAAATGGAAACATGTAAATAATACTATAAAAAAAACTCTGAAAATATGTCTCTTTATTAAACAAACGACACAATTTCATGTAGATCGTCTTCCAGATATTAATACAATGTCTAACATTTATGTAACGTAACGCAGGCGCGGCGTAGAGGCAGCGCGCGTTGGCAGGGTCAAGGAGACATAATCTGTTCTGAAGCGATCGGTGGGAAGTGGTTACTTGACGTTCCCTAGTCCGGACCTGATCTGTTGACCACTGCGCGGATTAGCGACAGGGTCATTTGATTTACCTCTATCTACGGCGGCGAAATCGGATCGATGATGTTAAACAATGAATCATAAATATAATTTCGTAATTACAGGACATGAACGTCCTGTAATTACGAAATACCTATACAAAAAAAAAATCTTCTTTATAGTTCGCTCTCTGTATCTATGTATCACGAGCCTATATAAAAACATTTGTAATATCCAAAAGTTTACGTCTCATGCCGCTCATTTAACTCTAAAGAAAAAAAAATCGTATAGAGGTTAAAATATTTCGAGCCATTTCCAATTAAGATGAAAACAATAAGAAAAAATAATAAAATAACTACAAGTGCTAGAATTTTGATATGAAATAGGAAACCAGTAGATAAAATTCTGGACACGACAAAAAAATGAACCCGGTCTCGATACGTAAATTTTTTCGGAAGTTATCGTGACCACATCCAAAAAAATCTTTTTTTGTTGTGACTTGAAACTGTTTTTCAAAGTAGCATATTAGACGATTCTTCAAAACGAGAAATGACAGAGGAGAAAACCGCCGAATCGCTTGACTTTGACATGTCGGGTATAAAGCACAATCCCACGCCGCTTGGCGCCATGAGACGTGCAATAGTAAAGTATAACAAAGTTTTTTTCTTTTTTTCAAAGAATACTAGCAATGCTATTAATAAATGCGTAAATAACATCACTAACATTCCTGTTAACACTCCAGCTAAGCATTACAGCTTGTATCTGGAGTGGTTCACGATAATAGTCGAATGGCGGGCTCGAACTTACGACGTAATGTTTCGTAGTCCGCACCCTAACCCATTCGGCTATTGGCGCTTCAGTTTATCTCCTCTTGATAGTTGAAAGGGTTATGTATATGTAGGAATGGTTCACCGCGCCGCTCCCGTGCATGTTGGCGGTCTTCACGTGTCTTCAAAATACCATGTGATGAATTTAGAACATAAAATTACTATTGCTATTTGGAATCAGCATGCGTTATTTTAATAAGTTACGTGGACTTAAATTAAATAACTCAGTTCCTAATCACAGACATTATTACGTGTCAGGTCAGTAACATCCCTCATTTTGTATATCGATTTGAATAAGACATTTTTATAAAGGTAAAAGGCGTGCAAGAATATACAATACCTACTCTTTTTCCAAATGCCAATCTCAGCTGTACTTGGTGCCTTTGCTGGCTAACAAACCATGCTCTGGCTGAATATTCCGGAATAAAGTAAAGTAATGAAGCAGCCCGTAAGTGCCCACAGCAGGGCAAAAGCCTCTTTCTGAAATATCTGAGAGGATTTGGAGTGCCCGTCACGCTACTCCTGTGCAACTTATATTCACGAAACAATATTTTTTAATATTTCGCACGATGTTCTCCTTCACCACCGAGCACGTGGTAAATACAGCATTTAATATTGAACTATTAACAATTTTAGGTGTCGGCCACCAAGGATCGGACCCACGTCACTCGCTCTCTATGAAACTAAAGTGATAGCCCTGACCACTAGGCTAACAGGGCTGGCGAGCAGCATTGGAGGTTGTCGGCTCTGCGCTCAGCAACCCGTGGTGCAGAGCCGACAACCTGGCGCTTGCTTGGAGAGGCCTAAAATAGACTGATTTAATCGTAGTATCCAAGGTTGATCTCACTGAAACTGAATGGGCAGAAACTTTAATACAAAAGAACTCAGTTTGGGCAACTCGATTATAGATGGCACAAGTCTTACATATTGAAAGTGTGGCTTTTAACTTTCACTTTGTACAATGTCATTTTCTTTAAGCATTGTAGGAAAGAAACTTTATTTTAAAGTTTAATCACCTCATTTAAATTTCTTTTTTCCATTCGACCGACTCGAGCCGTTTCGATATTTTAGTTATTTTTTAAAAATTACATACTTTTTAATGAGGGGAAACCCTGGCCATAAACCTAAGAGGATAATAAAAGATAAACTAAGAACTGTTTAAGATAAAGAGTTCCTTAATTTAATGCCAGCGGTTTAATCTCTAGACAGACTGAAGATTAATTCATCAAATTTATGATAGTTTACTGATTAGTGTGACGACCTGTTTTTGATTTAACGACATATTATTTTTATACGTCGTTATCTATTTCAATTTATAACATTAAAAATAAATAGAAGGAGTGTAAGGGATTCCCCCTGTTCATACCAACATTTTCTCACAATGCCAACCGCACCTGCGCACGGTGCACGCTGCTTCCTAACAAACGACGCTCCAGTGACCGGAAAAAATGGCGGAAAATCTATCCGAATATGCAGTACCTAAATCCCACAGACTACATAGTGACAAGGAGTAGCATAGAGCGCAGATAACGGAAGAAATACTACTTTGCATAATTAATTAAAATAAAATAATAATATACGTCGCAATCCTAGCAAAGGCAGCAAAGGTTAACAGGTTAGTATTTCGCTATGACGAAAGTTAAATTCGACAAGAACTGTTTCTCAGTGCCATCTCCTATGATGACATTTCAAAGTCGTTCTAATATTTAGATGAGGAAAAAAAATATTTCGTGACATTTTGTCCAACAACTTAGCCTTCTGAACTGAAAGGTATAAACAAGACCCTATATACTAGGGATGATACTAGATACTAGTTACATATGTAGTCATATTAGAAGAAGAGAGCAAAGTCGCAAGAGAAAATTCTTGAAAATTGCTAAACCAATAAAAAAACAATCAGAGATCTTATCCGCTATACAAAAAATATTTCACAGAAATTCCTCATAAAACTTACCTAAGCAGGGCATCTAAGCGTCGGAAGTGCAAGGTGACTGGTATTATAAAAAGCTTCATTATTGGAAGACGACTATGTTCGTGCAATGCTTGACTTATGAAGAAGTAAAAGAATTAGGATAACTTACATGCCCACTTTTACGGAATCTCGTAGTGAATGTATACGTAGGCTCCTTTCCGTCGGTTACCAGGAAATAAGGAGGCGCGAGGATGTTCCGTGCTGAGCGTAGCACGGCTATGCTAGCGTAGCACAGCGCTGTAAGGGCTGCTATCAATACTGGCCTGGAGATTTAAAAACAAAACAGTACGGTCATTTGTGAGAATAAGGTTGGTCTAGTTAGTCTGTGCTTAGATACTGGTTTTAGCAAATCATTGCCGACAACCAGTTTCTAATGCTAAAAGCTAAATGTTCTAAGGAGTAATGTTTTCAACAAATCAAGAAAATTATAGAAAATCTTTCTCTATTTTCCGGAGAAGCAAAAACTGAGTTGTGTTAAATGGATATCCGTTAATCTCTATTTACTCCCCTGGGTTATGTTTAAATATTTGAATAGCCTAATCTTACCACGTCTGGGTGTTCGAGCGTGTGCCATTTATATTACACCCCAGGATATAGGACAAATCTTACAGTGGAAGAAAATCGTTTAAAAAGGAGTAACGTCTGCGCCAACCAAGATCCACGCTCTCTTAGATACATTATTATGCTGCTATAGGTATAAACTAATAAAACTGTACTAGATTCTAACGTAATATTGTTGTAAAACGCATGCAATAAATCCCGGACTTACAGCAGGACTTACAATTTTAGCAGGGACGGAAACGGAAAGCGCACGTGGCCTCTGAGTTACACCTGGAATTTGGGTGTATTAGGGATACTGTAATTGTTTTTTCTTTTTTTTATTTGCTACAGCTAAAATTTATCTGTTCTTAAAAGGCACCAAAATGCTGGCCATTTTCCCCAGGTATGGCCATGCCAGGTTGGCTAGCGCCCCCACTTTACTTGTGTGTATATATCTGATTAAATAATCTCTTAATTCAATCGAAGATGGCACCAGTAGATCATTTCTTTTTCTGTCTTTAACAGCATCGAAAATGTTCGCTGTTCGACAAAGTAGAGACAAATGGCTGCCTGTCACAGGTGATTTTTTTTTTAATAAAACTTTACGCCCACTGTAAGAACTCTCTTAAGTGCCTTAGGCACTGCTCACCATCTCGATTTTTGGAAATACCGTCATCTATCGGAAGGTTTATGATTTTTCAGACACTTCTCCTAGTCTGCCATTGCGATGCCCATAATATGAGATGGGGTGGCAGATTTTCTGACACTGCCACGATACAGCATTATGAAATGTGTCATCTACTACCGCCTTTCTTTCCATGGGTGTTGTAAGTGGCGGTTAGGGGAAAGGCCTTGAAAATCGCAATGGCTAACGACAGATAGCGGGTTAACACCAGTCCAATTAAGTAGACATAAGTTCGTAGCGTCTGGGGTACGAGGTGTCTCCTACCGCGATCACCGAGCCGCTGGTCGAGGGTAGCGATTATGGCAAACCTTCCTTATAAGAGAGGCCTCTCCTATAAGGAGGATCACCGCAACAGCCTGTAGAGACTAACATAAATCATAATAACCTTTAATACCTGTGAGGGTGTGTGTCGTCAGGCACTGCGATAGAAACGAGGGTATCAAATAGTCCCCAACCACCGCGCCAGTGCATGATGCAGGACAGTGTAAAAATGTACGTATAGATTCGGGAGAGCAGACGCTCTCTCCACCAACGAATGGTTCGATTCTGGTCGCCAGAAGATGCCGTTGAACGTGACAGGAGATGTGCTCTGAAAGAAATTGTACCAAACGCTAAAGATTGATTGTAATTTTCACTCACAAAACGTAACGTAAAATAAATCCTATTTGGATATAGCCAGACCAGTTGTTAGTTTTAAAACTTTTCTTTTTTTTATTATTCAAATTTGGAATAGATTTGTTTCGCCGCTATTATACAAGTTATTTTTCATTGTGATTGTTAAATTATAACATAGAGTGGAGCGTTAAAGAAAACAGAACAGCAGTGAGTGCTTTGCCCAAAGTGAGTATGGAGCCGATGGTCAGTTCTAAGTTTTAAAAGCCAGGCATACGCTGTATGTTTTTGTATCGCAATATACACTAGTTCACGAACTCCAACGAAGACCATAAAAGATTAGGCTGGACCTGTGCTGATAGATCCAGACGGGCTGTGAACTTTGTCAAGGTCAGAATCCGACAGAACCCTATAAGGTAACAAAATATATTACCGTATGCAATGAAGATTCTCGCTAAGATCCTGTCGCGAGGGGCTGGTAGATAAGACATGCCCTAAATCAGGCCCTGCGGCTCAAGAGAGTGGATCGATAAAACGCTCGCTGCCCCGATACGTCAGTGGGAGATATAGAAATGTGCTCTTTACAGATTAAAAACATTTTACAGTTAAAGAGCACCACAACAAGCAAAATGATAAAGCTTATGCACACAGCTATAAAGAAGCCTTGAAACTTGTTGGTAAAGCTCAACGTGGTCTAAGCTATCTAAAAACGTTTTCATGACTCCGAGAAAAGGTAATTTTTACAACGAGAAACGTCTCACTTAAGAGTATTCTGTATGATTCTGTATAGGAGATCGATGAAACTGTACAACACTCCGTGTTTATTTATTTATTTGAACTTTATTTAAATACCTTTATAAATATATAACAAAGGGCGGACTTAATGCCTCTTAGCATTCTCTGCCAGTCAACCCGAGGCGTGGAGAGATAGATGCGCAAAGGTGCAAAACATTAAAGTTGTAAAAAGTGGCTGTCGTGGAATCTCAGGAAAGATTATTTCTCTCTTCTCACCTAACAGTTGTACAGCCCGAAATGAAAACAAGAAATGTTGTCTGCAGGTTTTAAGAAAATAAAAAAATTATTCAATTCCACAAAAGTGAAATGATAATACGTTATTGATCCCAATTACTGGATAACGAATATTCGAATAACTGCTAGTATTCATTATTTTTCATATAAATGCTATTTTTCAACTCACTATTTTATTTCACCGCTAAGAACGTGAGTGGTGAGCACTTAGAACGCAATTAATGATTTTAGCGATACTTATCGGTGGGACGATTGTCGGTCACCGCTAAGAACATGACGTGTAAGCACACGCAACGCGATTAACAATAACGTTAATAATATCTAGACCGGACATGAGGTGACGGCCATGTGGGGTGGTATGCCGACCGAAATTATTCCGATAGTCGTCTCTGCAAATGGCTTAATCCCAATCAGTCCCACGGGACATCTGAGGCGGCTGGGACTCCGTGACGTACCGCACCGAGCTCAAATGCAGAAGACAGCGCGGTGCTCCTTGATACCATCCGCATCGCCCGCCGGTTTCTTTCCCTTCCCCCTCTATCCCTCGGCCGTCTAGTTTGGCCTGCCATTTGTTTTATTTTACTTTAAGTCTTTCATTAATAATATATTCTGATATGCCTTATTTATTTTATAGACACATTATATATACCACCCAAGCAGACGAAAATACATGGTAAAAATTCCAATATAAGGACTCTCCCATAAGGAATACCTTATTGGAGAGTCCTTATATGGATATTTGAGAGTATTATTATATGGTACTATGAGTGGAAATAATTCCACCTTGAATCGTTATACTTAACCTCTGAGCCGAGTAAACGTTTTTCTCACCAGCGGCTACGACCAGATGCAGATATAGTGCCAAAAGACAAGTGCAAATTGCTACAAGCCGGAGGGGAACCCTCAAACGGATGGTTCCTATGGTATCATGTCCTAATACGTAGTCTCACTCATATTTACGCCACTAAACCAATTTAAAATAATTTCGGTTTGCTGTTAATAATTTACATTTAAATATAGGAAACGAAACGTTTATAATTTAGCAAAAAAAAAAAAAGATTTTACTGCTATTATTCCCTTATAAAATGCGAAATCCCCGACCTATTATATTCTATATGAGTGCAGATATAATTAAAGCTTTCAGAAGCCTAAACAAAAAAAAACGTTTAGTTTCCTTTTATAATTGATGTAATTCCAATTTTAGCCATGATTTTTAATCTATGTATTGATTCTGATGCGTTTTCTAAGCAAATGAAAAACAGTGATGTTGTCTTAGTAAAAAAAACGAATTGTCTACTGTAGAACATGTTGAGGCATTACGCTAGATGTTCCTAAGTAAAGGCGTAAAATGTTACAATAAAATATCTAAAAATATAGTGAAACAATCTGACAGAAAAAAAATATGGAATGGGATGAATGGGAATGAACATGCCATGGGAATGAACAGAATGGGCCGGCACGACCGGGGTAGTAGTCGTACCACGACCTCGAAGAATACCGGTCATGTGAAGTAGTGGCATCTTGTGCTTCTGCGTTTCGTTCGGTAAGTGAGGTAACGGAGGCCTACTGTGACAGAGTTATAAACAAGCCTCAATTTAATCAAAAGCTTAAACTTTAAAGCCATGAGCTTCACAAGGTCTTCACTTTAGTCGACTTTTACGCGAGCATCGTTATTTCGTTAAAAAAAAATTCAAAGATTAAAAGTAATTAATGATAAAAATGTAAGAGGGCGGTACTTCAGACTCTTAGGGTGGCTTGCTTAGCGATTAACATATTTAATAACACCTTTGTGTCCCTTTCAGTCTCAAACAATTGACAGAAATGGAATGGCTATGTTAAGAGAGATTTAATTATGTTAAGAACTAATTTTATTTGGAGAGGTTCGGCGCTAATGCAGACAACCTTAACGTAATTTCGTAATTTTATTAATCATTCCGTCTTGACACCAGTCAAGGCGATAAACATTATAGGTGACCAGAGAACATGATAACATCGAAATCAAGTCAAGAGATTTATGGCATAAGATAGGCAGTTACAGCGCAGACGTCTAGTCGTATATCTATCTAATCAGTTCTAGGTATATCATTTCGCGATTTATTTCCAAGTAATTTTTTATTATCACTCAATCTCGAGACGAGTGATCACACAATTGGCTTGGTTATTTTTATTTAAGATATGATAAACGCAGTAAATTTTCTTTTTTTAACAATTTGTTTCAAATATTGTACAATTGCCTGTAAATGCTGGGTACCGGCGGCCTCTAACTTTTTGAGAGGATATAGAAATAACCAGAAAGAACTTTATTTAATAATGAGGAATTGTATATAGTGGAGTATTCACTGGTAGATGTTCTCCTAAAACAAAAAAAAAATGAACATTAAAAGAGTCCGCCACGCCGCTCCAGTGTGAGCCTAACATGTCCTAGATTATTTTGACTGACACTTGAGTCAGTACTTAACACTGTTATTAAAAATATTAAGTTGTGCCATCATCGGGTATTGAACTAAGGGCAACGTGGTGTAAAATTTAAGCAAAAATATAAATTATTGGTTTTCGAATCTAGCTGCGTTGTCTTACGTCCCCTAACTCTGACGCTACATTCGACCCTCCTTCCGATCTCATCGCATATGCGTTACATCGAATACGGAAAGGTATAGACGTTTTTCTGCCTCTACGTTTGCGCGCACACTGCGCCCTATCTTCTACGCATTTGACAACTAAAGATAGTATTCAGAAGCTCGGCGTCCTAGTCAATTAACTATTAATCTTCAATCTAGAAAGTTTAAAAATACTCAGCAATTTCTTAAACTTGTCAAGGGGACATCGTCGAGAGATATCATGAGCATCTACATTGGTGATGGGGCTCACCAGTCGTAACGTTGTATCACCTGGAGAAGCAAAAATGGTATGAACTTTGTTGGCTACTGCAGCCCATGGACACCTGCAAATAATTCAATCGAAGAAGTTTCCAGATGCGTTGTCACCCCTGAGTACTTAGATGTACTCTTTTCTAACAGAGTAAACGCATGTTTGTACAGATACATGATGATGTCCTTTACCACACTTTATAACTCGAATCGATTTCTTCGAATCCTCGAGAATAGATAGTGTTTTAGATTACATATATAATGATACCATGACAGTTTTGAAATAAACTTGATGAAAAAATTTCATTGTATTTTTCTTTGACAACCCTATACACGCGGAAAATAAAATAGAAAAACACGGTTTCGAATTTTATCAAATAATTTAATTCATTGATATCCTTGACTGTGCTAAAAATCCCCTTTCTGACTTAGGCTTATCAAGTTTATTCAAAGCATTTATCTTGACATGGTTTAATCACGATTTTTCCACGTAACGCCTTTTCAATATGATAAGAATCAGCAAAAACAAGATTGATACAAATACTTCCTGGCTTTCTTTGTTTGTTTTGACGGTGACTTACTGCGTAAGGTCCGCCATCATACGTCATCAGGGGCGAGTTCCTTACGGGATACGTGCCAAATTGGACTGCGGTAACCTAGTGGTTAGGGCGCTCACTTTAATTTCATAGTATGCGCGTGACCTGGGTTCAAACCCCGGTGCCGGTACTATTAAAATTGTTCATACCAAATTTTATCTGTTAAATTTACCACATGCTCGGAGTAAGACATCTTGAGGTAACCTGCATGTTTAATAATAAATAATATTATTTCGATAACACATGGAGTTCGCTCTAGTCTCTGCCGTCTTAGTTATAGAAACTACACAGCGAAAACCATAACGCTTGTTTTAATTTTACACGCCAATATATATGTCATTATACCATGAAAATAACGACATTAGTCAGGTTCCTTGTTTTACTAACAGCATATCCAACAGAACTAAGTCATGTAATAGCTAATTTGAAGGGGGTCCCATTGATCATGAGTTATTCTAAGGAACACACAGTGATAACCACAAGGCCCAATTCTTCTCCATTTATAAGTACACTGGTATCGTAAAGTTTAACATTTGCTGTTTTGAACTTTTTTTTCTATGAGTAAGGCGGCAAGCGAGCATGCGGTTCACCTGATGGTCAATGATTACCGTCGCTCACGTATATCTGCAACACCAGAGGTGCTGCGGTTGCTTTGTCGGCCTTTTGGGGTATTTAGGAGATGGAAGAAAGGATAAAGAGGGGGAGTAGGAGTGGGCGTCCGGATACCTCACTCACCGAACAAAACGCAGAAGCACAAGATGCCTCTGCGTTTCATTCGCGCCTGCGCCTCTTTTCCACTCCGGCATTCTGCGAGGCCGTAGTACCAACCCGGTCGAGCCGGCCTATTCAAGCAGCAGCAAACTTGGCCGCTTGGCTCTACCACGTTTTATTGCCATTTAATAGCAAATGATTAACGTCAGACCGGTGAACTATTTTTTACATACCGTTATTTACCTCGTCGTGTGTTGGAAGTTTTCGTTCAATTTTAAAAACTAGTGACGTATCATTAGCTATCAATACTATATCATATTTATCCTGTACTATGCAAGGTAAGTCATTAATAAATAGAAATGGTACGAGAATCGAGTATTGCGGAACGCCCATTTAAACTAGTGGTCCGGAAGAACACGCACGATTAATAACAACTTCCGGTTACTCGATAAGAGACAACAAGTTCAAGAGCAGTACTTCTAATGCCATAATGATGTAGTTTCCTAATACGTATTTCATGTTGAACGCAATCAAATGCTTTAGAAAGACCACAGAATGTACCCAAGGTATCCTGTCAACTCATCCAGACTTGAAAGATATGCTTAATCCGCTCCGCACCCAATTAAAAAAAAAATATGTTAAACGTCTTTACTTTACTCATAAAAGTACAGAAATAATCCCCTATGTGAAGCACCTTCAATAGTCCATACGAGAGGAAAAGGTAAAATAGTCCGGCAATGCATTGCGAGGCATTTGTTCTTGGTAGTGAATTCGACTTGTGATGGGGAGTAGCACCACTAGTGCGAGGGTACGGCACTGCAATCACGAATCCGCTTACCCAGTGGGGTGATTAAGTGTAAGGCCGGGTTTCGCTGGCGCTATCTTGAAGACGCCTATATTCAGCAGTGGACTTAAATAGGCTGACGAAGAAGCCTGTAGGCGGAGCAGACCGAACGAATAAAGTTAATTTGTAAATAATCTAACTTTTTTACTTTATTCATTTTATTTTATATTAACTTCTCAGTAAAATTATGTTGTTTACGTCTAAAAATAATATAAATAAAATAGCTGAATAAAATGAACTGAAAAAAAAAACTGAAATAACTAACTGAACTCACAATGATAACCGAAAAAACGATAAAAATAAAAAAACAAGTCATATTCAAACCTTATCAATGCGAAGCAAATGTGAACGATGATACCCAAGAGATAGATTTGGGCATAAGGGAACAGTTTCGGGTGCAGCTCCATAATACCCCAGGTGCTACGCCACACGGCTACGACAAGCGGCGCTACGACGAGGGCTGCGAACACTACGTCGCCTGGAAATAATTTGTTGCGAATCAATAAGTCCACTCCAACAGTGTAAAAATATTTAAAAGCCATTAAACTATTCGCATTTATTTTGATAATCATCATCATCATTTTAAGCCTATCAGAAGTCCACTGCTGAACATAGGCCTCCCCAAAGATTGCCACGAAGCTCGGTCCTGAGCCACCTGCATCCATCGACTTCCCGCAACACTGCGCAGGTCGTCACTCCATCTTGTGGGGGGTCGTCCTACACTGCGTATTTTGATAATATTACAATTTAATTCAGTTATTATTATACATCATGAATTGTGTCAAACAGCTATTTTTATTCTATTTCACAGCCTATATTGTGGTCTCAATGTTTTGAGAGGGTTCAAGATCACTAAGCGTGGTAGAGCCAAGCGGCGGCTTTTGCTGCTGCTCGAATGGCCCGGCTCGACCGGTTTGGTACCACGGCCTCGCAGAATACCGGCGTGTAGTAGTGGCAGATTGTGCTTCTGCGTTTTGTTCGGTGAGTGAGGTAACCGGAAGCCTACTCCCCTTCCCCATCCCCCTCCTCTTCCTCCCTCCCATCTCCCAAATATCCTTAAAGGCCGGCAACGTACCTGCAGCACCTATGGTGATGCAGATGTACGTGGGCGACGGTAATCACTTACCATCAGATGAACCGCATGCCCGTTTGCCGCCTTTCGCATAAAAAAAAAGGATCGTAGGAATCCCTCAATTTGTTCCTGCGTGTGTCGCATGCCTCACTAGTCTTAGCTATTATTTATACGTCAAAATTGACCTCACATCTGTCATTTTATATAGTCTCATGATTTTCTCACCTGCTGACAATCACAAACAAATATGCACGTGACATAGATATGAACAACTGTGTTTCTCTAGTGGTTGTTATACAATAATAATAAGAAAAAAAAAAAACAAAATAGGAGGTAGCCGTTTGGTGTCATAACGACATTACTAACAGAGCACAATATTCTGATATTTGAACATACCTCAATATTCTGTGAATTTCTATCAATTTTAATTAGTAATTATTTTAACATGATATGAAGAGTTTCCTCAGGGATGACATCGTTTGCTTAATAACGGGCTGGTCAGAGATATTGTAATAAAGATAAAGTAATAATTTTGACGGCTCGGTGGCGTAGTGGCTAAGCGTTTAGCTGCGGCGCTGTGGGTCGCGGGTTCGATTCCCGCACGGAACTAGTATTTGTATGGACTAAAAATAATAGTTCCCGGTCTGGGTGTTTGTCCATGTGGAATTCATGTATGTAAACTGCCTCCGCGACACAGGAGAAATTCCTACAGCGGAAGGTAACGTTTTTAAAAAAAAAAAAAAATACAAATAAAGGTCTGGTTACTTTAATTGTTCTAACCCCGAATCAGAGCAACGTGTTTCGAAAAGCTCATGCGTGCATGCGCTCTTCATAGGGGATTGAATTCGTGAAACGTGTCGAATAAAATATACCTATACCATAGCTGATTTGATCGCAGCGGTACTCGGGCACGTCGAGGTCATCCTCTACACCCAATATTACAATTCTCTCGCTGTTTGGCGACGTCTGCTGCGGTAACAAGTTTTCCGAATCATTCGATGGAACCTGTAATACATATAAATCAAGATTATCGAACCACAAATCAATCAATCAATCGCAATCTTTGAGACGATGTTCAGCAGTGGACTTGTGACTGGTTGTATGATGACTGATGACGTTTATCGCTACAAATGTATCTCAGACTTCCGTATCTTGGCTATCATCAACGTCATCAGCTCGTCTGTCTACTGAGGGACACAGTCCGCCCATTGAGATTGTTATTTCTCCATCGGTGGGCATTCCGCTTAACCTTTCACGTGTCATATTTTTGAAACAATCGAAATCTTAGGACTTATGAAAGGATCTAAATGAACTAAAGATCAACCTCGCCTTCACACGTTATAGCTTGCTGGCTAATGGACGAGGCTCTGGCGACCGCCTAAAGGGGGAGAATCTATCCAAATATATCGACCCCATGGGTATCAGCATCAATCGTATAAGACTTATTCGAGTGCCCAGCGTCTTATGGTACCTTCATGGAAAGGTATTTTAATAATAATTTACATTTCCATATGCATAAACACACTTTTTTATTGGGTTGTGTGTGAAAAACATGCCGACTGTACTCCAGCTGTAGAAAGCGACCAATAATCGAAACTCCTAGGCAGGAGACGACTTCTTGGTAGGATATAAAGAAAAAGATAGATGCTGACGACCTGAGCAGTGTTGCGGGAAACACTGCGCAGGTCGGAAACAGTAGTTTATTTATATCCATAGAGGGCACACACAGACATAAGTAATACGTTACAAACAAAAACTTAATATAAAGCACAAAATTTTCCCGGCACAATTTTCCGTGCACGGATGTCTACTGCAACGCTATAAATAAACCGTAACTCAGTGCACGTATTGCCCACGAGGAAGCAAAGCGCAGAATTTCAGCTTCCGCCCGAGGTAAGGTTACGTTATAAATGCAATTAAATCGTGCAATTAAAGTAAAAATTGTTAAAAAAAATAATGATTTCCAATTAGTACGATTTGGTCATCACAACCCCCTTTCGCCTCTCCGGAAAACCTCATAACCATTCCACCATTTCCGTAAGATTTTTCCAACTTTTGCTCAGTCACCTCTTACAACAGCCAGTAAGAATAGGCACGGCAGATTCTTACGCGGATACCACAATACCATTTATCACCAGTATAATACCAGAGCGAAAAATCACTAGCGCTATATTTTGGTAGTTATTGTAATGTCTTTCCCAAACCCAAAGCATTATTGCGCCCTTTGCGTGATTTTACATTTTATTTAATTTACAATTTAATTAAATCGCCGGATTAAATTTTGTAGTACATTAATTAGATTATCAATTAGATAAACATTTTCAGATAATACAATATTATCGATAAGAATAAGCTTGTTTATCATCAGTGGTGGTATTTATAAGTCTCTCAATAAAAAACTTGTAATCATTTTGATTTAGCACGAAACTAGATACAAAAGTGTTTGCACGCATTTGTAAAACACTTTCTATTACAAGTCCTGCGATTATTTTTTTTTATTTTACGTATTTTATTTTATTTTTTGTGTTTTAAAAGGTACGTATGAATATTACATTCCTTTGTGTACATCATTTTTACATTTCTTTTGTCACGGTTACGTTTTGATCTATTAATCAGGATATAGTTATCTCTACAATTTTAACGACTTGTGTGACCACTAAAATTTAGTCTGATGATATGGTACTAAAAGTAGACCATCAAGATCTACTTTTGGTACTTATTTACTGATAATAAACCTCGGGTTCGATACAGTCGAAGACGTTTATGATGCAACGTATGTCTTTTTTTTTCATTTAGATGTACAGTGCTAGTACAATATAAATGGATTTTTGTGGTGGTGATGGAGAGTAACAGAACTGTCTTGAAGACATAAACCGTTTTCTTTAATGTATCATAAATTTATTTACATAATCAATGTAACAATTATATTTAATAATACCTAGAATTTAATAATCAAAATGTCAGTGCAAAAAAAGAATCAGGCTTCTTGACACCGATGGTTACGATCGGACTTTAAGGATACATATTCTATCCTTAGAGACTCATTACGTATTCGTTACAGGTATCCTATATATTTACCTCTACGGACCACTACTGTCAGAACAAGAATGGTATATGTTTACGGTGCAGCGGCAGTCGCGGCATCTTTTAGTGCTGCCAACAAAATACAAAAAGCAATCTCGAACCAAGAACTGCCTTTCTACAAACCCGAAGGGAACAAATCACTGACCTATAAACATTGCCGTGTGGGCTTAGAAAATTCTCGAACGGCGACTGGACTTTTGAGTAGCGATCAGAAAAAAGCTGCCAATATTGGGTTCAAGTACTTCAAAAAAATTTTGAAGTGACGGTTACGAATATGTACTGGGTATTTAAAATATATTGGATGACAAATTTAGTTCCAATGACCCTTGGCATGTCGTAACAATTTCTAGACATAATTTCTCTTTGTACTTTTTTTCTATACAAGAGTGTGTTTTAATCTTAAAACCAAAAGTAATTTAGTGATAAAGAGGAATTCACGAGGACGAAGATTTGACGTTAATATTAAAGGGTGCCTGCAAGTTTGAGAGGCTGCTTTATTAGGACAGACATAGCATGAGCTTAATGATTACTAAATGTCCAGCTTTAGATAAAAAAAAATGTGAACAATAATGTGGAAAATAACTTCAATGGGAATAACTGGCCAAAGACAGTTAAAGAATGAAGTCTTTGAAAGAAAAACTAAACATGAATTCTACTGTAAGGCTTTAAATGAATAAATAACATGTAACCGAATTAGTTTATGATTTTGCTTTCTTTTTTGTGTGTGGGTAAAGAATAAGCGTCATTGCGTTGCACCTCTCTTCCTGCCTCTACACATACGATTTGGAGCCACAGTTAAAGAGAAGTTATGCTATTCTATGCGCAATTACCTATGACTTCCGCGCACGATATGTGGTTGTGGGCTGATGGAAGTGCTTTCGAGTGCTTACCTTCCAAATCCTGAGCCCGTTGCCCAAATTGGAGACCATGTAGAAAGGTGCATTCGTATACCGATGCCTTTTGCCTGGTGGTAGACGGAGAGGAAAACCTATTTCTCAAAAAGGGGCCACTTAAGGTAGTCAGATGTGTGCGGAACACCACGGGGTGTCAATCGATGCAAAATCGGCTTAGCCTGTTCTTACACCCACGGGGCCGGGATGCAGTAGGTGCCTTGTGTATCAATGTACAAAAAAGAGTCGTATGATCGACATCAGAGAAGTTTTAGATAACATTCAGTGTGAGAGGCGCGTAAATTACTCAATACATAGGCCATAACACCTATGTGTATTCATTACACAATGCAATATTTAACAATATCATACAGAAATCATCACTAATTGTACAATATTTAACTATACCCATAAGATGTAGTAAAATATTGTACAAGCGCTGATTGCTATTATTTAGGTTAAGGCACTATTAAAAGTATTTTTACATAAACAACAGCAACCTATTTATTATAAATAACTAATCTACTCCATACAGATATTATCGCGTTTAGGTGATTTAGAAAGACAGCAAATTTGTCTGATGGTAAAATTGTAAAAATGTACTGAACACCATTTCCTACACTGTAAAAAAAAAGGTTTAGAATGAAAGCAACGATATTATAAATATCGCTAGAACTTTCGTTGAACTCATAAGAATTTCCAATTGTACCTAATCAATGACTTAAACAGAAGAAGATACGAAGTTCAGTGCTTATAATGTACAGATGTGCGCGTAACCAAACCATATAACTGAAGAGCTTTATTGACTGTGTCATTTACTGTACTTTAATGTACATGAAATTTGTATGGTGTTTGAAAGAGAGGAGAGGATGACGGAAGTATGCATCAAGATTAAGGAAGATAGTTTAGAGCAAGTCAATGAGTTTGTTTAGTTGGGAACCATGTTTACGAGAGATGGAAGGTACGAATGTGACATTGAAAGGAGAGCGATGGCAGGTAATATGGTGAATGGGGCATTGCACACATATATGAACAGCCAGACGATATCTCACAATGCTCGTTTGGCTGTGCATAGATGGGTATAGGTACCTACACTAACATATGGAAGCGAAAACTGGGTATGGCAGAAGAGGCTTGAAAGCAGGATAAATGCAGTAGAAATGAGAGCGTTAAGAAGTATGATTGATGTGAAGATAACTGACAGTTGTTCGAAATAATGTGATCAGAGAGCGTTGTGGCGTGAAAGACGATGTAGTGACACGAATTGAGAAAGGGATGCTAAGCTGGTTTGGACATGTGGAGAGGATGAATCAAAGTAGGTTGACGAAACAAATATATGAGGCGAGTGTAAATGGTACAGTCGGGAGAGGAAGAACTAGGCGAACATTTCACGATCAAACGATCGGAGACGTTTAGAAAAAAGGCCAGGTCAGGAGTACTCTAAGCCAACGAGTATGCATGCAAAGATTGATGAAAGTGGGAGAAGCGAAAGACGTACGTACCGTAGCAAGTGGAAGAAGATTGTCTCTGCCTACCCCGTTGGGAACTAGGCGTGAATATATACGTACATATACATACATACATAAAGTCCACATATTGAAATTAGTTCTCATACCTTACATACATAATGTACATAACATCGGAATGAAGATTGGTGTCCATCAACGCACCTGAATCTTTAAACAACAGAAACTTTTTTCTTGCTTTTCTACAAAGCGAATGTGTGTAGTTGATTTTATAACATTGTAATGTATATAAATTATCTTAAAAAGGTCATAGATTTACATTTATTCAAGCTTATAGGTCTGTCCGGATCTTTATGCACATTTTGGCAATTGTCAATAAAGTAAAAAATGTGTATGTTGTGAACAAAAGCAATGGGTCTAGAATTTAGCCTTGCGCGAAAGGCGAAGTTACTATGATTTAAGAATAAAAACCTAGCAGCTAAAATCTTAGCAGATTTCCTCGAATGTCATTAAATGCGAGCTTCATAGGTAATATATTGTGGTTAACCTTATCGAATAGTTAACAGTAAATAGTTGAATACGTTGTTATTAATTTGATATCCTGAAGATGACGTAAGGCGGAACCGGTTGGGTAAATAATTGTGGTATGAATATAATTTCTTTTTAAAAAAGACCAAGTGTTTGATAATAACTTCTATACTAACCAAATTATTTAATTCATATTTACTATAAGTGAGAATAGTTATGACTATTAAAACGTGTGGTGGGGGCATTTTATCACAGGCTTGTAGTAAAGACTAAAGACGTGAGGTCTTGCTGTGCTGTTAGTAATTGGTTTTCGAGGCAATTAATCTAATACCATTCAAATGTTTTGCCCTAGTGGAATTCGTACCATCATCCTTCTATTTCGTAAGGACATAACACTACCAATAAGGATAACAGGCGGGCAAACAACTTCAAAAATATGGTATTGTAGGATCGTAATATGTATGTAGGGTTGTAAATATGTAAAGTATCGGGAGGTATTGTAGGATATATTTTGTCGATAATTGAGTCATATAACGACGTTTCATTATCAGGTAATAATACATATAAAATAAAACTAAAGAGGGTCAATATGTTACAGCAAACACGATTAACATAATCCCTCCATATATGATTGGTAATAAAATCATAACATGTAGTTCTACCTGATTGTACAGATAATATGTAATTATATAATATTGTAAAGCACAGTAACATAGACTCAATTCAAACATACGCATAAATAAAGGACAGGTACGTAGACAAATAATATATAAATAGGTAAATAAAAAATTAAACATACAATAACATTGTTGAAATGACTAACAAGGTATGAACAGCATATGAACATCCCGTTCCTGGGTGAAGATTTATGAAAGGAATATATCTCTACTTAACATAGATTACAGATTCATTTTTCCATGAACTCCTACCAAAGCTTAACAAGCGGGTTGCCGGGTTGGGATTTGGATTTTTGCATGGTGATTGGTTCATTCTCTGCCAAGGAGTTTGTCTGGGTAGGTACCACCCTCTTATCTGCTTCTAATAAGCAGTGCAACCTCTAGTGAGTTCTGATTTGAAAGGTATATAATTACAGGCTATGTGGCATTCCATCCCTGTCCAGTGTATGCATCTGTTACTTCCTTTGATTGAAGTGGCCACTTACCATAAGATTGACTGTTTGTACGTTTGTCACCACAATGCAATGAAAAATTCTCCGATAGATTCTCCGCCATCAGTCAAGCTTATCAGCCGAAAGAACCATGCAGGAGTGATGGACAGACATTTTTAGATTACCATCTTTCATATAGGGGAATCCCTTTAAACCCGATAATTAGTGGTTTTAATATTTTAAAGTTTATTGCAAATATGAAGCTAAACATGATTATATTTAATCAGGTGATCATCGGCCCAGGGTCGTTTAAATAATTTTATTTGTACAGCATTCTTTTGAGTTATTTAATTTGAAGCTTACATTTCAAAAAGGTTAATTTCAAAAACTCTTGGACATTTTTTCAAACGCAATGATGAATACAGCTATATTATACCAGGGGCCTTTTCCACTATGCCACTATAATATTTCACCGAAATTACGTGTGAAGTTATTTCTCGATATAACATTGTTCACATCAAGACACCATGTCTTTATTGGTAACTATGTCTTGGATATACGAAACAATGTTATAAAATAACACGGTATGATTTTATCAGGGAATGATGACACACGGAATTCTTGTGAAATATTTATTACATAAGGGACTTGATACAGGCCGATGGTGGTTCAGAGATACTTTTTATTAATTTTAAATCACTTTGCATAATTCCGTACGAAAAAAAGAATAAAATGGCATATCCAGTCCAATGAGAAGACCACCTGCCTCGCCACAACTATCACCCACACACGGTAATGTATACCACCCACATTTAATACGCGACACGTGTTTCGCCTCGCAACGAGACATTGTCAAGCGATTAGACTCGTTGAACGTCGCAGAGTCTAGTCGATTTCTTGTGGTGTAATGTTTATTATTTTGAATTGAAATTTCCGTATTTAAGACCATTAGTTATTAAGACAGTTAAGGAAGAGGTAGAATAGCAGAGATCGACAGCCGTCACAACACGGGAAAATTTCCAGTAGGCATAAAAAAATAAACAAAAAACTACATCTTTACACAATGTGTGTGGAATCACAATGTACTAAATTCTACTAAGATCTTGGACTAACTTTATGTAAATAATGATATTTACATAAAGTTAGTCCAATATCTTAATATTTTAAGACAAATTGCTTGCGGATTCACCCGCTTGGTCACAAATTTTGTCTAAAGAGTTCTGTTTTTCGCGTTTATACTCAATACTTATATTAAACTCAATCGAACAAACATTCATACAAATAATTTTATGTATTAGTATATACAAATGAGCACATAGGTCAGATAATGCAAAATACGTATAAATTACTGACTGGATTTATAGAACCAGTTTGCAAAATGTCCATTGTATTGACCATTAAATCATTACAATGCTTACGGTTTAGATTCTTTAAATGATTTTGAATATAACGCTATTCAAACGAATTTTAATGTATATTGTTTAATAATCAACAACTAAACCATCTCGAAATATACCACACCAAAATTAGAAGTAGATCGACGACATCGCTCATGGCAGCGGCGTCTTAGGTGTATCGTGGTACTGCGATAGCCAAATCGCTTGCCGTGCTTGTCGAATATCGTAAATCCTTTGTATGAGAGAGACCCAAGTCCGGCAGTAGATTATTTACAGGCTGTTAAAGTAAGGTTTTGTGTGTATGTATTAAACATTAAGACGGCGACGGGTTCACCACCTGTCACGTTGTCTCAAATTAGCCCTGGCTATTGATAATTGACATTTCAAAAATATTATCGATTATTTCATACGTCAATAATTTTTTTTTTTATTATATATGGAAAAGTCATTGTAACATAGCGTTTAGAAAAGAGACCGTAGCGTTTCTTGCCGGTTCTTCTCTGAGAAGTTCTTGTTTTGCGAACATGTAGATTTTGACGTCCATTAGAGCTTTAAAAAAAGTTTTGACTTTGACTTTGAATCAGTTACATTTATTTCGATGTAAAGGAAATATACCATATTCTTCACTAAAAGTCAACCTCGCCTGCACGCGATGCAGGCTGACTAACGGCAGACTAGACTCTGGCGGAAAATCCTTTCAACTATAGCAAACTCCAATCAAACAGACTAATGATATCGAGGGTATCTGCACCTGCACATGCTTCGATGCGTTTGCATGTAGCAGCATGAGCAAATATTCTAATAAACGTCTCGCGACAGTACGAACATAGGGAATTATTTGAACTTCAGAGAAACAATTTTAATGTCAGCAAGTAAAAGAATTAATTTTATTAGTTAAAATAAATTGGTCAACTTAGATTAACATAATAACCACAACGCGCGTGCCGTGGCAGAGGTTGGCGAAACGCCAGATAAAAACTTGTCGAAGCTATATTTAATTTTCAAAGAAAAAGTTTCATATTAAAAAGTCTATACAGCCATCTTCGAACTGTCGCGAGAAGCTCATGACATGCCAGCTTTTGTTACCATGTATGGAAAGGCAATGAAATTATACATGTATGGAAAGGCATTGACTCCATAGTTATCTCGCGGATCGACACCAACGAGATGTAATGCATAGTCATGATGGTACGCTTAGATCATCTCATTCAAATTCGGTGCTCAGGGGTCTCCCTCAAGGTTTTATCCTTGACCACTATTATTAATTATATATTGTGCAGATATCACAAAATGTATTAAGTACAGTAAATACCATATGTACGGCCGTTAACTCAAATGATCTAGATGGAACCCTTCACCTGCTCAATATTGATTTGAAACACTACAGCTTGGTTGCGAAATAATAATCTCTCTCTGAATAAAGCTTAATCCAAGTATATGACCCTGTATTCTAAAATATTACCTTCGACTGATACAGCGAGTTCCAAATACATGTGCTCTATTCTGTTTTTTTTATCCCTAGCCGGTCCCATGTAACGCCGTACCTAAATGCTAGTAACATTCTCAATATGGAGCGACATGCAAAATTGTTTTACTCCACTATGCTCTTCGGAATTATACAATCAGATAACGGAATTATATAAACCAGATTATTTGCACAAAAAACTCAATTACTCAACATCAATACTCAACTAGAAGCTTTTCGCAAATCTTATCTGTACCTAAACACATAACTGCCGGTTTCAGAGGGAGTTTTCGATTTTGCGCTACTATATGTTGGAATGACATACCACCCCCCCTATTCTCGAGTGTAAAACTAAACGTACGTTTAAAAAATTGTAACGAATATATTTATTAAATTTGTAAAAGTAAAATTGACTATTTCATACTCTGTTTCTTTAATTATATACTAAATATGTTTATCTCAAACTGGATCAATTTTCCCTCATAAAGAGTAGTTAAGTTTACACAGTTGGTTATATGTAGTAGTGTTTATTATGTGTATGTGTAATATAATGCAGTTTTTTTTTTATTTTTATTTTTTTATTTTTTAAATTTTGTATCGAGTTTTAGAGACTATTTCGTTTTATACATTAATTGTTTATTGTATACTAATTTATTGAAAGTAACTTAGTTATGCCTGTATATAGAAGGTAAATCATGGAAGAGCAGTGAGCAGTG
This sequence comes from Bhutanitis thaidina, assembly GCA_029286595.1. Lineage (NCBI taxonomy): Eukaryota > Metazoa > Arthropoda > Insecta > Lepidoptera > Papilionidae > Bhutanitis > Bhutanitis thaidina. The sequence continues at coordinate 15,415,358 of JAGSMS010000022.1, read as the reverse complement.
CGTTCACAGCAAACATATCTTGCGTACAGCGATTACGAGACAGTATGCGAAGTACATCGCGCAATAGGGTCGGTGCAGAAAATCAGCGTTGCAGTTAACCCCGCGACACTATGCTGAGTCAGCACCGTTTCATTTGACACGACACGGGTTAAAAATTATAAAGTTGACCTCAGTCGACTCCTCTTAAGCCGCAGCTTCTCTTATAATATTTCTTTTCGTTTTTACTTTATTATTGTTTTTACTGTATAATTGTAACTTTTGTGTTGTGTAAATGAATAATACGTATCGTATCGTATCGTATACAGGTGGACAGTGTGGTGAGGAGGGGGAAAATATCTATTCAAGACATAACAGCTCTTGATAATTATTATTATCTGTTGTACTAGTTTCACAAGACATTTGAATGATTATATAAGCCACTGACCGATTACGCTTAACGGCATCTTCAGGGTATTCAATTATAATTCAAATATAGTTATTATTATAAAGTTTTACCAAGTGACTACAATCGCAAGTATAAATTATAACGGATTCTGTTGTCCATGTCACAGAAAGAACAGCAGTACCCAAGGTAGTATATTTAACCAGATTTCATAACATTCGAAGTTCACTGCACTCACAGTAAGTGTTAAATTATACATATTTTTTAGGTAATATTTTTGGTATTAGCGGTAGATTTTTTTTATATTTGTTCCGTTCGAATCGAATCTGCGATGTATAAGGCATAATCCAATCGCTTATTCTGCGCTAACCGATCAGACAAAAAGGGCCAAAATTATAATAATATAGATATACATTCTAATCAAAATAAATATATCCATAATCTGATCGAAATTAACAATACGAAGTAAGCGTTTTTTTTAACTGAACTAATGTGCAAAATTCGCTACAGCCAGAAGACGCTTAAGCTGGGTAGGCTGCATGGTCATATATACTTGTCAGGATATGAGATACTGTCTCACTTACGTGAGAAAGTATCTCTTATCCTTTTTGCATTGCATAATCTACATATCTGCTTAATTTCATTCATATCCGTTCAGTCTTTTAAGCGTAACTGTACAACAAACACACATACATTTTCTAATATGAAACATACTCTATGGTACCTCTGTACTATCCGCTGTACTTGTTGCTCTAGATTTATAGAAAGAATTTGATATATAATTATGAGTATAGATTTAAAGATCACACACAAAATGAGTACGTATTTTCTAACGATTGTTGTTATACTGCTGTTCAAACGTTACAAATGCTAATTATGTTTTCTTATTTATGTATAATTAGTAATCTCCGTGGGTCTAGTTAGTAATCAGCAACCAGCTAGCAAGCTCAAGAGTCACATTTTATATTAAGGTTATTATTACAATATTTAAAAAATCTCATAGTGTTCAGAAAAAATAAATAAAAATGAGACACTTCAAGAAAGTTATCAACTTTGGCATTTTAAACAAGCGTTAATAGACAATAGACAAAATGATAACAAATGGGATGATGACATGGATCTAAACCTTACCGTGGTATTTGTCTTGCTCATATCTGATACACTCATTACTAAAAAATAAACACTTTTTGACACTACTTTTGGCGGAAGTGTTGAAATTTGTCACGCCAACTGCGTAACAATTCTAAATATTTAAACACAGCTATAAAACATCTGTCGTGAGGACTGTCTAAACACCACTAGAGCGTAAATCGATTCGAGATAAGTATATAAGCCTGGATTTTGTCATAAAACGTGGATCAAGCGTGAATAATGGTGTCTTTATTAGTTATATTGCTATGATTATTTGCATTGTGGATACGAATAATCAAAGCTTACGCTCCTATTAACAACTATTTCATGACTCAATAAGTCAAAAAATTGGACAAATTTCATTAAAAATATATTAAAATTTACTACTACTACATCGGTTTATTTAAGTTCACAGCTGAACATAGGCCTATCTGAAAAAGCGCCAGCAATAAACAGCTTTATTTCTTTGAAAATTTTGCACACACTCACCCCTTCAAATATATATTAAAATTAAATAGTTTTTCTTTTGCTAAATCAAAATAACTCTGGGCAAAATCCTTCTTAAATGCCGCTTCTCATTTAATGAAATCTCTGATCATACTCTCAATGGTAGTGCTCTCCGGCAAAATCTATATGATATATGAATAAAGAGTATTCGTATACAATATACTGAATATTGGGTTTGTACGTGGAAGAGCCAAACGTCGGTCTTTGCTGCTACTCGAATGCGACGGCTCGAAATACAGGCATCTTGTGCTTCTGGGTTTCATTCGGTGAGTCAGGTGGTTACCTGGCCCTCCCACTCCTCATCACCTCTGCAAATATCTTTTAAGGCCCGCAACGTGTCTGAAGCTCCCCTGATGTTGCAGATGTAAGTGGGTGTCGGTAGACAACTACCAGCAGGTGAGCTGCTTGCTCGTTTACCACCAGTTCCATAAAAAAAATTACAATTATTTTTAAGAGCCATTGCAGTTTAGAGTTAAGACGCTCATCTTGAGCAATAGTATTAATAATTTAAAAAAAAAAAAATATTTAATATATAGAGTTCCAATGCGTCTTAGGTGTTAAAACCTATATGCTTTGTTGATTAAAGAATATAACCCACGTTGGACTCCCTCAGCCCATCGTGATCGTAGCGACAAATATTAATATTACAGGTTTTTAGTGTTCCGAATCTACGCAGGAACCCATATGTAACACATCGGTGTCTGTCTGATGTAGTTAACATCATCATTATGTCAGTCTGTCACAAGTTCACTGTACCTGGGCATCCCTCAAACTTTCCCACAAAGGACGGTCCTGAGCCACCTGCATAGATCGACTTCCCGTAACACTGTGCTGGCTCAATGGACCTTGTTGATAGTCGTTCTACACTACTGCACTGGAATGTACGAGGTTTCTGCTTGAGAACGCTTCTTCACCGAGGGTTGTCAGTACTGTGAGCCGCTTCAGTTTACGGATCTCAAAAGCTATGCAAGTTCGAAGATTATGAGGGTAAGATTGACAAACTTAAAAAGTTTCTGAAGGTCTTCAAGAACTGGTATTTCATAAGCTGTCATGAGCTCGGTTGTAATTACGACCTCTGTAACTGCTTTGCGGTTTTTAAGCTGTTTGATAACCACTCTAATGTCGTTCAGACTGGCGTCCGGGATGTCATCGGAGTAGTTTCAAGGGAGCTTGGCTCTTATGTCTTTACTGCCACTTTACTGACATGACGACCTATAGTTGCCTAGGTGGCTGAAATCTCTCGATATCACATAAAATCTTAGCTCTTGCGGACATAACCGCATCGCTTCCGGCCTTTTGCTGGGTCAACTGCCTCTTTCCTATAGTCGGATCTCTATCGGACACTTTGGAGTCCAGTTCCCGTTCTATGTATTCTTCGATACGCGCTGTACCTGAATTTGCATATGTCTTGCCTTTTGGAGACGCATCAAGTCGTCAAGTCAAATCAAGAAAAAAAAAAACAAATAATGAAATACGGAACTTTCGCCACCCTGGGCCCTTCCCTGGTCTCTTCCGCACTTGATCGCGCTTGTTTTTAAATGAGAACGGAACTGGTTTCACATTAAGCGTTCTCGTATCGTCGATAATGTGATTTAAGTATAAGTAATAATAATTCAGTGATTCTAAGCGATGATATAACATAAAATAGTTACCTGTAATATCAGAACCACGATAGCCGAGCGGTTAGGGGATCTGCGTTCTAATCAGGACACTCAAGTTTGATTCCCTGTGAAAAAGGGTGTTGGTTCCGTGGTTCGTTGGTTTGCACACTAAGACGGTGACAGGTCATGTCACCGCCTGTTGTCCCTAATAATCTCTATGGTGAAAAATGGTTTGAAGTTTCCTAATCTCTAACCCACGCACTCACTCACTCTCTGACCATCCGTGTATTGTGTATATGGTTGTTTGAGATTATTTTGTTTAGTTACCTATAAACCGCAGCAATATAGCGTATTTCTATAAACTGTAGGTAACGTTTGGCAAAGAAACTATAAATAGCTAGGTTTTAAACAAGTTATGTTCATTGAATAATGGACAATGAAACTAAAACTATAATCTAATACACGAAAATTAATATTTCCTTTATTGCTTAATGCTCAAATTAATGAGTTATTTACGACACATTACTGGCATGGATAAAATAAAAAAATATGTATAGAGTTCCAATGCGTCTTAGGTGTTAAAACCTATATGCTTTGTTGATTAAAGAATATAACCCACGTTGGACTCCCTCAGCCCATCGTGATCGTAGCGATAAATATTAATATTACAGGTTTTTAGTGTTCCGAATCTACGCAGGAACCCATATGTAACACATCGGTGTCTGTCTGATGTAGTTAACATCATCATTATGTCAGTCTGTCACAAGTTCACTGAACCTGGGCATCCCTCAAACGTTCCCACAAAGGACGGTCCTGAGCCACCTGCATAGATCCACTTCCCGTAACACTGTGCTGGCTCAATGGACCTTGTTGATAGTCGTTCTACACTACTGCACTGGAATGTACGAGGTTTCTGCTTGAGAACGCTTCTTCACCGAGGGTTGTCAGTACTGTGAGCCGCTTCAGTTTACGGATCTCAAAAGCTATGCAAGTTCGAAGATTATGAGGGTAAGATTGACAAACTTAAAAAGTTTCTGAAGGTCTTCAAGAACTGGTATTTCATAAGCTGTCATGAGCTCGGTTGTAATTACGACCTCTTTAACTGCTTTGCGGTTTTTAAGCTGTTTGATAACCACTCTAATGTCGTTCATACTGGCGTCCGGGATGTCATCGGAGTAGTTTCAAGGGAGCTTGGCTCTTATGTCTTTACTGCCACTTTACTGACATGACGACCTATAGTTGCCTAGGTGGCTGAAATCTCTCGATATCACATAAAATCTTAGCTCTTGCGGACATAACCGCATCGCTTCCGGCCTTTTGCTTGGTCAACTGCCTCTTTCCTATAGTCGGATCTCTATCGGACACTTTGGAGTCCAGATCCCGTTCTATGTCTTCTTCGATACGCGCTGTACCTGAATTTGCATATGTCTTGCCTTTTGGAGACGCATCAAGTCGTCAAGTCAAATCAAGAAAAAAAAAAACAAATAATGAAATACGGAACTTTCGCCACCCTGGGCCCTTCCCTGGTCTCTTCCGCACTTGATCGCGCTTGTTTTTAAATGAGAACGGAACTGGTTTCACATTAAGCGTTCTCGTATCGTCGATAATGTGATTTAAGTATAAGTAATAATAATTCAGTGATTCTAAGCGATGTTATAACATAAAATAGTTACCTGTAATATCAGAACCACGATAGCCGAGCGGTTAGGGGATCTGCGTTCTAATCAGGACACTCAAGTTTGATTCCCTGTGAAAAAGGGTGTTGGTTCCGTGGTTCGTTGGTTTGCACACTAAGACGGTGACAGGTCATGTCACCGCCTGTTGTCCCTAATAATCTCTATGGTGAAAAATGGTTTGAAGTTTCCTAATCTCTAACCCACGCACTCACTCACTCTCTGACCATCCGTGTATTGTGTATATGGTTGTTTGAGATTATTTTGTTTAGTTACCTATAAACCGCAGCAATATAGCGTATTTCTATAAACTGTAGGTAACGTTTGGCAAAGAAACTATAAATAGCTAGGTTTTAAACAAGTTATGTTAATTGAATAATGGACAATGAAACTAAAACTATAATCTAATACACGAAAATTCATATTTCCTTTATTGCTTAATGCTCAAATTAATGAGTTATTTACGACACATTACTGGCATGGATAAAAATAAAAAAAAAATTCTCTGCGAAGCGTGGCTGTGTTCAGCTGGAATGAAAAATAAATATATTATTGCTGTGTGGTAGCAACGTTAAAAATACGTCATAAAAGATGACTAAGCGACCCAATAATTAACAAGTATGCCTGTAGCATATTTACTTTAAAGCCATTATTTACATTATTAACTGCCTTAGTAACTCATAACGGCAGTAACGGGTGTTAATCCGGGTTGCGAGATGTCTGGCATTGCCAACCCGTTTTCTTATTCCGTGGCGATTACGAAATCCTAATAGAAAAAGCCTAGCTCAAGAATAAGAAATAAAAATTAGGTACTTATTTTTCTACTTATATTTAATTCGGATACAACCGTTAATATTCATAATACAAATGTTTACCTCTTGCGGTATTCGAACCCGCAACCGTCAGCTTCGGAGGCACTACCAACTAAGCTATCGAGCCCTAACTATATCAATAAAACTATCTATTCAATAAAAATAAGACAATTTCTAGCCTGTGCTATACTGATATGTTGCGATTAATTTCAGATTATATTTTGACCGCTCAGTCGCCAGCGCACCTGACTAAAGTCCTATGTTTAAATCCCAGTCAAAGTAAATATTTGACTTTTCTTTTTTTTTCAATAATCTAAAGTTAGCTATCTGATATTTAATTATTTCATTAGATTAATTCACATCACTAATTTTCGATGTTCGAGGTATTGTGATGGTCTCCTGGTGGACATCACATCCGACTCCTCATCTAATCTGTTGGAATATTATGTTATGAAGCAGGAATTCCAAAGTTCGTTTTATAAAATCTCTGGAATGGCCCGGCTCGACCGGATTAATCCTCCATCCTCCTCCTCATCCTCCCTCTCATAATCCAAATTAACCAAACTTTAAAGGCCGGCAACGCACCTGTAGCTCCTCTGGTCTTGCAGATGTATGTGGGCGACGGTAATCACTTATAATCAGGTGAACCTATTGCACGTTTACCGCCTTTCCCATAAAAAAAAAAAAAAAAAAAAAAAAAAAAAAAAAAAAAAAAAAAAAGAAATTTGACAGATACACATAATGCCATAGAGTAGAAAATATATGATTTATATAAGAGTTGTCTTGTTACAAAAATTGAGACCACATGGACAAATTTATGAGCAGCTGCTAGTATATAAAGTGGTTGATGCAAAAGGTTCTATAAGTAAGTAGCATTGGCAAAAACATGCAACATTGTACTGTTGATTATATTTATTGATGAATAAAACAAGTTGAATGCAGTGATATAATATATATTTGTTTGCTAATCGTCAACAAATGGTACACTGTAACATGGGAATAAACATTTTCTCTAACACACAACGCGTGATATACTTGTTAACGTCTAGAAATAATATAGTGGTATGAAGATCTCAGTACCAGCTCGTTTGTTTTATGCATATAAAATTTTTATTAACACATTTGTGGAACAACCTTAATATTTCAAGCACCCCGCGATGACAAACTGCCTCTCTCACGTTTTTTGGTTTTTTGGAAAACCATTCAGTCATGATTAATAATAAAAATTAGGTACTTATTTTTCTACTTATATTTAATTCGGATACAACCGTTTATATTCATAATACAAATGTTTACCTCTTGCGGTATTCGAACCCGCAACCGTCAGCTTCGGAGGCACTACCAACTAAGCTATCGAGCCCTAACTATATCAATAAAACTATCTAATCAATAAAAATAAGACAATTTCTAGCCTGTGCTATACTAATATGTTGCGATTAATTTCAGATTATATTTTGACCGCTCAGTCGCCAGCGCACCTTACTAAAGTCCTATGTTTAAATCCCAGTCAAAGTAAATATTTGACTTTTCTTTTTTTTTCAATAATCTAAAGTTAGCTATCTGATACTTAATTATTTCATTAGATTAATTCACATCACTAATTTTCGATGTTCGTGGTATTGTGATGGTCTCCTGGTAGTGACATCACATCCGACTCCTCATCTAATCTGTTGGAATATTATGTTATGAGGCAGGAATTCCAATGTTCGTTTTATAAAATCTCTGGAATGGCCCGGCTCGACCGGATTAATCCTCCATCCTCCTCCTCATCCTCCCTCTCATAATCCAAATTAACCAAACTTTAAAGGCCGGCAACGCACCTGTAGCTCCTCTGGTCTTGCAGATGTATGTGGGCGACGGTAATCACTTATAATCAGGTGAACCTATTGCACGTTTACCGCCTTTCCCATAAAAAAAAAAAAGAAATTTGACAGATACACATAATGCCATAGAGTAGAAAATATATGATTTATATAAGAGTTGTCTTGTTACAAAAAATTGAGACCACATGGACAAATTTGCGAGCAGCTGCTAGTATATAAAGTGGTTGATGCAAAAAGGTTCTATAAGTAAGTAGCATTGGCAAAAACATGCAACATTGTACTGTTGATTATATTTATTGATGAATAAAACAAGTTGAATGCAGTGATATAATATATATTTGTTTGCTAATCGTCAACAAATGGTACACTGTAACATGGGAATAAACATTTTCTCTAACACACAACGCGTGATATACTTGTTAACGTCTAGAAATAATATAGTGGTATGAAGATCTCAGTACCAGCTCGTTTGTTTTATGCATATAAAATTTTTATTAACACATTTGTGGAACAACCTTAATATTTCAAGCACCCCGCGATGACAAACTGCCTCTCTCACGTTTTTTTGTTTTTTGGAAAACCATTCAGTCATGATTAATAATAAAAAAATTAACGTCACCCGATTATTTTATTAAAGTGTATAAGCAGCGATTACTGAGTGCAATAACTTACAACGTAACGAATATTTCAACAAATTATAATACTTAATATCGCATAAAGAAACCTATAAATACATTTAATTGTGATTCAAATAATGCTACGATCAATTTACAGTGCTTCAGTGATATTTTGAAAAAAGTTTAAATTTTAAAAAATAATCTTAAATAATGAATTGATTTTAAAATATTGGAACGGTCTAAAAATGTATGTACTTTTTCTACTCTGACTGCAATATAGTAAACAGTTGACATGTTTTTGAATACTATATTTTTAAATAATAGTAGTTTTTTATATATCTCTTACGTCTGGTTAACGAAAGAATCTCTTGTATTTCGATATATGGTGGAAAAATAACAAGCTGTTTAAGACAACGTCTCCACCATTAAACGCTCTGAAAAGAATGACCTTTGTGTCAAAAGTAAAATAAATTCGCTTAGAAAGTAAAAAAATCACTTCAGATGATAAATCAAATGATTTCGGAACGCTATTGTTCAAATAAATAGAAGTAATAAAAACAGAGGTCGTTCGCAAACAAAAAATCGAATCCTGTTAAATGTTACATTCATAAAACATTTCTTTATTAAATTACAACAAGATGGCTGGTAGAGAAAAAAACTCATAGATACGTTATTAATATCAGCCGACTCGTTAAGAGTTTGAGTCAATAATATATCTATAACAATTTTTAAAAAAGAAATTTTAAGAAGCTTTTACAACTTTCTTGATTACAACTCCAGCCATTTTATATGTTTTATAGGATTTATTCATATACTTATCATTATTAATCAAATATCATCAATATTTGTCATTCATCATTTACATATATTTCTCAATAGATTTTCAGAGGATTAGGTTTCTTTTCCACCTTAAAATGTAGGCATCCATTTAGTTAATCTAAACATCATTTCCAATAGTAAAATCGTAGATAATTATTTACAAATTAACAGTACATATATGACTAAACATTTAATAATTATTATTCTCTCTTGTACTACTTTCACAACATATTATTTAATTATTATATAAGTAACCGACCGGTTTCGCTTTGCGGCATCTTCAGGGTATCTCATGCCGTAAAGCAAAACCGGTCGGTTACTTATAGAATTATTAAAATGTGTGGTGAAACTATTATAAGAGAGAACAATAATTGTCAATATGATGAACTTTTACAAGGTACGAGTATAAATTATATTGAACAGTTGTAATATCCGATATATATGCACTATTTCGTAGCCACCGTCAATTATCATGTACAAGTCATGAAAAAAAAAAAATCACTTCAGATGATGATTCAAATGACGCTATTGTTCAAATAAATAGAAGTAATAAAAACAGAGGTCGTTCGCAAACTAAAAATCGAATCCTGTTAAATGTTACATTCATAAAACATTTTTTTATTAAATTACAACAAGATGGCTGGTAGAGAAAAAAACTCATAGATACGTTATTAATATCAGCCGACTCGTTAAGAGTTTGAGTCAATAATATATCTATAACAATTTTTAAAAAAGAAATTTTAAGAAGCTTTTACAACTTTCTTGATTACAACTCCAGCCATTTTATATGTTTTATAGGATTTATTCATATACTTGTCATTATTAATCAAATATCATCAATATTTGTCATTCATCATTTACATATATTTCTCAATAGATTTTCATTAGGATTAGGTTTCTTTTCCACCTTAAAATGTAGGCATCCATTTAGTTAATCTAAACATCATTTCCAATAGTAAAATCGTAGATAATTATTTACAAATGAACAGTACATATATGACTAAACATTTAATAATTATTATTCTCTTGTACTACTTTCACAACATATTATTTAATTATTATTCTCTTGTACTACTTTCACAACATATTATTTAATTATTATTCTCTTGTACTACTTTCACAACATATTATTTAATTATTATTCTCTTGTACTACTTTCACAACATATTATTTAATTATTATTCTCTTGTACTACTTTCACAACATATTATTTAATTATTATTCTCTTGTACTACTTTCACAACATATTATTTAATTATTATTCTCTTGTACTACTTTCACAACATATTATTTAATTATTATTCTCTTGTACTACTTTCACAACATATTATTTAATTATTATTCTCTTGTACTACTTTCACAACATATTATTTAATTATTATTCTCTTGTACTACTTTCACAACATATTATTTAATTATTATTCTCTTGTACTACTTTCACAACATATTATTTAATTATTATATAAGTAACCGACCGGTTTCGCTTTGCGGCATCTTCAGGGTATCTCATGCCGTAAAGCAAAACCGGTCGGTTACTTATAGAATTATTAAAATGTGTGGTGAAACTATTACAAGAGAGAACAATAATTGTCAATATGATGAACTTTTACAAGGTGCGAGTATAAATTATATTGAACAGTTGTAATATCCGATATATATGCACTATTTCGTAGCCACCGTCAATTATCATGTACAAGTCATGAAAAAAAATATGTTTGGTATGTCAGACGCAGACACGTTAAGTTGATGTACATTCAAAATCTTAATATTCAAAAAAATGCTTCATCAATGTTTAGAGCATAAGGTGATAGATACGGTATGGAATAGATCGTTGTCCTATTGTGTTTTTCTAAAATGATATATTTATACCCACAGAATTTTATAGTATTCGTTACAGATTTTAAAACTATGATTATTATAACTAAGGTAGAAGATTGTCAAAAAAAAATTCATTAGGTTTTGACATGCGATTGATATTTTTAAATAAGTCGAAAGCGCCTTGCATCTTATATTTAAACAAGTTAATGCACAAACAGTACACTCCCACTATGTTTTATTGATAGTTTAGTAGATGTATTACAACAATTAACTATAATAAGAATTACATTTATTAGCATAGAATAGAAGAGCAAAGGCACAAGTCGTTAATGTTGTGAGAGATAATAAAACTTTATATTACTTTCATATTTTTTTTTGAATAGTTAATGTCAACGTAATGATGCTTTGTTATGTAAATAAAGAATTAGGTTTAAAAATTCAATATGTTTGTTGGTTAAAACAATAAATAATACAGCAAAAGTGTCTTTAATTGTTCTACGCAATATGTTCTTAAATCATTATCAATCCAACATTAAAGAAAACAAATGTCTGTTTAAAATTACTGTTCCGTACAATCTTGATCATTTTTATTTAATTAAAATGTATTTTTTATACTTTAATCAGCAGTGGCATTCCCTTTTACTAAACCCTGTAAATTGATAGTCAAAAATGTTCTGAAGTTGTGAGTATTTAAAGGAAGACAGTATGTTGCATTTGAATCTTAATTATAAACCGAATGAATGGATCAATATCGTTAATTAGAAATTAAAAATTAAAAATACTTTGAATACACTTCATTGCTTAAATTTACATTTGTGTTATTAGTTTTAACAATATATTACCCTCCTATTTATTTATACTATTGAAAACGCTTGCTTATGTATTAGAATATATATATATATATATATATATATATATATATATATATATATATATATATATATATATATATATATATATATATATATATATATATATATATATATATATATATATATATATATATATATATATATATATATATATATATATATATATATATATATATATATATATATATATATATATATATATATATATATATATATATATATATATATATATATATATATATATATATATATATATATATATATATATATATATATATATATATATATATATATATATATATATATATATATATATATATATATATATATATATATATATATATATATATATATATATATATATATATATATATATATATATATATATATATATATATATATATATATATATATATATATATATATATATATATATATATATATATATATATATATATATATATATATATATATATATATATATATATATATATATATATATATATATATATATATATATATATATATATATATATATATATATATATATATATATATATATATATATATATATATATATATATATATATATATATATATATATATATATATATATATATATATATATATATATATATATATATATATATATATATATATATATATATATATATATATATATATATATATATATATATATATATATATATATATATATATATATATATATATATATATATATATATATATATATATATATATATATATATATATATATATATATATATATATATATATATATATATATATATATATATATATATATATATATATATATATATATATATATATATATATATATATATATATATATATATATATATATATATATATATATATATATATATATATATATATATATATATATATATATATATATATATATATATATATATATATATATATATATATATATATATATATATATATATATATATATATATATATATATATATATATATATATATATATATATATATATATATATATATATATATATATATATATATATATATATATATATATATATATATATATATATATATATATATATATATATATATATATATATATATATATATATATATATATATATATATATATATATATATATATATATATATATATATATATATATATATATATATATATATATATATATATATATATATATATATATATATATATATATATATATATATATATATATATATATATATATATATATATATATATATATATATATATATATATATATATATATATATATATATATATATATATATATATATATATATATATATATATATATATATATATATATATATATATATATATATATATATATATATATATATATATATATATATATATATATATATATATATATATATATATATATATATATATATATATATATATATATATATATATATATATATATATATATATATATATATATATATATATATATATATATATATATATATATATATATATATATATATATATATATATGAATTAAACACGTGCTCGTCGGTGAAGGAAGACTTCGTGAGGAAATCGGCATGTCTGAGAAATTGGAAAAAATATTATTTCGTGGACCTTCATTGGAGCAGTTCGGCGAAGCCTTTTGAGAATTGGGCCGTTGCCTAGCCGAGGGCATTAACAGGCTGCTACTTTACTTGTTGCTCGTTCGATATTTGCGAGGGAATGTTGTTATAATTATTATAGATATTGAAAACGGCCCGGTGCTATGTATTTTTGAATTTGAATTACAGAAGAAGAAAATCAATTGTAATCGGATATTTTTTAAGGAAATATGTCAAGTCTGCAAAAAAAAAATATTTTTGGTAAGCTTCATAAAATAAATATATTCTAATAGTTTGAATGACGGTCCCCTTTGAATATTTAACTGTGTTAAAAAAAAATTATACGTCTCTGTTCTTCTCTCTGGAATTTTTATCAAAATTCTTAATATTGGGAGTGATAAACATCAACGCACTTTTGAAGTCGATAGCGTTAGTGAAGATGTAATGCCATTACTGACACTTATTGACATCGCTGATATTGTAAATAAATTGTAAACTATTTGAGGTGAAATAATTATAGAATCCAAATAAGAACAAAATATTGCTGGAGATGGAGGGCGATAAATAAGTGTAGGTAATGTTCAAAACTAGCTGTTGTTTTTAATAAGACATAGAACTCCTTTATGTGCTTATAATGTTAAAAAGAGAGGATAACATGAAAATTTAATTACTCTGAACATAATGCGATAGGCCTGAAGGAAGAGGCACTATTATTATAAGTTTACGCGCGTCGCCGTCGCTTCTGAGTTTCGTTCGGTGAGTGAGGTAACCAGAGGTCCACTCCCTCTCACCTCTCAACTCACCCTCCCCAAATTTTCTTAAGGTCCGCCAACGCACCTGCAACTCCTCAGGTGTTGCAGATGTACGTGGGTGTGGGTAATCCCTTGCTGGCAAGAGACCCGCACGCTCGTTTACAAGCGGTAATACTCATAAAAAAATCATTATTTAAACAAAAATGTAGTGTGCCTTATCACCGAGTCAAACAAAAAACAAAAATGGAAAACCATCTTCCCTTGGAGCAGAATCCTTCAGGCTAGATAGGACACCATTCATTTTAAAACTGTTGAGTGAGTTACCAGAGGAAAGAGGAGGAGAAAGTTATCGTGAAATATAAGTTTCTCTATAACTTGGTGTAAAAAGTTTCTGTTTTTGGTAAACGGAATATGGCATTGTTAAATACCGTCCTAAATCAAGGTTCATCACTGACATTTCTTGAGCATAAATTTTTTTCGCATCAATCATATGCTTAACAATTTTTGTATACTCTCCGTCCCACCAAGGTGTTGAAGGCATTTTTCTGGAATTAGTAACTTTAATAGGAACAGCGACAGCTTCGTTATATAACTTGGGAGATTTTGGTAACCTATTTTCTACAATAGATTCAAACCTATTCCAATCTGCATTTTATAATCTGTATTTTAATCGTGGTATTATTCAGGTGGAGCTTTAATGTGTGTAGAGTTAAAAGAGACATAAATAAATCACCAGGTAATAGAAGAGGCCAAGTGAAGCCAAGAAAGGGACACAAACAGATATATCTACCGCACGTACGTAATCGTTCAGATTTGGGGGGCGTTTAGAGACTCCAGTATTTAATAAAGTAACAAATGTTCACCATTACTATTAGTAAAGGATTCCCATGACTGATAATTGCAACTAAAATCAACCTCATTTAATACATTACTTGTGTATCTGGAGGAATGTAAATCGTGATAGCAGACAAGTTACTTAAGCGAATACATAAAATATTTACATTGCCAATTCATGGAAATGGAAATGATAGTTTAACAAATGGAAGAGAATTTTGCTAAGTTAACTTTGCAACACTATGCCATATCCGTCAAGTGTTTCTTGCGAAAGACAGGTATAACCTGATATCCAGTTTTTAACCGTTTTTCCCCAAATGTGCAACGCATTTATTATGTACATATGGTCACTTTTGTCAGTATAACGCTCCAGCAGTTCCTTTGTGTTACCTTGGAATTCAATTATTTTTCTTTTAAACATAATATTTCTCGTAAAGTAGCAAAGTAAATGGTTTTAATGAATTACTTTGAAAGGAATTAATTAAAGCTAGCATTAAATCAATTCTGATAACTGGATTTTGTTCGTATCTTCACATTTGGGTTCTAATGCATACCATCTAAGAGTATAAGCTAACCTTGCAATAAATGCCGGCCGGCCTAATATTGATTAATTACTGCATTATCCTTTGGTTGTTTATAAATAATGCGGTACAATTAAAAATCAAATTTAAAAGTCAAACTCCGGACAAATTTCATTGATATAATGATAACCAGAGCATAAGCAATACATGACGCACAATCTTATTCAATACCTCAATTATCACCAGTGTGATCTTTATCGCATTTGTGTAACATCGTGGTTTCAAACGACACAACTTCTGTGTCCATACCTACACCGATAACAGATTTGGATCGTAGGAAATATATGTATAAGTCTACTTGGAGTGCATTGTAACATATGAATACTAGGATAGGATAAAACCCGATCATCAAACTTTAATTGTTAGGGTTTACAGACAGTACAGTTATATAGTTAAATCTCCTTATTCGAACTATTTCACCAAAGCCCGTGACAAATTATTTGCCTAAAATTTCGTCAAAGGAACATTCAGCTGGCACTTCTCGTAACAAACTCATTCTGATAATAATTAATAAAAAGCAGGAAAAACAGCCTTTAAAATATTTAAAAACAAAATGTTTATTATTTATGGTCATTGGCGTCTTAGTGTTTTGAGAAAGTGGTTCAGTCTCTATACCTATCTTATCCTACACTTCTCGCACTACCAAACACTACGGGACGCAGTATAGAACAATCATTACACTTTTAACAAAAATATACAAGAAATAGTTTAGAAAATCTAAAGTACACGCCCCTAACTCTCTTTTTTTTTATTTAAAACTTTTTGTTTACACCTTGAGGTATAATGTAACAAAAGATGGACTTAATGCCTGTTGGCATTCTCTACCAGTCAACCCATGGAGTGGTAACTAATAACAATAACTGTTACAAAATATGTATAAATACATAGGTATAAATATATATTATTATATTTGTAGATAATGTTAATTATAAATTTAAATCATAACAAATTAGAATTGGAGTACTGACATTCCTATATTCTACATAAATCTGGAGCTGAATGGGAAAAAAATACGAAATACGTTATGTTTATGGGCATAATAGTAATTACTTAGATATATAACTATAGACTATTTGACGACAACCAAAATTTTTATCCAATAAAAATAATCCGATTTTTCATATTAATCTAAATTAAATGTTCATTATCAGGTGTGTTAATTATACTGTTATCTTAATCATGTTATATTATTTATTATCCACATATGCAGTACTTATAACATTTCTAGAAGCGGCTTAAGTAGGGCCGATTAAAAAGTGACCTTGAAAAGTCGATAATGATGCACTCTCTCTTAAACGCTTTCGCCTTATGAGGCGTGCTATAAATTTATATTTTTACAAAACATATTTACCTACACTAACAGATTAAACTGATCGTTTCTTTACTGATAGCTTATTAATTGCAATTAACTAAAAACGTTCCCGCCTTTTTCGAAGTTTCCCGCGCTTTTCCTGGCTGATGTTTTAAACTACGTACTAGTTTTTTTTAATAAAAACCGGCAAGCTTCTGACTTAAATTTTAAGTACTTTTAATTTTGAGTGAGGCTCTCTTATTTTTAAATAAGAAGGGATATTTAGTGCTGAAGAATTACACAGACTATGAGCTATTGCTTATATTATTAGTTTTTGTATTGTTCTACGGAAGAGTACTGAATTGAATAGTTGAAACGTTAAAGATATAAATAATTACGGACTACATACTAGTGAATGTTGTTTCTGATTAAATGGAAGAAATGCGTGAAAAGTAAACGAATTAAATTTTGTCTTTTATTATGTATTTATGTATTTAGTCTTGTACTGCAATATAATATTATGATCAAAATTATTTTAGTACATTGTTCATATCTTGCTAGATTTTTAGATACCACTTAAAGAATTATGAAAGTAATTTTTCGAGATTTATTTGTTTGTTTTACTTCGGCTCTTAAGCTTTCACATATTGTAATATAATAAACATTGTTTCAACACGTCAATGATTATAACTATCGAAATAGTCTTAGATAATACAGATAATAAAAGAAAAGATAGGTATTTTCTTGTTATTGCGAATCTATTTAAATTGAAAGTTAAGGTCGGTAGCGTTCCCATAATTGTAATTAGCAAATTTATCCGTATACTCGTAACGAAGAGAACGTAATCACTCGTAATGCTTGAAAAGCCAATGTGAAGCCATTATGCAAATAGGGGAGCTACTTACATTTTGAAGTAAAATCTTTCTCTCATTGAAGAATTTTTGCTAAATTTACTGTGTACAGCTCACATATTTTACTAACATTATATAAAATTAACGCGAAATTCAAACACAGCAATAATATTATTTAATAATAACTACAAAATTATTTTGTGTGTGGTTAAGGAAATTGATTCAGACTTCGTGAAAATTAAAGGCGGTATTCCTTTTAAAAGGAAAATTACATAGAAATTTAAAGTGTCGATAATTTACGTTTATCTATATTGTAGTTAATTCTTATAAAAACTTGATGTTTAAAACAATTTATATTTACTTTTACAAATTATGATATTTTCAATAATTATTATATGTATATAATAGTTATAACAATGCCGATTTACAATTATAAATTAATAATTTCAAAATACTATACGACATAAAATGAACTTGATGTCCATACATATATCATATGTCCATAACTTGTGCGTCTTAAACTTTCTGCAGTAGCTTTATTTCTTGTATTTTTGTAACTGTACGACGAAGATGTTAACAAAATATGAGAAAATCCACATATTCTTCAAACATCATTCATTCTAAGTTTAAAAATGTCACGTATTCCTAAAAACAAGTTTGTGGTACATTAGAAATACCTACCATGTACATACATATTATTTATCATCCTTCCTACATATAATTCAATCCTCCTTTCCTCTGCTTAAACTAAACCTACGATGAAATTTGAAAGTTTTCTTCTTCTCTTGCTTTTCTTCAGGCGGTTTTCCTTCAAGTAAATTATCAGCGCTCTTGGCAACTTGTACGCTTTTTCTTCTATTCTTCATTGATTTCACCAATCGGTAAAATTTGCCTTTCTTTTTTGTTGGATCCTGTGCGTGATCCAAAGTATCTTCTTCGACTTCCACGCTGAACTCTGATGAAATGTCTCCTAAATCTTCTATACTGTGGCTTTCTATTTCCTTGGGTTGCGGTAATACAAGTTTCACCTTTGATGTATTGGGCTTCGGTTCCGGTGGCGGAGGTGGTGCATCAGGATCTATACACTGTAATGGTATAATTTTAATATACAGTACATGATTTTGTTATTATTATAATACAATCATAGCTATAAAGTTGTGTTTCTCCACAAGTAATTTTTATTCTTCTTTTACAACCTATCTGATATGAAACGGCGATGTGAACCAACTTTAACACAGGGGCGCATCATAATAGAAAATGTTAAGAGAATTAAAATTACATGAAATTGCAAACTCACCTGCTAACTAACGATCTGTATCCTAATTTACTTACGCTTGGCGACAAGCTCACCATCTGACACGTTGTCCCAAATAAAAGCTCTGGTGAAAGGTAGTTAAAAAGGACTAAAAATACTAGAACTCTTACCACCTCAGTATCGGTATAAAATAAAAATAAGCTATATGAAATGAAAGTTATATGTCTGCATGTGTTTGCCTGGTACCACTGGCGAATACCACTCGCTGAAGCCTACAACTAACAATAATTTCGTACTAGCAGTCGCTCGTGACTTTCCCAGGAGGAGAATCATCCTGCGACTTTCCTGGAAAAAAGTATCAAGTATCCTTTATCCCGGAGGAAAATTTCTTTACATTGGGTCAGCCGCTTTTGCGTGACTGAAAGACAAACATCCAAACAAACATACTTTCAGATTTATAATATTGAGTGACACGCAAAATAAACTCGCACACAGAAACTTAACTTAAATGAAAGATGTATATTAACGCGAAGATCTCTAACCAATATGTAGATTATATTTGCTATGTCGTTAATCTAAATCTAAAAGTGAAAAAAGCTTTTCCTTGTAAAGTTCGTAAGACAAGATGTGACATGACGTAGAATTCATCTTCGGCAGAGTTCGGACGGGTGCATTCAGTTTGTGAATTTAGTGAGAACTCGGAATAATCAACTAACCTTATGCGATTTTAATCAAAGAGCTGATATCGGCCAGTGACATTCAAAGATTTAGAGGTAGCAGATTCTATTGGATACATTATTTATAGTATTCTGAGGAGGTAATTCCAGGTAATATGAACAGGTAAACTTCGAATGAAACACTTTTATATAATAAATTTTGACAATTTCAATAAATTTTCGTTCCGAGTAAATTCTAAAACTCGACATTTTCCTTTGTAAGTAGAATTAACATACCATAATGCCCAAAATAAAAGATGGAACACGCAAAACATTGTAAGTTAAGAACCGTTCCAGGTAACTTTGATCCTTTTTGTGGTTACCGCCTATCCGCTCTTCTAGTATTTGTTTTAGTATTTGATTTACTCGATAAATTTATTCCACTTCTCCATATTGACTTTGCAATTTACATTAATCCATTTGATTCGGTACTGTAAGTACTTTTTGTTTTACAACTAATTTCATTAAGTAGATTAAGGTTGTAAGGAATTTATTTTTACGGCATCAACCAGTAATTTCAATCCCAGAAAATTAATTTGTGTATAATGTTTTACTTATAAACGTAAAAGTTTAGCACTATTTTTGATTAAATGATAAGTTAGATGAGTGCAAAATGCACTAACTTGTAAATCACATCTTCTCGTAGCCACCAACCTACGTTAACTTACATCATCCAGTGAGATCCTATAAGGAGGTACTTGTTCGGGGTGCCTCCAGGGTTTGTAATAGGGTGAATCCGTCAGCGCTTTCCAGCCGGGGTATCGGCGTGCAGCTGCCTGTAGCTGGTGGACAAGACGTGGTGCTAGTTGTGCAGTCACCCTGGAATGTTATTAAAAACAGAAGAATGTATATTAATAGCCGCAATAGCTAAGTGGGGATCGATCCCCTAAGTCGCTTGTTCCAATGGGTTTTTGTACGTACGATCTTTATCGTTGGCTGGAACAGTAAGATCACCATCTGTCACTTTGTACCAAATAAACGGCCGTGTGAACTTATTTATTGATTTATTACATAATCGTTTTTTAATTAATACTTATATTTACGGGATCTTCTTCATTTTCCTAGTCTGTTGTCATCCTTTTCAAGAACGTGCCTTTACTCAATACGCTGGGTGACCCACATGGCATTATAGTAGTATACTCAGTGTCGAAACCCTCACACCAGTGATCAAGCTTTCCATTACTAGTATATGAAAATTGGATGCGGTATATTTAAAAGGTTTTTCTGCCATCAGACGATCGCCAGAACTTTGTTTGTCAGATCGGTATCGGCGTATTTGGAGAGTGAGGTTGACATAAGTAGAATACGTTACCACGACTGTTTTAGTGTTTTAATTTTTTTTTATATTTCTAGTCTTATCCTATTTGATCATCATACAATTGTTACGTCAGCCCTATAAGTCCCTGGTTCTATACTTAAATCTATGTTGAAGTCAAAATTCGAGCAGCGCACAGGTTTCTGGTTTACATTTATTTTGTAATTGTTTCCATAACACTGACAGATCGTTTAAATTTATCTACAATGTTGTCTCTTAAACTTTACATCAAATATTAAAAGACTTTTGAGATTTAAAATGCAAAGGAACCAAAATTTACCTGTTTACCAGCCAAGCCGGCAATGCACCTCTTGGGTCAGAGCGCGATACGTAGCCCAGCCAGCTGCCTTTGCCCTGTCCCCTTACCACGAAGCCGGTCATCAAAGAAACCGCCCTGGGGGATTAAAGATGACGTGTATTATAATTACGGGCCAAATATGTCATTATTAAACTCCAGTAAAAATTATCGGTTCAATCGTTACATTTTAAATTGATATTGCTCTCTCTAAATTAAAAAGCTGCAGTAGTCTTCATTAACCTATTACAATTCACTGTTGACACAGACCTCTACAAAGAGCTTCAGCAAATCGGCATACATTTCTTGGAGGGTTAGCGCCCACTCGCCACGCTGGGTAGACAGGTTCGTGAGCGCATTACCTATACCTTCGCATTAACAATGCTGCTCCCCATCATCTGTGATATTTAGATTGGGTGAAGTTTGAAGAATTTCCTGCTATTTTTCAGTCGCCAGATCCTCGTTTGTTATCAAATGTAAACCTGATAGAAATTGGCATTTGCTTGAATTGTTGATTGAGTTATATAGATGTTGTAGGAGTTGTTCGGTATTCATGATATGTGGAAGGTCTTTGAATATGTAGATTATTTTTTTTTATATTACAAAAATAGAAGAGAATAGGATTTTAGATTTCTTCATATTAATATCAAAAATTAACAAAAGAGTGTTACAATTAAATAGTTGAGAATTAACATTAACTGTAATGATAAATCACATTTTTTATAAAATTTTCTTTAATGTAATTCTATATTATTGAATCTTTCTTTATCATTTTTATTAAATTAATTTTTCAATTGCAAAGTATATTGAAATTTATTGTTTTAATTTTATGATAATTTGTTATTTAAACAAGTTAATTTAAATCTTACATATTTCTTCCCTTACTTTTATTAAACTTTATATCACCTCATAACGAAAGAGGTTACATCGTTCATTCGTTTAAAAATCTGCGAAGTCATTATTATTTTGTGGCAATTGGGTACAACCCTAATATTGCAGATGGTCATAAATCAATCAGCGATGGCACGCACCGACCACCGTAGATAATACCTGTAACCGACCACGGCGCGGGCTACGAAGGTCGTCACGGGTTGACGCACACGTTGCCTTATCTAATCGCTGGAGTGGCAGAAAATTGATCCAATAGGGTTGCCGTTACACTAAGCAGAGTTTCGTCAATCAAACGATAGAGTTTATGAACGATGTCGATACATTAAACGTGTTTTTTGAACGTTAATGTTGTCCTTTTTAGCGTATCTTATTCAAATATGGAATTCTCATTTGATCATTTTCATTTTCATTATATGTTTATCCGTATGTGTGTCTATGTCTCACGTGCACGCTTTTAAATTTACACGGGTAGTGTTTTCTGTATATTTATTAAAAGTTGTATTTATTTTTTTCCTAATAACCAATAATAAAAATCTTCTATGATCACTGTCTTTAAAATTCAGAAACAACCCCTTAAGTTCGCTTATGGGGCAAAACAAGTTTTCCTTTCTACTATTTTGGGTAGCTTTAAAGCACAGTCGTAAAGTAGCAGCCTGTAAATACCCGCAGCTGGGCATAGGTATTCTCTCAAATACTTAAGATAATTGTGAAGCTGGAAAGAGGCCGTCACGAATGGTGTTGGCTTTCTTCACATGTCCTCGAAAAAACATTTTTTTTTAATATTTCTCAGACATGCTGGTTTCTTTACGATGTTTTCCTTCACCGCCGTACAAACAGAACTTAAAATTGCTATTAAAAATTTATACCTGCACCTAGAATCAAACACAAATCACTCGCGTTCTATGAAATTAAGCCGAACGCCCTGATCACTACGCTACCACAGTTTTGTTAAACACTATGTACAGATAAAAAACAAGCTAATACATAACATTTATATAGACTGAAAGTTAGTAAAAGTGTGGTGGCGACAAGAAATGAAAGTGTGGATTATCGACATAAATGCAAAAAATGCAATCATCATTATCTAAAAAAAATATTAATATTGAATATGCCAGATCTAATAAATTTGGACCGATACTAAGCAGCTATAGCCGCTGTTAAGTAAGAACGAAGAAAAAAGCCTATCGAGCTTTCGGTTCCTAAAAGTTGGAGCTGGATTTAGTAAATTTCATTGATTTACCGTAAAGTCATTAATATGAATACATTTCATTTACATACATTTCTTAAAAATAACATTACATGCAAATCTTCCTCTGATTAATTTCGATTTATTAAAACGATTTGTAACACGTGTTTTAAATTCATTCGCAGTTGCCCGTGTTTTTTAGACATTTTTTTTTCACGAGCTTGTATGGCAACAGTATTTAACGATCTGCCAATGTCAGTGATATTTAAACAAATTTTGATAATTACTGAGGTGCTTCTTCAAGTATATCGATTGTAATACGACAGGCAGCTTTTTCACCAAACTAAAATCGGCGGTTTCCGGCCTTCAATTGAATTCATCCACCACCACCGATCACATAGGTCACCCATATAAGTTCTGGCGAAAAATTGGTTGAAAATGCACACGGTCGTGAGAGTTCATTTTTAATTATTGAATTTTCCAATTACTGTAAACATTCACAAGTACTTGTGTCATACATAGTATAATATCAACAGTATGCATCAAAATTCCAAATATTTAGAAATAACAAAATATTACTTAAGAAAATAACATCACTTTTTAATTCGCTCCCAAAGCAAAAGTCCAATTACATTACAGACTTTCTACTAAGTTTTTTTTTTATTTATAAATTCTCAACTTTTTACAGAACTAAAGTAATTAAACATACCGCCAATTAAGACTCAACATTTTAATTACTGTTTTATTTTTATTACGACCTTTTTATTTATGTTTACACATAAATAAAAAGTCGTAATATATTACTTATACTTTTAATTAAGGAAGAAAACAAAATTTTACCAAATCTATTATTCCGGGTTATCAAAACTCCGTTAATTTTTTTTTATAATTGCCTTAATATTTATTAAATATCTTGAATATAGTTTTGTAGTAGTAGTAACATTAAAAGTGATAGCCTACCACCTGAAGGATTAAATATGCTAGTTTTTGTTATGAAACTATGTCTAGTTGCAATGTTCTACGTGAATTTTAGCTTTCGTCTGCTATAACGTGCACACAGAGACTATATTACCTGACGATGATTTCAGTAAACAGTCAATTTAGAACGCAATGTTAATTACGCATTAGACAGCTGTTTCGCCATTTTGTATATTAATTAAACGTCAGTCCTGAAATTTATAAACAGCTACTGCCAAAACAATTACAAAGCACAAAACGACAGACCATTTAAATTAAATGTAAATTACTTATTCCTCATAGCAAGAGTTTAAATTTCCTCGAAATAAGATTCCTCTGACGGTGACAAATAGGTGAAGGAAATCCCACGGGGTTCTTAGCGGAGTTACGCCGATCACTTCCGAATACTGTCGACAGTTTTCAACTACACAGGAGATATCATAGTGCCGCGAGTATCACCTTCCCGATGTAACGCTTATGCGATGAGATCAAAAGGGTCAGACGCAGGTCCAGAAACAGGTGTTGTAACTAAATAGCGGCGATGGGATGACAACCTGTCATTTAAGGAACCGCTCACCTGACGAAGCCTTTCCTGGGAGGATAGTCCTTGTGGTACACGGAGTGGTTCAGGATCATCTTCTCGTCGCCAGTGTCGAGCCAGGATCGCTGCAGCACGAAGTCGCGGTTCTTGAGCGGTGCTGGGCACGACACTAAAATTTGCATGAATACGTCAGAGATATTTGGAGCCTTTCCGAAAAGTGAAGGTTTAGTACTGATTGGGTATTGCGCAAAAATTGTAAAGACACTATACCAAACCAAAATAATTTGGTTTCATTCTATCAGTCCAAGAAATCGTTAGAAATTTATCGTTCTCAACTCTTCAACAGATGAAATCAAAATTGACATTTCGTAAGAAAACAAACATAGCGAAGAGTTATGTGTCAATCATTTTATTCGCTGAAAATAAATGAAATAGGTCGAGGTGTGCAATAAATATAAATATTTAAAAGTATTTTGTAGTGGTTGGTACAGGTTAAATCTGGTGCGGTTCAAAGGCTCACCAACTTGCGTAAAATTGAATGGAACCTTGAGAAAATAAATATATCAAGAGCATGGAAGTCCGTTGAAATGCAATGGAGCAGCATGACAGTTTCTTTCCCACACTACCATTCTCTTTGTCTTCACTTCAAGTGTTCATACATAGATGCACGCACATGCACAAGCACAGACACATAGAAGAGTTGTATATAGCATCACAACGCTACAGTTTTACAGCTCACCCCGATCTTGTATATAATGTACAACACGTCAATATGCACGTGATATCTTTTTTGCGTTGTAGAGCCAAGCGGCGGCTTTTGCTGCTAATCGAATGGGCCGGCTCGACCTGATTGATACCACGGCCTCGCAGAATACCGGCGTGAAGTAGAGGCATCTTGTGCTTCTGCGTTTCGTTCGGTGAGTGAGATATCCAGATGCCCACATCCCCTGCCTATTCCTCTCCTCTTCCCTCCCATCTCCCAAATATACTTAATCCCAAATAGACCGGCAACGCACCTGCAGTATCTATGGTGTTGCAGATGTATGTGGGCGACGGTAAGCACTTACCATCAGGTGAACCGCTTGCTCGTTTACCGTCTTTTCCATAAAGAAAAAATATATCTTAGTGGCGAGTCGTTGTATAAAAGGTGCTGCCATAGTACGCGAACTTAACTTGCGGGCCCTCTGCTCGCGAGTCTCTACCGCCGAAGCTGTAAAGTCACCGGGCCAACAGCGTTGTGTCGGTGCACTGTTATGTGCGAGGACCTTTCCCCCACAAAACTAAAAAAAAAAGTACGCGAACAACCTAACGCCGGCACCATTTATTAAAAAAATATCGGAATTCGGCATTGGCTCACAGCCCGTCACGTTGTCACAAATATAATAAGTCTCTAGTGAAAAATGTCTAACCTCTACCTCTGACCACCCCCGTCTTGGGTTTGCGGTCGTGTGAGCTCTTTTATATTTACTACGAGCTAGATGTCAATGAAAACATCGTATTGAAATCAGCATGTGAGAGAAATATTTCGAGAACATATTGATTCCGCCAACTCGCACTGCAACAGTAAAAGCTGTCCCTTCGTCACAAAAGAGGACGCTTTCGTCCTGCGCTGTCACATTCAAAGGCTTTGTCGTTATTGCTTGTTACTTTAATGCATATAATACTTCAGTGCAAAAATTAACGGACATGCGCTGATCTGATGACGATCTGCATTCAAATGATTAATTCCGAAACAATGTGCCCATAATAATTTGAAACGCAAACGTAGCACTCTATCGAGAATTTGATTGTGCCGCAAATGAAATTTCGTAACGTCCGACTGCGCAAAGCTCTCTGTTATCAAACTAACCTACGCATAGCGTATTGTTTCGGTTCACAACTTCGTTAACCCTTCATCTTGCACGAGGCACAGATTGCTCCTCTCATGTTTGTCATAGTATTGATGTGTATATGTACCATAGTTACTATTAATTAAAAATCATAGAGGACAATTTCAGCACATTCTTTTTTTTTTAAATATTCATGTCCCTGCTTTATGCTTATCTATACTACAATAAAACTTTTTTCCTTATATTGCATAATTTTTTGTAATGTTGTTGGGATATACTATAGATACAGATGCCAACGATTGGAAACGTTGTCTGTATGTATGTCTGAGCGCATATTATGCAAAATCTTGAGGATGGATGTTCACTACAACATAAATACAAATAATATATATTATCACGTTAATTTTTTTATGAACTGAGCAGAAGCTACGTTACGTATAACATACGTCGACATCTCACGATAAATTCAAAATTGACTTTCAACAGAATGTAACTATGACATCCAGCCGATATAATAAATAAACATCATCTAGCTATCTACCCTTGAAGGCCGGCAATGCACCTCTCACACCTCTGATGTTGCAGATGTACGTGGGTGATGGTAATCACTTACCATCAGGTGAACCGTTTGCTCGTTTGCCGCCTTTCCCATAAAAAAAAATCCGAGGGTTTTGTCTGTGCAATACAGGATCAGGTTATTAAGATGAACAACTATCGGAGATACATCCTTAAGGATGGCACTGTCGACATCTGTTGAGCTTGGCGCCGTCCCGGGGAGTCGCTTCGGCTTGTCATCTCCGGTTGTTCGGCACTTTCTAACTGTACTAATATTGAGTATCAGCCCAAACACAATCTAGAGATCTACATCAGGAGCTCGCTCCGAAATACGGTCGAAAATGACCTTGCCAGGCTCTATTTAGACCTGCCCATCATAACCTCCACGTCGAGTCTTGGAGCACAGTCACCATTCCATATTACGAGAACTTCGTGAAAGACTAAATAAGAAGACAAAATATCTGAACCTGGATCACGAGGTGACTGACATGCGGGGATAGTCGTCTCTGTAAATGGGTTAAACCCAAAATAAATAAGTAAATTATAATCTTATAAAGAGGCCTTCATAAGCTTATAATTTACTTATTTATTTTATTTTAGTATAAGTATTTTATCTTATTGATTTTATAGTATTTTAGGTATCTATACATATTTATATAAACCTCCCAATCCGACGGTAATAAATGTAAATAAATAAATTAATCATATTAAATGGTCCAGACATTATTGGATTTTCCCACTGAGTCATTTATGAAAGTCAAATGTAAAAACCCAAGTATTGGTTTCTGGGGTGGGAAGGCAAATTTTACATTATATTATGACGTAGGTCAGGATAGAGATGGGGTATCTATGGGGCAGGGTGACCGCTTTAAATTATAATACCCGAGTGACATGGGTTTGATTCCCGGTGCTGAAATTGAATTGAATCACTGAAATTATTAATTGTCATTTTAAGTACCGAGTCCCGATAGTCGATCGGTTATGAGGATAGGCCTGCAAAGCAGGAGGCTCTGGTTCGTACTCGTACGGTTCTGTTATTTGCGGATATTTAACAATAACATTATAATCAATTACTGGCCAATATTTGAAGGCTCTACAGCTTTTAGAACACAACAGAAAGTGTCCTTTACTAAAGTTCTACAAAAAAATAACTCTATTCGCAAATACTCAATCAATCCATAATGAATGAAACTAATAATTATACAGAAAAGTGAAAAGATATTGTCTCTGCCTACCCCGTTGGGAACAAGGCGTGAATATATGTAATATATATGTATGTGAGAATGGGCAAGTCTTATAGGCCCTATCTGGGACATACCTTTTTCCAATAGTAGAATTAAACGGGTCGGTGATGAAAACTATCATGTCAAAAAGCAATATCCATTTCTATTACGGAAATATAAAATTAAATTAACATCGTAAACTTTATAACCTTTTGAAAACATTAAAAAAGATGGAAAACTGATAAAAGTTGTTAATTTATGAATAAATGTCAACGAAGCGAATGAGTTGGCGGGCGGTGTGGCAAAATCGATTCTGCCCTGTTTGAAAGAGCAATGAGTGAAACTCATGGAGCTATAGAATAATATCGCTAAAAACTCCCGTTTCATTTAATCGTATTTATTGCGCGTATTTTTTCCACTCTGCGATTCCTCAAATGATTTATTGGAGAATTTGAAATAAAGAAATTTTGAAAGAAAGAAAATCAAACGAAATTGAAATAAAGTTGTGATTTTGCTTACGAAATTAAAATTAAATGTAATAGGAATTTTTGCTGGACCTTCTTCACTAAACTTCCAAAATTAATGACAGAGTCTTGACATCCTTAAGCACTCAGTGTTCCTTTTTAGTCACTTTCGAACAGTATTGAGTTATTCTTATTTAATGCGGGTTGTTATTGTTACAATGGTACATTTCAGTATTTTGTTTTTTACACTTATTAAGTGCTTAATACAATAAAAAATATGAATATTCTTTCTTTATATTTTTGTCCTCATAAATGCGTAAGACGAAAAGTAAAAGTTTACTTGCTTTAACTAGTAACGCATGAGCCGCTTGACCTACATTTACTGATTACTCGATAACGAAGAACCGGCAGGATATTGGATCTTAAACAATGGGCTCTAATTGAATACAGCACCAAGGGAATCCAATTAATTGGTATCAGATCTAAACCAGAAGCCTCCGATCTATATCGGGCTTTAGTCATCGAAGATGAAAGAACTTAATAACTTTATAAAGAGCTATTAAATCTGATTCTTGTTACATTACTTTCAATATTGTATTTTTTTTTCTGTTTATTGAGTGTACGTAAGCTTTTGATGTACGTATTGTACCTCTCTCTCTCTCTCTCCTTTACTCCCTTCATGACGCACTTCTTTGTTACTTGTTATCAATTTATATTATAAGTTATTAATTTATATATAACTAATGAATAAAAAAGTCTAAGGCAGTGCTTCATCATCATTATCATCATCACAGTCTGTTGCAAGTCTACTGCTGGACTTAGGCTTCCCCGAAACTGAGAGGACCAACTGTGGGACATTTATTAACTATATCCCTTACTCTAAGAGGCCATAAATATGTTGGCGAAACTTAATAATTTCGCAAAAGCATAAACTACATTCCATTAAATCTGAATTTTCATTCGAGACGTGACACATGTCCCTCAAATGTACACGTTGGTTCCATCACGCCGCGCACCAACACGCTCTCGCCGTGTTCGTTTATTCATATTTCACGTGTATAAAACCCTTGTCTACATTACGCTTTAATAACATGCTTTGTTCATTCGTTGTTAGAGTATCACATTATTACAGGTTTCAAA
Organism: Bhutanitis thaidina; assembly: GCA_029286595.1. Classification (NCBI taxonomy): domain Eukaryota; kingdom Metazoa; phylum Arthropoda; class Insecta; order Lepidoptera; family Papilionidae; genus Bhutanitis; species Bhutanitis thaidina. The sequence goes on along the minus strand of JAGSMS010000022.1, from coordinate 15,384,975 downwards.
CATGTTCACAACAAAACATTCACTTTGCAATTATCAAAGAGAATATGCTTACATGTCAAAAACATGGAACAATCGAAATAGGTAATCAGAAAATTTGTGTTGCCCAAAAGCTGGATTCAGAACTGAATTTTGAAAACAGAACCAATGTGTAGGTTTAGTTGCTCGCTTTAGTTTCATAAACACTAGTGACCTGGAATTCTCGGTGCTGGCACCACAAGAGAGGAAACTTGGCTAAAAATGAAAAATGGAGGACAAAGGAAGACCGTCACGACCCGCCCTCTTACAGTGCGTATTGGTCGCGGACTCTAAGCGGCTTCAAAACTCTTTGACCCAGAAGAAGAAGCCTTTGACCAATTGTGGGACTTTCTTGGAACGCTAAAAAGTAAAAGAGCTAAAAAAAATTACATGGCTCATAGATGTTGACTACTGAACTAATCAACCGACACTGCGCAAGTTGCAGATCAGATATAGAAGATCGGATATGTCATATGTCAAAAATTATGCGTTTAATTAATTCGCAAATAACCCATAAACTCAATCGGTAACACAAAATACATAGTCATACGTGGTAAAGCCAAACGGCAGCTTTTTTTACTGCTCGAATGGGCCAGCACGACCTGGGTAGTACCACGGCCTTTCTTTTCTGCGTTTCTTTCCGTGAGTAAGGTAACCGGAGGCCCTCCAAAACTCCTTAAAGGCCGACAACGCAACTGCAGTCTTCAGTTTTTCTGCTGTTGTTCTGGTTTTATGTATCCAAAAAAAGTTAGTAAGTAACCCCACTGAATAAAGATGAATCAAGCGGCGGCTTTAAAGCTCCCGTTTTAAAGCCTTTTATTAATCCAGTTTTTTAGAAGGACAAACTGCCACAAAGACAAATTGAAAACAAACTTATTTTCGCTTTTAAAAACTTACCTCGTTATTTATAAAATATTGTTACGTGCTCTAGACTTCGCAGGACATCATGCTGTTGGAAGTTTTTATTGTATTATACACAGGTATATAAAATGGACATCCAAATCGGATGAAGACTAGAAAAACGGACTGGTGATGCTACTCTAGTGAGATTATACTATATACTATAGACTATAGATTATACTATATAACATATCCAAGTCCGCGAAGTCAAATAATTCTGATGGATATTCTGCTATCATTGGGTGGCTAAAGAATTTGGAGAAAGGTATTGTATATTGCCTCTTACAAATCTTTATTCATACATAACTACAATCGGTTAGTATTTAGTGACCAGATCGCTATACTATCTGATTACTAGACAGTAAGATAGTAAAACACTGTCAGTAATCTATACATAACCAATGAAATAGAGTTAGTAAATCGTATGTCTATCAAGTTTGACTCACTCGCATAGTATCCGACGTCGTTGTTAACGTTGATGTGCCCGGTGTCCTCTGCCGCCAGCATGTGCGTGTCCCACACCGACCGGTACTCTGGATCGTGGAGCACATCGTATAAAGAGTCCGGCGCGACGTCATCAAATTCCGCGACAACCTGCGGCAAATGACAGAGTCCGGTTTTATATTCTTCTTCATCAACATCATCAGAAGACAGCGCCTGTAAAAATCGGCAAGAATTTTGAAAAGATTGGAAAGGATTGACCATACTCACCACGCTGGGTAAGTAGTGGAATGGTGAGGGCAGTGCCGGTACCCGTGCCCTATAGTTGAGTCTGCTTCTCATTTGTAGTCTGTGGGGATCCAATTCTCATCTCTCTGCCCCTGGTTACTTAAGTTAAACACACACAACTTGTACCCTTTGATTTATCTTTATTCACATAACACTACAACAAGAACAATTTCATGTATTCGATGAACTTACTGCTGTTAGCCGTTTTGGGTTAAGTAGATGTACAAGTATATATATAATGCTTACCTCTTTATAGTAAGTTATTTATGGACCGTCCAAGGGAGGTTCGGACCTCGTTTCGGAAGGTCTAGGTGTTTCGAAAGGATTGGGCGGTAAGAACCGCCCTGAACAATTTCAGTTCAGCTTAAACCAGGTATATCGATATGTAAATAACAAGACGATGGTGCAATGTGAAACACAACTAGCGCCATCTATAAGATCAACAGGGAACAAAGATATCAATCGACAGTAAAATTAACAAATTTAGATACTTAAACAGCCCCTTACATTCCTTATATTATAAAACAATAAAAATAAAAAAGCGCAGTCAGATTTTGTCTTCAAAATCTTCGCAAATATTTGAATAAAATTAAAGTAGAAGCCTGTAAATTCCCACAGCCAGTCAATATTTCTTAGAGATTTGGAGCGGAGGAGGGTCCGCCACTCTACTGAATAGATAATTCAGATCAGTGGACTTTACTTACAAGTCCATTAAATTTTCTGTTATTTCTTAGGCAAACAGGTTTCCTCACGAGTAAAATCAATATTTAAAATTGCAATCAACAATTTCAAAAACTCGTATTTGTGAAGGGCAAAGGCCTCCTTCTCAAATACGAGTATCAGAGAGGGATTAGGAGCCGGGAAGAGCCCGCCACGTTGCTTCAGTGCGTGATGGCGGGCTTCACATATCCTCGAAATATTTTTTTTTATTATTTCTCAGACATGCTGGTTTCCTCGCGATGTTTTCCTTCACCGCCGAGCACGTGGTAAATGCTGCACTTAAAATTGCTATTAAGAATTTTATTGGTGGCGGCACCGGGGATCGTTTGTGGTCCATGATACTATAGTGAGCGCCCTGACCACTGGGCTACCATGGCTCTTCTGTGACACACAACTTGCGTTCTATGAAAGTTAAAGCCCTGGCCCCAGTGCTACTACGGCTATGGTTGTTAAAAAGCCCCAAGCATAAATGTGGCCACGGACTATTGATGTAATTTCTACGCTGGGTAACTGTATTCATATACGTATCTGCCTTTATAGTCCACTGCTAAATATAGGCCTCTTCAATAAAGCGCCAGCAAAAGCTGGCTTACATTTCTTAGAGTGTTTACCTATTCAACCAACCCAGATGGGTGAGCACAGAACCCATCAGGGTTGGTGAGCATAGTACCAGTACCCTCGCACTGGCGATGCTGCTCCTCGTCCCTAGTCTGTGAGATTCGGATTCCGCAAATTAGAATGGATTTTCCATCGTCAGCCGCCAGTTCCTCGTTCGTCTGCTTGCACAACGTGCAGGAGAAGATAACAATTTGGAGAAAAAGTCTGTATTCCCTTGCACCTAGCCAGCATCACACGGCAATACAATAATTTATAAGTTATCACAAAAAAAACGAAGTTCCTTCCACCCTGACTGTAGTATACCTACATAATTTCTTAAGAAAACTTTGATAATATAAAAATATTTTTTATCAAGAAATATGTAAGACGTGAAGTACAAAGGAAACAGATGACACTAATTCATTTATCTCGCTTTTCCGTTATTCCTTGTAACAAAGGAATGGATCAATCTTAAATTTAAGAATGCTAGGGGTGAATATAAATTTATCTTTTCGATACCTTTTATTAGATCATCCTTTAGGCGAATCTCTTGTACGGTGACGTCTCCCGAATATTGCTCTAGGAGGGGATTCACAGATACCGAGGTAGGTGACGCAGTGGCTTAGCATTTATGTCGTGTATATAAGTGAAGATATAAGACGGTTAATCGCGGGTCCACATCCTACAGATGCCGTAGCCGATTAGAGTAAATTTCGTTATCTAAATCTGGACCTAGGAGTCTGGTATTATGAATCTTCCCAACTTAGTAAGATCTACGCCCTGTGCTAAAAGGTCGATGATGCCGATCTGGAGTGTAAGGAGGAAAACATATTAGCTTTTTCTCGAAATGTTCACCTGCGCGTGAATATATTCTGCGGACAAATGACGATCTAGTGTCGGACACAGCTGAAATTTGATTTTAAAGTGCTGAACCCAAAACATATAGTATGCCGGGTCTGCGCTGATCAACCTGCCTGCCCAGGTTGCTCAATTTGGGCAAATCGTACAACGTAAGTCATGTCTACTTTTGAATAAAAATGAATACACTTTATTGTACACCAATTAGCGAAAATAAGAAAAAAATTTAAAAGAAACATTAAATACACAGAGGTACAATTGCCGGCCTTATCGCTTAGAAGCGAATCTCTACCAGGCAACCACTTTTCAGAGGAAATAATGACCAGTGAGCAAGGGTTAAGGGTGTACGCAAGTTACTAAGAAGTGAAAATGTAATATAATAAATATACATTGATATATACACAAACATATATATATATACTCTCACATATACAGGAACATAAAGAGTAAAGAATAAATAAAATAAGAGCCATACAACGCAAGGAAAAGTAAGTGTTATAGGAGAGATAAACAGATAATAAGAGAATATTTTTATTAGCGCTTTCATGGAACAGCCTATGTCCAGCATTGCGTACACATATACTGGCGAAGAGGAAGTGATAATATACTTTGACTACGCAGAAAGAGTATAAGTCAAACACATTGACTTTAATATTTTTAAACACTTTATTTTTATTGGACAGAGGTGAAAAACTAACTAATAACCTCAATCAAAGAAGAAGTTACTGACGCGTTGTCACCCCTGAGGACTAAGATGGAATGCCTCCCAGTATAAATATACTTGCGCTAAAAAAACACAATTAGCTATACTGTGGAATCTGCTTAAGAATTTGCCACCTTCTTTCTTCCCATGGGTGTTGTAAAAGCCGTCTAAGGAAAGGAAAAGCCATGCAAATCGCAATGGCGTCGCGTAGCGTCTAAGGTACGAGGTGTGAGTACTGCGATCGCCAAGCTTGCCAAGCATCTGTCGCCAAGCCTGCCAAGCTTGTAAATTATGGCAAATCCTCTTTATTGAAGCGGCCTATGACCTCAGCGGGCTGTTAAGGTAAGATATACTATTTATTAATATTTACTTAATAATCCACAGCTATCTACAATAGTTTATAATACTTTATCTTTAAACACAACTTTAGGATAATAACAACTGACTCTATCACTATATTATGACTGCATACAATAAGCAACACAAATAGTTGATTGTTGACTGTTCGGTTTGATCCCAGCTGCTGAGTTTCACCATCGTACATCGCGACAGAATTCGAAGTTCCATCGATACCACCTAGATGGTTGGCATTCCACCACAGTGAGTTTTAATCGAAGTTTTCTGCCACGCACTTCGACTTTGTGGAATCAGCTGTCGCCAGCAGTATTTCCGAACAGTTACGACTTAGGGACCTTCAAGAAAAGAGCTTATTCCTTCCTTAAAGGCCGGCAGCGCATCTGTACCTCCTCTGGTGTTGTGGATGTTCGTGGGCGTCGGTGATCACTTACCACCAGGTGAGCCGCAAGCTCGTTTGCCCCCTTCTTCTATTAAAAAAAAATAGTAGATATTATTACCGTATAAGCTTACTCGAAGTGCAAGATTATTTAAATATAAGAAATCGTTATCATTTCAAAAGTTCATACCACTATCAATCTGGTCAATAAGATAAAATTATACTCTTAGTATTTATATGTATATATAGTATATTGTATATTAGAAAGAATATATTTATATTAGTTATTATATTAGTGCACAGTCGTTTACACGACCGTAGTAAACAGAATTCAAATTATTCTACTTAATGATTCTAATTTAGGAGCAACGGTCTTCCATTGTCACGTATTGAGCTAGCTTAATAGTACCCGCGGGGATTATTTGTTATCGTAAATTGCTTAGATCCATATTACTTAATGAATATAAGTGTAGTATATTCTCAGTACGACTGTACCTGACATTATATATAATATGTTGAAAAGTTTCGTCACACATCGCACATAATAGTGTGTAACTTTATAGTAGTATAAGTATTTAAGACAACAGTCCTTGCATATTTTTATTTATTTATTGAACTTCATATACATGAGAATGTATATAGGCGGACTTAATGCCAGAAGCATTCTCTACCAGTCAACCTTTGGACGATGCAGAGATGAAATGAAGTAGGTGTAAGTTATAGAATAGAGAGAACTAAAGAGAGGAAAAAAATTATAAAAAAATGTAAATCTGTATATAGATACAATATTTCAATACGCATACATACAATAATAAATACATACACGTACATACAATACATACATTTATATTTATTTAAATATATTAATAACTTAAATATTAAATATACATAAAAATAATAGTCTGTTATTGAGATGATTCTGCCATTTTGTTAAGGATATGTTCCTTCGCTTTCATTTTAAAAATGTATCGACTTTTAGACGCTCTGATGCATATCTACAGCAGCAGAGTTGTTCATAATTTCTGACAGCACTATCTTAAACACTATTTCTAACAATTAGACATCTATTCACCCCTCTACACTATTGTTATATTTTTACTAAATATGTACAAATACACTTATGTATACCATATATTTGTATATATATGTTTTAATCTTTCTTACGTTTAAGATTTAAGAATTTTCAGTCGTTCATTTCATACATTAATTTCATTCCTTCTATTTGTATATTCTATCTACCATTCCGTGTCACCTCGTGGGTGTGAAATGTTATCTGTATATATATTTTACAGTACGGTGAATATAAACGCAAACTCCTTTCTATATCAGATATGATGAATCTTCTTGGTCGATTTCGACTTCAATGATAACTATAGCAGTTAATAGCGAAGATGTCATCCACACAGAATATGTTATATAATAAACAAGCTTGCCCAGTAGATGATGTTCTGCCCTTTCCGCTAGGTGGCGCGCCGAGTAAGAAAAATAAAATTTATTAATTTAATAAAGAAACTTATTGTGGATTTTAGTAATTTTGGTCCATAAATATAAAATTAGTTATTAACTCGACCACAGAGCTAAGTAACACGATCTCTAATAGACTCTCTCAAGATTTTTATCCTTAAAGATATATATATAAATATAAGCTCTCATGGCGATATACCCAATATTGGGATGGTCAAAGATATTGAGAGTAAGTAAAATAGCAGCTTGTAAATGCCCACAGCTGGGCAAAGGCCTACTTCTCAAATATCTGAGAAGCCGGGAAGGGTCCGTTACTCTGCTCCAATGCGGGTTGGTGGACTCCACATGTCCTCGAAATAATATTTCTATTAGCACATGGTAAATTCAGCATTTAAAATGTTAGTGGGTATCGAAACCATGTTAATCGTGATCTATTAAACTAAAGCGAGCGCCCTGACAACTTGGCTCCCGCGACTCACGCTACCAAGTAAAAAAAGGTCAGTACGTGCCTTCCACATAGGGGATCGAGCTCCAGTCTCCTTATATATGGAGGGAGGCCCCCTAACTAGTAACCACTTGTCTATCGTGGATATTACGAGTTATATGTATGTATGTATATATGCATTCCTTGTTCCCAACGTGGTGGGCAGAGACAATCTTCTACCACTTGCTACGGTCCTGACATACATCTTTCGCTTCTTCCACTTTCATCAATCTTCGCATGCATGCTCGTTGGTTTAGAGTACTCTTACCTGGCTGATTTGATCGTGAAATGCTCGCCTAGGTCTTCCTCTGCCGACTCTACTATTTACACTCGCCTCATATATTTGTTTCGTCAACCTACTTTTATTCATCCTCTCCACATGTCCAAACCAGCTCAGCATCCCTTTCTGAATTTACGAATTATATAGTGCTACTATTACGTGTACTTATGCAATTGGAGAGGAGTCATTAAGTATTACAGACACAAGAAGAACAATAGAAGAAAATTTACCGTCTTAAAGGAAACTTTTCTAGTCCTTATCTTGTTTAATATTTTCTTTATGCAATAAAATTAAATAAAAATATACCTCCTTTAGTTTGAACAGATGGTTATTTTAATAATACTAAGCGTCTAAATGTTGAACAAAATTGCGAAATACAATAATTACTCAAACTGTTGCCGTTAAAGCTTTAGACTCATAAGTGGCAGAGGAAAACTACTGTACCCAGTCGAGGTAGCGAAGTGAAACTTATAAGAGTACTTATCAACTGAGACCGTCTGCACGAACAAATTCAAGAGTTCCGTTTTAGTCTGGCAAGTCTAAATTATTGAAATATATCTTTACACTCGAAAACTCCTGTTACCTCCTGTACGGGGCGTTATTAAACGAAGTATTTCCTGTAGTACCGTCTGTCTGGTTGTGCGCTTCTGAACATGTTATGACAGGCTTCTATACAGTAGATCTTAGATATTATTTATCCATAACGCGAACCCCAATTCGTTCCTAATTATTCCGAAAATACTCAAAGTTAGAAAGCCAATATATTCAGTAATTTTTGTTTTAGACTATCTACTGTCTATGTGCCGAGAGTCGAAATTTGTGGGTAGCTCTGTGTTAGTACTGATACCTACGTTATTCTTATGATACACGAAGACATCAATACCGTGCCGGTGAGCAAATGAGCTGTACAAACTAAAACCCAATAAGAGTAAAATTATGATTCTCTCCGTTGGTTATCTCTGGACCGGCACCGACACTTATGATGTTTGTCTATAACTTACGCTTGAGCCCGTTAAATTCTGATGAAATTCCCACCAGTAATCGGATGTCAGTTGTCTGAAGTCGAAATAGGCCAACACACATCTCGCAGATCTAACAGCTGTAAGGTTCTCGGAAGCAACATCGTACAGGCAAGTGAAGGACGACCCCCCATAAGATGGAGTGACGCCCTGCACAGTTTTAAGGACCGACCTCTGTGGCAATATTTCGAGGAGACCTATGTTCTTTAGTAAACTTATGACAGGCTTTGCAGATTTTAACTTTTGAGAATAAGGGACAAACATTCTAGCGGTTCAAGTAATTACTGTCGTCTAAGCAAATCTGTAACATCAGATGAGCTGCAGATGCTTTGCCTGCCTTTAAGGATGTTTGAGAGATAGGAGAATGAATGAGGAGGGAGGATAGGGAGTGGGTCTTCGCTTGCCTCACTCACTGAACCAAACGCAAAAGCACAAGACGCCACGCTGGTATTCTGCAATCGCGGTACCGTACGTGGAATAGCCGGCCTTTTTTGCGTAGCAGCAATAGCCGCCGCTTGGCTCTACCACATACAATGTGATGATGTTGAGTCGGTGGTCAGTAGCGCGTTTGTTCACCGGAAGGATTATATTATTGAACTGGGATGACATACAAGCTCACACTCCATCTGATAGCAATTGACTACTGCATTCAATGGACGGTAAACAACTTCGATCAGAAGAATGTTACAGATGCATTGTCACTCCAGAAGACAAAGCTGGAATGTTTCACGGTCTGTAATTATACTGGATCTTTATACTATTTAAATCGAAACACAACAAAGTGGTGGAAATGCTGATTGACGGCAAAAATGGGTAAGAGAGTGGTTATTAAGCGTGGTAGGGCCAAGCGGCGGCTTTAGCTGCTGCTCGAATGGGCCGGCTCGACCGGATTGGTACCACAGCCTCGCAGAATACCGGCGTGAAGTAGAGGCATCTTGTGCTTTTGCGTTTCGTTCGGTGAGTGAGGTAACCGGAGGCCCTCACCCCCTTCCTATTTCCCTCCCCTTCCTCCCATCTCCCAAATCTCCTTAAAGACCGGCAACGCACCTGCAGCATCTATGGTGTTGCAGATGTATGTGGGCGACGGTAATCACTTACCATCAGGTGAACCGCTTGCCCGTTTGCCGTCTCTTCCATAAAAGAAAAATAAGTACCCAGGCGACTTCTAGGCAGAGTTTACCACCTTTTAAATATCGTACGGAATTTTCACACTGCTATTTTACCACTTACAGTGATGAGAAAATTCACACTGCTACAGTACTCAGTTTTTAATTAACTTTAAAAAGCATTAATTTAAAATTTACTATCGTAGTCACGTTGAATAAAAGTTTGAAATTAGTTAACGCGGTATGAAGAGCAAGTTTCCACTTTGCACGGACAGTATCAGTTGTGCGATGTTAGACCAATCGAGCCCGGTGAGATTAAACACAAGTTACGTTGATAAAAAGTAGTCGTGGAAAATAACACTTTTAATCATTTAGATTTATTTTATATAATTATGTGTACAATCATACAATGTAATAACTCTTCAAAAATAGAATTAGGAAATAGACATCGAATCTTTCAAACTTGCTGTAGAGGATATGGTTTTTGTTGCGGATAGGGAACATTTTTGATTATCACATAGTACACCCACTTATCATAGATATCATACAAGTAACAATGTAATTCTGAATCCCCTCATTTGTGTGCCAATTCAACAAACTAAGGCAAGTTTCGACGCGTGTTTATTGTAGCCCTACAGTAAGTTCATTCAGTCGGTACGAAACTACTTTTCGAACTTCTTTATTTTCCCAATTCGTATGATTACTGCTAACCCTGACATAGTCTGTGATGAATTTGGTTGCACGAGTAGCTTTGAGTTTGTCGTATCGACTTCACATCTCCGGTCAACCTAATCATGTGTTTATTTGAGAAAGCGGGGGCATATCTTATCGAATGTGTAGCGTTTGTTTTTACAACGGAAGTCATATTTTATTATTTAACGATAATTACTTTTTCCTATTCGTAGACACAGCGATATCAGAGCGATAAAAAAAACCTCGTGAAAACGAATCAATAACTGAGTTTTTAGTTTTTAATAAGGAATAATAACTCGAACAAAAATTGCTTTTTAAAAGCTATGATAAAAGCTCTCAACTTTAATTTGAATTAGGAATTCCAAATCGACTGCAAGATATGCTTCATTAACTTCAAAGTAGACGTAATAACATTTTTAAGGTACATTATTCATCTATTCTGAAGCAAAAGGGTAGAGTCGCTAACGGACATCATGATTATAATTGTGCAGTGTGGTGATGGAATGCATGACGGAATCTGCCACCCATCTGCTCCTGAGGATCCATCCTATGGATGACGTAAAAATCGACCGTAGGAAGTCTAAAGTGCGTGGTGTCTGGTTGTTGTCTTGGCCAACCCGCTTTCCAAACGTTGCGATTACAGCAAATCCTTGAAAGGGAGAGGTTTATTTTCAACAGTGGATCAACAACAACTTACAGACTGTTAAAGACGAAGACATTATATATGGAAGTAAGTATTAAATATTGTACGATCATAAAACCAGTATAAATGTGTGTGTAACCTTTTAATACAGGAAATATTGTTTTTTTTAATCTGTAGCTAATAAACCATTGGCATCGTGTTTCTGTTACTTATCGCTACAAGTAAAGTGCACAATTCCAAGAATAGAATCGATTTTAGAACATAATAACTAGTGCCGGAATTAATTCGCCGATTCTAATATATCCAATTCTCTTTTTCATTACTATCTACTACTTCTAATTTAATTTTGTTACCGAAACTATGTTGGTTAAAGTTTGAAATTAGTTAACGCGGTACGAATACTCAGGCACATATTGCTTCTGGTTTGTGTATACGTGTGTGACAATTCACATCAGTTTGGATAAACGCATTAAGCAACGCGTGCGATGGCGTAACGTACTAAGAAAGTATAGATACCTGCCCACCCAATCTCGTGATTGACGGAATAAACGTTTTCACAGCCTAACTGCTGAACCGAACATAACCCCCCAATAAGTAATCCCATGTCACTTATTATGCCGTAAAGCCGTAGGAAAATTTTCCACGCGGACAAAGTCTCGAGAGGAAGCTAGTATATAACATATTTATTTAGAACAGTAACGGACATCACGGTCTAAGAAGAAAGGTTCTCGTTACTTTTTGTTTTAATAACAACATGTGACTGAAATCAAACCAGGTGTTAAGTGGTATTACAGCCTAATATATACAGCCTAGATTGAGTCCACAGCTGAAATTATGCATCTACAAGAGAGCGCCATCAGAAACCGGCTCATATCTCTTGGACATTTGCCCAAACTCACCACACTGTGTTCGCCAAGCGTGGCGAATTTCCTCAACAAGATCGCGTGGCATAGTGTCACAGCTGGCTTCGGCTGGGGTCCTGGGCTCGGATCCCAGCCGAAGACAACTGTGTTGCACTAACACACAAATTCTTGTATTTTTGTTTGTGTTGCGTTGTGTGCCGTGTAGATAGACTGCATCTGACTCTTACGCTCTCGAAATTGACGTGAAAATTATGATGATTTATATTCTTATCTTTCATTATATTCTTCCTCGCAACTCAATGACTTACTCAAACTTCTATTTTAAATGTGACGACAAGCGGAAGGAATTAGCATATGTTGTTTGTGTTATTTCCGCTACATTGATTTCCTTGTAGGAAAATGTAAGGTTAATAAACAAACAACGATAAACACGGAGTAAGTTTTTTTTATATTCTATTTGTTTTTTTCATTGGGCGGTTGTGTGTATGTTACATTGGCCTAAAAACTATAATACACCATTGAAAAAAAAACAATATCCATCATACTCAAGAGACATAGTGTCTACTTTGCTATTACATTTATCAAATATTTATACATACGTGTCATAACATGTAATGTATATGTATACCACAGAGAAAAAATACCACTTGATATAAATAGTTGCTTATACTGGCTGCAAAGGGTTCTGTCACGATCATATAGGTAACGTTTCCCGATATATTTTCCTTTGATCGTTCACGTCAAGGACACGTTTGTTAAAATAAACCCTATGAAACGTTGTTTTTATATCCATTTAAGTCTGCTTGTTTATTATTATAATTTATATATTAGAGGTTATGAAATTTTATCACCTTTTTCTTCTATTTTATTTAGTCGAAGTATTTAACCAACTTGAGGGATGATCATTTAAGCCTTTGCTATAGAACTCTGGGGATCTGGGCTCTAAAAAGTCCATAATAATTAATCTCTATTTGTTCCAAACAGAAAAGGTAGAATTTTTGTTAAACTTGGGGGTTTTGCACCGCTTCCGGAGAACCACAATTTTTGCCTTGCAATAATTTGTCCGAATAGCGGAAAAAATGGTAATCTGTTGGGGCTAGGTCTGGCGTGTACGGGGAATGACGTATGGGCTCTAACTGCTGGTCTTGTAATATTAAAACTATTGGACGAGCAGTATAAGGTATTGTTATCATGGAGCAACATTGGTGATGTTCGTTTTACGATTTGAGGTTGTTTCTCCGAGAGTTTCGCTATCATTGTTCGAGGTTCTTCATAATAGACCTCTACAGTTATTAATACAGCAGATATTAAAAAAGGTATAGTGAATTTATAGCTATATACCATGAAGTTATCATTCGTTTTCTATGGGTGAGCTTCGCTTCACGGCATTGTTCCGGTATTAGATCAGCGTTCAGCCATAGTTTGCGATTGTCATTAATAATCCACTTTTAATCACACGTCACAATTCTGGCGAAAATCGCTCAACATTTGTCAACCTACTCATCAAAGCAAGACAAGCTTCAACGCGCGCTCCTCTATGCGCTTCGTTTAATTCACGAGACACCTATTTCTCGATTTATTTTAATTTGATTTACATTTTGCTGAAAATTGTGCAGATAGATGTGTTAAATTTCAAAACGTAAAATGGAACTCGAAAACGTAACAAAGCAAAAGTTCCGTGCACACGTGCCGTCGTCTCTTGCAGCCTGCGCAGGCAAATGAACAACTTCGTGTATTTCATTTTAAATAGAGAGAGATTAAATGGCGTCTGTGTTTTCTTTTGAACATTTAAATTTCTTTATACTGATTTTCAGTGTAGAACTTAAGCATAGGCCCGCGAAGCCCGGACCCAGGACGACAAAAATTGAGGGAGCGGTAAATTATATTAAGAGGTATATTTTTTGTTATTTAGTATTAGTATATTTAGTAACAAAAAAGTGCTTTGAAAGTGATTCAACGTTATAGAGCTATGCAGTGGCTTTTGCTGCTACTCGAATGGGCCGGCTCGACCTCGCAGAATATCGGCACTAAAATATCGAAATTACGAAATATTTAATTACAGGTACAGAATCGAAATAATAACGTATTTTTTTTACAATTCTTTTTGGTGCATGGAACTAGAAACAAATAACGAGGTTTAAAAAGTAGACAAACATTTTAAAATTCTCTATATAATAAAATGATACGGCACCCAGGAAAGCATTGGATCATTTACAAATGCTTGCAATAAATGTTAGATCAGGGTCGTAACTAATTATTATAATTATTTTATGTACTAAAGGATGTCCCCAGCTTCGCTCGCATGGTCACTAAATACTTTGTCCCCAGAGAACGTTTAATTAACATTTTTTTTATAAGTCCAATATTAGTATATAGCCAAGTATAATCTAGTCAAAAACTGTTTCCTATTCTATGACATAACCTACATATGCTCCTCATTTTGTTCATATCTTTTCAGTCTTTTAAGAGTGCAGATTTTAAGAATCGGATTAAATTCAATCGGCGCGTGTTGCTAGTGACGACTTCCGGAACCGAGACGTGGTCTTTCACTGCAGGTTGTAGAAGGAAGCTCAACGTTGCTCAGAGGGCTGTAGAATTTTTAATAGCAAGGGATGTTTATCTATGTGTATGTGTAGATATGTATGCTTATACAATTATATATATTTTAATTATGCAGAACATTTCTCAATTTGCCTTTTCATATCTATATTATTTTAAAGTAGATGCACCTATCACCACATTTTTTCACGCCCTGGGTTGACTGTTAGAGAATGCCAAAAGGCATTAAGTCCGCCTTTTGTAATCCTTTTGATGTAGACAATAAAGTATAAATAAATAAATAAATGTTTATTTGGTTACTAGCGAATTTTCTCGGTTTCGCCCATGTGCATTAAATATTGCCCCAAGGGAATCCGTGATAAAAAAAATTCTCGAAGTTCAGACCTTTTAGTTTCAACTATGTAACCAAAATCCGTTGCTAAATCCAAATCAGAAAACAAGTAAAAACAATAGCTATTCTCCACTCTATGGTAATACCAATACAAAATACCAATGTTGTCCGAGATATGCATTTTAATGGACCATAAACTATAATTTAACTTTCACATTGAACAATTGGTCACTGAGACCTTTAAATGGGTAGGATTTATTCGTAAGAAACACTAAGACTTACAAAAAATGATCTACAAATATCTAGCTAAACACCTACCATCGTATCGAGACCGTCTAAACCACTTTAACTTGTATAGTCCTAAATAACGAAGGGCTATACTTAATCTTGTTTTTCTGTTCGAGTTAGTGAACAAAGACTTTGACCAGAATTATAACAGAAAATCAGTTTGAATGCGCCGATTCAACACCTAGGCTAACAAAATATTTTCCTGTCCTGATTAGCTTAACAAAAAGTAATTTAGGCATTCGCTCAACGTCATTCAACGTCGAAAGTAATTCCATTTACAAAGAAATAGATCTCTATGTATTTAGTAAAGGCATCTATACGTTTCAAAAGAGCTATATTTTGACTCTTTTCATCGTAGTAATATAATGTAATATAATAATTATATTATTATATTACATTATAACAGTTAACCGATCCAAGAATAGTAACAAAAAAACAATTATCAATATTACGTCGGAAGAAGTAAACCAGTGATGGCCACACTAGACAAGCCTGTATTAACAGTGGCAGGGGCAACAAGCATGACCTAATAATTAACCGTCTCCTAATTCCTTTTTATCTTCGTTTTTTTTTTTTTTATAGAAGAAGGGGGCAAACGAGCGTGCGGCTCACCTGATGGTAAGTGATCACCGACGCCCACGAACATCCACAACACCAGAGGAGCTACAGATGCGCTGCCGGCCTTTAAGGAAGGAATAAGCTCTTTTCTTGAAGGTCCCTAAGTCGTAACTGTTCGGAAATACTGCTGGCGACAGCTGATTCCACAAAATCGAAGTGCGTGGCAGAAAACTTCGATTAAAACGCACTGTGGTGGAATGCCAACCATCTAGGTGGTATCGATGGAACTTCGAATTCTGTCGCGATGTACGATGGTGAAACTCAGCAGCTGGGATCAATCCGAAAAGTTCCTCAGAACATTCCCCGTGGAAAATTTTGTAAAAAATGCAAAGAGAAGCAACATCTCTTCGCAAGGCCAAAGGATCGAGCCGATCAGAGAGAGCTTGGTCGCCGACAATTCGAGCCGCTCGACGTTGGATGCGGTCAAATGGAAGGAGTTGGTACTGGGGTGCCCCTGCCCAGAGATGAGAACAGTATTCCATGTGGGGCCGAACTTGCGCCTTATAAAGTTGCAAACGGTGGACCGGCATGAAATAGTGTCCCGCTCTACAGAGCACACCAAGCTTTTTAGAGGCCAATTTGGCCTTTCCCTCCAGGTGACCACGGAACTGAACATCGCTTGATATGTCAACGCCAAGGATTCTGATACTGGCTGAGCCAATAAGGGGAATGTTCTCAAAAAGGGGAGAAACGACAAAAAAAGTGTGATATAATATAAGTATTTAGTATATTTATGTATTACAATAAGCTCGTTCACAAAGCACGCCAGTTAACCTATAGATAACTATAGTTTACCTCGGCGACAACATTTAATTTTAATCCCTAGTTAGATATTGTGTAATCTGACGTGCAATTTGTGTGTTATTGGTTATCCTAAATAAAAAAAACACACCAACTTTCACAACTATTATACTATATTAGAAAGACTACTATTCACAAATAGTTTACACTTTTTGTCTAATTCAAACTGTCACAAAGATTCCACCAAGAAACATAATAAATGTACCTGCCTCTTGTATTAAATAACAAAATACTGCGATTTCAGAACAGAGAATGGCCGCTGAAAACTTACAAAGAGAACCATTCAAGTACTACTCCAGCTGCAGCGTTTTCAACCGGTTTTACAAAATTATAAAGAAGTTATTAAATTGTTGAAATGGACTTATCTAAAGAGTTTCTTTTTATAATATAGCCAAGAAATATGTAAAAGAATTCGTAGTTTACTGAAACACATAAAGGATACAAACTTTTATAGATGAGATAGTTTAATTTTTTATGTTCTTAAAAAATACTTGTAATTTTATTCAAGTAACAATACTAATATTCCTGTTAACGCTCCAACTAAGCATTATAGCTTGTATCTGGAATAGTTAACGACAATAGTCGAACGGCGGACTCGAACCTGCGCCGCAATGCTTCGCAGTTCGCCCTTTATCCCGTTAGGCTATTGGCGCTTCATATTATTCATAATTATTTAGTTTGTATACGAAATAATAAACATAATCTTCGATATCTACACCTGATACAATATCGACATTATTTATAAATATAGTAAGACGAAGAATTTAGTTTAATTCATTAAAAGATCTTAAAAAAGCTAATATCTTAAGGATGGAAATAAGTTTTCAACATAAACGATGAATTACCAATATTGCGTTGCGTAGAGTTATATTAAATGGCGCATTACTGTAAAAAATCTCGTAGATCCGTAAAGATTCATAACAAAATTTATTACACGATAAAAGAAACGTTAACGCAACTGTTATAGTCAATAATTTTATATTTTAACGACGTCTCATAAAAAGGTGTTTAGGTGGAAGAGAAAATGAAATATAGGAATTTTATATGCTATGATCCTCTTACGTAACTTCATTACTTGACTTTTTTTAGCAATTACTTTTCTCCTAGAGCAGCTACATTCGGAGGGGTATATTATAATGCGACATATTATACGTGATTCAGAAGACGGCGTTTTCGTACTCAAAAAATAAATAAAAGTAATAATAGAAAAGTTTTTCGCATTTTGTCATAACGTGCATAGATTCTGAAACATACATATAAAATTCCATGTATTTGTGTCATCTTCCTCTTTAATAATTGAACAATTATTTTTTTCGCGCTTTTGTTTATCGATTGAAGTCTTTACCTCGTTCCAGGCAAAAAAAACACTCGGGAGTTTTATGTAAATGCATATAAAGACATATAGACATAGACATAAAGACATTTATTCCTAAACTTACATCTACACACAGTACATGATACATGATATGGTGATACATAATAATTAAAAAAAATATGAATATGGAAGAGAAAAAAAAACGAAATAAAAATAAATAAATTGTGCTATAAAAAATAAAGATATATTAGCGCTATAACAGAATCAGCCCCACCTTATGTACAAAAGTCACAACAGACACTCGAAAACCTAATAGTCTCCGGCAAATATAAATATGTCTAAATGCCAGACCCACTCTTACTCCTGCTACACCTAGTAGTAGGCCACCAGCCTATTTTAATCCACTGCTGAACCTATGACTCATCAAGTAAAACAAAAGCGAAAGCCGTCATATTTCTTGAATGGTTTTCCCATACTCACCACGCTGGACAAGAGGAATGGTATGCATTAGCAGCCAAATACGATGACACGAATCAAATCCAGTTATTAGAACTGGTATGTGTACCCAGTGTGGGTGCACTTACACAAGCGATGCTGCCCCCCTTCACCAGTCCTTGAGATTTGGATTTAGCTAATTTGGATGGATTTTTCGTCATCATTCGATCCTCAAGATGGAGTGACGACCTGCGCAGTGTTGCAGGAAGTCGATGGATGCAGGTGGCTCCGAAACGAGCTTCGTCGCAATCTTTGGGCGAGGCCTATGTTCAGCAGTGAACTTGTGATAGGCTGAAATTATGATTATATTATGATGATGATGCTTCGATCCTCACTAAAAAAAGCCAGAGCCTCGTTTGTTGGTCAACAGGGTGCAGGTGATTTTGTCATTTTATATCAGAATATAAATTCGTGCTGAGAACACGTTGTTCTTTTAAACCGTTCCGTAATTAAATTGATGATGTCCATTGATGTTTCTTTCTCTCCGTATCAACCTGAAACTCTACCTCTCTCTTTTCATTTCATTAATATCACATGTTAAACTCAAAATAACGTTAACGGTATAAGCTAAATTGGCTTTCTAGAGATGATGTAGTAAACTGTCTTGCTAGAAGCAAATGAAAGGATTACGTGCGTTAAATTTATGTTAAATATTAATTGAAATTCAGGCTAAGTTTGAACCTGAGATGATACTCAAACGTTAACGTTTATTCAATACCAAGTTAAGAAGAAATTATTAACAATTAATTAACAGAATGCCTTGTATTAAATATTAAACTTGTTTAAAGTTTAATATTTATTATTTGCGTAACTGCCTATTTATATATTTATTTATTTTTGAGAATACATACAGACAAACAACATGCAGAAATATCAATGTAGCTGATATAAGTTGCTAATTACAAGTCTCCGGTTATAACTAACCTTAACACCTATTAGAATTTGTAGACATTTCGTTATTAGTAAAGATAATTTTAGTTATAAAAAAGCAACCACAACATATACAACCATAGACACAAACATAGAGATTGCAGGGCCCTCCCGGTTCCA
Organism: Bhutanitis thaidina; assembly: GCA_029286595.1. Lineage (NCBI taxonomy): Eukaryota > Metazoa > Arthropoda > Insecta > Lepidoptera > Papilionidae > Bhutanitis > Bhutanitis thaidina. The sequence continues at coordinate 15,365,711 of JAGSMS010000022.1, read as the reverse complement.
AAATCCTTTCAGATATTTGAAGAAGGAGGCCTTTGCCCTGCATTGGACACTGATATGCTGCTACTTACCGCAAGAAATGATACTTTTTACTTCGTCCTATATAATGCCCTGAACATAACTGCACCTTAAAATCCAGATGACAGCGATAACATAAAATTAATGTCTTTGCTTTATATATACTTTATACGTATAAAGCAAAGACTATAAATACTATAACTAACTATAAATTGCTTAAATTTCATAATAATCGAGATGATCTGGGTCATAACCACCGGCATCAGGATTATAACTCAAAAAAGCGTGGAGGACTCTACTCAGCCCAAAACCCTCTAATCACACAGTGAAAATGGAAGTGAACCTTTTTTTTTAATTAAATTGGGTCAAACGAGCCCTCAGTCCATCTGAATGTCAGTCCATGTGAAGAGGCTACTGAAGACCCGGGACACAGGTAAAAAACTTGGATCGAAGAAGGACACAGATGCGTTGTCACCTAAGTGGTAATGCCTCTCGCCTTTAATTTAACTGGCTCTCTTTATCTTTCAAACCGGAACACAACAGTGGGTCCACTGCTGATAGTAGCAGAAATAGATAAGAGCGTTTGGTACCAACCCTAACGACTACTAGGCAAGTCTAAAATAAAGTAAAGTTGCAGCCTATAAGTGCCCACCGCTGGGCAAAGGCCTCCTTCTCAAATACGAGTATCAGAGAGGGATACCAGTGTAGGTTGGCGGGCTTCACATATCCACGAAATAATGTATACATTTTTCTCAGACATGCAGGTTTCCTCACGATGTTTTCCTTCACCGCTGAGCACGTGGTAAATACAGCACTTAAAATTGCTATCAACAATTTTAGTGGTGCCGGCACCGGGGATCGAACTCAGGTCACTCGCGCTCTATGAAACGAAAGTGAGCATCTTGACCACTAGGTTACCACGGCTCTAGGCAAGTCCACCGTCTACTAATTTATGAACTGCTTAATTACTCTTGAAACCAGTGTTACAGTGTCTTGCGAAGATTGCCGATAAGAAACACCGGAACGAAACTGGTCACTAATCACCTAATAAATCGTACTTGTTCTAATTGAATTTTGATTGTAAGGCTTCTGTAAGATCAGGAGCCATAGCAAACAATGTATAAACGTTAGAGGTCGATGTTTTGAGTAAATTTATTTGTAGATGTTTAGTTTCCGATTCCTGCACAACGCGAGTTTTAAATTTTGTTTTTTTCAAGCAACAATAACTCAGAAAACAATGGGATACTTGCAAGAATATTTTCTACCAAATCTTCTGGTCGCAAGAACCTCGGACAATGAGCTGAGTGACCGCGTGTAGGTGACATTCGAAGGTGAATTATTGTGTATAACACACCAAATCACTGGGTAAAATAACTAGGTGATTTGTTGTGAAATTGGAAATTCGTATTCGTTACAGTCGCCGAGCAATGTAACAAGAAAATTAAACTTACAAAAGGCTTTTCCGAAGACGTTTATTCCATCCGTAATAATGACATAGATTAATAACGCGACCTAAATAATTTATTTAGCAGCAGTTATTTTAGCAGTTGTAGCAGTTATTTGCAGGCCGTAGTTGCCAAGTGGCCAGGGAGCTCGTTTATATTTATAGTAAGATCCATAACGGCGCCACTAATATTATGAATAGTACTTAAATTACCACTTTACTAAAACTTTGCACGGTGGTGAAAGAAAACATCACGAGGAAACCTGCGTGTATTAGAAATATTAAAAAAAAATTTGGGGGACATTTAAAGTTCACCAACTCCCATTGGAGCTGCGTGGTGGTTTTTGGCTCCACATTTACAGCCGCTGCTTGACTTTTTCCTAAAATTACATATAAATACTTGGTCCGTGGAAGAACCGAACCTGCTACCTATGCCACTTCAGCCTATTGCTTAGCCGCTATGCCGTCCGAGCCGACCACAGTTTTACGTGGTATACGAGTATGTGCAAGCCGTATTACTTGAAAATCTTGTGGTAATAAAATAGCGGAATTCCATGCAAGGGCTCTTTAATGCCGTCTGATAATAATTTTCCCGGCCTTGGAAATGGCAAATGTCACGTAATTTTAAACGTAGTAGAGCCAAGCGGCGGCTTTTGCTGCTGCTCAAATGCGCCCGCTCGACCGGGCTAGTACCAAGGTCTCACAGTGTTCCGGCGTGAAATAGGGACCTATTGTGCTTTGAGTTTCATTCAGCGAGTGCGATGACCGGGGGCTCACTCAACCTCCCCTCTTTCTACTTTGTCTAATAAATTCCTTCAGGAGTCGCACGCGAAAGCGCATCATGAAGCTGTAAATGTGAAAAGCATTCAAACGTCAGACCATGCGCTGTATTTACAGTTATTGAAAAAGACTGCTTTACCGGAAATTGGAGTGAGTTGAAATGGTCGATCCAACGCTATTATTGGAATCCGTAGAATCAAAACTGTTTTCCATTCCTTCTTTTTCCGCCCGGACGGAATTGTACATTCAATCAAAAAGGTTTTTAATAATAATGAAATAAGGAGGATTAAGATTTCGTAATAATACTGGTATAATACGCGACGCCTGTTTATTTTTTTTTTTTTTTAAAAACGTTACTTTCCGCTGTACGAATTTCTCCCGTGTCGCGGAGGCAGTTTACATACACGAATTGCACATGGACAAACACCCAGACCGGGAACTATTATTTGTAGTCCATACAAATACTAGTCTCATGCGGGAATCGAACCTGCGACCCACAGCACCGCAGCTAAACGCTTAGCCACTACGCCACCGAGCCGTCATAATTTTGTGCGCAAAATTTTTAATTGAGTGATTTTCGAGGAAAATATAATCTATTATTGTTGTTGTCTTGTTGTATGTATAAAGATACATAAAAATTCAGCCTGCGTATGTTTGTGCTCGCAAAACTAAAAAGGTAGGTGGATAATTGAACTCAAACTTATAGGTAGTGTGAGACTCATTATTAGCGTTACTCATTTTAAGCGTGGTAGAGCCAAGCAGCGACTTCAGCTGCTGCTCGAATGGGCCGGCTCGGCCAGATTGGTACCACGGCCTCGCAGAATACCGGCGTGAAGTAGAGGCATCTTGTGCTTCTGCGTTTCGTTCGGTGAGTGAGGTAACCGGAGGCCCACTCCCCCTCCCTTTTCCCCTCCCCTTCCCTCCCATCTCCCAAATATCCTTAAAGACAGGCAACGCACCTGCAGCATTTATGGTGTTGCAGACGTATGTGGGCGACGGTAATCACTTACCATCAGGTGAACCGAGTGCTCGTTTGCCGTCTTTTCCATAAAAAAAAGAGAACTTTTTATACGTTGTAGAGCCAAGCGGCGGCTTTTGCTGTTGCTCGAATGGGCCGGCTCGACCGGAGTAGTGCCACGTTCTCGCAGAATACCGGCGTTTCATTCGGTGAGTTATACCTAACTTAAGTAGTTAGCTAACTACCCTCTTAACCAAATATTTTTAAAATCCGGCAAAACATCTCCAGTACGTGGGCGTACGTAATTACTTTTCATCATGTGCGCCGCTAGCTCTTTGCCCCCTTTCCAATAGAAAAAAATTTGCCTCCTGCTGACATCAGTGGACAGTAATAAAAAAACATACATAGGGAAGTTCATCCTTCTTCTAATTAATGCGGATAGCAGACCATTTTTTAATTTTAAGAGTTTGTGATTTAGTTACATTTGAATGCTTTAACACATTTTTTAAATAGATTATATTTTATCTGTACTGTTCACCGAAATTCGAAAAAGTTCTATTTCGCTTAATTTGTAGGTAGGTAGCCTTAGCCCCGGAACGTTGTAATTCAAGTTGGCAATTGTTTACTGAACCAGAACTGTTATAACGGGTATTTTCCTATTCACGTTTACCCTTTTCTTTGATTACAAAACCGACTTCAAAAAGAGAGGTTCTCGATACGACCCGTAAGTTGTATAAATATACTTATACTATTTTTTTTACGCATAACTTCGTAACAGCATGTTGTGTTTATATAATTTGATTTTTCCGAAAGTCAAATAACCCTTATCCGCAAAGCCATATAGATATTTCACCACAATTTCCTGTGAAGATATTCCTCAATAAAATAACTGTTTCAATATTTCACATTCGTCATGGTTTCGTTTATTGGTAATCATTTATTGTTTGTTGGTCTTGGATAGACGAAAGCATATTAAAAAATACTACGGTATGATTTAATAAGGGGACGATGACACGCAAAATTTTAGTAAAATTGTCTGTGGCATGGCTGATATGGCACAGAAATAAGATTTGTTAGAGTTTTGGTGCACTATATTCTTAAACCTAGCTTTATTTTGTTAATTATATAGAATTACAAAAAGTGTCGCATACTACTTTTACAGCATGAGCTTATTTAAGTCCACTTCTGAACATAGGCCACGCTAAGGAAACGACACAATGAATGAAATTACATAGCAAATGAATATTACAGAAATATTTCAAAACAATCGAACGCATTTAAATATGATCTGTACATATAAATAATACGTAGGTCGGCTGGCCACTTTCCAGTAATGTGCTGGGAAGTATTCAGCTTCTATATCAACTATAAATATTATATCAGCCAATTTCAATCCACTGCTGCACATAGGACTCTCCAAAGAACTGCCAGCAGAAGCCGGTACATATTTATTGGAATATTTGCCTATACTCACCACGCTTGACAAGCTTTTCTTATTTACTTTAAACACCTTTATAGGATCGTGATGACGAGCTGACAGTCGATCTCAGGGAAAGTGGCTGATGCAGCCCAAGAACACCAGTAAACAACTTCCGGACTACCGGGACACGACAGTAGCACAGATGTTTGGCTGTAGAAATGGGGTGATACTTACCCAGACTACTCTTAGGCAGAGAAGGATACTACCATATCCATAAAAATAAAATAGTAAGTTTGTGAACGCAGTGCCGGTACCTTTAAAGTATTGATGCTGCACCCCATCACTATTCTGAGGGATTTGAGGTCGGTAAAATCGAATGGTTATTCCGCCATACTTCGGTCGCCAGAACCTACCCTGTTTGCTAGCACCCTACACAGGTACAGGTGCGGTCGGTATACAAGTGAGGTGGGAATTTGTAGAAAGAGATATCATTTGTGTATAAAGGTCACAGGCGTATAAAACTTCGTGCGTCCATCCTCTGAGCTACCACGGTTTATTATCTATGTAGCGCTTTAAAATAGTAGTAGCTTTAGTGAATGTAGCTATGTAGCGCTTTAACGTAGTAGTAGCTTTAGTGAATGTAGCTACGTAGCGCTTTAAAATAGTAGTAGCTTTAGTGTATGTAGCTATGTAGCGCTTTAAAATAGGAGCAGTTTCTATGTATGAGGCTATGTAGCGCTTTAAAATAGTAGTGGCTAGAGTGAATGAAGCGATGTAGCGCTTTAATATCTCCATGTGAATGAATTCCTGCATTCGATAAACGAGAACCTTTGAGAGAAACTGAAGAGAAGTAAAGCGAGCTGAATAGTAAATTTCCCAGATATATTTATCACAACTCCACATTCATACGGAGTAATGCGGAATAAGCGTACTTTATTTATGGGCACGCGTGAGTGGGGTCCTCATGTGGGGTTTATATTACTTCCGCTACATTGATTTTCGCATAAGAACACCGCTTCGGAGTTTCTACCCTGCACAGTCGGCAAAGGTTGTAAATATACCGAAAAGGGTCTGAACTGAACTATTTATGACAAATATCAAAGAATTTGTTAAGGTTTTCGGGGTTACATTGGACAGTTTATTTTATTCTTTTGCATTAATAATTATTATTATTAATAAAAATGATTGTCCACGTGTGCTCATTTCTTTCTATTCCGTTAGCTTAACCGTAGGTGGGTTAATTGATACAAAATTAACTTTTTTGTGTGTTTGTTAACTTAACCGTATTTATAATAAAAATATGCAATTTTTCGAGGATAATAGTTATATCATACAAGATTTCCCTAATTATAAAAATGCAACTAGAAATTAAGTTTAATCTTAATTAAGTCAAGGGTTTTAATTGTTAGCACACACGCCTATCAACAAATGGGATAGGCAGAGATTACTCTGCTGAAGAAGAAGAAAAAAAAGGTATAACCACTAATTCAACAATTCAACACCCGGACGGAAGTGGAAAATGAAAATCAGTAATTACCCTTATGCAGCTTTTATTTTTATTTAAATTTTACAACCACACATTTCATCGCTGTACGCACACATCCAAAAACGAGCCACACAAAGACTACAAAAGCCTCCAAGAACCTAAGCAAACCGATTAAAAGCCACAATGCAGGCGGCGGTAAATATTTGCAAGCCACATTCAAATCAGACCGAAACGTGAAGCTTTCACGAAATAAGCAGATCGTTCAGACCGCTGTGTATCATGATTGTTTGTAGGTATTGTATTATTCATGTATGATTTGTTCCCCCTTATCGTGGTATAAAACGATTTATCTTTATCTCCAAATGTAAATCTTACCTGCAGGTGTAACCTGCTGGCTAACACACAAAGCTATGGCGACTGGTGGAAAACATATGCCTCACCCAAATACCATACGGTAGTGTGTACTGGTGAGTCGTTTATTTTTTCAAATGAGTATAATATTTAGTATGGTCCCATAGGCAACTTAATATAATTACTACTAAAGCATACGCGAATATAAATCGCCCACTCCCCCTCCCCATCCCTCTCCTCTACCTCCCTCCCATCTCCCAAATGCCCTTAATATCCGGCACACGCACCTGCAGCACATCTAGTTTTGCAAATGTACGTGGGCGACGGTAATCACTTACCATCAAGTGAACCGCTTGGTCGTTTGCCGCCTTTCGCATAAAAAAAAATTGAACTAGATCTCGATGTAGAGAATTTAAATGGTATTGGTAATTTTTTTGGCTTTAATTAAATGAATAATATTTCATTATTTATTTTAATTTAAAACTCAGAATTAGAAATTCTAAATAATTTAAAATAAGGATCAAATCGGTTAAATACTAACCGAATTTCGAGAAAGACATTACAAATTAGAGTTAAAAATAAAATAACCCATAAATTATTCAAACGAGTGCCGCCTTTGTGTCGTGAGGAACACAACGTTGTAGGAACAACGAACTGTTTACGCCGAACAGGGAAAAAAAACTTATGATAATACTTTCTCCAGCGTTCTGCTTTCTGGCTGCAAATCGAACACATACATTTAAATTTGTACGTGGTAGAGCCAAGCGACGACTTTTTCTGCTGCACGAATCGGACGTCTCGATCGGAATCCCCGCGGCCTCGCACAATACCGGCCATAAGTAAAGGCATCTTGTTCTTCTGCATTTCGTTCGGTGAGCGTAGTAATGGGACGCCCGCTTCCCCTCCTCCGCACTGTCATCCTCCCTCCCATTTTCCAAAATGGGCGGCAACGTATCTGCAGCAGCCCTGGTGTTGCATATGCAAGTCGGCAACGGTATCACTTACCATCAGCCGAACCGCTTGCTCGTTTGCCGTCTTTCCCAGAAAAAAAAAAGTTCATATTTTTATTCTACTGGTCTACGAATCAGGGGACCCGAGTTCTATCTGTAGAAGGCTTCAATGAGTTATTCGAAACTTATGTACAATTTGTGTCGCTGGCCTGAACACTAAGACTGGGATAGGTTCACGTTTGACCTGACACGTTTGTCCAGATAAACTCTCGTGGAAAGTGGTTTGAAACGACTTGGATTAACACTATTGGATATATGGTCATCAGAGCTTATTAATAATACATTATAATCTTTAGTATCGTTTACTGGTATGTAAAATATATCCGATGTGCACTGAATCATTTAAATAAGTTTCGTTTTATGTCGAAAAAAAAATCTTAGCAAAAATTTATTTATTTCATCGAAATATTTACCCTCATTATCTATACATTTCTACCACCTTAGAGGAAGATCATTTATACCTTTGTGATAGGACTCTAAGGATCAGGACTATAAACTGTATGAAGGCATTGCGTACCGCATTCTGAGAACACAATATCTTTTCCTTCCAGGAAATTGTTCAAGTTGCAAGAAAATGCCACGGAGTTCTTCGCAATAGACATCTGCTGTTATCGATACGCCGGATCTCGAAAGGCTATAGTGAATTACACCACGAGGTGACCACCAAACATTTACATTTCTCGTTTTAATGCATTGTTTAGGTAACGGACCTGGGTTCAGCCGTTGCTCGTTGAATCCATTTTGATCAAACGTCACAATTTTTTAATATACGCATTTCATGTTAAATGTAGGTTCGTATGAGTTCGTCATACCTAGAGCCTAATTCCTTGATTGTATGATAAGCATCGTCTTCCACCATTACTATTAATTCATCGTTGTTTACATTAATGTCTGGTCTTACTCGCGGTTCATTCTTCGAGTCGAAGTTTCTACGATTAAAGCGATTTAAGCAAATACGCTGCGTGCGTTCGTTAGTCGTATACTCTCCTAAAGTATCCTTGATATTGCTTGCTGTATCTGCTGCGTTAGGACCGAGTCGGAGCACGTTTTCGAAAATTGAAAAATTACTCAATCGATTGAGGTCTCCGTGTTCCACTCATATACTAAAAGTAAAAACAATTGAAAGTCAAACAATAGAAGTTCGAACGTTGGATGAGTGAAATAACGGAGCCCCTCTTCCTCCTCCCCCTGCTCCTCTCCCTGCCCATCCCCAAATATCCGTTAGAGCCGGTAACGTACCTGCAGTTTGTCTGGTATTGTAGATGTGGACGTCGGTAATCACTTACCGGTAAGCCGCTTGCTCATTTGCCCCATTTTCTATAAATCGACATAAAAATTTAAATTATGGTACCCGCCGATTGAATTTTAATTCAAAGTGGCCTCTCCTTTAAAACGTCAACTTCATACTTTAACTCCATTATTTATAAAACTATAAGACCCGAGCATACTTTAAATTATATTTTTTAATTTTGAGTATCTCTTCTTTTTGTACACAAGTCTTTACGTAAGTACATGATAGTAAATCATACATTGCACAATTTTTGTTTTTTAATTTTGTATTCAAACCCAAGACCGTTAGTCTTGGTCAGAACAGGGTTACACCGAACTCCGGGCCCACGTAATCGTTTTAAAAAAAGTAGCCCGAAGCGATTAAAACGTGAAAACAATTTCCAGCTGTTATTAAATTAATTATTTAGTGCTAACCGAAAATTTCATTCGGGACCATTCCCAGCAGGTTTATAACACGCACTTGTGGCTTTTGCTAATTTCGCTTTTCACTTAGTTAAATTCATTTTACAAAAGCGGTAAAGTGTGAGGCTTAGAAAAATAAAAACTGAAACTCTGTAAAGGCTCGGGACAACAACATTTTTGTTCAACTAACTATCCATTTCTGTGATCTACATATTAGATACGTTGAGTTTTTTTGTTTCGTTCTATCGTTCAAAGCTAAAATGGCTTTCTATTCATCAAAGGCGCAGCTCCAGAATCTTATCAGTACTTTATTCCATTTTAAACGATCCAAACTCTCCTTCATATCATAAGGATACCTTTAATTTTCTTTATTCGAGTCATAACCGAGTGCCTCGAACTTCAAACAGCCTGAAGGTTAGTGTTCCATAACATAGAACTGGTCTCTTTTCTTCTTCTTTTGCCGTACAAGCTACTCTTCTTTGGAACGCTCTCCATGATGATAGCAAGAAAGCTCTGAACATAAACTCTTTTAAAACCCTGCTCCGTCGTCACTATTTGAAGGCAAATCCCATCTGAGATTTTCCTCTGCATATTTAGTTTGTTTATGTATAGTGTATTATGTATGTAATAGTATGTATGTATGTAAGTATATTATAAGAGTTATGTATTTAATATTAATATTTAATTTACATTTATTATTATTTGATATTTGCCAACATGTTCTTCTTTCTCATCCACGGTTGACTGGTAGAGAATGTCAAAATGCCGCCCATTGTATACCTCATTTTTAGGGTCAATAAATAAATAATTACACGCAAGAAGCCGCTGCCTGCTACTTCATTTGCGTGAAAATCTGGAAATAACTGTTGCATATAACAATAAATGAGAGATACCCGGTACTGCGATCGTGAAGCCTGGAAGATTGCGATAACGGCAAAGCGTTCCGGAGAGGCTGATGTCAGTAAAAGTATTAAAAAAAAACTAACAACTCAAACAAATGTGAGAGCATATACAAACTTTATTGGGAATATAACTCGCGTCTATATTTATCTATGTGTATTTCACAGCTTTACCAGTGTGCCTATCAGTAATCCTTTGTAGACTTAACTGAGTGGCAAAGATAGTGTAATCTTGCTTGCATTTTTCTAACCAATAAGCGTATTTATTTAATACTTATATGTCCAGATGTGAATTCGTAATTCATCATAATCAACCAACCTTTTAAAATCACAATGTATAGAGTCGTTAAAGCAACAGCCGGCGTGCATTTCATATATTCGACATTTTCAGTTGGACATACCGCCTATTTCTTTTTTTCGAATCTGTGGATGGGCACAATGCCACGAGGGCGACGAAAGGGCTATGTCGCACTCCTACAGGCCTATGGTGGCATTCGACAAACACGTAATACACTACCGCAGCTCCCACCTGAAAGTTGAGAAGACAATAGTCGCCCGGTTCTCTGACTTCGATTCCATTTTCTAACGGGGTAGAGCCATGCAACGGCTTTAGCTACTGCTCGAATGGACCGGTTCGACCGGATTAGATACCACGACCTTGCAGAATACCGGCGTGAAGTAGAGGCATCTTGTGCTTCTGCGTTTCGTTCGGTGAGCGAGGTAACCGGAGCCCACTCGCCCTCCCCATTCCACTCCTTATCCTCCCCATCCCATCTCCCAAATACCCTTAAAGGCCGGCAACGCATCTGTAGCTCCTCTGGTGTTGCAGATGTATGTGGGCGACGGTAATCACTTACCGTCTTACCGTCGGGTGGTACAGGTACGTTGCCGGTCTTTAAGTGTATTTGGGAGATGTGAGCGAGGATGAAGAGGGGGATGGGGAGGGGGAGAGACCCTCCGGTTACCTCACTCACCGAACGAAACGCAGAAGCACAAGATGCCTCTACTTCAGGCCGGTATTCTGCGGGGAAGTGGTACCATCCCGGTCAAGACGGCCCATTCGAGTAGCAGCTAAAGCCACCGCTTGGCTCTACCATGTTAAAAAAAAGTTATAGCGATGTTCTACGACCTTTCGCTACCGACCACGCCCTGGATTAGCAAGGCTGAGAGCGAAAGACTGTCCCATGCTACGACCACATTTCGGCGTAGTTCTGCCCAAGATGAAAACTCCTCAAACATGTTCTCTTCTTTATCCTCGTTGCCGGCTCAGTACCTCCGTTGTCGGCTTCTTCCGGATATGTGCTGAGTGGCACAGGACCCAAACTGGTTCTTCATACGGAGCCACGGACATGCGGTGATTACTCGAACCCCGTCAAAGTTCGGTATATCAATAAAGAAAAAACTAAAAAATAAGCGAAGGTTAAAACTTCTTGTAGTTGTTATTACGTAGAGTTTTTTTTTTGATAATGCACTCGGAACATCATTTTCAATGGGACTATTATTTTAATTTGTATTAATTAACAAATTTATTTTCCAAACGAATGATATTTCTGTTTTATTTACAAAATACTTATACGTTTTATCGTTACATCCCAATTATTATAAAACATGAAACATGCATACTCTGCTATGAACAATGGAAGTTGGCACTGCGTTTGTTTTTAATTACTTGATAGTGTGTAAAGTCAAACGAATAATAAATTCGTTATCTTGTTAGTGTTGTACCGGCGGTGTTCCTTTTATCTTTGCACATAGTATAGTGTTATTTTGCGTTCGTTGGTACAGTTTCTTTAGTCACATCCGTGGCTTTGTCATTAGGCAATTTACACAACTGTGGATGTTGTGTATCTTTGAGATTTCTTTATAAAAATGACATATATATATTTCTTTTACATAATTATGTTTTGACATTAAGAAAACAAAATTAAATTAATTTGTTTTTCATGACGTAGAGGATGTTCTTAACCACGTAAACAAAAGAAATTTACTATAAATAAGCCTACTCACATGTAGGTCCACAGTGCTTAAAATAATGTGTACGTGAATAATATGCATACACATATAAACGATAAAATATGGTCTTCGTCCCTTCATGAAAAACGGTTATTAAAAAAGGAAAATGATCTACACAGATCAACATTAAAACTCAATCCGCGAAAGCATAAAAGAGACTGGCCGTCAAACGCGTACAAAAAAAAAATCTTACCTTAACCGTACGCAACGCGCCGTGCGCGGCATCTTCGGTCCAAACTTTGACGCCGTCGCGCTCGTAGTCCAGGTTCCAGCCGTCTTCCGAGGCCAGGAGCTGCTTCAACGTCTCGAAGTCCGAGTCGTCAGCCACGCGAGCTTCGCCCCGCGCCCAGCCCGCGCCTCCCATTCGCACGCGGACATCACAAGCGACTGCAAGGCGATCAAGCTCTCTACCTCGTCGCCTGATAGTCGATGTTTGCGCATGCGCGGGAAAGCCCTTCGCTTTTTGGGTTACGCGGTTTGAGTTGACAACAGAAATTGTTAAATGATAAATACGTTCGAACCACTTCTGTAGCGACTTACTGCAAAGCTCCCACACATGTTTGAGCTTTCTCGCTTTGATACATCTACATTGAAACATTTTTTTTATATTTTATTATTTAACTTTTTTTTATTATTCTTGATAATATAGTCCCTGTGTTTAGATGTTTCAAAGTTGATGGTTTTAACGTGAAAAAACATTTAGAGACAAATGTAAGTTCTTAATACGTAAATAATCTTTTGAAATATTCGTAAGGGTGCGACAGAGCTGTACGGTGCATTATAGACTCATAGTGGCACATAGGTCTGTTCACGGGCTTTAATCTGACCTTACACGGGCTTTACACGAGTTATCTGTGTTCGAATCCTGGTGCCCGCATTACTAAAGTTATCGATTGTGATTTTAAGTGCGGATTTCACCATTTTCTATGTATTGCAGGAAATCGTCTTGCACGAGGAGAACAAACGTGTGGAAATCTGCATATCTGAGAAATAACGAAAAGTATTTTGAGAGTAGACATTTGTCCTACAGTGGGATATTTATAGGCAGCTACACTGCTATTGCAAATTAGTGAATATTTAATATGGTTGAGTGTTGTTGAACAGTACAGAATCGAAATTAACAACAACGTTTCATACTAGACTCGTTTCCGCATTCAAACCCACAACGCGCTCGCCGAGTAGCTTAGTAACTCTAGAGCTTACCCTTACAAAGGCGCAGGTGCGGTTGCATCTTGGAGTGCCTCTTTCCTGAACTCAGTGAAATATACCTCGAAGACGCATTGTTAATATTAAATACAGTAACTCTTAATTTACCTTAATAGTAAGTACACTTGTAGCTACATAAATTTTGAAACCAGATTACATCTATGTATGTATGTATCTACCTATCTGTGTAAGTAAATATTTTGATATTTAAATCTTTTTACTTGTTTTATTCTGTTAGCTGTATCGCCTCTGTTATGTGTTTATCTCTGCTTAGCCTAATGGTTGGCTGGGAGAGAAGTCCGCCATGTGTACCACTTTGTGCATGAAGCTTTAATAAACATTTTTTTATTGCTATCACCATAAAGTTGTATGAGACAAGCGCCCAGTAAGTACTCTTTTAAGAAATTAGTTCGTGAGCAGTTTTTGAAAACCTCGAATGTGACATAATTTTTATTGTATGATTGCTACTGTCAAAACTACGTATGTATGGCTGTTCGTATAAGTCTATGTATATATGAAAGTATGTATATATGTAAGTGATTTAGCGCAATATATTTACAAGTATTTGTTAGTAATTTAGGATTTTTTTTTATGGTTTTCTAAGTACTTACTTGCGCCTACCTTAAAATTTCACCACACCATAGGTTGACTAACAGAGAAGGCCTAGAGGCATTAAATCCGCCTTTTGTCCCCTTCTATATAAAGAATTGCAATAAATATTAAATAAATAAAAAAAACTGTCCATTATGTTTAATTCTGAAGGAAAACCTACTGTGCACTTTCTTTAATTTATGTTAAGAACGTAAGGGAGTGCCGGGAGACTTGTGCAAAGGCGGTTTTGTACCACAGTATAAGGGAAAAGATTAACAACAGAACTGTAAAAAATACCGTGGAATCAGCCTACTTTTTGGAAAACAGGATGCTAAGATGTTGATTGAAATAGTTATGAAAGAAATTGAAAGCAGAATTTAAGACGTATAAGCTAGATTTGGAAAGGGGATGAGCTAGACCGATCAGGTCTTTTATTATACGCACGATCACAGAGCAGCTTTTGGATTCCGTATCCAAAGGGCGAAACGGAGCCTCATTAATGTCGCAAACAACATAAAGACATCTTTCACTCACAAGCCACCTGCTCGCGAGTCTTAGCGCCGAAGCTGTAAAGACCACCGGGCCAACATCCTATCGTATATCCGAACCTTTGCGGCTTCAAACGGAACGGCATCTTCAATACCGATCCCGACACAACCAGACATTCCCCCCAGGGAGCGGTAAGGTGATGAGCACCTTTTAAAATAAATAATATAATAAAATTTATTTATTTGTGTAAAAATGTACAGTAACAAGGAAAAAGATAACAATAAAATATAAACACCAACAAGCTTTGACACTACCGCGGAAGCATTTTAACTCGTAAGTGGGGCAAGGCGTGAAGCACAAAAAGAAGTAGCAACGTCTCCATGTAAATCGGTTATATTTTTAAATTATTTTTAAATTTGCCATGGGGGGTAGAGGAGGGGTGTAAAATTGACATGGCTGTCTTGATGGCAACTGACCGTCGCCCACATTTATCTGCACCACCATCAGATGATAATTTGATAAGGATATTTAGCAATGGTGGCGGGAGAGGGGAGGACAAAGTGGGAGTGGATCTCCGGTTATCTCGTCGCCCACATTTATCTGCACCACCATCAGATAATGATTTGATAAGGATATTTAGCAATGGTGGCGGGAGAGGGGAGGACAAAGTGGGAGTGGATCTCCGGTTATCTCGTCGCCCACATTTATCTGCACCACCATCAGATAATGATTTGATAAGGATATTTAGCAATGGTGGCGGGAGCGGGGAGGACAGAGTGGGAGTGGGAGTCTCTCACTCTCGCAGAAATACTTCGCTCCGGACGAGCCGGCCCATTCGAGCAGCAGCAGAAGTGCCGCTTGGCTCCTCCACGTACTTAAATCCAGTATCATCATCATAATCATGTTTGATATTTCCCTGTTAAAGAGAGGCCATTGTATATGCAGTACCACGCCACTGCTGTAGTATAGCTGCAGCACGAAAGGGTCTCTCACAGAATGCCAGCGTAAGATTCCCTAATTTGTCTGTATTCCAATCACATGATTAAACCCCTTAATTTTGAATTTCTAGAATAATCTTTTGAAGAACACAATGTAATGAATTACGGGATTGAGATGACATCACAGTATTGCACCGAAGGCGAGACGTTAATAATAATAAAACGTCTAGCTGCTAACCCCATTCCTCCCTGGCAAATACAATACTCGTACCATAAAAAGATCGTGAACTGAATTAATTTCGGACGCATATATTTTTGTGTCATCGTATGTCGTTTTGACTAAATACATTCCATTCTAATTTCATAAATCATTACAGACAACCGCGAGCTTCTGCATTCATTTCGCATGAGATTATTTGTTATTAACTTATTAAGTTAGTGAACAATGTTAATAAAAAGTAAAATAGCAGCCTATAAGTGCCCACTGCTGAGCAAAGGCCTCCTTCTCAAATACGAGTGTAAGACAGGGTTTAGGAATCGCCGAACCAAGGCATATTACATTTTAGAAAAAATACTACTCCTAATGCCCACGTGGTGCACCCAGCTACTCACAACTCCTATTTTCCATTAAAAAAAAATCTTGACTCTTAAGTAATCACTCTCACACATTCGAAGTATTTGGACATTACTCTGTAGTACATGTGTGTGCATGTTTGTTTACAAACGACACGACTCAAAAAATTTCGATTCCACGAAGTCATATCGTGAGAAATAAGACATATTTTTATTTCTTTTCTGATGCTGTTACAGAAATTGCGTTGCGTCATAGCGTATTACGGAAAAGAAAACCCTGGAACAATTAATCAACGCAGCGTGTTAATCAATTACCTGTCTACATCAGCAAAATTTCATCGGGAAGATAAATATCAAAATCGTTATGATAAATTTTATTTCTTTACTTAGGAAATGATAAATAGTCTATAAATGTTCCTCAGCTAGGCAAAGATCTCCTCTAATTTTATTAGAGTGTTTTGGAGACGTCAGAGTCCGCTACGCTGCTGTTGTTTGGTGCATTGGATGTTTTTTTTTATTATTCCTCGGACTCGCAGATTTTCGTCACCGCTCGGCTTGGTGTAAATGCATAATGACATCACCAATTTCTCTCTGAACTAGGATTCGAGAGCCGTGGTAGCCTAGTGGTTAGGGCCCTCACCTTAGTGTCATAGAGTGACCGCCAGTGACCTGGGTTCGATCCCCGGTGCCAGCACCACTAAAATTGTTAATAGAAAATTTTAGTGCTGTATTTACTACTTGCTCGGTGGTGAAGGAAAAGATCGTGAGGAAACCTGCATAACTGAGAAATAATTTCGAGGATATGTGAAGCCCGCCAACACGCACTGCGTGCAGCGTGGCGGGCACTTCCCGGCTCCTAAACCCTCTCTGATACTAGTATTTGAGAAGGAGGCCTTTGCCCAGCAGTAGGCACTTACAGGCTGTTACTTTTCTTTTTTTACTAGGATTCGAATCTAGACCAGTACTATGAATAAGTGTGAAAAGAATCTAGAATAGTACTATGAATTAATGCTAGCGTACACACTTATGATGCATTATGTTTCAAAATAATTTATTGGAAATTTGTGAATGTGATCTTTCTTTCACCGATCCGAATAGTTTCAATAAATTGATCTTTTTTCAATGAGAAAGGACTAACGGCCGGGCCTCTCCTGGCGGTACATCTGCAGATCAGGTATTGCAACACCGCTTGATTGTTTGCCGCCTTTCCTATAAAGAAAAAGCCATACCACCACCGAGATTCAGCCACCCGCTTTTCGCCATTCCGAGAGGGAGATTAGCTACCGAAGATTGCCACGACATTTTCATGACGTTTCTCTAAATCTTCCTTAAGGCACTCACGAAAAGGAAGAGGATTTCTACGTCGCCAGCGCCCGGTCAATTATTTATATGCTGAACAGTTTATCTATCGTTCCATGTGAAGAAACTCAGGTGATAACTTTACGATTTACTGTGCACGAGGGAATCCCACGGTACTGTTATCTTGGGCATGGTTTTCCACTGTTTCTTTTATTATTATACTCTAGACTACTTAACTAGATGTAAATTTAGTCAATTAAAAGATTTTGATTGAGTTTAAATTTTTTTTATAAACGTTACGTTTCATTGTATGAGTGTTGCCTGTCGCGGAGGCAGTTCAATTATTGGTAGTACATACGAATTCTTGTCCCGCCATCAAGTTTATTTATGACGACTTCAGTCCTGGAAAGACGATTTGGACGGAACGGTTGAATAACACATAAACATACTATCAATATCATTATTACTAACTTGAGGAGCACTGTGGACTGTGGACTGTGGACTGTGGACTGTGGACTGTGGACTGTGGACTGTGGACTGTGGACTGTGGACTGTGGACTGTGGACTGTGGACTGTGGACTGACAGATTGTTATCGATAATGGATATCGATAAAGTGGCGATTAACGAACTTGATTATAACAAAATTACTAAGAACTCGCGCTCTGAGGGTTACTACCAATAATTGTCCATATCCAAATGACACTACTGCATGAATAACGAATGCTAACGTAAATTAAGCTGCGTCGTAGTATTACGCCGCTAATTAAATAAAAAATATTATTTCGAGGATACGTGAAGCCCGCCAACACGCACTGCGTGCAGCGTGGCGGGCACTTCCCGGCTCCTAAACCCTCTCTGATACTAGTATTTGAGAAGGAGGCCTTTGCCCAGCAGTAGGCACTTACAGGCTGTTACTTTTCTTTTTTTACTAGGATTCGAATCTAGACCAGTACTATGAATAAGTGTGAAAAGAATCTAGAATAGTACTATGAATTAATGCTAGCGTACACACTTATGATGCATTATGTTTCAAAATAATTTATTGGAAATTTGTGAATGTGATCTTTCTTTCACCGATCCGAATAGTTTCAATAAATTGATCTTTTTTCAATGAGAAAGGACTAACGGCCGGGCCTCTCCTGGCGGTACATCTGCAGATCAGGTATTGCAACACCGCTTGATTGTTTGCCGCCTTTCCTATAAAGAAAAAGCCATACCACCACCGAGATTCAGCCACCCGCTTTTCGCCATTCCGAGAGGGAGATTAGCTACCGAAGATTGCCACGACATTTTCATGACGTTTCTCTAAATCTTCCTTAAGGCACTCACGAAAAGGAAGAGGATTTCTACGTCGCCAGCGCCCGGTCAATTATTTATATGCTGAACAGTTTATCTATCGTTCCATGTGAAGAAACTCAGGTGATAACTTTACGATTTACTGTGCACGAGGGAATCCCACGGTACTGTTATCTTGGGCATGGTTTTCCACTGTTTCTTTTATTATTATACTCTAGACTACTTAACTAGATGTAAATTTAGTCAATTAAAAGATTTTGATTGAGTTTAAATTTTTTTTATAAACGTTACGTTTCATTGTATGAGTGTTGCCTGTCGCGGAGGCAGTTCAATTATTGGTAGTACATACGAATTCTTGTCCCGCCATCAAGTTTATTTATGACGACTTCAGTCCTGGAAAGACGATTTGGACGGAACGGTTGAATAACACATAAACATACTATCAATATCATTATTACTAACTTGAGGAGCACTGTGGACTGTGGACTGTGGACTGACAGATTGTTATCGATAATGGATATCGATAAAGTGGCGATTAACGAACTTGATTATAACAAAATTACTAAGAACTCGCGCTCTGAGGGTTACTACCAATAATTGTCCATATCCAAATGACACTACTGCATGAATAACGAATGCTAACGTAAATTAAGCTGCGTCGTAGTATTACGCCGCTAATTAAATAAAAAAAATATTATTTCGAGGATACGTGAAGCCCGCCATCAGCACAGAAGCAGCGTGGCGAGCCCTTCTCGACTCCAAAACCCACACAGATATTAGAGGAAAATGCCTTTGCCCAGCAGTAGGCACTTAAAGGCTGCTACTTTAAAGCCGCCGCTTGGCTCTACCACGCTAGTTTTTATTTATGCAATATATGTACGGATAATTTTTTAGTAATTTATCTAATAACAATAAATATTAATATTATTTTAGTTCTAGGAGATTTTTTTCGTTTTCAAAATTCTAATTTTGCGCCTTCCACAAAATTTCACCACACCATAGGTTGACTGATAGTAGTCCGCCGATTAAATAAATAAATGTAATATCTTTACATATTATTCCAGAGAAATTACAAAAAAAATGTGTATATAAAGATGAGGAAGTGTAGTAGAAAACGTAGCCTTGTCTGTTATGACGGAGCGACGTATTTTAAAATGCAACAAAAGAAAATGATTTGTCAAATCAGTTACTGAAGTTCGTATATGCATGTAATAACATCATATACCTCCAGGAATCCTTGAGGTTCGTTGCGTATCGCGCAGAATGCTGTCGGGTGCCTCAGACTGCCCCGCGGTCGACGTATAAATGATGATATAAATAATACAGGAAACATATTTATTAACATCTGAATTACATCAAAATAATAATAAGAAATGATTGAATAATCAATTATTTAGAATATTGACGATTAATGCGGATTTATTAACTAAGATTTAAATTCTATTTCTTGCAGGAGCTGATATCGGGCAACGGCTTTCCCCGGCAGTGGTTCTTCCATCCGTACCATGCGTTGAAGCCGTGGCGCTGGTAGATCTTCTTGGCGCAAGTGGCGGACTTCGATATGTTATCCGTCAGCAATTCTGAAAATGCACGACTTTAATTATTTCCACTGTTGGAATTTTTTATTATTGATAGTGAGTTTTCTTTTTGAGAATCACAGCGTGAAATCCAGATAAAATACATCGTTTTTCTCATACACACGCCTGCCCCGCGTTGTGAGTGTGAGTTCGTGCGAGCGTGTGAGCAATTCTTCCAGGCATGGTATATAAAACAATGTAAAGTATTTTAGAACTCTAAACCCTCTCTGATACTAGTATTTGAGAAGGAGGCCTTTGCCCAGCAGTAGGCACTTAAAGGCTGCTACTTTAAAGCCGCCGCTTGGCTCTACCACGCTAGTTTTTATTTATGCAATATATGTACGGATAATTTTTTAGTAATTTATCTAATAACAATAAATATTAATATTATTTTAGTTCTAGGAGATTTTTTTCGTTTTCAAAATTCTAATTTTGCGCCTTCCACAAAATTTCACCACACCATAGGTTGACTGATAGTAGTCCGCCGATTAAATAAATAAATGTAATATCTTTACATATTATTCCAGAGAAATTACAAAAAAAATGTGTATATAAAGATGAGGAAGTGTAGTAGAAAACGTAGCCTTGTCTGTTATGACGGAGCGACGTATTTTAAAATGCAACAAAAGAAAATGATTTGTCAAATCAGTTACTGAAGTTCGTATATGCATGTAATAACATCATATACCTCCAGGAATCCTTGAGGTTCGTTGCGTATCGCGCAGAATGCTGTCGGGTGCCTCAGACTGCCCCGCGGTCGACGTATAAATGATGATATAAATAATACAGGAAACATATTTATTAACATCTGAATTACATCAAAATAATAATAAGAAATGATTGAATAATCAATTATTTAGAATATTGACGATTAATGCGGATTTATTAACTAAGATTTAAATTCTATTTCTTGCAGGAGCTGATATCGGGCAACGGCTTTCCCCGGCAGTGGTTCTTCCATCCGTACCATGCGTTGAAGCCGTGGCGCTGGTAGATCTTCTTGGCGCAAGTGGCGGACTTCGATATGTTATCCGTCAGCAATTCTGAAAATGCACGACTTTAATTATTTCCACTGTTGGAATTTTTTATTATTGATAGTGAGTTTTCTTTTTGAGAATCACAGCGTGAAATCCAGATAAAATACATCGTTTTTCTCATACACACGCCTGCCCCGCGTTGTGAGTGTGAGTTCGTGCGAGCGTGTGAGCAATTCTTCCAGGCATGGTATATAAAACAATGTAAAGTATTTTAGAACTCTAAAACCCTTAGAATCAGCGCCTCATGCAATATTTAAGAGAGGTCGACTGGGAATCTCTTCAATTGTGGTGTGAAATGTATTATACCTGTTACTACTAACTGTTAAGTTATCTATAATATCCAGTCATTAGAAATTAAGATACGTACGCTTGCAGGTGACGTTGCAGTCCTTGCCGGGCTGACCGGTGTTGCTGCACCAGTAGCGGTCGTTGATCTGGAACAGGCCGTAGTCCCGGGAGCCGTCCGTGTTCCTTGCGCCGACTGCGTCAGTGCGCCGTGAACTTTCTTTTTCCACTAGACACACCCCTATTGACAATATAAAACAATGCATGAACATACTTTTTTGTAAACGAACTTGTTTTTTTTTTACGTGCGCAAATCTAAAACAGTAGTCATAGCTCTACGCGGTAGAGCCAAGCGGCGCTTTTGTTGCTGCTCGAATGAGACGGCTCTACCGGGGTAGAACCACGGCCTCGCAGAATACCGGTGTAAAGTAGAAGCGTCTTGTGCTTCTGAGTTTCGTTCGGTGAGTGAGGTAGCTAGGAGGCCCACTTCCCTTTTTATTTCAATAAAGAGAAATGATTTCTCAGCATGCAGCTAATTCTCTGCCACACGGCAAAGTAGTATGATAAGGTTAGGTGAAATTATTAGTATCAAGATATGGGTACTGGAATATGAACATGACAGAACACTTAGTATTTCACACATTAGAGCATACAGTAATTCAACTTACAATCCCTCATTTTGTTCTCCGGGAACCCATGTTGTCTCAACTGCCGCACCAACTCACATCTCGATAACTGTTTGGCTTCACACTGAAGGAACAATCCTACAGCAGAGAGAAACACAATCCACTTCATTATGATGAATATACCTTAAAAACTCAATGTTTAGGTTCCTCGCTACTTCATCGACTGAGAATGTATGCTTTCAATATCCAATATGTATGCTTAAATAGGTTCTAAGTACAGAAAATCGTCATCAGTGTTGAAACTCTCTTTGCTGATTGCGCTACGGTGTACAATGTAATGTACGAGGGAATTCCTTAACGTTGCTGTCCGATTAATTGTGGTTATTGAACTGTAATTAAAAAGAAATTATTTACTTATAATTGATGATGAAATAATAAATGATTCACTGCGGCGAAACTAAAACAGTAATGTTTTGTGCATGTGAGTAAATGTTGTATATTTCTTTATACCATTTATGTTAGTTTGCTTTTTGCAACAGTTTTTACTAAAAGCAGAAACACTTTTACTATGAATTTGTGAATGCAATTATGATAAGGATTCACATTCTAAGATAACATACATTGCCACATCGAAGTCGATAACCTTAAAATTCCTAATATCTACGTCTAAATACGCAACCACTCTAATTTGTTTCAATGCTTTATTCACTTGCTAATGTTTACGTCATCTCATCCCAAAGGGAGATTAAGAATCGGTTATCGGTGATCGACCGATATCGAGAATTGGTGACAACGAAGATTTGGCAGAGAAGGTGGTAGAATTTTCACGCCGCCAACAGACGGTTTTTTAAGAGTCGACAAAAAGGTAAGCTCAAAATGTCCGAGAGATCGCCAGATAACCGTCTGTCCCAAAGTGCCAGACCGACAGTACCTTATCGTATGACCTTAGATGGATAGCAGTGCTTAAGATACTATATACCTGTTCAAGATACGAGTATATATACCCAGGCCTCTGATACTGGGATCGCCAACCCGGCTACCAAACGATGGTACTACCTTAAATACACCTCTCTAGAGAGACCTGTATTCATAAGTTAATGGTTTTTAAAGTTGCTAGAGAAAGAAAAAGAAAACAATGCAAAATCATTATAACACATGCGATATACGAATTTTTGAGGCACAGATTGGAAATGGATCGCTGGTTTTAAATAATGTTAAATCATTATTATTAATTGTGTTGAAAGTGAGAAAGATTTCATCCCCTTCCGACTCCGTTTCGTAAATTTCGTCTCCGTCAGATGCTACAATACAAACCATAGATAGGTATGCCAATCCTAGAATACCCAGACTTCAGTCTAAAGTCACTTTCTGATGATGATAAGCTTGATACTCCGTTATCTAGTATTGAACGTGACAACGAGAGTATCAACAGTATCGTAACGATTGTCCCGGATTCTCCAAGATCGCCTGCAGTCTAGTAGCCTTTTTACAGCAGTAGACTGTTTCTTCGTCATGATTATCATTATAGGCTGTTCACTACTGAACGCAGGCCTCTCCCATAAGACGGCATCGATCGACTCCCTGCAACATTGTGCAGGTCGTCACTCCTACTGTACGAGGTTGCAGCTCGAGAACATATCTTCTCCAACGGAGGTCTGTGCTGCGAGCGATGTTGCCGGCCTCGCCGCCCTGTAGATCTCTGTTTGGCACGTGTCTGCGCAGCTAAATTAACCACTTTTTGCCTCTCCGGAAGTCATGACCAGTGGCGAGCTTAGTTACCTAGTTAGTTAGTTAGAGGTTTTCCTACCGGAGATTAGTATGAGGATTACAAGACATTTCCCTCATTTGCCTCTTACTACAAAACTGCTACTCGACTCTTACTCAAAATTTGACCATGAAAGATGATATTTTTCTTTTTTAACTTAGTTAAAACGCAACTTGATCGGATTACAAAACCAAGGAAGTCCCTCGTACAATACACACAATATCGTAATCAATTGAGTTCCTTCACACGAAAAGATATGGAAACCTGTTAGTATTTAAACGCATTTCTTTAGCACATGCAGCATTCTTCTGAAGTTTTCTGATTCGAATCTAGACCAATAGTACTATGAATGAATGCTAGCGTACACACTTATTATGCATTATGTTTCAAAATAATTTATTAGAAAATTGTGAATGTGATCTTTCTTGCACCGATCTGTATAATTTCAATAAATTGATCTTTTTTCAATGAGAAAGGACTAACGGCCGGGCCTCTCCTGACGGTAAGTGATTACCTACGTACATCTGCAGATCAGGTATTGCAACACCAGAGGAGCCGCAGGTGGTTCCGGCCTTTAAGGATGGATATATGGTGGAGAGAAAGACTCCGTTTACCTCACTCA
The DNA here is from genome assembly GCA_029286595.1 of Bhutanitis thaidina. Classification (NCBI taxonomy): domain Eukaryota; kingdom Metazoa; phylum Arthropoda; class Insecta; order Lepidoptera; family Papilionidae; genus Bhutanitis; species Bhutanitis thaidina. The sequence continues at coordinate 15,341,338 of JAGSMS010000022.1, read as the reverse complement.
CCGAACGAAACGCAAAAACACAAGATGCGTCTACTTTACACAGATATTCTGCGTGGCAGTGGTACTACCCCGGTCGAACCTGAAAGCAGTTAAAGCTGCCGCTTGGCTCTACTATGTACAACAATGATGCATAATGTGAAGGACTACTTAGAGGTATCATTAAAGACTTTCTTCATGATTAATGGAAAGATTTTTAGGAATATTAATAAAATAACTATAAAATAAAACCCAAATGGATGCCCTCAGTGGGGAGAACTGGAAGGCCGCGGGTTAGGGGGAAAAAAAGGAAAGAAACCGTCGGACGATGCGTGCTGTATCAATGTTGGACCGTCTTCTGCATTTGAGCTCGGAACGATCCGTCACAGAGTTCAGCCGCCTCAGATGTCCCTTGGTGATTGACAGATGGGATTAACCCATTCGCAGAGATCGGAGTAATTTCGGTCGGCATACCCCCCATATGTCGGTCACCTTGTGTGTCAGGAAATATTTACGTAGGCTGCATACTTCTGTTGTCTTCCGCAGCAATCACCCGCTCACCTAGATGACGAAGGATCGTCTCCATTGCACTATACACTACCCGAGGTAGTCTCGTATAGCACAGTATACATTCAGCTCGAGGAGTCACTTCAGCCATGCGTGTGTCACCGAATCCAGGCGGCAGAGAGCATGACTCGATTCAAGTTAAGATGTCGAGTTCGTGCTCACACATAGTACATGTAAATGTAAATAATAATAAACACATATAAATATTAGCAGAAAAATATATTTACTTCAAACTATGGTTCTGGTTACTAAAATAAGCAAGAAACCTGTGTCTAAAAGGATAGTCTTGTTAATGTATCCGAGGACACAAACTGTTTCTCGCGACAGTGTTACGTTAAAATTACTTACCGCAACTAACATTATCTTCAGTTTAATGTCTAAGCGTCGAACTGTTAAATTCCGGAGTTAAAGCAAAACTATTTGCACAGTAAAAGGGAAATACAAGCAGTATCAAGACAGCTTGCCGTGATGCTAAAATTAAAACTCAAACAAACCTCATTCTATTATAAGTTGTGGTGATCATTTTGTAATTCTTACATGCAATAAAGATATTTTTTTTACTTTTATTATTAGCACTCGGTTGGCACACATGTAGGGATAGGCCGTGATTACGTATTTCCATTAGGCACGGCACTGTGTAGAAGTCTTATAAGTGGTAGAGCTAAGCTGCGGCTTTTGCTGCTGTTCGAATGGGCCGGCTCGACCGGGTTGGTACCACGACCTCGCATAATACCGGCGTGAAGTGGAGGCTTCTTCTGCTTCTGCGTTTCGTTCGGTGAGTGAGGTCACCGGAGGCAAACTTTCCCTCCCCGTCCCCCTCCTCATCCTCTCCTGTCATGTCCCAAATACTCTTAAAGACCGGCAACGTCCCTGCACCACTTCTGGTGTTGCAGATGTATATGGGCGACGTTAATCACTTACCATCAGGTGAACCGCTTGATTGTTTGCCGCCTTTCCTATAAAGAAAAAGCCATACCACCACCGAGATTCAGCCACCCGCTTTTCGCCATTCCGAGAGGGAGATTAGCTACCGAAGATTGCCATGACATTTTCATGACGTTTCTCTAAATCTTCCTTAAGGCACTCACGAAAAGGAAGAGGATTCCTACGTCGCCAGCCCCCGGTCAATTATTTATATACTGAACAGTTTATCTATCGTTTCATGTGAAGAAACTCAGGTGATAACTTCATGATTTACTGTGCACGAGGGAATCCCACGGTACTGTTATCTTGGTAGTATATATTGGTAGTACATACGAATTCTTGTCCCGTGCAGGAAATGAACCCGCGCCACTGAGCCATCAAGTTTATTTATAACGACTTCTGTCCTGGAAAGACGATTTGGACGGAACGGTTGAATAACACAATTAAAAAGGTCTTTTTAAATAAAAAAAAAATTTCGAGATATGTGAAGAGATCAGCACAGAAGCAGCGTGGCGAGCCCTTCTCGACTCCAAAACCCTCTCAGATATTAGAGGAAAATGCCTTTGCCCAGCAGTAGGCACTTAAAGGCTGCTACTTTAAAGCCGCCGCTTGGCTCTACCACGCTAGTTTTTATTTATGCAATATATGTACGGATAATTTTTTAGTAATTTATCTAATAACAATAAATATTAATATTATTTTAGTTCTAGGAGATTTTTTTCGTTTTCAAAATTCTACTTTGTTGCGCCTTCCACAAAATTTCACCACACCATAGGTTGACTGATAGTAGTCCGCCGATTAAATAAATAAATGTAATATCTTTACATATTATTCCAGAGAAATTACAAAAAAAATGTGTATATAAAGATGAGGCAGTGTATATATTGACGATTAATGCGGATTTATTAACTAAGATTTAAATTCTATTTCTCGCAGGAGCTGATATCGGGCAACGGCTTTCCCCGGCAGTGGTTTCTCCAGCCGTACCAAGCGTCAAAGCCGTGGCGCTGGTAGATCTTCTTGGCGCAAGTAGCGGCCTTGGAAATGTCGTCAGCCAAAAGTTCTGAAAGTACATCCAAAAATTAATATTGGATTACACGGTGTACTGTTTCATGTATGCACGGTGTACTAAAATATAACCGTTTATTTCAAGCTTGCAGTCTTTTTGGTACAGTTTACGGTAAGGTACGGCTGATATAATGAAAAGTAGCTGCTGCGTACTGTTTCGCTCGCATGGTCATGCATTTTGTCCAAAGAGAACTCTTGATTGAGATAAAAAGCATCCTATGTCCTACATCTGTGCCGAATTTCGTTTATTTCCGTTTATTTGAACTTTCAGCTTGATCGAACGAACTTACAAACTTTCACATTAGGATAACACGTACCCCTTCTGGAATCATAGGGAATATGTTAAAGTTTCATAAAATTGAAATGGTAATTGTTTGAAGTTAAATGCGTTAAAACATATATACATACTAATATTATTATATTTATTTATATAAAAATAATTTTATATACTCTTAATAAACTCCCCCATTCCCCATCACTTGTATAATTTTGCTCATTAGTAGCACGTTTTGTTACAATCATAATAAGATTATAAATAAAACATAAACAGGTATAAATTAATATGCGAGTTAACCTTTTTGTGATTATGTGAATGTGTGTATGTGTGTGTAAGAAAGGTGTGCCTATGAGTGAGTTTGTACATGGAGGAGTAAGAATATTTGTTATTTTTGAGATTCAGTTCTAGCCAACTGAACTCATTTTCAAACCCCATGATACTCACTCTATCAAGTTTCAGTACGAGTGTAGGAATGCCACCTTTTCTGTGAAGTCTAAAAGTGCATGCAGAACCGTTCATTGAGTTTTAATTTTTGTACATAGAGGTTCACCAAAATATAAATGTTATGCACGTAACTCATTCGTTATGCACGTAAACACGATTTTGTTTTTATGGGAAAGGAGGCAAACGTGCAAGCGGCTCACCTGATGGTCAGTGATTGCCGTTGCCCATGTACAACTGCAACACCAGAGATGCTGCAGGTGCGGTGCCGACCGTTAAGGATATTTGGGAGATGGCAGGGAAGATGTGGAGGGGGATGGGGAGGGGGAGTGGGCCTCCGGTTACCTCACTCACCGTACGAGACGCAGAACCAAAGGATACCTCTACTTCACGCCGGTCCCACCTCGCTAGGTTGTATTACTAACCCGGTCGAGCCGGGCCATTCGATCAGCAGCAAAAGCCGCCACTTGGCTCTACTACTTATAATACCAAAAATACCAAAGACCTAAATTATCCAGACCGTTTTCTAAAGATAAGGCCGGGGCTACCGCTCTTATTGTTTTATTAATATAATTCAACTATAAATGTTTCTCTAAACATTCGAATAATATAAAAACCACGGTAGTTCTGTGGTCAAGCTAATTAATGTTGTACTTATTTTAAATTAGATTCCCTTCTTCTTTCAAAATCTCCTCCGCATTAGGTTCCTCTTGTAAAAATATTTCTTCATTAAGGAAATTAAGATTTAAATATTTGTACATATGGGACAAGATAGTCAAGTGGTGACGTCATATGAGAATCAATCCCGCCATGTAGGTGTGGAGAAATCAACTAGGGGGAGAAGAATCTCAACATAATATGATATGACGTAAGCTAAAGCCACATCTAGCATGGAATACTGTTCCCACCTCTGGGATGGTTCTGCTAAACATCAGCTTGATGCTTTGGACTCGTTGGAGCGCCGAGCGAAGAGGATGATAGGCAGTGACTCAGTCGTAGAGGCAAATCTTCTAAGCCTCGAACACCGTAGACGAGTAGCCTGCCTCTCGGTTTTTTATCGGATTTTGCATAACCTGATACCCCCTTCCCCTTTCCATCACCAAACGACTAGACGCGGCGAGCAGTTCCACCCCTATGTTGTAGACATTCCTCCACACATTACGCACGAAGCGGTTTGCCTCTTCTTTTTTTATGCGGACGTCTAAGGAGTGAAACTCTCTGCCGAGGTCAGTTTGTCCGGTAAACTATAATCTGGATATCTTTAAGGCCAAAGTGAACAGACATCTAGGCAAACGTGTACCATCCTAGGCCTCATCTTCGCCTTCCATAGGGCAAGATTGAGGTCAAACTATTTTTCATAAAAAAAAAATTATTCGCGTACAATCTTAGGACCGTTGACGCTAGCCGTCGGTAGCGCTGAATACATTTTATAAATAAACGGAAGACGTTTTTCACGTTGTTAGATCTTGGTAACGTACCAGAACATGTAACGTTACAGTCCTTGCCAGCGGTGCTGGTATTGCTGCACCAGTATTTGTCGTTGATCTGGAAGAGGCCGTAGTCCCGGGAGCCGTTCTTGTTGACCTTCCCGACGTTGTGAGTGCGGCGAGAGCTCTCATTTTCCACGAGACACACCCCTATGAAAATAAGAATAAATAAAAAAAGATATAATTAAAGATATAATTAAAGATATAATAAAATTAAAGAAGAAAATATATATTGGCATAGCGATGTATAGAATTTATTAAAAAAAGAAAAGCGAAATGTAATTTTCTTATTAAATTCCATACATACATCGTTTTGGGAATATATATTCACTAGGCGCTGTTGTTCTTGAAATACAGTGATCAATGTGTGAGGTCAGTGAGTGGTATTTAGAATTGAAATACGGCAATTTTTTTTTAAATATAACCAAACTAACTGACTAAAGTAAAAATAAAACAAGCAATAGCTATCTAATACTTACAATTTCTCATTTTATCCTCTGGAAACCCATGGCTCCGCAACTGTTGGACCAGTTCACATCTGTCAAATTGTTTAGCCTCACACTGCAGAAACGCGGCAACAGCAAACACAAGAACCCAACATTTCATATTGAGAGAACTAAAATATTAAACCAAACAGTCGACTGTCCTTTGAACCGAGGAATGGTACTGTGATACTTCTGTACAGCATCTGGGTTTAAATACAGAAAATTGTTTTCGTGTGCGTGTAACGACAATACGGAGTTTCCAATGACCAATGAGAATGAGCGCTGAGAGCGTTGTGAGATAGCAAGGAATCCCCTCGCTATCGCATAACGGTAGGTTAAACTAGATGAACTGTTGGATTCAGATACACTCTTGGAGTTTCCACATCAAAATAATTATCAAATGTTTTGACATCTTATTTATATGCGCTTTGCGGATTTTACGTTGCGCTCAACTGTCCGGTCCAAAAAGTCGACGATGAAAGGTACCTCCTTCTCTTTTTCTGAATTTCTCACCATATATAGGCAAAGTCTGTTCTTACAAGCCCGTAAGCATTTTGGCATGAAGAAAGTCTGGTCGCTTGATGGTAACATTAATGTTAAGCTGCCCGATGGTTCTCGACGGCGAATCCAAACGCACGATGACCTCGATCGGTTGACGTGCGATCACCACAAGACCAGATGCGGCGAGGAGCTGCTACTTGTGAAGGAAGGAATAAGTGGCCAGGTTTCTCGCAGTGACCAGCCAAGAACCAGGCGTGCGGTCAAGAACAAGTGAGGAAAGTGGCGATATTTTATTTACTCTATTCTCGGCGGCTTAATGTTAGTTACTAATAGCTCGATGCATTATTGTGGGCATTTGAATGCTTACCCTATTGTTTTTCACTGTCGATCGATAAATGCAATAAACAACTAAAACATCGTTTGATATTCGACCATATATATGTTAACTTAAGTTTTAAATTTATTTTCATCGAGATGTTAGCAAAAAATACGTTTTCTGAGAAATGTTTATAGTGTACTTACTACTCATACTGTGCATAGAAATTATAATTTGTCCGAAAAAAAAAGAAATGTAAACAGTCGTTTATAAACTAAATGTTTATTTGCGCTTTTTATCTGACAATGTACATTTTTATTTTTCTTTTTCATAATGATCGTTTTTTTTATGGACTTAAACATTGTACTGTCCTTCTCGTGCTATAACTTTGAAACGATTGGAATAATATTGTTATGAGCTATATCAGGAATTATGACAAGTGAAGGGATAATGTATAATACAAAAGATACTGTTGGTTAATTATGTGTTGTAAACAATCTGCCGGCTGGTGTAGTAGCAGTGCTTTCCTAATATAATATATATATATATATATATATATATATATATATATATTTTATCAACATTTTATATTATTTATATATTTTTTAAGTATATTATATATTATTATTAAGTATATTATTTGTTAATCTTGCATATTATGCGTATATTTTACTTTCACTGTCATGTCAGTTTCTGATAATAATGATTCTTTTATTTCTGCCAACTCTAATTCAACTTTCTTTTCACTCTCCGATCACTCGGATTCAGAATCGAGTACTCTCCGTTCTCAACTGATTCGAACATTGCATCCCTGTAACTCCTTCAATGTATGTCATGTAAATGCGCAATGCATTCCACAGCACTACAGTGACCTCGTCGACACTTTTAACATAAACAGCGTCCATGCGATACTAATATCAGAAAGCTGGTTAAAGCCTACTCTGACTTCTATTTCCTTTGGTATACCTGGTTTTGTACTCTTACGAAATGATCGTATTGGCAGAAGGGGAGGCGGAGTGGCAGTGTACTTACGTTGTGGTATTTCTCATAAAATTTTATCAACTTCATATATTTCAGCTGCATTAGAGTATATATTTTTAGAGATAACTGTAAGTGGTATCAAAACTGTTCTCGGTTCAATTTATTGCCCACCAAATACTAACTACTTCAGTGATCTCGAAGCGGCACTTCTTCCAATTAGCTCGGATTATGAACATCATATAATAATGGGTGATTTTAATACTGACCTACTTAGTGATACTACGAGGGCGCGCGAACTACGTACGATCATAAGCTCACTTAATTTGTCATTACTTAATCTGGATCCTACACACCACAACCATGATTCTGCTGATACTTTATTAGATTTAATCTTGGTTTCCTCAGAAAATAATGTTGTCTGTCACGGCCAGTTTCCCGCACCTGGTTTCTCTCGGCATGACTTGCTATACACTTGCTATAAAATTAAATCTCCTAAAGTAAAACCAGTGACAGTGCGTCTGCGTAATCTAGCTAGGCTAAACGTCGACGAACTCCAGCGTGATGCTTCCTTGTTGAATTGGAGGAATACCATTAACGCAGAAAGTGTTGATGACAAGGTAACGTTCTTCAATTTTAATATTCATAAGCTTTTTGACAAGCACGCACCAATTCGAGACGTGAGGTTAAGGCGATCTCCTGCACCATGGATCAATGAAGATATCCGCAAGGCCATGGCTAAGCGTGATCGAGCGTTTTGCAAATATAAACAGAACCGTTGCGATCAGAACTGGGGTGTCTTTAAGGCAGGGAGAAATCGATGTAACCAAATGATACGAGCTGCTAAACGCCGATATATTCACAAAAATATACTTAATTCTTCTCAGGCTGACTCATGGAAGTTCCTCAAATCAATAGGCATTGGAAAACCACCTTTAACTTCGACCCTTCAGTAGTTTCTATTAATCAGCTTAATACACATTTCTCTTCTACCACAACCTTGCAGGTTGCTGCTAAATCTAGTACTGTTTCTTATTTACTTTCTTTGCCACAATCTCACAACAGTACATTTAACTTTTCTCCCGTTACCGATGAGGATATAAGAGTTACAATTTCTTCCATTAAGTCTAATGCGGTAGGTGTTGATGACGTTAGCAGAATAATGATAACCCTCATATTCGACACAATCTCTCCTATAATTACCCACATCATTAATCATTCCTTAACTACTGGGGTTGTACCCGGTCTTTGGCGAAAAGCGTTTGTTCTCCCATTTCCCAAAATAGTTAACCCCAGCTCTCCCGATCACTTTCGTCCAATATCCAATTCTTCCTTTTCTGTCAAAGATTCTTGAGGCTACCGCGCATAAACAAATATCTACCTACATTTTCAGTAACCGTTTTTTAAGTGAATATCAGTCTGGATTTAGGCCTGGGCCAGTACCACCTCAGCACTGCTTAAAGTAACAGAAGACATGCGGACTGGTATGGAGAAATCGCGATTAACTGTGTTAGTTTTAATCGATTTTTCCAATGCTTTTAATGCTGTTGATCACGATATCCTTCTTACTATGCTATCTCATCTGGGCTTCTCCTCATCATCACGGGATTGGTTCTCATCGTATCTTCGTGGACGAAAGCAGGCAATTCATACGGGTCAGGTCACTTCTGACTGGTGCACGTTATCTGCTGGCGTTCCTCAAGGCGGAATTCTCTCTCCTCTTTTATTTTCTGTATTCATAAACTTCATTACGCCCCACATTCACAGCTCGTATCATTTATATGCCGATGACTTACAAATTTATGCTCAAGCTAACGTGGAAAACATAGACGGTGCTATAAATGAACTCAACGGCGATCTTAAACGTATCTCTGAGTGGTCTACAAAATTCGGAATAGCGGTAAATCCGTTAAAGTGCCAAGCTATTGTAGTTGGTAGCTCCCGTCGCTTAAAGGAGTTAGATTTTAACACGCTGTCAAAATTACTTTTAATTATGTTACTGTACCATACACTGCCACAGTCAAAAACCTTGGGCTTGTAATAGACAGCACTCTTAGTTGGCGCCCGCAAGTCACTGAGGTTTGTAAAAAAGCTACCTACACTCTGCGTTCTTTATACCGCCTCAAGAACTTCTTGCCAATAAGGACAAAAGCAATGATAATTCAAACGTTGGTTTTACCCATGCTGGATTACGCGGATGTGTGCTATAATGATGCCAATAAAGAGCTTTTAAACAAACTGGATCGTCTTCTCAACAATTGTATACGCTTCATATTTGGACTACGCAAATATGATCACATTTCCTCATTTCGTTCTCAACTTAAATGGTTAGTGTAAATATTGCACAATGCGAACAGTTTTGCAAGATCTCGGCCAGGCGTATTCTGTACTAGGCCCAACTTCATCCTCGAGTATGGTATTAGTTTCATAACTAAAGTGTATAGGTATTTTAATGTCCTTAACAATCGTGAGTGAAAAGTAACATCCCATGAAATCACATGACACCGAAACATTTTTTTTTAATTTTTTATAACATAAGAAATCATCAAGTTTATGTATGCATTGTGCATATTTTGATATATATACATATATATATATGTATATAAATATGTATGTATAGTGTGTTATGTGTTTTATATAAGTACAACTATAATTACATGTAAGTCTAAGTACTGTCATATATAAGTATTATATTGTTGTAACATAATATTATTGTGCACCCTTTTACATTTTCTCTGTTCAATCTAATGGTAGACTGGTAGAGAATGCCTCTTGGCATTAAGTCCGCCTTTTTGTTATGTAATGTGCAAATAAAGTTTAAATAAATAAATAAATAAATAATAAATCTGTAATATTATTTTCATATTTTGTTTCAATTTTCGCGCCAACAGAAGGCAATTTTAAATTTTCAAAATATATGACGTGTGGCTGGGCCTTTGCAAGATTTAAAAAAAGTGGCGTATTTTCTTTCTGTGTTTGAAAAGGTCTCGAAATGGTTAGTGTAAATATTGCACAATGCGAACAGTTTTGCAAGATCTCGGCCAGGCGTATTCTGTACTAGGCCCAACTTCATCCTCGAGTATGGTATTAGTTTCATAACTAAAGTGTATAGGTATTTTAATGTCCTTAACAATCGTGAGTGAAAAGTAACATCCCATGAAATCACATGACACCGAAACATTTTTTTTTTAAATAAGTAACAGCCGCATTTGGCTTACGTCATCATTGCTATTGCTACTTGGTTGAGAGTTATAGATTATAAACTATGGTTTTCAGTTGGATCAACAATTAAATACGCTAACTAGCGAACTCGTGAGTACTACAACAGTTTTCAAGATGTTTAAGTATATACCAAAATTACCACTCTGCACACGCGAGACTTCTACTGACATAATGATAAAATTTATATTTAAAAAAAAATGTATTGATTTTATTGTAGATTATAAATGACAATAAAGCGTTAAAAAAAACAGACACCAGAGTATCTGGCCGGTTCTTCACAGTGAAGGTTTTGTTTTAGCAAACCGGTGTAGATTTTGACGTCCAACCCTTATGGACGTCAAAATTAAATTAAAGAAGCCTAAATTTAATGAAAAATTTTGACTTCTCCTTTGTACTTTGACCACTGCTCATGTAGTGTACACAGTTTATGAATAGGAAAGAGATGTTAAATGAATAATTCATTCACATCAACGTCAAATAAAATCCGATGAGTCATTTCACGATGCACAATTCAATGCTATAACATGGCCATGCCGAATTTAAATAGCGCCGAGCGATGAGAATAAATAGCGGGAAGCGGGGATTCACCGCGGTATGCTTCAACTGATATCAGGTTTCATAAAATCGGATGCTTTATTTAACTCACGCCTATTATCATTTAGGGTATTGGCAGAAGTTTCTATGTTGATAAGCATACGGCATTAAAATGTGACGGTTTTTCAGCCCATCACCGCTCTGGTAATAATGGGGCTTTATACTACGACCTTATATTTTGTATCTCTATTGAAAGTTCGTGTGGGACAAAAATAATGACCACGCGGGGGAAGCCACGGCCAAGAGCTAGTTAATTTTTGTTATATTCTGAGGCCTTATTGGCTACATCACGAAATAATTTTACAAAAGATGCCAGTAAAGCAATTTTTCGATAACACCATGGTTACGTTTATCGGTAACATAGTTTAATATGAAACAATGGTGGATGCTATCCTCGCTCTGAATCGTTTCTTGTCCAAAGGTTATCTTTGGCCATCTTGTGATTCTGCGTTACGTTCGGTGAGAGAGGTAACTAGAGGCCTTCTCCCCTCCTCCCCTTTCCACCCTTTACTCCTCCTTTCCCCTCCTCAAATATCCTTGAAGACTAGCAACGCACATGCAATTCCTCTGGTGCTGCAGTTGTAAGTAGGCGTCGGTAATCACTTACCATGAGGTGAGCCGCTTGCTCGTTTGCCGCCATTCCCACAAGCGGTAGTGCTACGAGTATTATAGGTACCTTCGGGCCAGGAATGTTCTGGAATGGACTATTTTGTGACTAGGCTTATATAGTTTTGAGACGTAACATGTACTCCATCAAGCATCATGTTCATCTTCGGACGAAAGCAGGCAATTCATACGGGTCAGGTCACTTGACTGGTGCACGTTATCTGCTGGCGTTCCTCAAGGCGGAATTCTCTCTCCTCTTTTATTTTCTGTATTCATAAACTTCATTACGCCCCACATTCACAGCTCGTATCATTTATATGCCGATGACTTACAAATTTATGCTCAAGCTAACGTGGAAAACATAGACGGTGCTATAAATGAACTCAACGGCGATCTTAAACGTATCTCTGAGTGGTCTACAAAATTCGGAATAGCGGTAAATCCGTTAAAGTGCCAAGCTATTGTAGTTGGTAGCTCCCGTCGCTTAAAGGAGTTAGATTTTAACACGCTGTCAAAAATTACTTTTAATTATGTTACTGTACCATACACTGCCACAGTCAAAAACCTTGGGCTTGTAATAGACAGCACTCTTAGTTGGCGCCCGCAAGTCACTGAGGTTTGTAAAAAAGCTACCTACACTCTGCGTTCTTTATACCGCCTCAAGAACTTCTTGCCAATAAGGACAAAAGCAATGATAATTCAAACGTTGGTTTTACCCATGCTGGATTACGCGGATGTGTGCTATAATGATGCCAATAAAGAGCTTTTAAACAAACTGGATCGTCTTCTCAACAATTGTATACGCTTCATATTTGGACTACGCAAATATGATCACATTTCCTCATTTCGTTCTCAACTTAAATGGTTGTCTCTCCCATATCGCAGACTTTTTAGAATACTTTGTACTTTATTCTCCATCTTACACGATCCGTTTGTCCCTAATGCATCTCTTAATGTACCTTTCTGCCATACCGGCTTCTTACACAATTCTTTTACCCATCATGCTGTCAGACTCTGGAACGAGCTGCCAAATAGTATACGCACAGCCACCAGTAAAGGCACTGTCAAGCGTTTACTTTGGGGTTATTACCTAGCGATGCAATAGTAGTGCAGTTGAAGAACATTTTTTTTTAAATAAGTAACAGCCGCATTTGGCTTACGTCATCATTGCTATTGCTACTTGGTTGAGAGTTATAGATTATAAACTATGGTTTTCAGTTGGATCAACAATTAAATACGCTAACTAGCGAACTCGTGAGTACTACAACAGTTTTCAAGATGTTTAAGTATATACCAAAATTACCACTCTGCACACGCGAGACTTCTACTGACATAATGATAAAATTTATATTTAAAAAAAAATGTATTGATTTTATTGTAGATTATAAATGACAATAAAGCGTTAAAAAAAACAGACACCAGAGTATCTGGCCGGTTCTTCACAGTGAAGGTTTTGTTTTAGCAAACCGGTGTAGATTTTGACGTCCAACCCTTATGGACGTCAAAATTAAATTAAAGAAGCCTAAATTTAATGAAAAATTTTGACTTCTCCTTTGTACTTTGACCACTGCTCATGTAGTGTACACAGTTTATGAATAGGAAAGAGATGTTAAATGAATAATTCATTCACATCAACGTCAAATAAAATCCGATGAGTCATTTCACGATGCACAATTCAATGCTATAACATGGCCATGCCGAATTTAAATAGCGCCGAGCGATGAGAATAAATAGCGGGAAGCGGGGATTCACCGCGGTATGCTTCAACTGATATCAGGTTTCATAAAATCGGATGCTTTATTTAACTCACGCCTATTATCATTTAGGTATTGGCAGAAGTTTCTATGTTGATAAGCATACGGCATTAAAATGTGACGGTTTTTCAGCCCATCACCGCTCTGGTAATAATGGGGCTTTATACTACGACCTTATATTTTGTATCTCTATTGAAAGTTCGTGTGGGACAAAAATAATGACCACGCGGGGGAAGCCACGGCCAAGAGCTAGTTAATTTTTGTTATATTCTGAGGCCTTATTGGCTACATCACGAAATAATTTTACAAAAGATGCCAGTAAAGCAATTTTTCGATAACACCATGGTTACGTTTATCGGTAACATAGTTTAATATGAAACAATGGTGGATGCTATCCTCGCTCTGAATCGTTTCTTGTCCAAAGGTTATCTTTGGCCATCTTGTGATTCTGCGTTACGTTCGGTGAGAGAGGTAACTAGAGGCCTTCTCCCCTCCTCCCCTTTCCACCCTTTACTCCTCCTTTCCCCTCCTCAAATATCCTTGAAGACTAGCAACGCACATGCAATTCCTCTGGTGCTGCAGTTGTAAGTAGGCGTCGGTAATCACTTACCATGAGGTGAGCCGCTTGCTCGTTTGCCGCCATTCCCACAAGCGGTAGTGCTACGAGTATTATAGGTACCTTCGGGCCAGGAATGTTCTGGAATGGACTATTTTGTGACTAGGCTTATATAGTTTTTGAGACGTAACATGTACTCCATCAAGCATCATGTTCATCTTCGGACGAGAATGTATGTTTATTTGATAAGATATGATTAAAAGATCGATCAATTTATTTGGAATTAATGATTCTATATCGTATTCCATGCTATAATCTACATCTCTGCCAAATTTCACTGCAAACCTTTCAGTTGCCGTATCCGCTATGCCACAAACAATTTTACAAAAACTTCGTGTGACATCATTCCTTTGTAGAATCTATAGAAGAAACCTAACCTCGTATGATTTTATCGTGGTACAACTCCACGCGGAATTGTTGTGAACTTTTTAAGACATAAAGCCCCAATCCTTTAATCGTAATTGTAAATATTATATACAAACTTCAACATTTGTGATATGGCGTAGAATAAAACATTGCTATTGGTAATAGCACTTTGTATATAATAGTATAATAGGCGGCCCGATATCCAAGATGGTAATGCTTTAGAGTCTGAGGTGTGTACCCGTATATATATATATGTCTATGTATGTATACATCATTATTCATCTATATAGATGTATACATCTGATCATCATCCTGTTACAAAGTCACAGGGAATCGTAGTTTTTGACTGGATGAGAGGCTGAAGATTTGATGTGAAAAAATTATTAAACATTCTTAATTTAAAATCGTTTATTTTGAATTTTCAAATTACACCACAATATTTCTGTTTTGTTAAACGAAAAAAATAGTGACACGTAGATGTTTCTATGGCCTACAAATGATAGGGTCTGAATAGTGGTCCGGTTGAGGAGATAGTCTAAAAATAAAACTCTAATCAAGATTACATAAACTGTATGGCGTGTTGGCGGACGCATTGTGTTTTTCAACGGTTCACCGGCACTCAACCAACATATTGTGAATACGAGTAATTTTGGTGCACAAATATAGAATCTGTTAATAACTTACCATGTATGATGTTATATGGACCATATAGGAACTATCATCTCGACAAAACAAATATATCGTTCAGAAGTTACACGATCGCTAACACCATGCACATTGTACATATTTAAAAGACTTAAACAATTATAACGTAGTATATTATAACTCCATGGATTTAACTAATAATTAATTATTTTCTTAAATTACTGACTGTAGTTTACTGTCACCGTTATTTTCCGTATTTCTCATAGATATCTTCGAAGATAGTCATTTTCTTTAATTCATAGTTCCATTTGACCTTAATTTCTTTATCAAAATTCAAGTAGGCGTGATTGTTTTCAGTGTACATGGGCCACTCTATTATAGAGTCCAAATTTGATTCAGGTGTAGGTGAACTAAAATAAAATGCATTATAATTATATAACATTTTACATCGTGCCCGGCTCTACCAATGGATTTTGCTGTTACTCGAATAATCCGGCTCTGCGAAACCGTGGTATTACTCCGGTCGAAACCATTTTAATAAAAAAAAATATGCTATGATTTTATATATAAGCTACTAGTTTAACTATTGCCCAGCGTATACATAGAAAAAGTAAATTTACGTTATACATTTTTTAGAATAAAAGCCGGGTAAACTCCCACTCCCTCACTACGCGAAAAAATTGTTAATTTCACAATGATGGAAAATCTGTAGGATACATGTCACTTCCACTTTGCTTTGTTTTACTTTTGGGGTTGCGATCAAGTTCAAGAATTATTAATGCATGCCTGTGTTTGTTAAAATCAGTTAAACACAAGCCTCTATAACTCAAAAAGTTTTCACCACATGTTAATTATTAATCATTATCATCAACTTTCAGTAAGCTTAATTTTAAGTTTCATATCAAATTTCAAGAGGAAAGTCAAAGAGCTAGGTGTAACTATCCTATCTAAAGTCCTAGTAAAGGCCTGCTCGCAATATTTTAAGCCTCCAACTGATAGTTTAAATTCAGAAAGTTATTGGCTTCAGTAATCTAAGTCTTCAGGCAGGTTGGTACTTCTTTTCGGTTTGTCCATGCGTATCGAAGAAACATAGCCGCTGCACTAGCAACCTAAAACATTTGAAAATTCGTATGGCAAAATATAGCAAACTCTTCGAGAAATATAGCTGTCATATTGTTGTACGGAAACACGACGTGTATGGGGATGAAATGAAAGGTCTAATTCATCGTCATGACAGCCTATCGTAACTCCACCGCTGAACATAGTCTTCTCGCAAAGATTGTCACATAGCACAATCCTAAACCGATTTCTGACAATACTGTGCAGGTAGTACTTCCGTCTTGTACTGGGTCCTACATTGCATCGTTTGCCTGTACGAGGTTAACGTCGATAAGGCTATGTCAATTATCCTGAAAATGTGTTTGTTACAGATTCTATTACACAGAGACCTACACCCACTGAGCGCCTCTGAGCATCATCCTCATACGGCCTATAGTGTTAACTGACACAATTACTTTAAATTGTAGAAATTAAATTAAAGAAGGGTGTAATTGCCCTTCTTCAATCTGCATCAAAACTATCTGTCTTTAATCTTATGTGTAGTCCTTGTTTTTGGTTCCCACGAAAACCTACAAACAATTTGTTGTTCTTCCCGTGCGTTTGTAAATTTCCGTACAACTCTTAAGTAAGTAATTGGCCTCAAACAACATACATACCTCGTTCTCGCGAAATCTGTCCACATGTCAGTAATAGTATTCCTAAGTATTAAATCATGGTCGCTGGCATTTTTCGCAATTTCATTGCAAATAACATAATTCCCATCGTCGGCGTGCCCTGCTCCTTTTCTCTTTCCAAATAAATGTTGGGACATATTTATTTTACCTTCGTACGAAAACTCATAAAACCAAACAGGCGCACCTGCTTTGGCCATCAGCTTTCCGCTTAACCAAATACCGGAAACAAAATCTAGATCGCTGAAGAAATCTATCGCCATCTTATCATGATCGTCTTCCGGTTGTATATTTTCAGAATATGCCTGGTTAAATTTCTTAACGTACTCGTTCTTATCATCTGTGTCGAAATCATAAGACCAGTGGTCAATAAAATTTTGATTCATCAAAAAATCTGATATAGCTCTCGGCTTCATCATACTCAATAAGTATCCTTCTTTGTTGCAGAATCCTTTTATAACGGGCACACGGTTGAAAAGTCCTTGCTTTAATAATTTATAAGGATTGTCAGTGAGAAATGCTTCTCCATTTCCGAAATCTTTTTCGATCGTTGGCACGAAACCGAAGAAAAGTCTATCAGAGGTGTACTTTTCACTGATATATAAGGCAGTTGCTGTTAATTTATTATATGGTGCATGAAATAAGTATTTATACATAGCATTGTCATCATTTGCTGAACCTTTATAACCCAGGTCTTCAGCTATTTGATAGGCTAACTTCTTAGGTTCATAATTAACAGCCCAATGATTAAGACATGAACCAGATTGAAGAATTGCTTTATGAAAAAGACCTTTTGTTAATGGAGAAACAATAAGATATTCTACCGAAGCGGCCCCAGCGCTTACACCAAGTATTGTAACGTTATTTTTATCTCCGCCAAAACTTTGTATGTTACTTTGGACCCATTGAAGAGCTTTCACTTGATCTTTAAGACCCATATTACCAGCTGCCTCTGGAATGTCTAGTGATAAGAATCCAAACACAGATAGTCTGTAGTTGATTGACACTATCACTACGTTGTGTTCAATAAGAAAATCTGGTCCATTTTCATTCTTCATAATACCATTTCCAAATACGAATCCACCTCCATGTATGTACACTATTATGGGTAACAGGTCCGATTTGTTAATAGGAAGTTTCGGCGTGTAAACATTAAGGTAGAGGCAATCTTCATTTCCTGTTACCTGACCGGAAAAAACGTCAAATTGAAGCGACATATTTTCTCTTCCAACATTTGTTGCATCTCTCTCGCCTTCCCATGGCTCCGGCGATTGAGGGCTCTAAAATAACAATTTTTTTTTATACCAAGTAACGCCATCCCGCTGCCGTATACTGAATGTTACACAAAATGATATACAATTGACTTGACCAACAAACAACTGACAACGAAAAATGACCGTATGAATGAGTTTTAGCGGTATAAAAGTGGTAGCGGGGTAAGAATCCATCCTTTCCTTTGGGTGTCATACAAGTCGACTTAAGGAAATAACAGAAAAATCTAACGGCCTTCGACATATAGCAGAATAGCAATTTCAAATATATGAGATCTAAATCGGGAATCTAAAGTGTTAATTGTCCGATTGCCAATTTGTGCTTTTAGCACAAGTATACAATTTTTGGTTATCTCTTCAAGTCTGTTATACATACAGACATGTGTAATGGAGATTTAAACAAAACAAATGACTCAGTTTTTATTTAATAGATAATTTAATCCATTTTTCTTTATTCGCGCCACTTTACCACTGACAAAACTCTTGCAGTGAACGCTGAGGTTGCGGTAACAGAGATCAGATCTACGACTTTCGACATCTTCCTTAATAGAATTTGTATTGTTTCGACACGTCAAGAATTAAATGTTTCGTCTATTTTATCGTAGACATATGAAGTTATAGTTAATATTTAGTTATTATTTATTTTGTTTTATTTATATATTTTTGTTATAAAATAATTATTATATTAGTTAGTATGTAAATATTAAAATAATCTTGAACCAGATGTTAAGTCGTCGTCGTCTCCCATATTTACTGTCTATAATAATCTCTAACTATTTTATGTTTTTTATACTACGTCATGTACTTACATTATGGTATAACATCATACTAGAATAAAGTATTTTCATACATTCAATGGAATAAAATACGCGTATTGAATGTGTTTCATTTCGTGCATCACAATAATGACTCAATATAACCTATTTTCGCATACTTTATGTTTAAGCAAAAGTAGAAACAGCAAAAATAAAATGGGATACGTTATTATAAAGCATGGTTGGCAACCCTAGTACAACCACATAATAAATTATCTGTGTTATGTACATATCAAAACAAAAATATGTTTTCTTTCATACAGTTCGGGATCCTCAGCGCGAGCCCGTCTCGTGCTTGAACGGTTTTTATTATTTGTTATTTACATTAAAGTTAGCACTATAATTACACCAAGGTTGACGCTTGTATGAAAACGTAAAAAAATACTAAAAACAAGTTTCTTGTATGAGGACTCCTTTATATTTATTATTGGTGAGTATACTCACTGTAATAACACATATATTGTGTGTATGTTGTGTTTTAAAAGATACAACCCTATAAAGGTAGGTTAGACGGACGGCGTAGGCTCAGTAATAGGGCTCCGTATGGTTCACAAAAAATATCACCATGACGAAGGCATGTCATGTAAGTGGCCTTCCTATACCTGTTAAAGAAGATAATAGCCCGCGGTACTACGGTGCAAGATGTCTTGCCTGCAAAGTGTACCGATTACGGTAATTATTCCCAAGTGTGCCGAGGCCAATGTCGAGGAATACACTTGAAATACGATACGATGAAACTGTATCTAAACAGAGAATGCTTACCTTAAATCGTAATTCACTTACAGGTGGCTTGGCATATGGTATTCCCAAAAATTCGTAAAACCTAAATCCACTATCGGTCTGTGATCTGCCGCCCCTTAATGTCCCCTGCCCAATCGATACCGTTGCCATCTTTCAGCTTTACTCGATTAAGTAGACAAATCGATTGGTTTGTTATCTTATGATAATTAAAAAGATAAGTTATCTGTAAGGATAAAATTATATCTTTATAAACATAGAGTTTTCATGTTGACGTCTATTCAAGAACAATCGCTATGAATTTAATTAAGAAAATTATTGTATTTTTTTTAGGAACAAGACGCGCTATTTGCAATTTACTATAAGATGACACAAATATCGATGTAACCAGTAAGTTTAAAGAAAGAGAAAGTGATAACAATTATCTACAACTAGAAGCAGCCCGCGGCTTCATTCATTTTGCCCCATGAGAACTCTTTATTGAGATAAAAACTATCCTTAATCACCCATTAAACGTCAAACATGTACGCTGTCATATTTGTAACATCATAAGACAAAATTAAGGCTACAAAATTTAAAAAAAAATCTATGAAGTACCGTGAAATGTTTGTTTAATTCTGATCAAACATACATACCTGCATACATATGAAGAATTATATATATTGGAGTAGATATACACATTGAACACTAATTTACAAATTTAATGTTTAAAACAAATATAAAACTCCAGTCAACCTGCACTCGAATTATCAGTGTTTATAATTCTAACACTACAGTCACTCTCACAGCTCGCACGCGCAGTCGTCAATAAAACATTAACAAAGTAGGTACTTCAAGACCGGTTCAGATAGCACAATAATATGCTATCTTTATCTATAATCAACGTCAAATTACTTACCTAAAACAACTCCATGTAGGGCTGCGTCCAAGATTTCTTACCATGACATTAAAAACAATATTATGACATGTAAAAGAAAGCAAAGTTCTGGATTCCATCTGTTAATTTAGGCCCTTACATGAAAAGGACAGAAAGCCGACATACATTTCCGGGTTCGCACACATCACACCATGCAGACGGGTTGGTAGGTAAGCGCAGTGCTGGTACCCTGTACGATTTGGTATCGGCAAATTCGAATGAATTTTCCACCATGAATCGATCGCCAGAACAACATTCGTTTTTGTCAGTCAGTGTTAAAATTATTATTGCACATATAGATGCTAAATGCTGGGATACTAAAAAGATACCAGAAAGATACTAGTAGCCGGCCGTGGTAGCCTAGCGGCCAGCGCACTCGCTTTAATTTCAGAAATGAAGCATCAAAATCGAACCTTGTTCACTTGCAAGGCTAAAATTGTTATTAGCAATTTTTGTGTAATTTACCACGAAATCGGCTCGACGAATCATATGACTTCTAATCTATCATAAGATTAGGCAAAAGGTGAAACATAGATCAAAAAATAGGACTGGGTAAAATGGGGAAAAGGTTGGTTACCACTAGGGTACGAGCAAAGGTTAACGTCCGTTTTTCCGCCTGCCCAAGGTATTCTCTTTGGCCTAAGATACAAACATTACATGACAATATAGGTACATATTTAGCAAACGTATGGATTGCAGCACGAAAACAAAATCTATAGATTTGAAATGAAACTATTATTTACGGATTTCATCGCGTTTAATTTTCCGGGCAATCCCCCATGACACACACGACAGCACACGAGTGCTTTACAGCACATGTTTGCTAGTGTGCGTAAAGCAGTATAAGGTCGGGCCGAACGGTAATCTGTAAATAAGAGTTTTATTTCATGTGTGTAGTGTTCGCGCAAATAAACGAAATCATTATGCAAACCTGTACAAATAAAAAAACTTTAATGGGGGATGAGCTACCCTTTGACACACAATTCAATACAATTTTTAAAAATTGCATTATGTTATTATATCTTTGGCACTGCTTTGTTGCAATTTCATTAAGTGTATAGACGAAATTAACCTAACTTTAGGGCATTCTTCACTGCTCACCCCCGTTGTCTATTGTAATTTTATGAAATTTACCAAATGGCTCTATTGTCATTCTATTAAACGAATAGGTACATTTCTAAGAAGCTAATACAAATATCGCGTGAACAAAATCGCGGGCATTCGCTAGTCGCATAACCGCAGAGAAAGGAGTACGTTCATGCAGTTGAATCGAACTGTCGGTTAGCGTTCTTATGAGTAGAATGGCTTATAAAAACTTAATCACTATTAACTCCACCGGTTTTGTTAGAAAGGGAAACAGACAATTACGATAGTTTGTCTTTATCTACCTTTTTAGGAAAGGCTAAACGTTTCAAGTTCACAACTTGACTTGAATAGACTCAAGTCCCATGGTCCTGTAAGAAATTAAAATTTCATCTATACTTCTTGTTTTGTATCTTGCATTGATGGACTGGCCCGTACTGACCACGGTAGGCGGGTGGGATTGTGAGCGTAGTACTAGGGATGCTGCTCCCCATCACTAGTTTGTAGGATATCCACCATCAGAGCCTCGTCCGTTAGACAGCTGAGTAATGATGACGGTTGGAAAAGTTAGTATATATATAACCCCCATCAAGTTTCAACGTTACGTTAACACTAAATAAAAATTGAATGTCTTTACTGATGTCTCGTTTAGCACATTCACAATGGTACATTAAATCCACTGCTAAAATAATATTTTTAAAAATAAAATTGCTAGACTAGCAGTCAAGTTGTACAAAATTCGACCTCTACTCTTTTAACCAAGGAATAATAACTAAACCACGCGATACATGCTTGCCTAGTGTGGGGATCAGTTTTACTTCAACCAACGTAATATTGATAGTCATTATTTGTTATATTCTTGGATATG
The DNA here is from genome assembly GCA_029286595.1 of Bhutanitis thaidina. Lineage (NCBI taxonomy): Eukaryota > Metazoa > Arthropoda > Insecta > Lepidoptera > Papilionidae > Bhutanitis > Bhutanitis thaidina. Next base: position 15,319,094 of record JAGSMS010000022.1, on the reverse strand, counting down.
TTAACTGTTTGCTACAATAAACATACATTATTTTTGTTTCGTTTGTTAACAGCAGTAAAAAAATGATACAGCTGTTAAAATACCTATTTTCGCTAATACTGACTAGCTCTTCAAAACTAACAACATAGTTCTTGTTTATGAAGCATCTTATGATTCTAGTAATTTTTTTTCGTATAGTTGGTATTCATGCGGTCTGCACCTGTGCGCAGTAACTTAACAACTTGTCGACTTTGTAATCCGAGTACAGTTTGCACCTGGCCATCGCATTCTATTGTTTTGATCTACAATTAGACGTACAGGCAATGACCTTGTTCTTTTAAGGAATCACTTTACAATGGCGCCCTAATACATGTAAGCAACAGATGTAAGTCAGTTTTCGACCGTCCGAGACGAAGTCCGATCATCTCTTGGACGGTACAAAGTTTGTCGAATAAAGATAGGCCAGTAGAGGTTACATTAGTAAACTTACTTTTTTAAGCAAAAACCCTCGGAGGGGAGAGTGGGGGTACTCATGCAGGTTCGGAGGTCAAATATGAGAGGTAGTTTGTCCTTTCATAAGCATAGAAGCTGATGAGGGTAATTTTCCGCCCAGTCTCCTCCTCCTCCTTTTTTAAATCCCGACGTTTCAGGGGCTTTACACCGTTTAGCGCCGTTTGTACCACAGTCTTTGATGTCCTGATGACATAGTTAACCCGGCTACCGGTCAGTCTTATAATTATTAACGTTTGTTCCGATCTAAGCAGTCTTCGATGCTACAAGGCGTGGCGTCACACAACGACACAAGATACCATGATGGATTTGAGCGTTTTGTCGCTAAAATTTTAATTAGATTCATGAAATGCAAAGTAATCAACGAAAACTTGGTTCAATTAGATATCATTTTACAGTTAATGTTTCTAATGTCTCGAAGTTATTTGAAACAAATGCATACAGTCACCAATGCTAAAGGAGTTTGTTTCCGAATGTTGTATAAATCGATGAACAGAAACCAGTTTCAGATGAATTTATAATTTATGTGAATATTTTAAATATGATACATACATACTGCAACTTTAATTGTAGTTCAGTACTCGATTTTCCTGGGCGTGGTAACTTCATACGCATTTAAGTTTAGTGCAATATTATTTATTTATCTTATATTTATTTGTATTATATACATATACATATTAATATTATTTATCTGTAACCGACAAAAGGCAAGTAATAAAAATATATAAATTAATAAACACTGCGGTTACGAAGTTTCACCTCTAATCTCTTCTTAGTTTCCTGAACTTTCTTTATTAAGACGTCATCAATTGTCTTCAACTGCAATAAAAATAAATTAAATAGTTTTTTATAAATACTGCAGTATTCAAATATTCATTAAATATCAAAGGTGAGTTGAATACACAAAATTATAGGACTCATTACATCAAGAATTAATCCTAAATAGCTATTTTACAGAAATAATATTGGTTATGAAATATTTTTTATGATTTTACGAAAATTACTATCTATATTAAAGAAAGAGGATTTTATTCCCAACTAACAAATCTTCAATAATACTCTAACTTTAAAATGTTTTAAGTTTTGTAGTTATTTTATCTCAATCATCATTATCTTTACCTCAAGGTCATCAAGATCATCATTCACTTTATAAGTAACAAACTTTTGGTCCACTGCATGATCTCCATCCCTCTCTCCCTTGAAGAGAATTCGTAACAATTGCTAGGCACGTTATACGGATTGGCAATCGCACCTTAGACACAACATTCTCGCACTGGTATTTTTTGAGATGGTTCTCCCAGATTATTCTAAAATAAATATTGATTACTATCTTACGTCATTGCTAAAGGTGTCTTTAATTTTCGTCAGGTCCTCCATTCCTTTCGCTTTCTCTGATTCGTATTTGGAAGTAAGTTGTTTGAGTTCTTGTATGCATTGCGTCGCTTTTTTCGTGAGTTCTTGGTTCTTTCTTTCCTTCTCGTCTGCTTCGCGAAGCTTACTGTTTAAAACAGACAAAGGTTTATCACAACTATTAAATATGCGAATTAATTGAAATTGAGGAGAGAACAATTTTATTGAAATGATGTCTAAAAAAAAGAAGACAGAGCTATACAAAGAAATTTGCTTGTTGGGTGTCTACCTTTTTATACATCTTCTTTTACTGACCTGCGTAGTCACTTTTACATGATAATCGAGTGTCACGAGGCAAATAATTATTTTTTATCCGAACCTAACTGCAACTGGTCTATAGAGCAGGCATATTTGTTCGAAACTTTCTTTTTCACCAGAGAGTCCACTGATGCCTCTCCCAGAGTAGGGTCGGGTGGATATTTTTCGTAATCGTCACGCTTCACAGGTGAATTGGCGACTTAACTAGAAACTTCGCTGCTGAGTTACCGATTTCTATCACCAGTCTATGTAATTTAGTCATATTATATATACCTTGAAATAATTATTTCTCATTATTTGACAGAACCCCACTAGATTTTTATCCCTTTTCTTTTGGTCTACTTTTACGGGAGACTGTTATGTGATACCAAGCCACATAGAAATAGATATTGTTGTATTTAATTCACTCACGTTTCCATCAGCATTCTGTCTTGTTGTCTTTTTGCATGATTCTCTTGCCGTTTCTTAGCTGCCTCTGCTCTCGCGGTCTTCAACTCTGCTAGTTGCGCTTCCAGATCATTTAATTCTGTGTTAAAAACTTCCAACTCTCCATCTTTACTATCCGATTCCAAATCATCCGAATCATAATCTCTAGGAATTGAACGAAAAATTTAGTTTATTTTTTTTAAATGTCAATCATAGCAGCAATATCCGTAGAATATCAATGGTTTATTGATATTCTACGGATAAACTACGGAGAACTTTCATAGAAAGAACATGTTCAAAATTTTGTATGCTCACTAACGCCACCTAGTGTTTATACCTCATAGTACATAAGAACTTCTCATACAATTTGGTCAGGTTGTGATCATGTCATTAATCTCTGATGATGGAGTTCTATATTAAAAAATTGTTAAGAAGGGTATTTCATTACAATATTATTATTTAAAGTTGTTTACATATATTAGCATCCGGTTGGGTGGAATTTATACATATATACAAACACATATAATACTATAAAATAAAGAGATACCTCAAAACGCATTGTTAATAAAATATAAATAAATTCATTAATTATAACCCAACCAGACGTACCCCACATGACAGTCACCTCATGAGCCAGTATTCTAATAATAGTAATTTTTTAAACCAAATTAAGAATTTGTTTCTGAAAAACAGTATAATAAATTGAAATTACTTCTTCAATTTGTTCTATTAGCCCACAACAGTGAACAAATGGAATTCCACCGGAACCAGTTTGTACTGAATGAACAGTTCTTGTACGAAAGTGCAAGTAGATAATAAAATAAAAAAAAAACTTACTTCATACTGTCCGACAATTTCATAATCTCATGCAATAAATTATTGGCTGTATCCAGATTAGGTTTGATTGCATGTAAATTTTTTAAACTATTTTCTTTCTGCATTAGTGTTGCTTTCAGGGAGTTCAACTTCTCCTCTGCTTCTTGAACATTCTGTGTCGCTTGCTCGGATTGGGCTTTTATATCATCTGCATCATAAACTCTTTGAGCCCTCTTCTTTTCTACTTCTGCAATAAGACCATCTCTATGAGCTCTTTTCTGTTCTAACAGCATTTCTGTCTGTTTGTTCTCATTAACAATAATGTCTAACTCTTGCTTCTCCACTTCATGAGCTTCTTTCTCTTGTTTAAGTTCTTCATAAAACTGCTTTAAATCACAGTCTATCTATAAAATATAAAATTTAATCTAATAAGAAATCATCATTATCAGGTCAAATGTGCTCATTGGAGATTTAAAATCATTGTGAATAAAAAAGGAAAAAAAATGCAATAAAACCTGTAAATATTAGTTAAATTTACTTATGGCACACATAGTATATTGAAGATAGCAGATAATTATACAATCATATAATTTTTAAAAATATAGTTTTGAACTGAAACTATTATTTACTAATTTTATTGCATTCAATTTAAAAAAATATATTAATAATAATATAATTTAAAATGTGTTTAAAATATTTGCATTAAGACAATAAATCAGAATCAGAAAAAAAAATACTGCCAACTTGATTTAAATTGGGTTACCTTCTCAAGCCTTTCTGCTCGTTTTCCCTTTTCCTCAGCCTGTTCATTAAGCATCTCCAGTAATCGGTTTTTTCTATCCTCTAAGATTTTAACCTGCAATATGGGAATTTGAAAAACTAAAGTATTACATTATTGAGCTCTATATTAACTAAAATCAAAGTGTAACTCTGAGCAAGCTTTTTTTTTATTGAAAATAGGATGTAGTAAGCCCTCGGCCTCAATTTTATCATGTTATCTATATAAATTGCTTTTCACCTGATTGCTTTTTGTAAACAGCTCTTCTTCATAAGGTGCAATATCTCTCAAACATTCTTCATTAAATGCCATCAAATTAAAAAGTAGCAGTAATATGGAGTGTGTAGTTGTTACAGTTGGTTGTAGAAAGTGGATAATGCTGATGTTAGCCACTTGTGGCATCACAGAGACAAGGTGGTTGATGATCCGAGTCACATTGATCACAGGAATTAGGTCCCAATAGTACATGACATGTTCATTGCGATCCTCTTCTGGTGGAGCCTAGATGAAACAAGAACTAATAAATATATATTTTATTTATGCTTCCGTGACATTTATTTGTCATGACATTATCAGTGGACATAAAACTATGAAATTTATGTTACATATTGAAGTTCCCACTATGAATGCAATTAAACCGAAATGCAGAGTGCTTTCGTTTGTTGTATCCTTTTCAAACACAGTATTGATATTGGGAGCCCAAATTTTTGAGGTCTCCATATAAAACTAAAATACTGAATGCATTAAAATTTAAAGTCGAAAAATACAAAGTTATCAAATTTTATAATAAAGAATGTTGGTATTTCTTAAAAAATGCTTTAATCATGAATCTCGGACCATGCAGAATTAATTTTAATTCAAAGTGGCCACTCCATTAAAACAGAAACTTCATACTTTAACCCCTATTACACCAAAACAACCTGACCTGTAAAACAGCATCTCTATCAATGCCTAGTCGATCAAAAAGAAGAAATAGAGCCCCCATAACTGTATGTGATTTCTTGAGATCCACAGGGGTCAATGGATAATTGGGAAAGTCACCATTCCAGTTTCCAACAAAATTCTCCACAGTATAGGCTGGAGCTGTAATCAATAATATTTTAAGCTAAATGTAAGCCGTAATGGCAAAACAGTATTACAGCTAATTTGACTTTGGTGCTATTAGTGCTATAAAATTAGTAATAATTTTTTTTTCTCAATTTAATATTTTCGTTGAAAGTATTTAGTAAATAAAATAATTAACACCAGTTATTTACTTTATGCATTCATAAAATTATATAATTTACAATTATACTATCATATCAATACATCTATGTTCCTAAATAAGAAAATAACAAAACTTACTCTTAGCCATATTTGCTAGAACTTAGATCTCCACTTCAAGTTCAAGTCAGTTAACTGTTGCTAGATCTTGTTAATGATAACAAATATATTGTATTTATTGGAAGGAACTTAAAAACAGTAAATACAAATTCTCACTTATTCTCGTTTTTGAGAGAATTTAAAATTCAAATGAAGACGACCGTTGGTCATCATTGTCAAGAGTATTTTTATTCTGTGGTTTGACATTTGGTTTTTCGTTGACCATATTCAAGTCGGACCAATTATTAGACTTAACAGAGTGACAGCTACAAAAGCGTGTCTAATTTTTTGAACGCAAATTATTTTTTTTATTTTCATGGATGATTTTAATGAAAATATTTTTTTGTAATTATTCATGCATCTGTACAATGTGTCTATCCGAGTATAAAACCAGCTTACGAAACTAATCCAATACCAAAAAAATGTTATACTGGGTTATGTTATATCTCCGCAAATCTTTACCGCTGCAATGGAAAATGTTTTCAAGTTACTGAACTAGAAAGGATACGGTATCAACATCTTGACGAAAACATCACTCACCTTCGATTTGCTGACGACATAGTTATTATGGCAGGATCGCTGGAGGAGCTTAGCTTATGCTCCATGTCCCAGCAGTCATGGTCTTTCACTGTAGGCCCTATGAGGAAGCTCAAAGTTGCTCAGAGAGGTGTTTCTCTGCCCGATTGAGTCTGTAACGACGATATCCGCAGCAGAACTAGGGTACCGAGATAGCCGTTAGAATCAGCAAACTGAAGTGGCCGGACACAGAGCTCCCAACCACAAACAGGAAACGTAGTGTGGGCGACCCCCCACAAAACAGAGTGACAACCTGCATAGTGTTGGGTGCAGGTGGCACAGGACCGTGCTTTGTGGCATTGTTGGGGGAGGCCTATGTTCTAGTGGACTTATGACAGGCTAAAATGATGGACATAAGACTAACATACTGATGACATGTAAAATTAATATTTACAAAATTTTTGGAAAAGAAAATAACTACTGCCGTTAACAATAAAATTGTTTGTTAAAGATGGATGTATGAAACGACAATTCTGGATTTCTTTATGCCGAAAGTAATGAAGAAAGAAACATTTATTGCACAAATACGCAGGTCAATAAAAAACATCGCAAAATATTTAACAATACAATAATTTATACAAACCATGCATTTAACGTTGCCTTCTCAATATTGAGTAGTACCAACCTTCCCAGAATAACGGCGTGAAGTAGAGACACTTTGTGCTTCTGCGTTGCATTCGGTAAGTGAGGTAACCGGAGGCCCACTTCCATTCTCCCAATTCCCGTTCCCACTTTCCTTTTATCTTCCAATTATTCTTAAAGGCCGACAACGCACATGCGGTTCCTCTGGTGTTGTTGGGACGGTAATGACTTACCATCTGGTGAGCTGCTTGCTCGTTTGACACCTTTACCATAAAAAAAATGGTTTTGATTGATTTTAGAATTAATTTATGAAATAACAGCAACAATAATGACCCTGATTGAAGACTAGGAAGTATACTATTAGTTTCCAAGTATGTCCTTAACTTCCCAGCCACAGCCTTATTCCAAGGTTTTTGATATGTAGAGGAGTATACTGATCGGGCTACAAAGCGACAATAACTTATTTAAAAACTCACCTTAGATTGAAACACATCTCAGCATGCACAAATATGACTTTGAGTTCCTCAGTAAGTACGCATTTGAATAATGATGGCCATGGTTTGTGGTTCGGTCAGGTGAAGTTGAATGTACTGAAGGTGCTAAAGAGTCAAGTGCTAGAGGATCACCCAGGAGCATTTGACTCAGATGCTGCTCAAGGAGATATTGGTGTCATGTGCATGCAACAGCAGGACCAGAGAAGAGTCTGCAGAAGTACTGCAAATTATGTCATTGTGAATTAATAGCCATGTTCACATTGGCACACATATTCGCAATTTTATTAATTCATGCGACCAGCTCTAGAATAAATTAATTTGAATCTGCGCAAATCGCAAACCACTATCACAATGAATAGCAGACTGCATATGCTACTTATTGTTATTTCTTTTACTCTCCCTTGTAATGTAACGAGCCCCATTAATATAATACATAGACCTTTATTTACTCTCTCTAAATACAAACACAGCTAAAATGTAATTTTACATTAAATTGACCTGATTGCTGGTATCTAACAATCTGAATATAAACATCGGTGTAGAATATTTAGGTACTAATCTAACACTACACAAATTCGATAATTGCGGATGACGGCTAGTCCATTTTTTTGTCACCATAATCGCCTAAATCGCCGTATATAATCTTTCATTGTACAATGGTGTTCGTCTTTAGCAGGCATAAGTATTTTTGCACATTGCCCAAGTGGGTTTGGAGGCCGAGTTACATGTCCGAGTTACGGCGCTCCTAATCAAGAGGAAGAGGGAAAGTGAGACATTTCCACAAGTACCAAATATTTTTTTTTTACATTTTGTATGGTCGACAATTTATCTCTTCTAGTGTCATAAGTCCTACAATATTACTTCAATTATTTTATGGTTGTGACACAATTCGTCACATTTAACTGTTAAAGGATTATTAAAATTTATTTAGTTAATGAAAGGAATAACAAAAAATGAAGTGCATGTTAATTAGGCTACCTTCTTTTTTAATTCTACAATTTTTCTTTGTGATTCGCCAAGACACAATGATTTTTTTCCTCATATACACTTTTTAATAACAAAAACTACACATCATGTAGTTTAATTTTTTAATTCGGGTTCCAAACGCTTCTTCAATGTCACACTAAACAAAGCATTTCTAAAGATATAAAAAACCGCTAGAATATCTTCGTATACATTTTCGAAATGATAAAAACGTCTTGACCCTTGGAATAATTCCATGCCTAATGCTATAGAGCCATTAGACATGAGCCATAGAGTAGAGAAACCACAGAGTACCTTATATATACCTGAAAGTGTACACTTGTCACGTCACATTTACAAATTTCAGCTTTTCTTTTATTACCGTATTTAAGTTTGTAATGGAACAGAAGCAATAAATATGAAGATGAGAATCACAAATTTAAGACGTGGTAGAATTTTTCGTATTGTCGGCATTTGCGCAATATTGTTAATTTTGATTTATGCACTTCATAACTGGTCTAGTGTAAACGTCGGCAGTGATACAAATGAATTAATTCAGTCAGAGGCTCAAAAAAGTTATTACAAGTTTCACAGAAACGTTTATCCGACTCTGAACACCGGTAAGTAATAAAATTATTCATGTCTTGCAATGTGGTAAAATGTACAGTTAGATGCCTAGTACGAAAATGCGCCGGCTATGAATTGTTTAAACATAACAATACACATCGAGATTTATGAAAGTAATGGATTTATAGAAGTAATAAAAGTGATGAAGCGAGAATGGTAGATCTCGGGGAAAAACAATAAAAAAAAATTTTTGTTATTTAAAAATTATTACTTATTTTGCATAAGTTATTTCTACACCAAAAACAATATGACTTCTAAACCCCATAATTATCTCAAGCCGATACATATTACATATTGTAACTTTTATAAGGTAATTTGTAACAGATTTTCCTTTTCTTTCATAATCAATTTCTAAGAAAACTTTTTTTTTTAATTACATTTATATTTTCACGCCTTGTTTCCAACGGGGTAGGCAGAGACAATCTCCTTCCACTTGCTATGGTCCTGACATGACACACTTTCATCAATCTTCGCATGCATGCTCGTTGGTTTAGGGTACTCTTGACCTGGCCTTTTTCCAGAATGTCTCCAATTTGATCGTGAAATGTTTGCCTAGGTCTTCCTCTCCCGACTCTACAATTTATTTTTTATTTCTTTGAATATTATGAAAGTTTTATGCTGTCTTGTATATTATTTTAAATGATGGTAATGTTATGGAAAATGTAAATTTTTGATTGTATTCAATCAAACTAAAACTTAAAATGAAAATAACTTAAAACTATGAAATAACACACAGAGCATTCTCTTTCTCTAACATATGAAAAACTGCAATATATCTTTCTTATTTTAAAAAAATGTGAAAAAAAACCTAACTATTGACTTACCATCTATATATTGATGATTTTATTAAAAATGAGAAATTATGATTATCTCATTCTCATTTTGAAGAAAAGTAATAAGAAAAAAATATTTTATATTTTAAAACCCTGTATGATTTTATATTAATTTTACCCAGTTCCCCCTAATTTAGAATAGTTATGTAAATATATGTATATAAATATGTCTGAATGGTCTACCTTAAGGCTATTAACAATAGTAGCAATTAATTTCTATGTTAAATTTAAATGAACCTTCAATAAACACTTGCAGAACTTGGTAACTTTGAGCCAAAAGAGCGGAGATCGGTGAACGGTCCTGGGGAAGAAGGAAAAGCTTATCACATGTCTCAAGATCGTGCCAATGATATCACAGAGTCTGAGAGTGAATATGGAATGAACATTGCTGCATCAGATGATATAGCTATGAACAGGTAAGTTAATAGATTCATGCCAAACAATGCCACAAGGAGGCTATATCAACTTGAGGCTTTCAAGTGAGGTAGTAGAAGGCTCAAAGATAATTAGGGAGCATCAAGGTGTTAGAGCATCTGCTCTCTGAAGTATGGCAGAAAGTAATGTTTTCCTAATATTTCTATTTCTAAAGTTCAATATCTCGAAAAATTATTTGAAATCTGACTTTAAATAACAATGCCATGAAAACTGAAGAATCGGGTGTATTCCTATTTACTTTTATTTAAAAATGGAAATATGGATTAATTGAAAATCCGAAATCAATCCACTATTAGCTATGTTCCTTGTGCATAGCTGGTTGCTAGGCTGCACAATCAAAAAAAAAATGTGACCTATTATTAAGAACATTAAAACTTTTCTCAGTAGCTTTTAACCAAGACAATGATGGACTTCGACTTCGTACAATATCTCATTGTTAACTACTAAATTCATTTTACTACATTGCAATGTTCACAATTGTGCCACAAACTTAGGTTAAACAATGGGTTTAAATTTTGTTAAAATAAGAGAAATTACATAAGATTTACATTACATAAGATTTACATTTCATACGGAAGACAGCTCGCGGCTTTCTCTACGTTTTTTTTATGGGAAAGGCGTAACAACAAGCAATCGGTTCACCTGATGTACATCTGCAACACCAGAGGTGCTGCAGGTGCGTTGCCAGTCTTTAAGGGTATTTTGGAAATGGGAGGCAGGATGACGAGAGGGAGTGGGCCTCCGCACGAGGAACGCGGAACGAAATGCACAAGCACAAGATGGATGAAGATATTGGAGCAGCAGCAAAAGCCGCCGCTTGGCTCTACCACATATAAAAATTCATGCATAGACATTGCAAACTACTGAGTAAAATATGTAAAAAAAAAATTCTAATTTATTTATTTATTTATTTTTATTTATATAAGTTAGTAGGTTTTTAATACCTTAGTTGACTATACCTAATAATGCATTTGTACCTGGCCTTTTATTGTAGAAAACTTGCTTGAAGTAAGATTTTACAGTAAATTAAAACTAAACTTTTTTTAAATATGTGCTAATAGAAACACACTTATAATAGTTAATTTTAGCCACGCACAGAGGAGTTAAATGATGGAAGGATATGTCATCGATTTTCTCAAATGCCAACCTCACCATGTGACTTGCCTTACAAGCAAACAAACGTGGCTGTGGCGACCGAATGATGCCGGAATGTCCATCCTAACCAATTTAATCCAGACAAACCCAAATGCCAAAATCTAGTGATGAGAAGGAGCATCACTAGTGCGTGGGTACCTTCACTTTTGTCGTAGATAAAAAATATTCAACCATACTAATGTTGAAGTAAAAAAAGTAAGGAGTAATTATGTTTGTACAAAAAGAAAAATATGGCATTTTATTTACAAAAGTCCGTCATTATTTTGAAGTGTAAGATAATACGTACTCGAAAATTATATCTAACCATTAGAAATACACAAAAATTCAATTACACATGTGATAGGTAGATAAAATAACTACAAGTGATAGATTAAAGACAAGACATATCATATCTTGCGCACAGTACTTACTGTGCTTAATACTTTTTATAAGTTTTTTTTTTAAGAATTCTAAACCAAAAAAAATTTAACCTTGATTAGATCACTTGTACGTATGGCGCGTTTCTGATTTTCTTAGAAACTTTGAACCAATAAATAAGTACAGAAATATGAAGCAGCATATATTCTTTTTATTTATATTTATGTTTATATTAATTTAATTAGATTTTTGTTGTTGTATACAGTAACATGAGAGTTCCATGAAAAGGCTATTATTATGTGGACTTTAAAAACATGTTTTTGCGCCTTTTAAGTTATTACAAACGGTACTTTCCTAATCGTTGGATAGGGCGAGGCGCCGGTTGATTTCTGTCTGGGGTCACATGAAATCCCCAGTTTACGACGTCTCGCCTGTGTCATCCGCGGAAGAACTCAGTACAAGAATTATGAACGCAGCAAATGCGATGCGGAATAATTTAACTACTACGGTAGTTAAGAAAAAGAATGCGAGTTTGCGTACGCAATAGGGGAAGTCACTTCGAGCAAGAACTTTAATTAGGCTAAATTACAAAATGTCTTAATTGTTACTTATTATTAATTGTTGTTACTACTAAACTGTTACTGGTTCTAAATTTTATATTGAAATTTGTATTTTTTGTTTTATTTACATTGGGCATTGTTTTTAAATAATTTTATGGAAATTTTAAAGAAGTTTAAGTTTACTTCGAATACGAATTTCCTCCTACTTTCTTTGTGATAATTTTTTTTTCAGTTTCTTTGAAATATGTTCCTAGCTGTTATGCTTTGTTGGAGAGCTAAGAAAACGGTTATGTTTTTAAAATAATCTGCAAGCCAAATTTCATAACGTTTTTTTTGTTTATAATGCATTTTAATGGAAAATATGTCTTAAAAATATTGAAATAATATCGTTATTCGTCTCGAATTTTTAAATTTGGACCGATAAATGTTGTTTAAATATTGATAAATAACCAGTGTTTAATCGTTTTTATAAACGAGAAGAAAAAATTAGATTTAAATTGATACTTTTGTTTTAATAAATTTTTGATGATGCATTTATGACTTATTTTGAAAAAGATAAAAAAACATGATAACTCAAAAATGGTTCACTTTTGCATAATGCATAAGGGGGTTGAAATTATCGCAAATAGTCACCCCTATGACCTAACAGGAATACGTCGAATTACCAATAAGCCTGTATAAGCCTGATACATATGTAAAACCTAATTATACAATTCTCCATTTGTTACTCTATATCTTTAATCAATGATCAAATAACAATTTTTATTATTATTAGATCAATTCCGGATACACGCCTCGAAGAGTGCAAGTATTGGCACTATCCCAAGAACCTGCCCTCCACCTCGGTGATCATCGTGTTCCACAACGAAGGCTTCTCGGTGCTCATGAGGACTGTGCACTCTGTTATCGACCGATCGCCACCGCATATATTACATGAAATTGTTTTGGTGAGTTTTATTAAGTTTTAATTTACTACACTCCAGTCTGTATACAGATACACTTGTAAAGTGTTTTTTTATTTTTTTTGTACATACTGATCTATATGTAGAAATGTCTAATTCTCTAATTATTTTGCAAATGTGCTAACGGAAAAGATATATTTAGAACCTAGTACAAAAAATACAAACAGGTACTTTTATATATAAATCCACCATTGCTCATAAAACTTCTCAAAGCTGCCATGGATTCTGTGAAAGATTTGAGCATGAGATGAGCGCTGTCCCGTGGCATTTAAGTTCGATTTTTTCAAATGGATTTTCCGCAAGAAACAATACTTTTCACATCACAACATGTACTTACATTTTGTTTATAGGTCGATGACTACTCCGATAAAGATAACCTGAAAGAAAATCTCGATAACTACATCAAACGTTGGAACGGCAAAGTGCGTTTAATTAGAAATCCAGAAAGAGAGGGTTTGATCCGCACTCGCTCGCGAGGAGCGCAGGAAGCGACAGGCGATGTGATAGTCTTCCTCGACGCCCACTGCGAAGTTAACGTCAATTGGCTCCCCCCGCTACTGGCTCCCATCTATAGAGACTACAGGATAATGACTGTACCCGTTATAGATGGAATCGATCACAGGACCTTCGAATACCGACCGGTGTACCAACACGGGACCAATTATAGAGGTATATTTGAGTGGGGCATGCTTTACAAAGAGAACGAAGTACCTGAAAGAGAATCAAACCTCCATAAGCACAAATCTGAGCCCTACAAAAGTCCAACTCATGCCGGAGGATTGTTTGCTATTAACCGGAGATACTTCCTCGAAATTGGAGCATACGACCCTGGTCTTTTGGTATGGGGAGGGGAGAACTTCGAACTGAGCTTCAAGATATGGCAGTGTGGCGGAAGCATAGAATGGGTGCCGTGCTCCAGAGTTGGACACGTCTATAGAGCATTTATGCCTTATTCATTTGGAAGTCTGGCAAAGAACCGTAAAGGATCGCTTATAACAATTAACTACAAGAGAGTGATCGAGACTTGGTTCGATGAGGAGCATAAAGAGTATTTCTACACGAGAGAACCGATGGCCAGGTTCTTAGATATGGGCGATATCAGTGAACAGATAGCGCTGAAGGAAAGGTTGAAGTGTAAGAGCTTCAGTTGGTTCATGGACAATGTGGCTTATGATGTGTACGATAAATTCCCCAAATTGCCGAAGAATGTGCATTGGGGAATGGTGAAGAATAAGGCTGCAGGTGTATGTTTGGATACTATGGGCAAAGCAGCTCCAGCGTACATTGGTAAGATTTTTCAACTTTCTTTCAATCATTTAACTAAAAAGTGAGTTTTTTTGTTTTATTTTAATTCACAGGGGCTTCGCTCGAACGACTATAAACTCAATGTGAAAATGTTCTACACGTAAAACTCCCCCTTCCTCCAACAAGCACATGGCACTACAATGCATTATGGGATAACTTATAAACTGCTCCCTCCTATCTCAGTACGGGCAGTACAGTATTAGTAGTACACATCTCTCCGCCTCCTCCTTGATGTTTCGTTGCAACAAAACATAACGATACACATGTCTGCCCAACAGGCACGTCGAGCTGCCACGGCGCCGGCAACAACCAGCTGTTCCGACTGAACGAGGCCGGACAGATCGGCGTCGGCGAGCGCTGCGTGGAGGCCGACGCCGACAGCCTCAAGCAGGCCATCTGCAGGCTCGGCACCGTCGACGGGCCCTGGAGGTAACTAAAACATCACCTTTAGAAAAGTGTACAATATCACTTGGAACATCACTTTGTAACACGCTCCAAAGTCGTCAACGCACATAGTAGTAACACCACGTGAAAACTTTAAACAACGTCCGACCCGAGACGGATTAAGCATCGCGACAATTTGGCAAATCATAAATACACACACCTACAACGATGACAGCGTCTTAAGCCGTGTACGCACTTTCGAACAACAATATCGATCACGAACGTTTGGATCGATTACGAACGTTCGCAAATCAGCACAGTACGTTTTTTTTTTTTTATGTAAAAGATTGCAAACGAGCAAGCGGTTCACCTGATGGTAAGTGATTACCGTCGCCCACATACATCTGCAACACCATAGATGCTGCAGGTGCGTTGCCGGTCTTTAAGGACTTATTTGGGAGATGGGAGGGAAGAGGAGGGGAATAGGGAGGGGATGTGGGCCTCCGGTTACCTCACTCACTGAGCGGAACGCAGAAGCACAAGATGCCTCTACTTCACGCCGGTATTCTGCGAGGCCGTGGTATCAATCCGGTCGAGCCGGTCCATTCGAGCAGGCTCTACCACGCTGAAAAACTAGATTCGTACTAGATTTCGCAAACAATCGCCTTATTACTACTACCTGTAGCCATGGCTCTGCCGATGGGAGGAAAGAGTAGTAGTGCAATAGTCAACATTTTTTTTTACTGTTGTGATTTATGAAAAGTTGTTTCCGAAAGAGGAACCCGACGATTGCAAGCCGAGAAATCACTTCTGGGCTTGTAACCGGGGTCGACGGCGCCGCTGCCCCGTTCTACCCTTACGGAGTTCTGTACGAACACTTTATAATGTATGCAATATTTTTGTTGTTTTCCGATTGCTCCGGGCCAATATTGTTCTGTTTCTCCCTGGGTTGACTCGCAGAGAATGCCATAAGGCATTAAGGTCGCCCATTGTAGCCCTTAGATTTACGTGTACACAATGAAGTGTAAATAAATTAAAAAAACAATATTATTACTCATAGTTTATCAAAGTTCTCCGAAAACTGTCTGTGCAGAACAGACAAATCGGATAGCCGTGAAAGTTTTAATAGAACAGTGTTCGCCAATCGTTAGTGGGTTGGACATACAAGCAATGTTTTTGCGTATCATGAAACGCAACAAATCCGTTCGAAAGTGCGTACAAGGTTTCAGGTCCTGCGAGTCCTTGTGCAGGGAACGCCAACCCTCTTGCCAAGCGTGGCGTATGTGGCAAATCCTTCCTTTAGCAGAGATCTATACCATGTTGTGGATAAGCATTAACAGGCTGATAAATGAAATAGTTTTGAATATAGTTTTTTTTTCTCGTTCTAGTTATGACGAAGTACACAACCAGCTCGTGCATCGTCTTCACAGCCACTGCTTGACATTGCAGCCTCAATCGAGAACACTGGGCTTGGCACCGTGCGATCCCAACAACACCTTCCAACAATGGACTATAACTCACAAGAAGCCAAATTGGTGAGAGTGATTACACACTGACTTAATCCGTTATGTGTTAACAATACCTTGGTAATATTTTTAATGCTGTAATGATACAAACTTGATACATTCTTGCCTGTATCACAGTTGTATCTAAACATTTGTATGTATGCAGGCATTAGTATCAAGACTGTGACTGTCTCAAAATTACTTTACATTATTCGATAGCACCCATGACCTTCTAAAATATTAATGGTATTATGAGATACTGTTCTTATATTGATACCATGACTCAGTTTATGTTAAATGGTTGTCTTCTAATAAAATATTATATATTCGTGGAAAGTGCATATAATGAATGTCATAATAAAACCAACTTTTACTTGGTAATATAATATTTGAGACGACAATTTCTGACTTTCAAGTCAGACTCAGAACGAAATTATTTTTCTATTTATTTTCGTTTTTAGATACTTTTTTTTACATCTAGTTGCCTATATTTAAAGCATATTGTTTTAATTTTTCTGAAAACTGAGATTCCTTGTTACTGTATATTGCGCATTATTTTAAAATGTCCTCTAATATTGTTATTAAAATGAATTTATTAATTTTAGGAAATTTACGCATAATCAAAATTGCATTTTAAAAGTATTGTAACATATTATATTTAATATTTTTCTATTCATGCCGAACTATTATAAGCAGCCAGTAATAAATAACTATATGTTAAAATTGCTAGTAGTAAATGTGTAACTATTTAAATAGTTTCCACTGATTAGTTATTTTATATTTACATATTATATGATAATATCTATAATTTATTAAAAAGATGAGAGGAGAGATAGAGTGACATGACAGCAAAGAAAGGGTACACCATAGTATTCCTATTTTCTACTAAATCTCCGGTGTATAACGTCTAGAATTATGTATAATAACTACACACACTCTGTGGCAAAAAAATATATGGCCAAGAAACTGGCATGTCAGTGTCGAGAATATGAAATGTGGCATATATATGTGCATTAGAGTAACATGAGGGACCTTTCCCAGTTCCCTTCTATAAATTAATATATAAAAGAGGCAGTCTGTAAATGCACACTGGTGAGCAAAAGTCACCTCTCCTCAAGTTTTGGAGCTGGAGTCCACCATGTTGCTCCAGTGCGGATCAGCCCAACTTAACATGCAGCATTTCAGCAGATTTCCTAGATTGTTTTATCACTTAAATTGATTGTATTATAAATAAATTGGTTGATTATATGTAAACTAAGCTCATTGTGCAGTTAATATGTTAATTCTATTGCTTGAATGGAATATTGCTATCTTTTCTAATCTTTCTCTTTCTAATTGTTGTTCTCGTAAAGTTTTTTAAAAAAAAGGAATCATGCCTTTAATGTTATTTCATAATTATAAACCCCACAGAATGGATATAGACTTTACAACCCTGTTTTAAATAAAGAACGCGCTCAAGTAAAATGTAGATATCATACAATCTGTCAAAAGGCATAAAAATTAAATGCGATGAAATCCCCAAACATTTTTTTTTAAATGGTAGAATTAGATATACAATATGGGTAATGACCATCAAACTCTTTGTATTTTAATTACAAAATATATTCTGAACGTCGGCCTATACGTGCAACATACAAATTTAGTTTTTCTCCCAATCTACTCCTTACATAGTAAGTTTTATTAGGTGGGGCAAGGTTGATTTAGTTTTATCAATATTGTTAAATATTGTATGTTATTTAATATTGTTTGTCTAGAAATGAGGAATATTAAATTAATTTAATAAGGGTAAATTTTAAATATCCCTTTTAAGATAATGCTATTTTTCTAAATAGACATGTACTTAATGTGGCAACTAAATATATAAACTGAACTTCAAAATACCTACCCAACACGTCTCATATTATAGAGTTTTGTCAATCTAATCAAAGTAAAACTCACAATAAATAAATACGTCCTTGTGTTATTTTATATTTTATACTTATGTTTAAATTCCCCTTTTTTGAAGAGTTTAAAACCATGAATCTCTGTTAAGTGTTCCTGGTTAAAGTGAAATTGCATTTATTATGTACAACAATAGAAAATATTATGTCCGCAACCTTAGAAGTTCTTAGTTTGTAATCACTACACGATATTGTAGGTTTTTGCGAAAACTTAAATATAGTCTCGAACACCTTTTTTGCACTAAGAAAAGTACACTGCCTCTGTCACAAATTAGAGATAGTCTAAGATAATTTATGTAGCATATACCTTATATTTTTTGTTTTATCTGTACTTCGTAAAATATATTACTGTTGCTTCATTACTATATAATACATCATAAAGTGTCATCAATTATCATATATACATAAAAATAAAGACTGATGTCGATTTTTGGCGGGAACTCGTAGTGTATGTTTCTGCGTGTGTTTTGTCTTTTATTGAGTTTCGTTATTTGTGCGTATTACGAGTTTTGATGTTTAATATTGACAGTGTATTATGCATTATGAATGTGTACAGTCAATGGAAATTCAATTTAAGACAGCAGACCGCCAATTTTCGTTTTGTTTTCATCGGTCCGACAAATCGCCAGTAATAGTTAACTATAATTTTATTCTGTCTATATTTAGTAAACTTAAGCATTCATAAATGTTTTTCGACATAATTTTACAACAAACACTTTTACACTGGCAAAAAATATATGAACTGTTGCCATATCGGACCTCCGATCCCACAATAAGAAAAGAAAAAGACTGAAGTCTTACTTAGGCGGAAAAATTTTGTAACAATAATTTATATTAAGAATAAGGATTAATATAACTAATGATGATTTGGTAAATACAAAGCACGAACGTTTTTTTATTGCAACTTATCCAAAATACAGACATTTAATTACTATTTTTATTTTAATAGTTCTTATTATATCCTAATAATTAGCTGTAAATCAATATATATTTCTTTGTAAATTTTCTGTGAAGATATTATATAATTGTATGTAATTCGATTGCAGAAGTAAATAAATAATTATTTATCGTTATTTGTAATTTAATCAGTCTTGATCATGTTTAAAATATTCTAGATAATTTTAATCAATCAATTAAATCACTCGAAAGAACCTTTATCGTCCGTCAATCTTGTCGAATGCGTGCGACCTGCAGCCCTGTCGATCGTCCAGCATTCATAAACTGGAGTTATGATTTACAGTCATGTGAACTCTGCTCGTTTGTTACACTCATAGTATAAAAAAATACACCTTTCAAACGGGATCACGTGCGCGGTTGCGCTGCAGATTGGCGGCAGAATTAGGAAAGAAGTTAGTACTTACCGAGACGGCTCCTAGGCAAGAAAAGGAGTCCTACCACCTCGCCTACTCTCATGTTAGAGCAACAGAGGGCGTTTCTATTGCATGTGCGCGTGTAACCGAGCAGGATAGGTTAAGGAAAATTTTTAATCTTTTTCTTCTATATAAGCCTGACGAGTGTGCTAAGTTCTCTCCACGATAGTGCCAACAAATGCTATGAACGTGCGAGCCGGTTGATGAGCGCGGTGCTGTTACCTTAGCAGTTTTCTTGGTCTACACTACACTAGTCTGGGATTTGTTTTCGCAAAGTCGAATGAATCTGATGCTACAATAGCTGCCGAGAAATTAACAGTGACACATCTAACTTCCCGGGAAGAGACTATGAAACAAGGATTTAGCTAAATCATCATAATTTTTACAACCTGTAACAAGATATGAATAAGATTGCCACAAAGCTCGGCCCTGGGCCACCGCAATTCAACGACTTCCCGCGATACTTTTAAAGGCCGGCAGCGCATCTGTAGCTCCTCTGGTGTTGTGGATGTTCCTGGGTATCGGTTCACTTACCATCAGGTGAGCCGCACGCTCGTTTGCCCCTTCTTCTATTAAAAAAAAACTGCAGGACGTTACTTAGTTTTGTTAAGGTTCGCCTGCCACTGCGTTTTCCTGTAGCAGTTGCCCCACTTGTGAATCTCTTCCTCAACGGGTGTCTGTTTAGCTTGCTGGCCCTTACGGCCATGTTGCTTACCTTGGTTCTGCTGAGGATATCGTCGTTGCAGATTCTATTACGCAGATAAACAACGAGGATAGCCCTAAACGATCATGAATAATTTCAAAAATAAGTTTAAAAAAGGGTTGTAATGTTATTGGCCTATTATAAATATTATGCTGATCTTCGAATGGGCCGGCTCGATCGGGGAAGTGCCACGACCTCGCAGGATACCGGCGTGAAGTAGATAAATCTTTTGCTTCTGCGCTTCGTTCGCTGAGTGTGGTAATCGGAGGCCCACTTTCCATTCTCCATCATCCCTCCCATCAGCCGAATATCCTTATATGGTCTGGCAGCGCACCTGCAGCTCCTCTGGTGTTGCTATGTTCGTGGGCGACGGTAATTACTTACCATCAGGTGAGGCGCTGGCTGGTTTACCCCGCGCAAGAAGATGGGTGATGGAAGCCAGTCGATCCAGTGTTTCACATTCTCGTTACTTTTTCCGGAATTTATTATTATGCGTTCCTTGCCAGCCTGTAAATAGTCCATTGCCGGACATAGGCTTCTCCCATGAGGATTTGCCATAATCGCCACGCTTGGCAAGCGGATTGGCGATCGAAGTGCCTTAAACTCCCCCCCATCTGGCGGTCGCCTTTTAAGACACTCACGAGAAGAAAGAGGGTGGCAGATTCTTACACCGCTACCACACAGCAGCTTATATTTAGATATTGGTGTTGTTAAATGTAAATTTTATTAACATGCGATAAATTAAGTACCCTGTCACGAAAGCGTAATTTAATAAAGGTAAATTTAAATATTTGTATTTTGTACACTTGATACTGTACGACTGATTAAATTTGTATAAATACTGGCTATAAAATAGAATAATAAGGTTCACACAGTAATTTTTAATTTTTTATTATCTTATAAATAATTGTATTCAATTTAATAAATGTTGCAATATTGTGTTATCTAAGAAACTACATCCATAGTAAAGTAATCATTTGTTAAAATGTCTTTTAATTTCCCTTTTCAGAGTTTTGTAGAAAATTACTGTGTTTATAACATTACAAGTTTGCACATTCTTTCTTTTTATAACAATGTTGGTGACGAGCTCCTCCAAAATGCATTTTTATTATTGCTTAGGCTGACAATTCCTAACCCCATTAAAATTATTAATTTTGTTTTTCTTACATTACCAATGTATAATGATTAAATGCAATTTTTTTCAGTAGTGTTTAGTTTGCTTAAAAACATTACTCAATTAAAAATTATGAATGTTTTACACTAAATACAGCCATTGGATTAAGATGTTTTGATCCATATTTAAACAGTAACATTTTACAAACTAATTGTCCAATCAAACAGTTGGTTGGTTTTTAAAATATATTATACAGAATTGAAACCATGTTTACATGTACTCCAAAACGAAAGTGTTTCCAGTCATGTTAATTATTAAGATCTAATTATATTAAGTAATTGTTTTTGTTAATTTATTGTATAAAATATTTGCAAAGCTTCTAAGTTGCAATTAAAAGCTAAAAACACATTTTTATCAGATATAAACATGTGAAGAAATAAAAGAAGCACCAGTTAGTAGAGTTAAATCGTTTGTTCATAATTAAAATGATGAATTCCATCAAGTAGAATACGAGTTACAAACATTATATTCGTGCATATTTTAATACATTGCACAAATGTTTATGAAGACGGAGTTCTCGACCACCGATCCATCCAATCACTAATACGATCGTTTACATCCATGATTGACCAATTCGGTGAAGGTATATCCGGAGCCAGCCAGTTGAAATCATCCAAACTGTCCCAATTGTTACTGTTCCTATCTAATGATGACATATTAAAATGCTTCTCCAAGTCTTCGTACCGCAAATTGTATGGTGCAGTCCTTATTTCGGTACAATCTTCTACTATACCTTTACTAGTAACATGGAGGTATACGTCACATTTGTTTGAAGTGTGCATACGGAGCTGTTGGCAAGCGGCAACTATTTTGCAATTAGTGCACTTATCTACAAAAACAGATGAAGTTACTGGACCAGAGAGAATGACGCAGTTATCTAAATTAGTCAAGTGTAATGTACCCATCACACCTTTAAGCCCGATTGTACAGTTTTTTAAATTTCGTAATGCAACGTCTCGTTGGTATAGATCATCGTTTTCTAACAACAACACCTTCCCATCCATTGAATCAAAGCCAAAGAGTTTTTCGTCCCATTTGTTACTATCGATCTTTCCCACACCATCATGCTCGTCCATTGAATTCTGTTTCTGACTGTCTGATTTCGGTAGTTTCTTTCTCGTGAATCCAAATTTTTTACGAGGTACATATCTGTCTTCTAATTCGTAACATTTAGATTGCAAATTTTGTACAATGCCTAAATATTTGCGCATATTAAATTCTTTAAGGAAAAATGATGATGTGACTACATATTTTTGTAGCTCATTGACTTCTCTTTTTATATTATCAAAGTGGGATGGTAATATTGAGACTTCTAAAGTTGGCACTTCGGATAGCAATTGTTCTACATACTCAGATTTGATTTTGAAAGTTCCTGAAAAAAAATCTTCATTTTCATTGGAAGCATCTACTTCCTCTCTAGCTTTGTGGGCTTTTTGTAGTTTTTCTAAGCGTTGCGCGTCCCTCCGGTTCAGCCTTTCTAATATGGAGTTTTTCTCAGTCATTTTTTCAAGAGTTCCTCAACCTTCCTGTTGACTTCAGAATCCTGTTTAGTAGCTTCCTTAAGTATGGCTACTGTATCTCGAGAAAATTTTCTAGTATCAGTGTGCCTGGAGCCTTCATCAAACTAAAAAATAAAATAAATATTCATCAATTTTCATATATTTTAGTATTAAAATTTTACGATCAACACTCAATTATAAACATAACACATGCTTTCTCTTTTTTGTATTTGATGTAAGAGACAATCAATATTTTAAAAGGTTCTTAAATAATTGTAATTATATTGAGTGCATATTTGAAATTTGTTCTGCTTAGTTGTTGTACTTGAATGCAAATAGACTGCAGTTGAAGCCAATTGTTTATGTACATATGAAGTATTAATAACAATAACTATGTGTTAAATTATAATAACTTTTCATTGTGATATGATTCAATGTGGTCAAACTTGATGAATTTCACTTAATGATTCAAAGCATGTATCTGTGTGGTTTTGTGTATCAAACACTGATTCAGCAAAATGAACTACAAAAAATGTCCTGTTAATTATTTTTGGAAATGAAAATATAGTGTTAATATTGTACGCCTAAATATTACAACAAAAAAAACACAAACTAGTACAATGATAAAAAACAGATTTTCTGCAAAATTTAATAAGTAAAAATACTGCTTTTACACTTAAAAAATACTAAGGTTATTTACAATATTAGAAGCAATTCACCAAAAGGCGCTGTACTTTCTGACTACATTAATAACACTTTTTGCATTTTAAATATTTGAATGTACCCAAACCAGCTTCCAAAAAGCTATGAAATCAGTGACCAAACAACACCAAAAATTTAATAGTAATGACCTTTTTGAGCAGTTCATCATCAGGTTTGAACACCTTGAACAGTCCAAAACCAAGGGTTCCAAATGTAAATATCCAAAAACCGGACCTAACTGCAACACTCATCTCACCGGTGATTTATATCTTGCCTTCGTTGGTCCAAACTTTGGTATCTAACTCACGAGTTTTGTGGCCCCCAATGATTTCACCTACACTGTAGTAACCTTCCAATACCCAGTTGTAATTCTTATGCATATACAAACGGAAATCTGCAAACAAACGTATAGCTTAAATAAAACAAGTAAAAAAAAAGGTAACAATAATTTTGCGTTAGAAATCGGGCATTGGCTCCTCTCGTCATTAGTGTTTTAAACAGGACTGTTTCTTTAAAGGTTTGTCCATACTCAGTGCAACGATTAAGCAGGTTGGCTACTGATGAGCCCTGCTATGCTGTTTTTCCACTTG
Organism: Bhutanitis thaidina; assembly: GCA_029286595.1. Lineage (NCBI taxonomy): Eukaryota > Metazoa > Arthropoda > Insecta > Lepidoptera > Papilionidae > Bhutanitis > Bhutanitis thaidina. The sequence goes on along the minus strand of JAGSMS010000022.1, from coordinate 15,294,839 downwards.
TCAGGTGTTGAATCTGATTGTAGCTGGAGCCAATTTCGGTATTCTTCAGGAGACAACTGTGCGCGATGGAAATCAACGAAGCTTTTATTGTGACATACTATTTGAAAACAAAGAAAACTTCGAGGTGCACCCAATCCTTTTATTCTTTATCTAATGACATTACACCTGGTATAATGCATTATAAAAGGATAGCATTGGATGATCAGCTTGCACTGTTAGCCTGTTATCCAAAAACTGGCAATTTTTGTTGTCTATTCAATGGTCTTATATAACAATTTGACTTTTAATCTAGAGGACAAGTATTTCATGGACAAGTGGAAACAAATTTTCCACTATAAAAAAAGGGAGGGAGTTAGTCGACTTACAAACCTGCTCATGAACAAAGCCTACACTTGAACAATATTTGTTTCACTAGCAAACCACCCTTCAATGCTTTCCAGAGCTGACAAAGCAAAGGCATGGATAAACATGAATGAGTCCATATTATAGGTTGGGCAATCTTTACTTAGTAATTTTGAGGTTTTTGTACACAACATCTCAGTAACAGTTCATGACATGGGTAGGGTGCAGGTGCCAGAGCTAAGTGCCTCTTACATGTCAATAAAAATAATGGTATGAAGCTGACTTATAGACATCCCAATGATGCGATGACAGCAGAATTAACATGTTTATACTATGAGTAATTCTAAATAATTATTACAATTAAGACCCTGATACTAGTTACTGTTTTTATCTACATAATATGTGAATTTAAAACAACATTGAAATGCCAATTTCAATTTTTATTGCAGTAATGGTTTATTTTGATTTCTTATATTTACTCGAATACAAGGAGTATAGTTAAATACAAATAAGTATTTAAAAGTTGTGTAAGTCATAAAAATAATTTTAATATATTTTTATTCAATCAAGATTAAACAAGATTCACTCTACCATGTTATACTATTTGAAACATCATAGAATTCTATTAGTTTCTAGAATGCTGCACATCATTATCACACTTTCACTATACTTGGGCTGGCATGGTTTATTGGAAATTCTAATCAAGATACTATTGGATACAAATTAAATAATTATAATTGGATACTAGATTTTCTTGTCATTTCATAAATTATAGTCAATTTAATACTTTTAAAAATTAGTGCCACAAATTAAAGTTTTTATTACGACTGTACTCTAAAAAGCTCAAATTTTAATGATTTCAGTTTATCATTTTCATATGGACTTCCCACCCATTAGCCCATCAGCCAAGTGCAATACAAAAAAAATATTTGAAGATAAGAGCTTAAGGAAATTATAAGTGTAAACAGTACCCCATAGTTAAGTAATGGTATGCAAAGCTTTAAATTTCTCTTTGTGGCACTGCACTGCTCTTGTAACCCCAAACCACTATTAAGTCTCATACAAACAGTAAATTCACTAGCTTAACTCTTCCAGAAACCAATTCAAGCACATATCCTGCTTGAATTGGTTTCTGGCACTCTATGTAATGTATTTAACAATTTAAAATTATGGAAATAGTATAAGTTAGAATTTATATTCGTATAATTTCATGCTGGTCATTTTAATAAATTTACAATAAAATATCAAGTCGTATAATTAGACTTTGAATTTATAACTAATATTTTGAACTCCTAGAATATATGTTAAAAAATAAAATGTTTATATTTCGAAGGAATAATGATTTTAACGCAATAAACTGCACAGGTGGAGTAAGTTAATTCCATGACTTATCTGAACTGGAAGTTACATAATTTCTTGGTTACAATTCAAATAATAACTTTGCAATCTTTGTTAGATTCATATTAATGACTATCTACTTTAAAGAACTTACCTCTATCTGTATTTAATTTGTAATAAAAACCATATGATACTGCAAATCCTAAAGTTTCCGCTACAAACACTGTTCCTAATGCGTAACCAACAAATCTTTTATATGCCGGTTTTGGTTTTTTTTCAAGCATATTCTTATTTTCCAGAATAAAATAACTCCTATGTTACATTCATTAGTAGCAACGTAAAGAAATAGAAGAATCGACCGAAAATTTTAGAACAAGATGTCTTCCCACGATGACGTAAGATAAATAAATAGAGGTGGTCGTTATTTTAATAACAGATTACGCAACGAATTATTTTCAAAATGATTGACAACGAGTTATTACACATAATGACGGCCACTGGTAATATCCGTTATTTTGTTTTGTAATCCCACTCTTATTCGCCCTTCTTTTTTTTATGGGATAGGTAGGCAAACGACCAAGTGGGTCATCTGATGGTAAGTAAATAGTGATTATCGACGCCCACGTACATCTGCAACACCAGAGGAGCTGCAGGTGAGTTGCCGGTCTTTAGGGAACTTTAATGATAGGGGAAAAGGGAACTGAGCCTACATAACTTTTTACCGTTCTTATAGATGGGTCTTATTTTCATATGATACGATTTTTATCATTAGTTGATACATTTTATGGTGCAGAAGTAGTTCATCAGTTGGTCATTGACCATACTCAATTCTAGATTGGTTTACAACATTTTGAATTTAAAAAGGAATGTGTTTTTCGTAATCAGAATCCCGAGAAACCTCGAAAATAACACCACATGACAAAATAACTGAGATTTAAATGACAACCACGTCGATATTCGGTTTGCCACATAGAATTTTTGAAATCTTGGATTTTAAAATGAATGACTTTCTCATCTCCTGATCCCGAAAATGTTCGATAATGACACCAATATCTATGTTTTGAAAATGGATATTTTGAAAAAAAAATTTATTATCTTTAAAATATCCATATTTCTTTCCATCTTTTCATGCATACAAAAAATCACACATCACCGTTACATACTGTAACAATTATATTATAACGACCCGTGGTGTTCACGTCTAACAAAGCACTCGTTAAAACGAAATGCTATATTTAAAGAGCAGATATAGTTAGCTTTTTCATTATAACTTCGCGCTTCCCGTTATTTCAATAGCGTAAAGGTAGAGATAAGTATTAATAACGACATCTCTTGATAATCTAAGGAGCATGAAGGATCCGTGACCCGGACGACATTCGACAAAATTACAAGTATCAATAATAGATGTCGTTATATGATTACAATCGAGCACGTGCAAATGTAAACGAAATTGCCTACAGTGCAGATGGCAACGGCACTAATTATAAATACCAGCCTTGAGTGTGGTGAGTCACATTTTTTTATGCTATGGTCGTACATAATACATTTTAATTTGTATTATATAAAGAGCACCTTCAATAATGAACGGCAAATATTACGCTTAATACGGAGGAAAATCTTCTGTATCCTTTCGTCCCAGGAGAAATTTTCTAATTGTTATTTTTGTAATAAATCATCAAAATACAAAAAGTGTGAGAGATAAACGTAAATTTATTAGAAAAAGGCTCATCATTTCAGACTATCAGAAGTCCACTAATGAACAGTTTAAAACCTCAAGGGAAAACGATACAACCAGTCTAAATCTTAAATCATACTCGACGACACATCTTCTCAGGTAAGAGGTAAGAGAATAAGATATACTCGACAAGAAGATGTGTCGTAGATTCCAGAACGCAGCCCAGCCATGGATTCCTCGATTGACCTCTGGGCTGAACTTGGACTTACCTAATCGGACAATTTGTCCCAGGTATAATTTACATTTTAAGACCAACCTGGTGGGAGACACTATTGAGGTCATTTAGTATAGCTCCTCCAGCGATCCTGCCATAAGAACTGGCTAATCGATGTAATTGCCATTGATGTTGATACCATATCTTTTCTAGTTCAGCAACTTAAAAACATCTTTCAATGCAGCCTTGAGATACGGGAAAATAACACCTGACTTGACACTGACAACATATAGTTGCCTGGTCCAGTCGTTTGAATTGGCAGCATGAATCCAGCCGAAGATTCTTCCCACCACCTGCCTCGCCCTTACCATGGCTGCCTCCATAGCCAGGACTAGCGAAGCTGCCGGGGACTGGGGGATATTGTTTTTTTTACCGATCATCATGGGGGCTTTTTGACATGTGGCTACACACCTTGCGAGCGGGTTTCAACCACCGCTTCCTGGTATAATGCAGGAAGATGCTGCTGCCATCTGTTCTCTCTACTTTCATCTTTATATTTCCTTCTATTGACTTTTACGACACCCACGGGACGAGACGGAATGGCAGATTCTCTTATACCGTCATACGTTATTAGTGCTACTTCTTTGGGTTAATTCTCAAGGTCGAATTTGAGTGCAACCATTCTGTTAGTTGATGAAAGTGTGTAATATTCATATGTTTATGTAGTGTACATATTTCAACAGTGAGTAATAATTATTGTTAATTAATATTTGCTCTAGTCCACAAGACTTAAATTATCCTGACCGGGCATAAGTCTAAGGTTGACTTAGTAAGTTTTATGTCAGTCTACTTAAGTCGAGATTCCTGGTACCGACGATCGGCAACCCGCCCGCCATGCTTGGCTAGTATTCATATAGATACTGATTACAGGCTGGTAAAGAAAGAAGATTTATAAGTAGAATAAATTAAATGCAAATATTTATTAAGAATATTTATTATTATAGACTTGCATCAGTAAATCTTGGTTATTTCGCCTGATCAACAATTTTTCTCACCAGATTCTTTTTTGAGCTGAAAATAATTGGTAAATTAACATTAATTAACCATAAAACTTAATAAAAATTACAATAGTACGTATAATTACGAAAATAAAAATACAGTTTGCACGTAAATTACATTGCACATTATATAGTCGAAAGTTTTGAGTTTTTTTAATGCCGATAAGCTCGGAAATTACTTATTTCACTATTATGTTACGAGTAATACCTCAGATGGACATATGCTGTATACATCAAAAATGATATACATGGAAGTTTCAAACCATCTTGGTTTAAATTACCTGTACGATGCCGGGGCTAACAGGCCATTTGTAAAATAATTCCTATACTGTAGATATATATTTGTTTTCTTTTTTAAGTGTTTAAGGTGTTTAAATTGAACTAACGACAAACAAGAGAATTAGAAATATAACGATTATGTAAACAAATTTCTTCTTCACAGTAGAATTAATAAATTCAAGCAGTACATTGTGTATGCCTCAAGCATTACTGATATTCCTGGTAACCACTCCAACTATGTAATGGTTAGTGGTTAAACAGCTAGATTATTTTTTTTATTCTTTATTGTACACATTATGAAAAAGTTTAATAATATACAAAATAAATGCACAAAGGCGAGCTTAACCCTAAGCAGAGTTCTCTTCCAGCAAACCCATGAGGAAAGAGAAAACTATTATTATTATTCAAGTAGGTAGTTGTGTACTTAATTAACATAATATCTTAACTAATATAATTGGCAATGAGACAAAAAAAAAACTATAACAAAGTAGCTGCCTGTATGTGCCCACAGCGGGGCAATGACCTACACATATTATACAATATTACTAAATGTTTAAATACAATGTCTAAATATATATATATAAATATACACACATACAAACATATAAACACATATACTTACCAATATTACATTAAATATTTAATAGTAATTATCAATACAATAATAATACATACATAAATGCAGATAAGATATTATTTACAATTTTAATTAGAAAGATAGTGCTCCGTCACTCTTTTCCGGAATATTTCACGAGAAGAACTAGCACGTATGTCATGTGGTAGTTCCATAACCTGGCTGCCTTTACAGTGAAGGATTCACCATATCGCCTAGAAGAATGAGAAGGTGTTTTAAGGAGTAAAGATTTAATGGTCCGGCACGGAACCCCGCGCGGCTCAAGATATTCAAAGCGTTCAAAGAGATATGGAGAAGCACGGGGATGGAAAAGTAAAAAGTAAAGAAAAGATAGCACATGTAAGTCACGACGCTTACGGATAGGGAGCCATTTCAATTGAGCTCTATATTCAGACACGTGATCAAACTTACGTAGGCCAAAAATAAAACGTATACATAAGTTCTGAAGACGTTCTAGTTTGTCCAGCAGTTCTTCCGAAGCGTCCAGAAAACAAACATCAGCATAGTCAATGAGAGGAAGGAGAAGTGCTTGAGCTAAAGTTATCTTGGTATTTAGAGGTAAAAACATTTGGAGACGTTTGAGAGATTGAAAGGAGTAGGCCACCTTGCTGCAAACCATGCTAATGTGAGTCGCCCAAGATAGGCGAGTGTCAAAGATAACTCCTAAGTTTTTAGCCGTATCTGTGTATGGAATCTGTATGTTGTCGTAAGTTACAGCAGGGAGTTTTGAATGGTCTAATGAGTTAAGCATATAGGACGTGCCTACTATCAGGACTTGAGATTTAGCAGGATTAAAAATAAGACCGAAGGACTTTGTCCAATTGCATATGTTACTCAAATCAACATTCAGCATGAAAATAGCTTCCTCCACATATTGTATTTTGAAGTGGCGGTATAGTTGCAGATCATCAGCGTAGAGATGAAAGTGAGACGAGATAACATTTGTAAGAGCATTGATGAAAATAGAGAAGAGGAGTGGAGAAAGAACACCACCCTGAGGAACACCCGCAGTAATATCACACCACTCAGAGAAATCCTCCTCAAGGCGGACACACTGCGAGCGACCTCTAAGGTAAGAATCAAACCAGACAATTGCTGAGGGTGACATGTTTAAGGACGAAAGAATACCGAGAAGTATGTCATAATCAACGGAATTAAATGCATTGCTGAAGTCCAATAGTGTTAAAACAGTGAGAGATTTGTTGTCCATAGCCCAGCGAATGTCATCTGACACTTTAATCAGAGCGCTAACTGTGCTGTGGCCGGGACGAAAACCGGATTGAAAAGGACTTAGCAGGCCGTGTAAAGTCAGAAATTGCGAGAGTTGGGTTTGTACTACATTCTCCAGCACTTTGGATAAAATCGGGAGAATAGTGATAGGGCGAAATTGGGATAAAGACGAGGGGTTGAGAGTTTTCGGAAGGGGAATGACAAAGGCTTTTTTCCAGTGTGTTGGAAAGGACCTTGTTTCTAGTGAACAATTGATAAAGTGAGTTATTACAGGAGCAAGTTCATTCGTGATTGGTTTAATCATTTGAATGCACAGATTATCATAACCAATAGCTTTCGTAGAAATAGACTGAAGTGATTTTTTAATGTCAGTCTCATCAACTGTACTGAAAATGAAAAGAGAGCACAACGGCCTTGGAATTTTAGAACGAAGGTTAAGAGTTGAAGATTTGGCAGAGCCATTAATAGAAATAGGGGGTTCAGAAAAGTGACGGTTGATTGTAGTGAAATCAAACGAGACCTGAGCATTACCAGATGACTTGCCTACACCAAGAGTTCTAAGGAATTTCCACATCTGAACGGTAGATGAATTTTCAATTGCACAATGAACATCCCGACACAGCTTACTACAGCGATTACGAAGGGTTTTAAAAGTTGACAAATTATTGTCGGATTATTATAAGTTATCAAGTCAAGACACTAATATAATAAGTGAAGACAAAAAATATTACGTATGTTCAGGTTGCGTAAGTGAGTTCCACGCACACAGAAGTGTGAGATAAAGGTAGTTGCTCGGCGAAAACTTTAAAAAAAAATGTTAACATGTTACCTTCGACCTCTTCCTCGTCACAACTGTCTGTACAGGCCCGAAGTTCGTTAACAGGGTAGTTATCTATGCATTCCTTCGGTATTCCCTTGCTATGTGGCCCCTAAAACATTTTTTATTTAGTTTACGTAAATAAGACTTCTGACATTTTAAGTTTTTAAATTTTTGCCGCCATTTTCACAGATATGTACTTAAAAAATAACAAAAGGTATTAAAAACATTATAATTTGCACAAACCAGTATATATATACTTTAGTACATAACTTATTAGTAGAGACAGCAGTTGGCTTGTGTACTAGGAAAAGCATGGTATGGTCTTCCTTAAACTGTGCAGTACATACGGAACTTGACAGATTAATTCGGTGAAATAATATAGCAATACCTATCAAAATGTCACGTTCCATTTCCGGGAAAATATCTCGTCTAATTTTTAGGCGCGTTTTAGCCTTAGGATTAGGTTTAGGCGGACTACACTGTCCTCGAAAATAATAATTTTTTTATTATAGTTAGTTCTCTAATGCAGACTTCTTCTCTGCTTAAGAGTCGTAGGGGTAGGTACCACCCTATTTTTTTGCATATTTTTTTGCCACTAATCAGTATTTTTATCAGCATGTTGGTATGAAATGTATAGAGAGCCAATATGCATACTATGAGGGATAACCATCCTAATCCTCAGTGGTGACAACGGCCCTGGTGATTACAAGTGTTCATGGTCTGCAGTAGCCCCACATCAGGTGGACTGTTAGCTCGTTTCTCAGCCCAATCCAATATAAAAACCTGTCAAAAACGTGGTAAATTAGCACTTAAAATTCTAATGTAAGTATTATGAAATTGAATCTAGTGCCCTAATCTCTTAACTACCAAGGCTCTCTGTTTCGTCTCAGCGTTTTAACTGACGTTTTTATTACCCCTTACATAAATATCCACCGGCATGTTGTTAACAATGTGGTGACGGAATCTGATCTGATAACCCTCGATCTGGTTGGTCTTGTCTACGCAATCTCCTTCACACGGCAGCCAGTCCTCCCAAGCCGACATGGGACAGTTCGAATCCGTCTCTTCGGAAGTTATTTCTACACTGGTTCTATAAAAAGAAACAATCGTTGATTATTCAGGAGAATTAGTTAAGGCCCATATTACACTTACGAATATAATATAATTTTTTTCGACGACGTGGCTGTATCTTTGCGTCAGTTTAATGATTTTAATAATCCTTGGCTTAAAAAGTTATTAAATGGTAGACTTTTTGTTTAAAAAGAAACCGAATTTCATTTACAATTTACAAGTCCATAAATTTCACTTTTTTTCACTAATCTTCGAAATTTAAACATTTTGGACGTATCTGAATGAAAAAAAACTTTTTTACATTTCCGGCCTTAATCTCGGTTCTCTTCGTCACGGTTTTGGTAGATATCTCTACTCTTTGGGTCACGAGGGATTTAGGTGTTGGACGTCCTGATGTCGTAATTAACTCGGGGTATCGTCAGCTGTTAATTATTAATTTTGGTCTGATCTACGCAAAAGGCGATTACAGTATTTATATTTATTTTTATATGTTGTTTTAAACGCTGGTAATACGAATTCAAAAAACCAAAATTTAACGCGATAAAATCCGTAAAGTACGTTGTTGTTCGCGGAAATATTTGTTTTGAACGTATTGTAACGGTGTGTTTAAGGGTTAATATACCATCGCTTTCTCGAAATGCCAACCTCACCGACGCGCGATGCACCCTGCCAGCCAATAAACGAGGCTCTGGCGACCGAATGATGGGGGATTATCCATTTGAATTTGCCGAAATCTTATCCCACAGACTACACACACATCCAACGAATCAGTAAACACCATCACATGTGCGAGTGCGAGTCTATGTTCAGCGTTGTACTAAAATAGACTAATGTAACAGTGCTGTAAACGTATTCTATAACTTACTCTGCCTGTGTAGTGGGCGGTGAAGCTTCGGGTTCTTCTTCGGTGTTTTCATCTGTAATCATCAACATTGTGTACGTATCAACATAACGACAACAATAGAAATAACGTCTTCGTTACCTATAACGTCAACGTTAGATATAACGTCAACGTAAGATAAAACGTCAACGTTATATATAACGTCAATGTTAGATATAACGTCAACGTTAGATATAACGTCAACGTTAGATATAACTTCAACGTTAGATATAACGTCAACGGTGGATATAACTTCAACGTTAGATCTAACGTCAACCTTAGATATAACGTCAACGTTAGGTGTAATATAAGCATATTTACCTAGTGTATGTAGTGACTAGTGATGACCTACGCAATATGGCCTGGTATGAGACAACTCAGATCAGAGTTACATAGCAGGAGGCAGAGAACACTGTCCAGTGTTGAGTGACATGCTCTCTGCCTGTTCGAATTCGAAAAAAGAATATCTTCAGTAGTACGTGTAATGGTCTTGTCCGTCTTAATGGAGTCGGTCATCATAAGCCGATGAGATTAATATATCTGTCGCATCTATATTCTGTGATTGATTCTAAAGCTCCATGCGTAACCTCACTTAGGTCTCCTAATTTGGAGACTGATCTTATCTCCCGACTATCGCCTATTTGGTCTGAATTAATATAATAAAAATGAAAATGAATTCGGTAATTTTTTATCAATATAATCAATGGCAAGTGTCTAACGGATCAACAAGGAGAACCGAGGATATAATCTGAACTATGAGTTAAGATATTGCTTTCTACTCCCTCTGAATGATATTTATACGAACTTTTTTTTATTCTATAACCATAATTACCTCCATTTTCTGTAAACTCAGTACTAGCTTCTATATTCAGCGTCCGTTGATAAGTTCGAATAAGATCGAACTGCAACCTCGCGAACGGTCGAATTTCTTCTTTGGGCACATTCGGGTTTATAACTGCTGTAGAAATAGGCTGCGGCGGCATTGTTTCGTCGTTTGATGACTAAAAAATTTAACGTTCAATAACTTTTTGAAATAAGGATTAAAAATGAAATAATAACGTTAGCCTCTCGAAACAGCTGAGGCGGCTGGGACTCCGTGACCGACCGCTCCGAACTCAAATGCAGAATGGTGCGGTGCTCCTCGATATCGCCCGCATTATTCCCCCGTTTTCTTTCCCTAACCCACGGCCGCCTGGTCTCCCCTGCCAAGGACTTCGGTTTGGTTGGGTTTAATTTATTTATTTAATTTAAACAATAATATATTTTTTTGTATATTATTTACTTTATATTTCTATTATGTTATATATACAAGCCAACCATATGAGAATATATAGAAATACCCCAAAAAGATAGTGAAAACATTAAAATATTTTCAAGTGTGAAAGTGGATAAATGTAATTGGGGACCTAAAGAACCCTTACTACGGTTTCCTCAATGTGCATCAGGAGGATCAAAGATTTGTGGAACAGTGAATCTAGTATGTATGTGTTATGTAATTTTAGTTAAAAACTATTTAAAATGTTACTTTTTAAATAAATCTTAGAGTTTCCTGCATAGACTTTTCATCAGCTCAAACATTGGCACCCACGTAACGGAAAGACACCAAGTATAAATATTTTTAAACAAACACATTTTAAGTTTATAACGTTACACTCACATCAAACTTCTTCCCGCTATCTGTACCAGCGTCCATGGGGTAAAGGTTCAGTGTCAAGTTATTCGCCCAGGTCCCGGTCCTGACGTCGCACAGCTCCATATTGGAGACACCGAGGAACCAGTCGGGTGAAGGTATGAGCGCAGTGACCAGCGACACCAAGTGATGCTCGCGGGTGACGCGGAACATGGACGTAGTCTCCATGTTTGGTTTTGGTGGCGCCACGGCTTTTATTACTGTTCGAACGTTGCGACCGAGCTATTTGCAGAATGAAAAAACACATAGTCAGTAACATTTTAGTAGTATGTATCGGCCATGTTAGACATGTCAACTATTCTCGACTTGTTCTTGGCAAGGTATTTGTGCTACAGTGGACTATAAAACCTTATGTAGAAGAAGAAGAAGACGTTAACAAAAACAGTGAGCCCAATACCAAAAGCCAAACAAAGAAAATTGTAAAATTATGACGTGTTTGAAGAAAACATCGTAAATGCTGCGTGTCTGCTTGTCTGTGAAATGAGTAATTTTTCGAGAACGCACTAAAACAGAACAGCTCAGCGCCCAAGCCGGATTTTTGAATTTTAAAATCTTCAAATAGACGTTCATTTTGGTTATATTAGTGGGATTTGTGTTTTAGACAATAGAACTCTGGCAATCTGAAAATCTGGAACGAGAACGGAGGTTTTAATCAGGTAGCAATTAGTGGAAGCATCATGTGTCACCATAACCATCATCAGGTACACTGAGATCTCGTTTTATACCAGTACCGACGAAAAATATAAGCTACTACCTGCTTCAAGATCTCAATCTCCAGCTGCGTAGTGTTCCCCTGTTCTGCTAATCTTTTCAAGCCCTCGCTGGCGTCAGAATTGTATTTGAATACGTTGAACTTGCTATTGTGAGACGCTCCGACGACATCGCTTAATCGAGCCAAATCCTCCGAATCTGGGAATATCTGGGGATGTGTGTTGTATGACCACATGCCCTCGAATGTTAGCTGTAAATATGAACTTCTATAGTTCAGTGAAGATTGGTTAAATTATTCGTAAATAACAACAACTCCATCAACGATACAGTTATTATTTTGTTGCCGGTGAAGGTATAGGTGAAGCTTATTTGAAATGTTATGAATCTAAGCTTTAATGTACTCCGGTATTGTAAACAGTTTAGCTTTGCGTATCAAAGGTGTTTAACCCAAACACTGCAACACAACACTTAGGAGCGGCAGCCTAAGGAGTTATTAAGGAAGTTCTACTTGGGTTACCGACCATAAGAGAGGAAATAAGACGAATTTTAAAACTGATCAGGTACATCGCGCAGTACTTTAGCGGTTAAGTATCTCCAGGGGCGAATTATTGATTGTAGTTATCATGTTCCTTAATGAAGTTACCTCCACTTCATTTGCTTTGTACTTCTAATACGAGCCAAATTCGAGTTAATTCTGAAGAGGCTAAACATACTGACTCATGCTATAATGAATTTGAACTTACAATTAAATTAAAATTCAGCATTAATTAGTGAACGGCCGTAATAAGCAAACTTACAATTGGGCCATGAAGTATATACCTACAGAGTATCCCATCAGATAATTTTATTATAGGCCTTAAGCGCGACTCTCCATATGAATGAAGAAGTATACGAATCTCGTGTCAGAGATGGGGATCTTCGTATGTTTGACGCTTACCCACGACTGGGGCCTTGTCCGTTATGTCACAAAAATATATCAGACAAGACATGATTTCGTTTATTGTCATGAAAAATTGGCGTAGGAGCAGATTATGTATATGTTAATTTGATTAACTTGGACAACATTTTTTAACGTGGTAGAGCCAAGCGGGGGCTTTAGCTGCTGCTCGAATGGCCCAGCTCGATCGGGTTAATAGTACGACCTCGCAGAATACCGTGCTTCTGCGTTTCGTTCGGTGAGTGAGGAATCTGGAGGCCCACTCCTCATCCTCCCTTCCATCTCCCAAATACCCTTAAAGGCCGGCAACGCACCTGCAACACCTCTGGTGTTGCAGATGTACGTGGGCGACGGTAATCACTTACCATCAGGTGAACCGATAGCTCGTTTGCCGCTTTGCCCATAAAAATCATGATTGCAACGAAGCCGCGTGCAGTCGCTAGTTAAGTAATTTTGAATTTTGTTCCCATTGAACATTGAACTTACCAGATATCGCGCGTCGTCCGTGGCGTTACAGTGGTCGTTCTTCGTTGGTTGCATGTCCAGTACGTTCCGTCGATCCTCGCAGACCCGTTTCGACAGCGGACCATCTTGTCTGTACCACACGTCACGCTTAACCGCCACCACTGCGTTGATTGTCACGCATTTGTTTTCCTTTTTCGGCGCTTTCCACAATGCCTGGGATAAGACACATTCTACTACTACATGAGCCTAAAGCCTTTTTAAGTCCACTGCTGAACATAGACCTCTCCAAGAAAGCGCCAGCAAAAGCCAGGATATATTTCTGGGAAGGTTTGCCCGTACTCATCCCGCTGGGTGATCGGATTGGGCAGTGCAGTGCCGCTACTCTCGCTCTAGTGATGCTGCTCCCCATCACTAATCTGTGGGATTTTGGTTCTGCAAATTCTGATGGACATTCCACCATCATCCGGTCGCAAGAGCCTCGTTTGTTTGCTATCAGGGTACACTAAGTGTAGGAGAGGTTGGCATTTGGAGAACCTTACCTTAATCTATACACCCTTTCTACGCATATGGGATTGACTTCCGGGACAGAGTTTAGACTCCGTTCCGACTATTGTTCTAGATTTGTTCTCACCTCGATCAAAGTTTTAGGCGTTAAATCGGTCTGTATGACAGAGTTGTTGCATTTCTTGTTCGGCGTCGATTCCGAATGCGGAGACGGGTAGATATAGCCCGCGTCCAGTAGGGCTGTCTTTTTCGGGTTCTTGTCGTGCGGCTTGATGTCGCCTCTAGCCCATATCGTGAACGCAATGAACGTGGATACGCCATCAGCCGCTGACAACCTGACTGTGAACATTAAACGAGAACTTTCATGGTTATCCAGTCTGTAGAAATCTACTCCAGGATATCGCGAGGCTTAGTGGTTAGTGTATCTGACTGCTGAGTCATGGATCTTGGATTTTAAACCAAGCCATTGATTTTTTGGGTCCGGTTGTGCTGTGTACCGTGTCTCTGTCACCGCATCTAACCTTTCCTCCGATCAGATCACACAAGCGTTACACTGATGATTATAGACCTCTCGCTTAATGAACGGAGTATCGGTACACTGGCACTAGAGATGCTGCTCCTCATGGTATTTGGGTTAGGCCAACTCGGAAGGATTTTCCACAATCATTCGGTCGGCAGAGTCTTGTTAGCTAGCAGGGTGCACCATGTGCTGGTGAGGTTTGCATTTGGAGAAATCGATGGTATATTCCCCCTTACACCTCTACCTAACACCTTATTATTTACTGGAGTGAAACTTCTATGGACGCGATGAAAGTAAAATTTCAATGTCGAATTTGAGTGCAACGTTTTCGCGCAACGGTTCGGTTAGCTGCGAACCGTATGTGTTTCGCATTGGAAGTGTGTAATATTAATTTGTTTATGTAGTGAACACATTTTGACAGTGACGTTATTGTTAACTAATATTCTTTGTTATATTTTTAATATTAAATTTTATTACTCAATTAATGAATGAACATTAATGAATAAACAGTTATTATCAAGTGTGTAGAAGTATCACTTCAGTCACGTGTGCTGAATCACCCGGTTCGTTTTTTTTTTTAAAACCTCTTTAGCAAAAGACATTCACTACGAGCCAATCTTTTTGTTTTTTTTAGCAGAAAACTTGTCATATGCACAAAGAAGATTAAACCAATTTCTAACTAAAGTGTAATTAGAAAGAAATATTTAATAAATACTTTAGGCTTACTTGTGTACTGACGCGTAGGTATGTACTTATCGGTGACACCGATAACTTCGATTTTGAACCTGCTGTCCGGCGGCAGTGGGTCAGTGGTCGTGCCAAGTGGACGTCGATCACACAGTATGTCGTCGCAAACACATACTTTGAACGCCAGAAAGAGAACAAACAATTCCAAAACACAACCTAAAATTAGAATTATTATTTTTGGATATTTTGTAAAATCGATCCCACCCGCGAATAGCCATGACCGATGTATTACTGGGAAGCTTGCTCTAACCTACTTTAGTTAGGAGTGGCACTAGACTGTTTATAGGCTGATGGTTATGAAGATGTTTCGTTTGTTTCCTTGTTTCTTCTTCGTCAGAGGAACCTTATTGCGAAACGTCGATAGGTTAAAAAAATGACGTCTAGAGAAATTTGTTTCTTATGTCGATGAATAAATGATTTGATTTGATGATAATGATGATGATGAAGATTTTAATGTAGCTGTATAGGGGCTTCTGTCCACCTGTGACTCTAGATTTCCGACAATAAGCGAAACAACCATGTCTGATGATGAGTCTCTCCTGGGGGACTCCTAACGCGGCGTCAACCTCCGAATACTCAAGGCAGTTGTCAACTGCGCAGGTGATATTATAGTACCGTAAATGAAAGCGCATGCGCACTCGTCTTACCTTCCCATTTCCGATACGATAAGATAAGAGGAAAGGTCAGATGCAGAGACAGGAGGCAGAGGACGCAACACAACACAACTAGACCCGAAAGTCAACAATTTTTTGCACTAATGTTAGAGTCGGCTGGAAGTCGAACCCACGACTAATGGTTCAGCAGAAAGGTACGCTAACCGTTGAGCCACGCGGTGGTCAAAAATAACCAATTCATGTATACCCGATTTAGGTGTGTTTAGTCAGACCGGTGACCAACATCTGCGTCTTAGGTACGAGGCGTCTGCGCAACGCACCTGTTGGTGATTATGGCACATCTTCCCTATTTGGTAATGGCTTTTGCCCAGTAGTGAACTACTCATAGGCTCTTATTGTATTATTCATTTAGACTGTGGTGAAAAGTCGGCTGTTGGCACGACTCGGGAACACAGCGTTCTTTTGGAATCCCAGCGTACAGTATTAGCTTAAGTTCTCTGGGGTGACAAACAGTTCTACATCTTGTTGGATAATCGAGGATGGATATTGGTGTTTATAGACCTAGGACCAATTCTATCACGTTTCACTCGTTTGTCATAATTACACGAAAAACAAAAGGTTCAACTAGTTCATAGCGAAAAAATTAACCAAAGGAATTATGAATACATCTACTAATGTTTTTTTTACTAAAATACCTTCACTTTATAGGTACTGGTGTAACGAATGCCCGATAACGTCTTGACAACTCGTACGTTTTCGAATGCAAAGTCAAAAAAGCTTCCACGTTAGATTTAGATTACTCTTAAACATATTTAAATCCTACGGAAAAACTTGTCATTGAAATGAGAAACGTCAAGAAAAACATTAATAGGCATGTTATTTCATTCATAGGATTTCGCAGTGATGTGTACTTATAAGGACGTCCGTACTCACAGACAGTGGTATGAGTTACGTACTAACTATATCGGCGTGAAGTAGGAGCATCTTGTGCTTCTGCGTTTCGTTCGGTGAGTGAGGTAACCGGAGGCCCATCTAATAACGGTGTTGCGGGAAGTCGATGGATCCAGATGTCTCGGGGCTGAGCTTTACGGCATTGTGTGTGAGGACAATCTTTGGTGGTGGCCCGTGCTCAGCAGAGGGTTTGTGATGGTTATAACAGTGATGATGCAATAACATTTTATAGTAATATGAACAAAAGAGTTTGAGAGGGTTTTGGATCAGGATTCGATCCTGCTCACTAATGCACTGCGAGCTTTCGGACTTCACACATTCAAAAATGTTTTGTTGTTTTTATTATTTCTCAGATATGCATGTTTCCTCGTGATATGTTTTCTTCGCCGCCGAGAATGTGGTAAATTCAGCACTTAAAATTGCTATTAACAATTTTAGAGGTGTCGGCGGAAGATCGAACCATGGTCACTCGCGTCTTATGAAAATAAAAGAGAGCGCCCTGTCCACTACCACTAAAGTATAATATATAATGTATAATTCCGATTATCACTTATTATCTCGTCTATCTACTCCGTGAGGGATGAACTGGTGTGAGTTTTAACTAAGGATTTATAAGCAATGTACTCTTTGCCTTATTAAGTTAAACAAAAACTCACCCATTGACGAAAAACTTTAAGGATTACCAGCTACGCTAAACTTGCAGCTGCTTTACAACGCGTAACAGGACATTCTGTTTGGATTAAAATGTCAGATGGCCGGTATGGCGCCTGCCGGCTGTACTAATTAATGTTAAATTGTTACATCAGCTTAAATTGCACCACCTACGCGTTCTAACACTAACACTGTCCTTTTCAGATTCTGGCATGTGATGTTCAACCTTATTCTCTTCAGCTACAGAACAGAATTGAACACCGTGACGATGACCACAATATACAACCGAAATTCTATTGGTGAAAAAGTAATAATGCCACAGGATCGTGATCGGAGTTATAATTTTCGGGCTTCACCTGGTTTACAGTTCCGTTCCATACCAAGTTGTAGCGCAAGCGAAAACTCCTATTCAAACGCGACAGTGCAAATCCTCCTTAATCCGAGATAAAATGCACTTTGAGACTAGAGTTTAAATGCAAAACGACTTCGATCCCAAATTTGTTAGGACGAAAATCAGCCTGTGTCACAATCAATATTTCTTGCTATTATTTATTACCTGGACATAAACCATAATACACCTTTAATAATAAGGAGAAAGTGTCAGAAAAGTGTTTAGTGTGTAAATCGTAGTTTGGTCTTCACGGTACAGGCTCGCCTAGTGTGAAGACCATAGATTATCATGTAAGTTAAATTTTTTTACAATCACAGACATAAAGGATTGGTTTAGGTTAATTTTAATCATATATTTATTTATTTATTAAACTTCATGTACATAAGAATGTATATAGGCGGACTTAATGCCAGAAGCATTCTCTACCAGTGAAACCTTTGGACGATGCAGAGATGAAATGAAGTAGGTGTAGGTGATAAAATAGAGAGTACTAAAGAGAAATTAAAATTTATGTTAATCTATATATAGATACAATATTTAAATACACATACAATAATAAATACATATAAAAATAAATACATACACACGTACATTAAATATGTATAAAAATAGACTATTACTGAGATGATTCTGCCATTTTGTTAAAGATATGTTCCTTAGCTTTCATTGTAAACGTGTACCGACTGTTAGACGCTCTGATTTATATGTATTATCTATTATGGTTTGCAAATATCGACCAATCAGACGCCGCTATCTCGAAATATGAGATCTGTTACATTACATTAAAAGTTGACTGTTGAGTTTTTGGTATTTCATGGTTACTCCGCAATGGAAGAAAATATTCAAACTGAGCAACGGAGGGAAACAGAAATCTTTTGAGAAATTAACAGCAATGGCGTCGAGCACGGGGCCTGTGATAAATAATTTACTAGCAGTTTTTTCGATACAGTAGCGTCCGCAGAAACATTCCACAATCACTTAGACTATAACTATTATAAGAATTTATATTACTAACGGACGTTTTATTTTATTTTTTTAATTTAAAATTCTCAATGTTAAAATGCTAACTGATCTTAGTCCTGATCTATTTCTGCATAATAAATGCCATAGTAATGGGATCAATGTAAATTTGATTCATTGTAGTTGACGTTGTATGATAATACCATAAGGCCATAATAATACGCCATTATTTTTTAACATATCATTTATTTGATTATTAAATGAAAAGTAAATACGTTGTTATAGGAGCAACCTACTTATTTACAGTTAGTAACATCATCTTATTCAGTAATATTAATCAGTTAAAATTCACACACAAATAATATCAACGGTACTAAAATATCAATAATAATAATACCGTATTCAGCATACTTAAAAAACAACACAGTATACTGCAACATAAATAGCGATTTTTTTTTTATTCATGACTTAGACAAGTGTCTCTTCTTCGCCTGCCACGGGTAGCCGGGCGCGATCGGTTGCATCACACGTCGTTCAACTGAAAAGCCAAGAATTATTATTTATTGTCATAGTGTTGCTCACGGAATTAGATTTTTTTTTAATAATTAAAATGCATTTGTGTTATAAACGCATGCCGATAGTAGTCAGATCTCACGATATGCACAACTAAAATAGGTAATTTTAATTCACTAATTTTAATACAGTGAAGTAAAACAACATGAAGAAACCGGCCGTACATGGGCAATAAAAAATATTTTGATAACCACCTCGCAGGATACCGGAGTGAACTAGAGGCATCTTGTACGTCTGTGTTTCCTTCGGTGAGTGAGGTACCGGAGGCCCAAACCCACATTTGGTTGCATGGAAGAGATCTCTTTGCAGTGATAAGGCCGCCAATTCGTACCTCCTAATTTACTTCCTTTTTTAAAGTTTTCTTTTTTATTTTGTGGTGTACATCAAAGTATACTCATTCATTCATTCACCTTATCCTCCAACTCCCCCTCCCCATCATTCCTCCCATCTCCCAAATATCCTTTGCCGGCAATGCACTATCAGCTCATCTGGTGTTGCAGATGTACGTGGGCGACGGTAATCACTTCACATCAGGTGAGCCGCTTGCTCGTTTGTTCCCTTAAGAAAAAATCGATAACATGTTACAAGTGCATCATGGCGGAATTTTCACTCTGTAATTCGATTTCAAAATGTGACATTTGGCGATCTTTCGTATTTGCAGCGTGCCGCCTCGCGACATACCAAGTGGGAAAAAGGTTTCATGGGCTGTAACTTTTATAAGCCTACCTGTTAGCTCTTCGTTAGACAAACTATCAGAACAATCGTCTTCACATTCGATTCTTTCAAATGTGTCATATTGGCGCTTGCAGTATTTCGGCACCTCCTTCGTCGTCGTATGTTTTGCCTGTATGAGATAAAAAAAAATCAAAGTTCAAACACTGTGCAGTCAGTCGCTCCAGGTCGATTGTGAATAGAGTAGCAGAGTAAATACAGAGACAGCAACTCCTCTTCTCTCTAGATAATCAAAATATTGCAAAAGGAAGTTTGCGTGTTCCCCGAATAATGCAAAAAATGAGCTATTAAGCTGACCGACAGCGCATGCGCATTTATATCTACCAACTCACGATAGATCAAAAATGAGAATAAAAAGTGACTTACGTGAGGGTCATATTTTTCGACAGCAACGCCGTCGACTAAGTGATACCGTTCCTTCCACTTGTACCCGATGACTTTACCATCGACGCACTCCCCCTCACACTCACTCCACTCCTGCCACTGAGACATGGGGCACTCCTCCGGAGACTCGGGGTCGGTTACTACCGGGCTCTCGCTGCTTCAGAATTTTTATTTGTATTCGATATTAATTTAAAGTTTAATAAATTTTTATCGTTATTATTTTAATTTTAGTTCAAATTTAAAAATTAATTTGAAATAGGTTAATACGATTATTTGCCTATACCGCAATACGAGGTCGAGGTAAGAGAAATATATTATGCATAAGTATTATTTATAATGAAGTAATTTGACACCCTTTGATAGAGTTATAATTTGTTTGATAATGCAGGGAGTTGGGCGGATCGGAATTAACTTAAAACAACGGCCAGTAATGACCACGTTTGTTCTCCAAATTTTTAAAATTATATTAGATTACTTTTATTTACTTTTATTTCTACTCTGTGCAGCAATTCAAAACAAACGGTTACTAAATGCATTTGCGATTTTATTATCATTAGATGATTGGAGAAATTTCTAATTTTTTTTTAAATCGCATTTAGATGAAAGTCGTGGAATAAAATGGTTATTTTTAGTAAGTTTTTTTTTCTTTATTTCTGGTAGCAAATCAACAGCCAACAAACGTGAGTATTAGAGAGCTGGAAAAAGTCCGTCATGCCGCTCCTGTGTTTGTTGTTTAAGTTGCTGCTCTGCGCCTCCACGGCTCTTTGAATAAAAATGGGGCGCATGCGCGAAAACTGTATTATTTATTTTTTTTTTTATAGAAGAAGGGGGCAAACGAGCGTACGGCTCACCTGATGGTAAGTGATCACCGACGCCCACGAACATCCACAACACCAGAGGAGCTACAGATGCGCTGCCGGCCTTTAAGGAAGGAATAAGCTCTTTTCTTGAAGGTCCCTAAGTCGTAACTGTTCGGAAATACTGCTGGCGACAGCTGATTCCACAAAAAACGATTAAAACGCACTGTGGTGGAATGTCGCGATGTACGATGGTGAAACTCAGCAGCTGGGATCAATCCGAACAGTTCCTCAGAACATTCCCCGTGGAAAATTTTGTAAAAAATGTAAAGAGAAGCAACATCTCTTCGCAAGGCCAAAGGATCAAGCCGATCAGAGAGAGCTTGGTCGCCGACAATTTGAGCCGCTCGACGTTGGATGCGGTCAAATGGAAGGAGTTGGTACTGGGGTGCCCCTGCCCAGAGATGAGAACAGTATTCCATGTGGGGCCGAACTTGCGCCTTATAAAGTTGCAAACGGTGGACCGGCATGAAATACCGTCCCGCTCTACAGAGCACACCAAGCTTTTTGGAGGCCAATTAGGCCTTTCCCTCCAAGTGACCACGGAACTGAACGTCGCTCGATATGTCAACGCCAAGGATTCTGATACTGGCTTATTTGGGAATATATCTCGTATAATTTTCAATGAAAATATATTAAACCAATAATAAAAAAGCCATTATATGCAAATCGTTGCGTATTCTTTACTATGTATCTATTTTGTGTATAATTTTAATTAAGTATAGAAACGCTGTTGTCCCTCTCCGCCCTTCTCCGTTATCATGGCAGATGAGATCAGTACGATGGATGATGTACAATTTATCAACTATGCCTCACCCCCCGCTCTCGCCGCTACCTAGGTCTGTATTTTGGTACCTGGAAGGCGCATCGGGCTCAGAGGGACTCTGCTCTTCCGCATCCGACTCTGTTTCTGTATTTGTCTCTTCAGTTGTTGATGTGACTTCTTCCTCTTTAAAAAAAATTATATATTTATAACGGGTTATCATTATCTAATACATGGGTATTAGATTTGCTTAAGTCTTTAAATCTAATATACTCTAATATGATAATAGAGATCCTAGTGAAAGCTTTAAGCTATTAGATAATATATCCTTCGATTGTTGTCACTTGGTGAAACTTCATCATATTGACAATTATTATTACTTCTTGTACTAGTTTCACGACACATTATAATTATTATACGACATCTTCAGTGTCTCTGAGCTATTGTTTATACTAAAAGTGGAAAAGGCATTCTTATACGTATTTTTTAGTTTAAATAATAATTATATAATAATTTCAATCCTATGTATAGTTAGAATAGAAAGTACCAATGACGTTTATGAAATTAGTTTTTTTTTCGTAGGCCTAAACACTGCGACAGGCTCACCCCCTGACACGTTATTCGAAATAAGAAATAAGCACAGGGGATATATGGGGTTAATAAACTAAAAAAAAAGAAAAAGACTAGCGACCTCTGGCGACTCCAGTGGGCCACGAGAGCTTAATAACATTTATATATAAGTATTAGAAACAACTAGTAGAAATATTATGCGGAGTCAATAAGATAATAATATTTTTGAGAAATAGGAAGTAGGTTTTTGATGACGACTTAGAAGTTATGTTATAACCGTTTCTTAAACACAAACTTACACGTAAATACATTTTGGAAGTCACAAACTAAATCTGACTAGTCCCTCTTCGACAAGTTTGTAGTCATTTTCTTTCTACAAATTATGACACCATAAACATTGGGTTTTGTGTTAAAGCATTTTTTTTATTTAAAAAATGTTATATGAATAAAGAGTGAAAAAAATTAAACTTCTTTTTTTTCTCTCGTTTTTAGTCTTTGGCAAACTAGAAGCAAATCAATGACATTAAAGTTTGAAGTATAGTTTGCCTGCTGGTTTCAACATTGGTCAATTAAATAATAAATACATTTTTCCTCACCTGTGGTCTTTTCTTCTTCCGTAGTTTCTTCCACACACTCCTTTTGATAAATCTTGACCAATTTAATCCGTAACCTTCCAAATGGATGAATATCTTTAATATCCGTTTCGAAGAATGGTGAGTTTTTGTCATAGGAGCTCATTTGAACACGCGATATAGCATCTTGGGGAAATGTCTCGATATTCATTGCCTGCAATCAACCAATCCAAAAGGTACGTACAATATATATTATAAATACAATACTGACGACTGTCTGTTTCCTACTGTTTAATGCTACAAGAACATGAAATAAAAAAGTCTCTATTATATAGGTAGCTTTTAATCAAAAATATAATTAAATAGTAAATACAAATTTGTTGTCAATATATACGAGAGCCAAATTGTACGTCTCACCTCATAATAAACCCCACTGTCGGTCCCAGCATCCCACGGATACAAATTGAGTTCCCTCTCTTTAAGCCATGTATTATCTTCCTGGCACAGTTCAAACCTCGTGACCCCAAGAAACCAGTCCGGAGATGGATGGATGCCCACAGCCACACTGATCAGATGGTTGGTTTTATCGGTACGAACAAATGCGTAGGAGGGATAATTCATTTTTGGGTATCCGTGACCTTTTCCTTTAACCATAGTTCGTACGCCATCACCAATCTGCAGGCAAATTACACCACACCAAGTGAAAAAATACTAATTACACAATATTTTATTTTTACGGTATACGTGGTAGAGCCAAGCAGCGGCTTTTGCTGCTGCTCGAATGGGCCGGCTTGACCGGGTTGGTACCACGGCCTCGCAGAATACCGGCGTGAAGTAGAGGCACCTTGTGCTTCTGCGTTTCGTTCGGTGAGTGAGTTAACCGGAGGCGCTCTCCACCTCCCCATCCCATTCCTGATCCTCCCTCCCATCTCCCAAATACCCTTAAAGGCCGGCAACGCATCTACAGCACCTCTGGTGTTCCAGATGTACGTGGGCAACGGTAATCACTTACCATCAAGTGAACCGCTTGCTCGTTTGCCTTTCCTATTTAAAAAAAAAATATATTAAATAATTTGTGATGATGTAAAATAATATCTCTAAAGATGCTGCTTTTTACATTAATTTTTTATTAAGTTTATAGTCAAAAGTGTATTTTTTTTGTTAGTATCAGATGCAAAGTAGTTATTAGATAATAAAGGGTAAAACGGACGATAAAACCAAAAGTAGGGTAATTTGAGTATACCTTCTCACGTATTTCTATTTCAAGTTTACTCGTGTTCGCGTGTTCAGCAAGCTCCCTAAAACCTACGGAAGCCAGGGAGCCAGGTATCCACAGTATGTAGTCGACAGCGTGGGTAGCACCTACCAAGTCACTGAACCTCGGCTCCCAGTCTTTTTCCGGGTACAGCCGTGGATGTGTGTTCCTTGACCAGATGCCAGTGAATGTGATCTGGAAAGTTTCTTCTCATTATGTATGCTTTTGTATGAAGAAATTCAGAATCAAGTAACTGATAATTAGCTAGTTTCATTTTAATGTTATTTGTTTAAAAAATATGTAGGTATATGTGTTTAAGTATATTTGTGTATATTGAATGTATGTTTTATGTACGTTTTAAAAAAAAATCGTCCTGGCATTTTGTGGCAATTGAAAATATGTGTATGTAAGTGTGTGTGTGTGTATATGTGAATATATATATATATGTATATGTATGTTAGTAATTTAAAAGGAACTTAGTGTACCTTGTATAAAGTCATTCCCGATTGTTATGTATCTCACTTTATTATTATAAGCTCATAATTTTATTTCAGGTAGTTTAAGATGTCTTTTTCTTTATTAATATATAGATGAGCTGCATCTATTGCAGACACTACCGGCTCAACAGTGGTATAAGGCTGCGCTGAAAATCAGTGTTGCGGGAATCCGTAACATAAACTGAGCGTAGACCCATTTGTTGCATCATACTGCACCGCAGAAAAAAATCTAAAATCTTGGTATTTTTTAATTGTTTTATTAATAACTTGTTAACTAATTGTGGTGTAATAAATAAAGTTACTTTCTTTCTTCTCTCTATCTTAATTGTCAAGATGGTTTCAAGGCTTTTTAATTAGTCGCCTCTTACCATACGTATGGAAACAAACAGTTGGCAGTTGGTGGCAGTTTTTGCCCACCTCACCCCACAACAAAACGGATAAAAAACAGTTTGTATTTCTATGCACGTAATCATACAAGCACAAATATCCTCAGAACCCTATATGGATACCTCATATTTAGCTTCATCACAGTTCTGGCAGTCATAATTCAGCTGAGGAGTGACATCATCTGGCTGCCTCATGTCTTCGCACAACCGCTGGGTCAACGGCGGTCCGTCCTCGAACCACACCTCTTCGTTTTCGATTACCATTGCTCGTAAAGTGACGCACCCATTGCCAGACTCCGGAGCTTGCCAATACACCTATTTGTCACAACAAATAATATCTGTTTATACTTCTTGCTACGAATAAACCATTTTAACCGTGAGTTCAAGAGTAATTTCTTGAGTGTTCTTTTTTGATGCTTTATGTTATTCAGTTTTTACTAGCTTTCGTCCCCGTGAAAAACTAAGAAAAATACTTCGTTTTTTCTGTGTTTAGAAGCAAATTGTTTACTGCAAATTATTTGGAAACAATATCCAGAATTTAATTGGGCCTTTCCAATGTTTCTTTTAACTTTGAATAACATTGAGGTATCGTCAGCAAACATAACTGACTTCTAATATTTACGCGAATACTACACACTATTATTTACGGATTTTATACCATTTAATCTCAAACATTTTTTGTTCCATGCAGGGAAAATCATTTACGTAGACCAAAAACAAAAAGGGCCAAGTATCGATCCTTGCGGGACACTCATTTTTACCACACATTCCGATGACAATTCACCGTTGATTGCTTTTTACTGTCGGTTAGGGAACTATGATGATAAGAAATCAAATGCAGCGCCACTTTGCGAACACTGACACCGCGCAGGATTTTCTGTACTGTCCGATTTAAATACAGGTACAACCTTACTGACATTTGCGCGGGAAACACAGCAGAGTCAACATAGAGATTAAAAAAGATCGCCAAAATTGATATGATTACTTTATAACTACATTAATTAACTAGAAAATTTTACCAGGTTACGGCTAATCCTATAGAGTGCACTACAGAGAACTACTACTTAAACGCTACCGATGATGGCGATAACAAAATAAATTCTATACCTTAATTTTTCCAAACGCCAACCCTTCTAGGTCACAAATGAAGCTCTAGCGATCGACAGATAGCGAAAAAGCCATCCTTATTTACTTAATAGATCTCTGTTGTGCTTCGAGAAAAACGTCCAAGAAATACTCTTACTTCTTAGGTCTATAATAATATACATATAATAAGAAGAACCTTTAAGCCTTCGCCAATAAGTTGTAATCAGTTTTCTCGTCCTTGTTTAGGTTCGCGCTTATTTTTTTAAATTTAATAGCAAAATGAATGAAAAAAAATTCCAGCCAATTCATAAATAACATGACTGCTAAAGATGTTTAACCTGACATAGTAATGTACTGGAAAACTAAGCGAGTAAAACTCTGAAGCCTGTGTATCGCACTTCGCTTATATTCGACTTAAGGAAAAATCCCGAACAACATTTACCTCTACAAACGTTTTCGGCGACGCTATAGCATGCTCGACGGAGTACAAACAACGGTCGCTAAACTTTGCTGTAAGCAGATCTTGAGGCCTGAGGTGACCAGGGAATTGAGTCATCGTTCGCCTAGGGTTCTTAGGGTCCGGTTTTGTCGCACCGTCTGCTGATATAATGAAACCGGTGAACCTAGACTCGCCGTCAGTAGCTATTATTTGAACTGAAAAGAAAATTGGATTTACTAGAAGACCTTCGAGACTTGTACTTTATTTTATAAAATACTTGCGTCATGTAATGTAGGACGTAAGTAATGTGTGTACTAAATAGACATTTGTATAATTGTTAAATGAAATTTTATTAAATTGTTATCGTTTACCAATTGTTCATAAGTATGACTATAGTTTGTCATTAATATTTTATGAAGTCACAACTTTTATTCTTATCTTTACGCCATTATCAGCAGAATGTTATTTCAAAAATCAATGCGACTACCACATTTTGAGAAATTATTTAAGTAACATTGCTAATATTTCTCTTAACACTACAACTAAATATTACAGCTTGTATAAAGAGTGGTTCACGATAATAGTCCAACGGCGGGCTCGAACCTGCGATGTCATGTTTTCGCACCCTAACCCATTAGGCTATTGGCGCTACAATTTTTTTTTTATAATTATTTTCTAATTCTTAATTTAAAATTATCTACCCGTATACAGCTGTTCAGGCATGTAAGTATCCTCTGCCCCAATCACCGACAGTTTGAACCGTCCGTCCGCCGCCGAAGGTTTCGTTGTGGATCCATACGGTCTCCTATCGCAACGAAAAGCGACTACTGCACTGGCTAGTGTGATCAATAAACCGAGAGTGGTCAGTTTCATTGCGATTATTATTCTGGCCGGCATGAAGCTGAAACTGAAAATCAATATGCATATTGAGACAGACATATGAAAGCTTCGATAGAGCAGTGGTTGCCTTCGATCCCCTATGTGAAGGACTCGTACCACTGTACTCAGAATTATGTACGATTTTTTGAACAACGTTACGTACGACGAAAAAGTTAATATTTTCTTCCCTGATATTTCTTTTCTCTTCTAGCAAATGCTGGTTCGATAGTCAAGCTGCGGCCATAGACTGTTGGCGGAAAATCCATCCGACCATGCCGAACCGAAATACCAAAAGACCATAGTTATGGGGAGCCGTATCACATGTTCGTGGTCACCGGTACTGCGCTCGCCATGCCGCCTACCCAGCGTGATGAGTATGGGCAAATCTTCAATGTATAGCATGCCAGCTTTTGTTGATACATTATTGGAAATCCCTAAGTCCAGCTGTGATTTTACACAGCCTAAAGAAGATATATGTATATATTCACGCCTTGTTCCCAACGGGGTAGGCAGAGACAATCTTCTTCCACTTGCTACGGTCCTGACATACGTCATCTTTCACTTGCATCGATCTTCGCATGCATGCTCGTTGGTTTAGAGTACTCTTGACCTGGCCTTTTTTCAGAACGTCTCCGATTTGATCGTGAAATGTTCGCCCAGGTCTTCCTCTTTCGACTTGCCTCATATATTTATTAGAAGAAATACAGAAAAAAATTAAACCAAGGAAGATATATAGCGTATTAAGTAATGTAATAATGAAACAATACAAAATCACAGCATTCTTATAATTAACATCAATGTAAAAAGAACATGTTTAACGGTCGTCTATAACAACATCCACGGACAATCTAACGCTCTCATCTATTGTATATAATACGTAATATTAATATGCAATTATATTTAAATGTGGGCAACTTCGTTCAAAGTGCGAGTCAGCAGGCTATATGATCGCCAATCCGTCTGCCAAGCAAGGCGGTGTAGCAAAACCTACCATTGGGAGAGGCATCCAGCAGTTGACTATTAACAGTGATAAAGAAAAAAAAATCAAAGGTGTATTAAATGAAATTTTTAATTTTATTTTTAACCAGCGAACCGCGACGGCCTCGTGCCTTGCTCTTGAGAGGTTCTAAATGATGGTGAAAACAGTATTGAAATCAACTAAGAAAGAAAGAAACACGTTTATTCAGAAACAAATAACACATGTACTTAGAAGTTTAGAAGTAATAAGCAGATACACAGACAAACGCTGATTGCGACTTTGTTTAATACTATTTAAAGATTTCTAACCAAAACAAAAATTAAAACCAAAGTTTTAATTTTTATTGTCTATTTTACATACCTTGAAACAAGATTGTTGAATACTATCTATAAATCGCAAATACTATTTGGACGTTATATTTCTTTAAATACAGTCTTGATACTGTGAGTTTCTTTTCGGATTCATTTGAAACGAAGAAGCTATCTAGAACATGACAATAAATTAAAAGGTATATCTAGTTGCTGTCCTAATTTATTACTTGATAGATTAGACCTTAGGTCTTAAGAGTAAATTAATGTATCTTATATCGTTTTAATAAATGGAACAAACGTATATGTGTATTATATATAGTGTGTAAAATTTATTATATAATATACAACTATGCTTAGATGTATGAACTCGTAGAAGTGCCCTTCATGTAGCATATTATGCAAGTATTCTATTGTAGTATATTATTTGATTATATATATCAACTTAAAATTTAGTCCACGCTTGAAGTTCTGCACTCTGCACCATTTACATCTTCAGTGTTCAACCTAATGGCAGACTCGTAGAGAATCCCTGTTGGCATTAAGTCTTCGTTTTTGTTCATCTCAAATTTAAATAAATAAATTAAAATATTCTCAACGAGTTTGATAAAACTATTTTAGATGGTTCTCGTAATTCGATCTGTAGAACATTGTTGTGGTTAATTTTTTTTTAAAAGTCTTCACCAGTCCATATCCGGATAGTTTTGACAAATTGACTTACTTATAAATATTTAACTGGGTATTGGGTACGTTTGATCCACCTGTTGGCGTTCTATTCTCGTGTAGTATGTCTCCCGTCACCAACAACAATAACACCAAGTAACGCCTGTGATCACCAAAGTAAAGAATAGAGTCAGAGTTTTTCGCAGTTCTGAATATTTTATGTTATTATTTGTAATAGTTATTTCCGAGTCTACGATATTTTTATAGTACGTCCCTTAGCCGACTTCTAAAAAATCTCAGGATCATGATTGACTGATATATTTTCTTACACCACGCAAACGAAAAGTCTTTATCTCAATTGTATTGTGACTTGGATAGTCACGGTGTGGCGTAAGAAGCTGCCAACCCCTTTTTCTCATAGGTGTCGTTAGAAGCAACTAAGGGAAACAATTTGAAAATATGGCCATCTCCGGGAGCATACCCTGCGACGAACCGACACGTTACGTTTGCTCCCGGATAGACGAAAAGTAAGTCGTTTGACTACACTGGGACGTCCCAATTCGAAATCCGTATTCACTACCTACTCCTATTGTGACAGGAGTTTGCTCTCATCAACGATCTAACAATAATCCGCATTGAAGTTTGAAAGTGTCGGACGATCGTGAAAGAGGAACTATGTCATATGATGAAAAAACAAATATATTTTACAAGATTAATTTATTTTTTCAAATAATAAGTTGCCACTAACATAAAAAGCATATACATAAGCACCCTGGCTCAAAATAATTATATGTGAGAATAAAAATAAAAGCCAATGGTTCAGCGGTGTACACGCGGGAATTTACCATATATTTGTGCAAATGCCAACCTGCTACGAGTACATAGTGCACCCTGCTAGCAAGCAAGCGGCGCTCTTTGCCGAACGACGGTGAATTAATCGAACTCAAATCCCACAGACTAGTTATGGGGAGCGGCATACTGCGCTCACCAATCCGCTGGCCAATCCCGTGTTGAGTGTGGGCAAACCTTCCAAGATATGTATGCCGGCTATTGCAAGCGCTTTCTTGAACAGACCTATGTTCAGCTGTGGACTAATATAAGCTGATGTAGTAGGAGTAGACACCGACGTCCGAGAGGCATTGACGAATCAAAACGTAAAAATGTTTTGATGTATCTGAAATATTTTAAAATGACCGTTACATTAAAGTTGAATAATAAGACGGGCGCTAATTTTAAGTTGGTCCTGCCTTGAAAAACACAACGATCCTGGTCTGATAATGAGATCTCATACCAATTTAATAATGATTCGGAAGTCTTTTTCTGGCAATATGATTATTTTATGCGTAACGTTTTTCAACTTCTTGTTCTCTACATATAAATTGGGTCGTTAAAGTTTCAAACCCGAATCTTGCGCATTGGGACTATTCCGTGCTTGCCATTTTATTCCCAGAGTCTGAATCGACTTGAAATATGATTGTATAATTTTATAAAATATAACATTTTTCAAAATAATAATCTTACGTTACAATTATATAATGATTAATTAGCATTGATTTTAATTATGTGTATTTAGAATATTAGGGGTTAACGTATGGAATTGTCGTTTTATATAGAAACATACTAACACCATTATCCTAGGATTTTTTTTAATCGAATTTATATTCTCCCCTCACTATCTATACATTTCTGTCACCTTGAGAGAAGATCATTTATGCCTTTGCAATAGTAATCTGGAGATATGGCTCTACAGAATATAGACTCATAGGAAGGCATTTTATACAGCTTCCTTCCTTTTTTTCTTTGCAGGAAATTGTCCAAGTTGCTGAAGAAAGGTTGGGAACAGGTCTGTTGAGTACGGAGGATGAGGTGATGTTTCTAACAGCAGGTTTAGTGATGTTAAAACGGTTTGTCGAGCATTGTGAGTCTTGTGTTATCATGGAGTAATAATGACGAAGATCAATTGACGAGACGGGGTTGTTTCTCTGAGAGTTTCGCCATCATTGTACGAAGTTCTTCACAATAGACCTCTGCTGTTATTGATACACCGGATCTCAAAAAGCTATAGTGAATTACGCCATGAAATGACCACCAAACATTACTTTTATATGGATGAACTTCGCTTTAGGGTATTGTTCCGGTTATTGACCTGAGTCCAGCCATTGCATTTTTTGCTTGCGATTATCATAAATAATCCATTTTTCATCACATGTCACAATTCTGTCCAAAATCCATTAATTTCTGTTACTACTCATCAAAGCAAGTCAAGCTTCAACGTGTGCTCCTCTATGCACATCAGTTAATTCACGAGACACTATTTCTCGACTTTTTTTTATTTTACCAATTTGATGCAAACCCACAATATTGTGGGTACACAACAACGACAAACCATGACGCTAATTCCTTGGTTTATTGATAAGGGTCGATTTCCATCGTTACTTTTAATACATCATTGTTAACCTCAGTGTCTGGTCTTCCTCAAGGTTCATTCTTCAAGTCCGAAGTTCTCCACTACGAAAGCTATTTAACTAAAAACGCACAGTGCAGCATTGATATTGCAAGCTGTCTGCGTTAGAACCACGTCGGAATAATTAAAATTTTTGAAGTCTCCTGATGTTTATTTCAAATACTGAATGAAAAACACAATAGAATTTTTTTAATTTAGAACCATGCAGGATTATTTCAATTCAAAGTGGTCCCTCCTTTAAAATGGCAACTTCTTATTCTAACCCCTATCATTAAATTATACTTTATATTGATAGAAAATTGAGTACGAGATTTATGATTGGAAAGTTCAATTCATGTAGAATGAATTACTACATTTAATATTGGTTTTTATAAGTCTCACATCTTCAATATATATTATTTGTGTTACAGAACATATGGAAATCGGAAATATGATTAGGGTGTGTGGTTCAAGTCCCACGTCATGAAAACAATACTCTGTGGTATAAATCCTGTTGTCGCTGGTCTCGGGCGACTCTTTGTGTCAATGTCAAGTGAAGTGAAGTCTGTCTGACTTGTTAGCATATATATAAATATTCCGTGGCAGTGTTCGTGTTCAGGAAGTGCTTGTCAAATGTTGGATAAATGTCTGCGAAGCCAATAAAGATGCCGTCGGCGACGAAGGATTCGACTATACTAAAAATTGCTGTAGAAATGCTAAATGCTCCTGACAAGGTGCCGCAGTTAATCGAATTTGACCAAAGCCAGCCTTTATCCAGCATTATACAACTTCTTTGTAAGCCATGGGGCTTGCCAGATCCCGATAACTATGCCCTTCAATTTTCGGAAAGCAATAATCAAAATTATATCACAGAAAAAAATCGAAACGAAATAAAAAACGGTTCGGTGTTACGGCTTGAACAATCTCCAGCGAAAACTGTTCAAGATATACTGGGCAAAATCAACTCTGGCAATGAAAACGATCAAACTGCAGCTCTGTCAAAATTATCCACTTTAAGCAGTGACCTCACCTTTGCACTTGAGTTTATCAATAAAAAAGGCTTATCTCTCATCATTCACAATATTGAAAGTGGAAAGTTTAAAGGTGACTCCCTTAAATATGCTCTGATCACATTCGTGGAATTAATGGATCATGGTAATATATCCTGGGATATACTAGAAAATCAATTCATAAATAAAGTCGCAAGTTTTGTGAACAATCAGACAAATACTCAAGATCCGAAAATAATACAGGCATGTTTATCAATACTAGAGAACATTGTACTTAATAGTTCAGGAAAGAACTTACATGTGGAAAAAGAAGTTACAATACCCAACCTTATATCTCACCTTCAAAATCCATATCAAGACAGCATTATACAGCAAAATGCAATAGCCTTGATCAATGCAATATTTTCTAAAGCAGATTTTAACAAAAGGAAAGCTATTGCAGCCACACTATCCTCAAAGCATGTTAGAAATGTGATTTATGAAAATCTTATTGGAGGTTGCGAATTCACGAAAAATGTTGCGAAGGAAGCTTTAGGTACAGAATTAGCACATCAATTATATGTGTTACAGACACTTACCTTAGGTCTTTTAGAACCTAAAATGAGACAAAGGGCTGATTCTCAGGAGCAAGAGTCGCAAGAAAAGATAAAAGAGTTGAGAAAAATTGCATTTGATAATGACAGCAACTCACTAGAAGTCACCACACGACACCAGTTAAATAACTCAACAAAGGACTACAAAAAACTTGGCTTCAAATGTGAAATAGATCCTATAAAAGATTTCAATGAAGTTCCACCAGGCATACTGGCACTGGATTGTATGCTTTATTTTGCTAGAAACTATTCGGAAGATTATCGAAAGATTGTTCTAGAAAACAGTAGAGCAGTAGAACATGAGTGCCCTTTCGGAAAAACTAGTGTGGAATTAATAAAGTTATTGTGTGACATATTACACATTGGTGAACCACCCAGTGAGCAGGGCCAAACTTATCACCCCCTATTCTTCACACATGATCATCCATTTGAAGAGCTCTTTTGTATCTGTATTTCTCTGCTTAATAAAACATGGAAAGAGATGAGAGCAACATCAGAGGACTTTATGAAAGTATTGAGTGTTGTCCGTGAACAAATCAACAGAGCGCTTTTTGTCTCTCCCAAAGGTTTTGATAAATTTCGCCAAAGAATAAACCAACTGACTTACGCAGAAATCACACAAATATGGCAGCAAGAGCGAACTAACAGAGAAGTATGTGAGTCACAAGCCAGACCGATAGTAGAGTTAAAAGAAAAAATAACACCTGAAATCATAGACTTGATACGAGAGCAAAGGTTAGGTGTATTAGTTGGTGGTACAAGGTTTAAGAAATATTCCCCGAGGGGACAAAGGATAAAGGATAAATTCTGGTTTGTACGGCTATCACCAAACCATAAAGTTTTACACTATGGTGACTGTGATGAAAAAAGCACTCCGAGTTTAGAAGAACTTGGTAATAAATTAACTGTTTCAGACATTAAATGTGTGGTTGTAGGTAAGGATTGTCCACATATGAAAGACTTGAGAGGTAGGAAAGTAACTCCTCATCTAGCATTTTCCTTAATCTTGAAGTCTGCAGAGGAATCCTTAGATTTTGTAGCACCTGAGGAACAAATCTTTGACTATTGGACAGATGGCATCAATGCATTATTAAAAGAAAAAATGACCAGCAAATATTTTGGAAATGATTTAGAGACCCTGCTGTCTATGGATATAAAGGTTCGACTTCTTGATGCCGAAGGAATTGATATACCACAAGATCCTCCTCAGATACCTGAGGAGCCAGACGATTATGACTTTTATTACGACAATAATTAGGTTATTTACTATACAGCAGGAACTTTAGCCATGCATATTTTAGTAAAACATTTGAGCTTATAAACTGGTTATCATATTTTATAACATTTTTAATCACACATAGTATTCCAATGTATTAAAAGATCTCCATTAATATTGTAGTCTAATCGAGAACAGTATAAGTATTATTTTTACTTGAGACAGTCATTAATAAGTTAATAACTTCAATATTAAAAAGACCAAAAAAGTGTAGGTAAAAAGGCAGGTGCTTTTGTTTTTAATCACAAACCCAATTGGATTTACTTTTTAAGAGGAGTACTAACAAAATTATTTAAACTATTTATTTTTTAAGAAATGAGTACCAATTTCATTTAATCATTCCCAAGTTTCACTGTGTATACTGAAATAAATGTTTATCTTAGAGCGAAATGTTTTCTGTTAGTGTAAAAATAGAGACAAAAAGATAGTATAAAAAATTTTTAGGATTTTAATTTATGTTATTTGTATAATTTCTTTTTAACTTATTTTTAAAAAATTTAGTGTGATTTCAAGAATACAATGAATGATGACGGAATATTATTTTATGAATCTAATCACATTTTTACCATAAACACTGTTTTAGTGGATAGATCTTATAAGCTTCCAATTTATTGTGACCATATTTTTCATGATATATTTTATATACCAAAGATCATATCTAAAGAACAAAGTATATTTAATAATAATGCAATTGAATAAACTTTTATTAAAAATTTGAGTATTTTATTGATACCCTAGATGTACATTAAATAAAAAAAAAAGTTTCTGGTTCTTTAGTTCACATAAAGTAATAAAAGTTAATATGTTTTAGATCTATTTTACATTTTACGACTTTCCGGGCACCGAAACGTTTAATCTTACGGATAGCTAAAATGATACTAGCGGCTAGCGGGATTCTTACGGCCAGGGAGTCTCCAGCGCGTCTTTAATTTTCTTTTCGTCTTTAATTTAAGCGTTTTTTTTTGGTACACAATATTGATAATGTATTAGTATGCCGCAAGCACATTCAAATGTGTAGTTATTAGAGAAGTCTGAAAAAACTCACAAATTTACTGTCGGTAATTCTTGACGTATTGCGATATTTTACGAATGTTTTATGCAATTGCAACATCAATTACGACGTAAATTTGCAAATGCAATTGAGTTTTTCGCCGATGGCTATGTAGGCATAATAAATATAAAGAAAAACAACTGTATTAATTAAAACGTGAACCATAGACATCTTGTGAAGAAATTTCATATTCAAACCTGCCAGTTTAATTATATTTTGAACAGATCGTCAGTACCTACATATCATACATCTATGTGTGAGTAGGTGAAAAAACAAAAACACATCGACAATTACATAGTATATTCAACATAGCGCTTAAAAATAGTCTATTGCATTTTGGAGACTTCGAATTTTGTGTTTACGATCTCCTCGTCGGAGTCGAGCAGCGGCAGTGAGCTGGCCGGGATGTTCTCCTCCACCCAGCGCAGCTCGTCCAGCGGCTCGGCCGGCGGCCGCGCCTCGCCGCTAGCACCACGCATCTTCACGCCGTACGCGTCGTTCACGAACTGTTCCTCCTCTTCTGAAACACATATATGTACATACTAACGGATAGTATGTATCTAATTGTGTTAAAGTTTAAGTTATTTATGTATTTTAGTCCCTTTTTTTTTATAAGTTTTGCACCCTTACAATATCTCTCCACGCCCCGGGTTGACTGGCAGAGAATGCCAAGAGGCATTAAGTCCGCCCTTTGTAATACTTTTATTTAAGGGTATTTTAATAAAAAAATATATATTTTACTGTGTAACAAAAAAAAATCAGCTGTTGTTGTAGCCTAGTTCTTAGGGTTCTCGTTTTAATTTCATAGTAGTGAATTTACCACCAGTATGTCGGTGAACGATTGCCATGACAATTTCAAAGTTTGTAGCCTCTTACAACACGTTCTAGAAAGGGGGTGGTAGATTCTTATGCGGCTACCACACGGCATCGATGTATCTTCTACATCAGCCTATTTAAGTCCACAGCTGAAAATGAAAATAGGCCTGCAAGAAAGCACTAGCAAAAACCGGCGTGCATTGATTGAAAGGTTTGCCCAAATATCAAACTGGGCAAGCAAGGTTCTTTTGGTCAAACTCCCTTACGCACCTGTATAGTGGGGTAAAATATTTCGGTGACCAAACTTCAAATGCTTACCCTCATCATCCTCGGCATAATCAAGCAGCGGCGTGAAGGCATACCGCTGGTTATTATTCGTGGGCCGCCATAACAGCATAATGACGGCCAGGACGCAGGCAAAAAGCATGTGCCAATACGCTTCGTCCATC
Organism: Bhutanitis thaidina; assembly: GCA_029286595.1. Classification (NCBI taxonomy): domain Eukaryota; kingdom Metazoa; phylum Arthropoda; class Insecta; order Lepidoptera; family Papilionidae; genus Bhutanitis; species Bhutanitis thaidina. Next base: position 15,257,576 of record JAGSMS010000022.1, on the reverse strand, counting down.
CACACTTCCTTCCATTCCTGTCAAAAGAAGTTGCAATTTAAAATATTTCGAGACTTTTTTGGCCGGCTGACTTATTTAAATTATTTTTCTTTTATATTCAAGAAATGTATACCGGACTGCTGAACAATAGCAGTTTCAGAAGAAGAAAACATCCAGCATTGGATGGATTTAAAGAATGATTGTGATGATGATCAATTAATAAGTCGCGGTATTTACAGCGCACGGCGTTTGGTTGTATTTAAACAGAATGTCTTATTCTGTTATTTATCATCTCAAATATTATTATAATATATCCTGGCTAACGCCTCGAAGGTTTATGTCCACCATTGTACTATATATTATTTATATAATAATATATAGTAGTGTTTAAGTAACCTTCTGGTACATTTCTGGTCCTTTGAGCCGGCTTAAAGTCTGCTATCCACAACGACGGGCATCATGTATACTAGCTACGACCTTCAGCTAACACAGTAATGCTGACATAAAGATATTATGATCATACTAAGACATTCGTGCGAGTGATTCATCATTATTTTCAGTTTTGCAAAAGTTCTTCACTGTTCACATAAAAATCACATCTAGCCAGATTTCTTTGTTGCCAAAAAAAAATTTAGACTTTCTAATACTTACAGTTATGCACAACTGAATTCTGTAGGACTTTAGAGAGTACAGCATAAATATCACAGAAGATATGACTGCGAATATGAGAGTGTTCGTGAAGTGTCTGTACAGCGACAACTTGATAGTGTTTCTGAAATAGACAAGTGTTATGTATGTAGAATATTAATAAAAAAAAACAGGAAGTGTAAAAATAGCAGAGTAATGGACAATAATAAAAAGTGTTTTTGTTTTTATTAATAGAATAGTATGTGATTTATTTATTTGCAAGACACAAAGGTACAAGATTACAAAATAAGAAGAAAAATTATTATTTGAGAAACCAAACACTAATTATAACTCTATGATCCGTGTTGTGTCAAATGAAGTGGTCCAAACACAGCAGTGAAAATTTTCTAATTATGTGTTTAATTATTGAATACTTTGATCGTAGTCTCTTTGTGGAATTTCATATTTTATTTGGATGGTTGAAGTAAACACTTCTACTTATGGCAAGCATTGAATTAGGCGAACTATTGACCCAGTGGAACTAGATTGTTTGGAAAAGTAATGCTTTTGGTCACGTAAATAGTTAAAAACAAATACGTAAATTGTGGAATAAGGGAAAAGTGATATTCTTTTAAATTTATATATAAAAGAAAGAACCACAGACTAGTAATGAAGAGTACATCTCATATGCGAGGGTTATGGGACTGCATTTCCTACCCACGCATCTCCAGCAAATACTTCATGTATAGCATTCCATCTTAGGTTGGCCTTAGTCCAGCAGTGAACTTACACAGGTTATAAAAGAAAATAAGACAAAAACCCACCAGCAGACGGCGCTGTCGAGCAGCGAGAGCGGCGCGCGGTACCTACGCACTCACACTCGCACTCACCTGCGGAGGCGCAGCGTGCGCGTGGTGTGCGCGAGCGAGACGAACACCCACCAGCAGATGGCACTGTCGAGCAGCGAGAGCGGCGCCTCGGCCAGCAGCAGTGCCCGTGCGGCGCGACGCCGCAGCCGTAGCCAAGCCTCGGCGGCCGCCAGCAGCGCCCAGCACAGCCCCGCGCCAGCCACGCGCTGCAGTGCGGGGCCCAGACGCGGCCTGCCACATAACCACTTTAACTTTTCCTCTCGCATTCGCTTTTTAAGTAGCACATGGTTATGTTCAGTAACAGTATTCAATTCTGACTCACGTGTGAATCGCACGTTGCATCGTGAATCTACACGATTATGCATATATATATGTGATTAAAGCATAATTATACCATATACATAATTACATTAATTGAAGACATAAAAATGTTTTACAGTATGTTGACCGCAATTTTGTTGAAAATAAATCTAATGATTTCATAACTAAATATATAATAAATATTATTGTAGCTATTACTTACTTTACAATACCAAATCCTAGAGAAACTATAATGACTAACATTCGAGCTAGTGCCCTCTTTGCTACTGACACCCATTCAGCAAACATGTACACTTCAGCACTGAAGTATCTGGAATAATTAAAAGATGCTAGTAATTGCAATTGTATTAAATCACTAATGACGGGAATTAAAAAGATACAATTCAATGTATTTTCATGAATATGAGTACATTATAAAGAAGAACATATATTGTTACATGACATAATATTCCATATACCAAACAAGATATTTGTATCCATGGCTTAACAGCCTGTAAACAATCCACTGCAGGACATAAGCATCTCCCATAAGGAGGATTTGTCACAATCGCCACACTCGGCAAGCGGATAGGCGACTGCAGCATCGAGACGGTTATCGTGCCATCTGTTGGTAGACAGCGATTTTCACGGTTTTTCCTTAGTTACCTCCTAAAACCTGCCACTAGAAAGAGGCTGGCAGATTCTTACGCCGATACCACACAAGATACATATATACATTAAATTAAGAAAAGACATTGCGACCACAATCAAAGATTTAGATACATATCTTTGATTGTGGATGCTTTGAATTTCGAAGTACACAAGTCAAATGCGTGCAACAGTTCTTTGATCTAGCGCCACTTTGATTTATTATTTGTAAACGTAAGTGTTGAATTTACCATATGTAGATGGTTAAACCATCATAGTGAAACCGGTAATTCAGAGAAATAATAAAAACAATATTCCGAAGATATGATGTGAAACAAACCAACACTCTGGAGCAGAGTGAGAAAACCTTACCTGGAGAATGGGAAACACACTGTCCTTTAAATTATAAATTGATAACAGCATCAATATACTATAAAATATTTATTTTCAAATATATAAAACTTTGCATACCCAGTTCTATTGATTGATGAATATACTCCATAGTAAGTCGCACTCTCAACCATACCCAGCAATGTGACTCCCCCTATCCAATACTGAATCCTTAGCAGATCTCTCCATTGCAAAGCACACACTATGAGCCATGCTGTACATAATATTGTATATACTCCACACATAATCCCAAAGAACTGTAACCAATGATAGAAGAGATTGATAGGAGAGATAACAAAGGTATTCCTTCTTTTGTGTTAATTGTTCACTAAGTCCTCATATTAAAGAGAATGAGCTTACATATTTTTAATTAACCCAGTCACTAAAAAAACATTTTAGAAAAGAAATTGATTATTGTTTTTTTATTGATAATTAAAAATACTTTTTTTAATTGAAAGGACATGAGTACTTGGATGAACAAAAATTATGTTCATTTGTTATTAGAAATACACATATCTTTCATCATCATCATCAATATCCTTTATAATAAATATATTGGAACATAGCATGTTGAAAAAATACAACCTTATTTCTCATGCAGGCTATACAACCCTCTTAAAACATGCATGAGACCTAATGTGTACTATTTAAAAAACTTTTAATTAAGACCCATCAAGCAAATATCCTTCAACCCCCAACATGCAATCTCAATTCTTATGGTAATCAAGTGCATTTAATTCAAATTTATAACTACTCACGGGTAAAAGAGGCCACATAGCTGCTGATAAGTATCCGGAGGGTGCAACCATTTCCACTCCAACAGAAACATTCAATGGAGTTTCAATATTAGTTCTCACCATCATCTTTAGCACATATATGCCTTCTCTTTCTATGACAATTAGGGGTGGCATTTTCTGTACAAAAAAAAACATAATAAACAAAACTAGCTAACTTTTCAAATTGCATAGACAGTGACAGTCTTTTTACTCTGAAGGTCAAGTGTGCCAAACTTAATTAATCATGAACTAGACTCCTACAAAAAGATATTCACAAACACTGCTCTTTATTTAAATAGGTCAGTATATTTTAAAAATATTAACTAGTGTATTATGAAAGTGCTTAAGCTATTTAAGCTTCTCTGTTAATTAAGAAGTAAATTGTGCATGTGTCTGTATGTTCATTTTTAATTACTAAAAGTGCCTACAGTTAGGGAAATAGTACTTACAGACGCCGAAACCCCAAGCTGCTTGTTTACAACATCCAAAACTTTGTCCTTTTCATCATAGAGAAATACAGACTCTTTGCTGTGACAAGTGTACTTTTTTACTTGCAGAATACTGGTATTGAACATGTCACTTGCAGATACACTGTACATTTGATTTGAACAATCAATGATACGCTAGAAGGAAATAGTTATCAAAGTTGACTATACTCCATATTAATCGGGATGCAACAATATGACATAAAATTATAATGTGGTCAGTACCAATACCCATATTTATTTGGAAATAGTGAAAGAAATATAAGATTTTTCTGCGGCATGAGTAGTCTTGTCTCTCATACTTCTTCATTGGCGATTCGGCTATTTGAATATGTAGCCACATTTAAACGTCTATGTGGCAAATGTGTTGAGTATTACTTACGTAATTGTAAAACTCAGAATTGGTATGTAAATATATGGTTAAATTTAATGACATACTGTTGCATCCATCCAATCTATTGAAATTGAAGCCTTAAAATGTTTTTTAAAGTTTCAGATAGATTAACAATTAAAATTTGTTTCATACTTCTGTGCTCAAAGGGGTTACAAAAGTAGTTTTAATTTAGTTTGATAAAATACAACTACATATTTAATGATGTAAGGGGGAATATACAATCTTTTATTCCAAAGACCAAACTCACCTATGTGTGGTACACTCAGCAGACTAACAGACAAGGCATTGGTGTGGAAACTGACTGATAGTGGAAAATCCTTCCAAATATGCATAACCCAAATCCCCCAGACAAGGCGTATTGGGCGCAGTATCTCAGGTATGTGAGTACTGACACTGCGGAAACAAGCCAGCTTGCTCAGGGTAGGGAGAATGGGCAGATCTTTTGAGAAATGTTTCCCAACTTTTGCTGAATCTATCTTGGAGAAGCCTAAGTTCACCAGTGGATTCCCATAAGCTAATAAAGAAAGAAAGAAGTTCAAACCTTTTCAAAGTAGTGAAAATAGTCAGGTGAGCAGGGGCTCTGCTCCCATTGATAGGTAACCGTAACATTTGCAGACTCATGACAGTGTACTGGAATAAGAATGAAAACTTGCTGGTATAATTCCCACAAGGGACAAGTATTTGCATGGATTACAAATATTTGTTCCAGATCTGGGTGTTTGCCCATGTGCTTTATGTATGTAAACTGACTCCTCAACACAGGGGTATCATTTTTAGAAAGTAAAGAGAAAATAAAAAAATAATACTTCAAATGTCATAGCAATAATTTTTCATTTGTTTATTTCACTATTATAGACTAGCACACAGTGTTTAGTACATATTGAACATGGTAAATGTTTTGTGTCTTCTAGTAAGAATGAAAATCGAGATACCGCACTCCAGTGAGGAACGTAATAGAATAAAATCCATTGTTTCTAGACCAAGGACCCATTTGCTAATAGATTTCCAGTCCAATCAGTCAACACAAAACTAATGATGCTACTCATTATGCTAATTAACACTGATATGCTGTGAGACTAGTTGACTCATAAGACTATAAGTACATAAGCCAATACCTCATCATGGACTTCCATCAGATCAGATTATGAAGCACAATTAATTTGATTACAAATCTATATTTAATTAATAGGTATTGAGCTGAGTGCTGTAACTTTAAAACATAGCCAAAAAAAAAATTTACTCGCATTTTCAATTTTAAATTAAACTTCTAAGAATATCAACTGACATGAAAAAGACAAGACTCCTAAAGATCATCCTGGCAGTTGTGGCAGCTGATGTATCAAACAACACTAAATCGTTCATAAATTTTATTGCTTGTTGGAGCTGGTCTACTAAAGTTAGTAATACCCTTATCTATAATTTTATCACAGGGCATGTTACTATTATTTTATGTCTATATCTTTACTATTAATGTTTTGTTATCTTATGATTTGATAAAATTAAAAAGGGCCATTCCTATGTTAAGTATTAGTCATAATGGTTAGATAAAACAACAAAACGTATGACTTGAATTTGAATCTTCAATGGATACTTACAAACTACTCGTAATTCGGAATCTTTGAATAATGATTTAGCTATGGTAAACTCGCAGAAGTTCTGGAAATAAAAAGTAATATTTTTAAAAGCTCAAGCTTATAATAATATCATACAAAAGTACAATCTCATAATATTAAATTAAAATAGATATAATGATCCATAATTAATCATAATAGTGAAACAACTCTCAATTGAAAACTGAAGCTTCTAATGGTAATGTTTAAGTGTACAAAAAATTTCGCCTAATGTGCATTTTGACTTCTTACCCCGCTCAGCGGTAAATCCCATTTTCCTACGTCTGAAAAACTAAATGACACTTTGACGATCGTTACAATAAGTACAAAAAAACTTCGTAACATTGTAAGTGTCGCGTTTACATTCGGAAGCACATTAAATTATAGGACTAAATCTAAATTATGGCTTAACATTATTCAAGTTGGTCAATACACTCAAATTATACGGTTCCAGGACACATTTTACAAAATTTATTTAAAATCCGCAGCCGCAGAAGCCATTGGTGGTTTGGTGATGGCTGACAATGACAAGACATCCCATTGACAAATTGACATGACAATGCCAATCTAAAATTTAGCGCTTGACACCACAGCACAGACTAAAATAATAAAATAAAACTGAAAACTGCAAAATATGTGGTTCCTTTAACAACACATATTGCCAATTTATGTATAGCAAATGGTGTGTTTCCGGATGCCTTTAAAACTTCTATAAGTCACCCAATACTCAAGAGTAAAAACCAAGACTGTGTCAACAATTATCGTCCAATTTCTGTTTTACCAGCCATTTCGAAAGTACTAGAGAAACTACTAAACAAAAGCGGCACTTGCTGATGCTCGAATGGACCGGTTCGACCGGGGCAGTACCGCGGCCTAGCTGAATACTGGCGTGAAGTATATCCTCATCCCCCCTCCCATCTCCCTAATACTCTTAAAGGCCGGCCACGCGCCGGCAACGCACCTGCAGCACCTCTGTTGTCGCAGATGTACGTGGGCGTCAGTAACCCCTTACCTTAGTTAGTAACTTAGAAAAGCTAAATATTCTGTTCACTAACCAATATGGTTTTAGGGCTGGTAAGTCAACGTCGAACGCTTTATAATAATAATGTGTAATGTGTTAATCAGAAATAAATATAAAGTTTGTCCCACAGCGTACAGAACATATTTTATCAAAAGATTTCAGTGTTATCTTGGTCCACTGCTGTATAACAAGCTAAATAAAAGTCTTGGAATTTATCCACTTAATTCAAAATGATGTAAAGTATCAGATGTAAGAAAATAGTGTCTGCTAGGCTAAAATCTCAAAACTACCACGAAACAGAAAATTTATTTAGACTTGTCACCTAAGAATTTGTAATTTTAAGATAATTTTCAATTTTATACACTTAATCCATTTTAAGGATGATCGGATATTTAACTTATGTATATATTTTGTTGATGAATGAATGAATGAACGTTCAATGAAAAAATCAAGAAACGTTCTTGACGTTCTTGTTCTTACGTTTCTTGATTTTTTTCATTTATTCTTAAAAATTACTTCCCGGAGAAAGAAAATCAAACATGACAAATTTTTTATTACGCAGACTCAAAAGGTTAGAACAAGATTTGTCCCAAGAAACCTACGAAGAGCGTGAGTACCGTTTAACAACAGATCGCAAACGCCACTCTGTCGACCGCTGATCGAGAGCGCCACTCAGAGGGCCGACCATTCGAAGCGTTTACTGAGACTTAACAACGATTCATTGCCCGACTCTCGTTTTCTGTAAAATTTACGCAGAATTATCTGCGATTAATTACTGATCGCGAGCGCTACTCAGAGGCCCGGTTTCTGAAACGTTTAGACTGCTTATCGTTAGCGTTACGCTATCGGCAATTTGCATCTGGTACAGAATATAGCGAGCGTATTTATCGAGAACATGATAATAAATTGTTTTTTTTATAATTTGTAAAAACGAAATTTGTGCTTATTGTCCAACTCGGAAATAGAAGGAGGAGTCTCCTGGAATATTAGACAATTAGACATATTCCAAGAACTACCACACTGCTGTTCTATAGAACACCAGAGTCGAACACATACAAGCATTATAACAATCTACTATTCAAAATGTATCCTAGATTATCACAGCGGCTCGTTAGGCAGTACGCCTGGTTATATGATAGTCTAATATATTAAAAAAAATAAAATAAACAGAGTAGGTATATTATATACCTCAGAATAAAAATGAAACATTTAAAAAAGTGGAGAAAATTTAAAGTCGAAGAGGCGAAGTCGAAGTTCGCTAGCCGCCGCGCGTTATGATCACTGTTCTAACCTAACCTAAGTTTTGTGTACGGTCGATATTCGATGTTTACACAAATCTTCAATTTTATATTACCTATAAACATCACAGAAAAATTGTCTGGGCTATTTAATTCATTGTAGAAAATGTGTTGTGACATAGTGATGTTTTTTTAGGGTTCCTTACTCAAAGGGCAAAACGGAGCCGTATTAATATCACTCTGCTTTCCGTCTGTTTGGCTTGCAGACTATAAAACGAATATTATATAAGAAAACTTTAAAAAAAATTTTAGGTGGTCACGCGTGTCAAATACTTGTAAAATGAAACATTTTTTTTTCTTACCGCACCGTGTTGGGTATCATTATCGAGAACTCATTGAGTAGAGTACAAACGTATTTTTATTCTTTTTATCTTCAAAATAAAAAAGGGGGTCTCAATAATTAAGGTAGTTAAGAATTTGGAATTTCCGTACAAATGTTCTACGTTATACTGTATAAATGAGAAATACTGATAACACCACGTGGTTTTTTGTTTGCGACATCTAACGTCGTCTAAATATTATTATTTCATAGATCCGAAGTTTAGAATATTTTATGTAATGTGGTAACCTCAAACCGAATATTGAATTAATAATTTAATTAAAAATATTAACAGCTCAAATGTTTAATTCCGATGATCCACCGATTATTATCGAACATCCCTATTTATGATTTGATGTTGACATTTTTGACAAGTTTGTATAGAGTAGGATCCGTGTCAAAATATTTTTGTTTTGTTCAATCGTGTTTCTTTAATGGTAACTCGCGGAATATGTGATAATTGTAATGCATCCTATTTATTTGTACATGGTAGATTTTAAAGAAAAACAATTTACACCAATAACTTGTCATGGTTTGGTGGTACAATCATCGTGATTGTTGGTGATAGTCATGTCAGATTGCGCGCTGGTAACCAGTGTAAACGATCATGATGCCAGTATGGATGTGGGGAACGACAAGTCTCTATTTGAGCCTACTATTGATATGATGGTAAATGATTTTGATGACGAAAGAACTTTAGACGAAGAAGAAGCTTTGGCGGCAGGTGAGCATCAGGATCCAAAAGCAGAACTGAATAGCCTTCAGAGAGAAGGTGATATGCCCTTAGAAGAACTGTTAGCGTTGTATGGTTATAACAGAAATATGGACAAGCCTATTCCAGAACAGGCACCTGAAGTGGTGCAAGAAGAAAATCGAAAGCCGGAGTCTGCACTGCAGCAGTTATACACTGAAACAAACAGCCCTGAAGCCACAAGATGCCTAAGATCGGGCTCTCGTCCTCCTTCAGAAGAGGAAGACGATTGTGATTATAGTCCCGATGAGGATGATTGGAAGAAAACTATAATGGTTGGAAATGATTATCAAGCGGCTATACCTGAAGGTTTGTGTAGTTATGATGATGCACTACCATACGAAAATGAAGATAAACTACTATGGAACCCCACTGTTTTAAATGAAAATGTTATAGAAGAATATATGAGGAAGATTTGTGCTATGAACTCAGGTTCTGGTGTGGATGCAGTTCCTAGAGGAATACAGCTCCGTGATGATGAAGAGGCCTTGTTTTTACTCCAGCAATGTGGTCACAATATTGAAGAAGCTTTAAGAAGAAGACGCATTTCAGCACAAACTCCAGCCCATGCTAGTGTATGGTCGGAAGAAGAGTGCCGTAACTTTGAAAATGGTATTAAAGCTCATGGAAAAGATTTCCATCAGATTCGACAACAAAAAGTTCGAACGCGATCTGTGGGTGAACTTGTACAATTTTATTACATTTGGAAAAAGACAGAAAGACATGACATATTTGCGAATAAGACACGGTTAGAAAAGAAAAAATATTCTTTGCATCCAGGTCACACAGACTATATGGACAGGTTTCTTGAGGAGCAAGAAGCAACTGGTGCGGGTATTGTAAGGCCAGTATCACCATCACCCATGATGGTGTATGTTCCGTCACCAGCAGCACAACCTGATCCATTAGCTTTGGGAGAAAAGGAGGTGTTTTCCCAACTTAACACTCATAACACACCTCCCCGAACTCTTTCAACAGAGGAACCCGAGTCTGATATGGTTTCCTAATACATGTATAACTGGCTTTGCCATTGTTCATGTAGGTTGCACTGTTTGTAACATACAACATTATTAGTTATTAGTGTATATTAATCCCCTTATTCATAGACAATCATATTTTTTTATAGTGACCGGACGTATTTTATAGATGCTTGATAAGTGAGATGTTTTATACAATTGACAGTACAATGTAAATAATGGTATTTAATATTTATAGTATGATTATTTATTAATAAGGGGATATGAACAATGATTTACAAATTTGAAGTGTTAGGTAGGATATGCAGTGTAATAATTGTCATAAATACTAATAAAATTTACTTTGTAAGGCTAACTGTTATTGTTTAAAGATTGCTTAGATGGCAACAAATTTGTATTAAAACTTTCTAAGGCAATAAATATATTGATTTTAAAATTAAGTAATTTGTATCTCGTTAGCTATTTTGAAAGAGGTTAAACAGTCTAATCTGTTCATAAAATGTTTTAGACTACAGTGTCGGAGACTCATTCTGGACACTTACAATATATTCAGGTCCAAAAACCTTTTGTGTGAACATATGCTTCTAAGGTGTTCAAACTCTGCCCAATGCACAGCATGCATATATTCTATTGTGTGATATCAGCATATGGAATGCTGATAATGTGATATTGCACAATAGCAAGTAAGCATACAATATCAATTAACGAATTTATTTAATTTTGATAAAAAAAATGTGGATTGCAATGAGTATTACAAATGTATTTTCATTTAATTATGTTTTAATATTTTGTTTAATTATTTTTCCATGATTGGCATTTTTATGCTGCCCATTGTATGTTTTAAGTTAAATTAAAATATCCTAAATGCTGCTTTTTTAAAAGAGGATTTAAATTTTTAATTTAAGTTTTTTCAACCTGTAAACAGTCCATTGCAGGACATAGGCCTCTCCCATAAGGAGGATTTGCCAATAAATAAGGCAAGCGGATTGGCTATCGCAGTTTTTTTTTTGCAGTATTTGGCACAATTTTTCTTGATTAGATTATTGTCTCTATATGTGACAATATTCTGTGAATACCATGCTGAAAAATTATCCAAATTGTATTTTTTTTAATATAAAAATAAACAGTGCAAGTATGTAAAAAGAGTTCTATTTTATCCAAGCTAATCTTCAAGTTACCATTCGTGTCGTGCACTAACTGGTGCAGACATCCGTTGCAGATGGAAGGTCGTACGCATCGTGGCAACGGCCATTTGGGTGGCTTGACCGTGTAAAAATCGGCCACCTCCTTTCTTCCAGCGGGTGTCGTAAGAGACGGCTAAGTGAAAAGCCTTGAAAACCCTAATGACTACCGTCTGATTGCAGGATCTCAAAATATACCAGACTAAAACAGAGCAGACCTATGACGGGTGGCAGTGTCGAAGGTGCGATGTGTCTGGTGCTGCGATCGCCGATCCGTTTGCCGAACGTGGCGATTATGACATATCATCTTTATGGGAGAGACCTAAGTCCTGCAGTGGAATATTTCAGCCTGTTATGGATTAAGGACCGTGCACATTGCGTGTGTACAGCTTCGTCACCCTACCAAATTGATCATTTACTATTTTGAAAAAAGGGAAAATGACATTGACGAGAAAGTAGAGTGCTACAATCCGTTTGTTACATGCAATTGTTATGTTGAGCATTTGAAACGAAATTTTCAAAGTTGTAGAAAGACTTGAAATCTTGAAGTCACTAAAGTGGTAGAGTTATTAAGATTTGGTACAATCATATTCAGCGTAGCCAACTGACTTCCGGAAGCCACTTTGCTAATGTTGTCTATGAAATAGAACGTAACGAGTGGCGAGCCTTTTTGACGGGTATGCTCCCGCAGATGACTATGACAATTTCAATTTCTGACCAGAGACCTATCACCCAAAGAGGTAGGCAGAGTTTACGAATTGCCATTTAGCACGATCCTCACAATACACGTGTCGCCTCTCCCGTTTTTTCCCTGTGTCCAAACCACTAAAGTCCCTTTCTTAATTCTTGTGACATTATCGTTTTTTATATTAGCTGTTGCCCGGGTTAAAAATTAAAAAACTAAGAAAGTAAACGAAATGAGCATATTACCTTTGCATTGTCATAAGAAACAGCCTGTTAATTTGAAGCCTGTATAACAAAATACAGTTATGTCTTGAAATGATTCTTTCATTAATGTTAATCATCATTTGCAAATCACCTTCCGACGTCGCAATAATTAATCGACCCTATCCTAGGCCTATCTCTAATAACTCACATTCTTTGTCATTTAAAGTTTGTAAACATCTGACCATAAACAGATTGAACGGCTACGAGAACAGACACGTGTCACACACGCACTTTATTGATCTTAATGCAAGCACAAACAAGCCAAAAGTATTTAATGTTTGTACTAGCCTACCACCACAGTACGTACCACTCAATCCATACTAGACACAGAAAACTTTTTGTTTAGGCTTTTTAGTAAATCACAAGATCCTAAGCCGGAGTTATCATCTATACATCTCTATTGATTTTGTTTCAAAGTTTCATCTCGCAAATGATCCTTGATCAGAACCAGAGTTCTTTTGCTAGTATTAGTAGTGTAACAAATCTTATATAACGGTTGGGGTGGTCTAAATGTCCTAAACATAAATTTCATTGAGCAAACGTAATTTTTTAAATCTTCCACATTTCGTAATGAGGTTCCTCTGACGGAGAAGCAACAGGCGAAACAAACAAACAAATTTCTGTGGAGTTAAGTTTTCACAAACCATACTTTTTACTGCAAATGTATACAGAAAATACAACAGATTGTGCAATCTTCTTCTTTTTAGTAGTTGTATATTTTCACATTCCTCAGGCCTCCCGAACTTTGGATACGATTTTTTATCGTACGAAAACGTACAACACTTCCTTCAGCTTGAAATTTCAACAATATCTAAAGTACCTTGAAATAAGTCTTTAAGTTATAGTTAGGGAATTGGTGAATTTAAGACATTTGAGTAATCTGAGATTTTGTATACTTATTTGGATGAAATAAAAAATAAAAAAAAGAACGTTAAAAAAGGATTTCTCTCGGAACTCATATTTATGAGTTTCATCTGCAAATCCTTTTACAGATACAGAATTTTCTTTTATTATTGCTAAAAATTTTCGTATTTTTGTAAATGTGACAATTTGCAATCTGTGATGATGATGAAATACCAGTTATTGTACAGATAGTAATATAAGTTCTTATTGTATGTTGTACAAAGTGCGCCTTATTTTACTATTTACCTTAACCTCTTCATTATTATTTTTAATGAAGCCTTTTTGCGTATTATAAATTATAACAGTAAAAAACTGTAAAGGTCTAACCTACTATACTTATAATTGCGATGGAATATATATATGTAAAAGGTGATAGTTTGAAAATCACGAAAATAGGTATATGAATGCTGTATTTTTGACCCCCATGGCCTCCGAGGCTGGAGGGTTTCATTGTTTGCGTGGTATGGGCGTACATCTGAAAACTTGTCGTATTTTGAAGGTGGGATAGATCAATCGACAAATATTGAATATTAAACGATCCTTCGGCCCAGTCAATGATTTCTTGTTCCACCTAGTGGTTCAAGTCCGTTTTAATCTGAAAATACGACACGTATTTTACACGGATATTGGATATGCAAGATGTATGTTACTGTTATAATCAAAACAAAAATCTCTTTAGTCGATTATGAAAGTGTTTAATTGAAGCGAACGCCCGGTTTTGGTGGGCATTTAGCGTCCTACGAACGCGTGTGAATTTCACGCAAACGGTGTCTTGAATTGAACAAGGAAAGGGAAATACGCATCCACGAGGGCGTCATAGAACATCACTTGAAATACAAATCAAAATGTCATTGGTGACATTACTGCAGATGAAAGCCAAGTTGTACACATACTATGAAAATTAGGTGAGTTGCTGGACCTCAGATGCTCAGAGGCGTAACGACAATTAATTATTGCCAAGTTGTCATCAACACTCACAGCCATTCTAGAATTATAGATTCAGACATCATAATTTTTTGTTCTGACTTTAGGCTAGTTTAGTAGTTTGACTCTTTTGCTATAGAACGCATACCGCCACCGCGCATACCTACGCGCAGTAACTCCCTAGAGAGACAGGGATATCACAAGAATTGTAAAAGTACTTAAATATTATATTTTTTATTTCATATAACTATAATTTACTATATTTACTTAACAAAAAGGGTTTGAAGATAATTAGCTTAACAGTTGTTCTTTTCACCATTTCGAAAAAAATATTAATATTGTTATGTTAAATTATGAGAAAAAAAATGAATACATATAATTTATATTATATCTTTTTTTCGCGGGTAGGTGTAGAATAAGCAACAGCTGATTTTAAGACCTAAAAAAATTGTTTTTAATAAATTAACTTGAATACTAATTGTAAATAATTAAAGTGGAATAAGTATTTTTAACAGTTGTTCTTCATAACTATGGTCATCATCATCATCATCATTTCAGCCTATCAGAAGTCCACTGCTGAACATAGGCCTCCCCCAAAGATTGCCACGAACCTCGGTCCTGAGCCACCTGCATCCATCGACTTCCCGCAACGCTGCGCTGGTCGTCACTCCATCTTGTGGGGGGTCGTCCTACACTGCGTTTGCCTGTACGTGGCTGCCACTCGAGAACCTTTTTTCCCCAACGGTTGTCAGTCCTACGAGCCACGCACTGGTTGTATACTTTGGTCTTGAGGCTTTGCGGTATACTCGACGAGAAGATATGACGTAGTTTCCCGAACGCAGCCCAGCCGAGTTGGATTCGTCGATTGACCTCTGAGTCGAAGTTGGACTTACCTAATCGGACAATTTGTCCCAGGTATACAGGTATACAGTCGGACTTAAAGATGTGATTTAATGATTACTTGTATTTACGCGAATACAGTGAAACAATTTACGGAAGTTACTTTTTCGACCTGAAACCTTAGTCCTGGGAGGTGTTTGTAGTCGTAGTTAACCCGACCACCGTCAGCTTCCTAATTTTTGCGTCCAGAGCTATTACAAGAAAAACAATGGTATCTGCAAGGATTAGCTTTCCTTCATTTATAAGTACTTTTGACATAACACAACACTCGTGTGATACAAGTTGTCGGTCAATTTTAAAAACAAAAAGCAAATGTCAATCAGCAAATAATACTATTCTTGTTGATCTCCTACTAAATAAGGTAAGTAATTTAAGTAAGAAATAGACATGGACCCAGAGCTGAGCCTTGCAGAACGCCCATCGATTCAGAAGAACTCGCACCCTTGATAACACAGGCGAAGAAAAGTTACAGGTAAAGATGATTTTTGAATCATACATGATAGTTATCAGGTAAAAGGGAGCAACTTATAAACGTCTCAAATCGCAGTGGAAAGCTTTTAAAAGGAGTAAATAAATATACATAATTTTCGTGGGGGGTTAGCCTTCGTTGCCACGGCTGGCGAGCGGGTTGGCAACTGCAGTTTTTTTATTCTTGTTTTTGTTCTAGTGCAGGAAGATGCTGCTGCCCATCTCCTAATATAAATTTTTACCGTTAGTCGCCTTTTACGACTCCCATAACTATGGTCACATAAACAAAATTTAAAGACTTACAAACACCTTCCACCATAACCACAATTAAAACAAAATAATTAAAAGTTTGAGAAAAGATTGAAGGCTGTTTCCACACCAACTAATCCAACACTTGTGCAGCTTCAAGAAGAGTTTTGTACTTTCAAAGAAATTGTAGGTTCAATGCTCAACTTCTTTTAACAACAGGTTTGTGACTGTTCAAGTGGAATAGATGCTATTAACATGCGTCCTAGAAGAAAGGCTTTACATTTTAGTGGTATCTCTCAGGTACCCAATAAAAGCATTCAAAATGAAGTTTGGAGTTGATTCACTCCAAAATAGGGCTGTCACAGATAACTTGTGCCTCTTTGAAACAATTTTATAGACTCGGTGTACAACAAACTGATAGAATTAGGCCTGTTGTGTATTTCCATAATCACCAAACCAAAATTGAAGTGTGCAACTCAAAGTCAAAATTAAAAGGCTCTGTTTCTGTTGCTGAATTTCTGACAAAGCCCGAAAACATATTGGAATGAGAAACGTATGGACTATTGACAGTTCCATATACATCAAGCATACCAATGGATGTGATAAAATTATTATGCAGGCGGAGCTAGATGCTTTGATAAGTTTCCCCCGGTCTTCGGTTCTCCTATGAGTTCCATTGCAGTACCCAGCGGTATGGATAATGCAACTAGTGTCAAATGCACGCAAGTGCATTACCACTCATCCAGTGCCGTCCGACAGCTTGAGACTTCTGTAACCCGACGGAAACCAACTTCTACAGTGATTCAGTTGGTATTATCACCAGTCTCGACGAATTGCGTGTAAGAAGTAATAAAATCTCATATTTAAGTAACAATACATTTTTATCTTTTTTTAAATGTTTTGTTTACGTTTTATACTTTTTTTTATATTATCTTTTTTGAATTATCACCTTATACGGATTTTTGAGTGCTTTGTATTTATGTTGACTAGTTTATTCTATTATTATGTAAACTAACTAGTTTTATTGCACATATATTTTCAATTCACACTAATTAAATACCAATTTTGTTCTTTTAAAATTATCTATTTAATGACTTCACTCTTACTTTAGCCGGACATTGGTATTTGATCACCTATTTTCTCAACTATGATCTAGTTACATTCATATTAGAATTCAATAATTCAGATACCATTTAAGGATGTTTTGTTTACAATCAGAGAAAATGTACCGCATAGACGCACAACCATAGATTAAAACTGTATCACAGACTACAAATAATGTATATTACACCACTGTTTCACAGGAAAATAATGAGTATTTTGTGTTGCGTACTAGGTACTACAGCATTTATTTTGTTACCAACTTTCTGCATATTATATGTGCTGTGTAATATATGTAATTTGTCGCCAGATGGTGTATGGAAATTTCTAAGATCTATAGTTATGGGTAAGTCACCCACCCTGGATTGCAGTCCTTCTCTTTTTCTCGATGCTGTTAATTTGCATTTTGTTTCTGCTTCTGTTTCGGACCCTGTAATTCGATCTCAAACCATGGCTTATTTAGCTTCAATCCAATTTCTTCACACCTCAGTCTTTCATTTATCGGCTGTGGATCAGGAAGAGGTCAGAAAGGCTGCTATTGGAATTAAATCCAGGGCTGTGGGCATTGACAAGATCAACAGGATCCTAAATATTCTAGACCACCTTCTGCCAGCAATTACTCATATAGTTTATTTTTCTGCTTGGACTCTGGTCAGTAACCAACGCTCTGGAAAATGGAATTTGTGAAGCCCCTGCCCAAAGTGCCTAATTCTAAACTATATAAAAATTTTCGCCCTATATCGATATTACCCTTTCTATCTAAAATTTTAGAAACATGTTTTTATAAGCAAATCTCCATGTTCATTTTAAAATATAATCTACTGAGTGTTTATCAGTCTGGGCTTCATCCTGGTCACAGTACTACCACTGCTTTACTCAAGGTAACGGATGATATCCAGCAAGGAATGGAAAACAAGAAAGTTACAGTGATGTTACTAGTAGACTTTTCTAATGCTTTTAACACAGTCGACCACGATATACTCCTATCCATAATTTCCTATCTTAGATTTGCACCCTCCGCCTTGGATTGGTTTTCATCTTATCTTCGCGGGCGTCAGCTGTCAGTCCACGTGGGGCAAGATGCCACGCAGTGGTTAAAACTGGAATCCGGCGTTCCGAAAGGCGGTATTCTTTCTCCAATACTCTTCTCGGTTTTCATTAACTCTATCACCTCCAACTTCGACCGTGCGTACGTCTGTATGCAGATGCCCTACAGATATACGTACAATCTGATATAGATGATCCGCATAACGTGGTGGCTACACTGAATAACCACCTAAAAGTAGTACACGATTGGTCATTGCGTTTTGGAAGTTGCGTCAACCCAACGAAATGTCAAGTACTCATAGGAAGCTCAAGAATGCTGGCTAAGATAGATGTTGGAGCTTTGCCCTCCATTAAATACAATGGTATTTAAATACTATTTTCTGATTATATTTTCTGGTTAGAAATCTGGGACTGCACAAAACTTTAAACTGGGGTAAACAGATAACCGAAATCAGCCGCAAAGTCTCTGCCGCCTTAAGAACACTCTATCGTCTAAAACACCTTGTTCCGTACAAGACAAAACTCATGCTTGTGCAAACTCTAGTTATACCCTTTAATTGATTATGCCGACGTATGATATCCATATCTGAACCAAGATATTCTCAATAAGCTAGAGCGCCTTCTTAATAACTGCATTCGTTTTATCTTTGGTCTTCGTAAGTATGACCACATCTCTGAATTCAGTAATTCAAGCCGGTCCTTCGGTTGCAATTTTATAAGGCGCAAGTTCGGTCCCACATGGAATACGGTTCTCATCTCTGGGCACCCCCAGTACCAGCTCCTTCTATTTGACCGCATCCAACGTAGAGCGGCCCGAATTGTCGGCGACCAAGCTCTCTCTGATCGGCTTGATCCTTTGGCCTTGCGAAGACATGCTGCTTTAATTTGATTTTTACCAAATTCACTACGGGGAATGTTCTGAGGAACTGTTCGGAATGACCCCAGCCCACTTGAGTTTCACTATCGTACATTGCGACAGAATTCCAAGTTCTTCCAATACCACCTAGATGGTTGGTATTCCACCACCGTGGGTTTTCGCGAAGTTTTCTTCGACTTTATGAATCAACTGTCGCCAGCGGTATTTCCGAACAGTTAAGACTTAGGGACCTTCAAGAAAAGAGCCTATTCCTTCCTTAAAGGCCGGCAGCGTATCTGTAGCCCCTCTGGTGCTGCGAATATTCATAGGCAACGGTAATCATTTATCACCAAGTGCGTCACATGCTCATTTGCACCCTTCTTCTAAATAAAAACGTCGAATAAGAAAAAAAAACACACGAGACAGTATAACTTTATAATCCTTTGCCTTTCCCTTTGGGATGAAGAGAGAACCTCAATTTTTTCTGACAGCTGTCACTTCGCTTCATTTTACTCAATAGATTTAACATTCCATATCAAAGATTTTTCTCTTTGGGTTTGGCTGGAATTGACAGTTGACACTGTCATTTAAAGTTAATATTTTTTTTTAAATTTCAGTTTTAAATTTTACTTTGTGTAATATTAATCAGTTAATAACAAAACATAATTTTAAGATGATAGTTATTGCGGACGTGACCACCAAACAAATGGTTATCGATTTCAAGGAAAATTATGGGAAAGTCCGAAAACTACTCGATGAAAATAGTAAAAATGATCCGGACAATGAACCGTATTTGTCTAAATATAAAGCAAAAGAAATCTTGTTAAATATGCGCGAATCACTTACACAACTTGTTGATTCTGAGACTAGTTTTGACAAAATAAAACTACAAGATGCAATGCTTGGTACTGTGCTTATGAATATTGGGATAATCGATATGGAAACTGAAGAGCTAACGGCAAGTGAAAAAATTCTTATCGAAGCTGAAGAGCTTTTAACGCCCAATTCAACAAAACCTGAAATTGTAAAAACTCTTATCAGTGTTTACAATAATTTGGGTATTTTATGGTCCAACCGAGATGAGCCTGAGAAGGCAAAGACATACCTTCTGAAAGCCAAAGACTTGTATGAAACTTTTAAATGTACCTTACAAATACCTCTTCCAATAGAACAGATTATAAACAGTGCTGGTGAAACTTCTGCTAATGATTTTATATTATTTGAGAAAGCACATACATTAACTTTATATTATCTGGCTCAAGTGTTTGGTTCCCTAAAAGAAAATTTGAAATCGGCTGTCTACTGTCATGTAACATTGAGAAAACAGTTGCAGTATTCTGCTTATGAGCCAATAGATTGGGCTCTAAATTCAGCAACATTGTCACAGTTCTTTGCAGAAAAGAATGGTTTCTTCCAGTCAAGGCATCACTTAGCTGCGGCATCTACAATTCTTGAACAGTATGAGCAAAATTTACAAGCAGAAGCCAGTAATGATGATGCATATCTGGCTAAATTAGAAACATTTAAGCATAGATCAGCAGACGTGGCTCGATGCTGGGCAAAGTACTGTCTGTTACTTACATCTGCCTCTGAAGCACGACTAATGAATGATTCAGACCAATTGGATGATGCTATAACAGGTGAGTCATGAAGAACTTGTTATATATTTTGACAGGTCTATGGCATAGTTTCTCTATTGCCACAGCTAAAGATTATGGGTTTTGAATCCTGCTAGAGACTGCAGGCTAAATATAGATGCACTGTGTACTGGAGTTTATTTGATATCTTATCCTAAAGTATTATATCAATCTCTTAAAAGTATAGGCCTCACACTTGCCAACCTTTGTGGTTGCCTGTTCTGATGAACAATGTTGTCAGTAAATTGAAAATTCTTTAGATTCTTTTCATTTAATAGATAAATTAATTCTTTAGTTAATACCATGAGACTGCCAGGTTTCAAAATATTTCAGTGTCTTCAGTCTATTTATTGATGCTGTACAAATATAGTTTTATTGTGATATATAACTGTATATACTAATTAACTGTTTTCTAAATTTAGGTTCTCTAGTTCTGAATTAGAAAATGGCTGAACATTTTACTCTGTTAGTGTCAATGAAGGATATGCCATAATATTACCTTACCATAACCTTCTTTTCCTTCTTAATCCTTGCAGCTGCACAGGCACCATTTTGTTGATATAACTAAGATCTGAAAACGAATCTAACTAAGAATCTCATCTGATCTTAGTAAAATGTATCACCTATAAAAATTATGCATAGATGGATTTCAGATATGAAATTAAGCCAGAAATAGAGCTCACATGATCTAGTCTTAATCTCTGAATCTCAGAATCTCTCTGATGACTGAACAATAATTTTCTTCCCACCCTCCATGGAGCCCGCATCTATGGGAACGTCCTACTCTCAAAAATTTTCAGACATTAGGATTACCGAGGGAGTATAGGAGCACAGAGCTGGCTTACAGCGCGACATCAGGTGCTTGATCTGGTGGACAGATTGCCCGCTGTCAGTGACCTTCACATGTGCTGTCAGCATGGCCTTTACCACCACAGAGGATACTTTGGTAACCTCTGTAGACTCCTCACATGTGTCCCTCTGACAAATGTGGCCATTTCCCCATCTGTGGTTAGCAAAAGGGGCTAAGCGTACGTTTAGCTTGAAATCGGGACTAAAGGCGGCGTGTTGCCCTACGACAGCACAGCTCCCATAGCTCATAGACACAATTTTGTAAAGCTGTATTTATTAAATCTATTTATCCTTGATTAGTTAGTTAAGTTAGTTTTCATTTTATTATTGTTACTGATACTTCTTAAGCTATGTACAATATAGTTGAAAATAACTTTCCCCGTATGTATACGAATGTCCGTACATCACTCGACACACAGGCCCACTGAAAACCAGCGCTGTAGTCTCAACTGCAGCATTAAGCTGAGTGTGGTCTGTTTGCCCCATGCGCCACGCAATGCGTCTAGAGGAGGCAACGTTAAACATTGTTTGTGTAAATAACTGTTTGATTAAATGTGTTGCAATGTTTGTTTTATTATCAAGTGGCGTATTTGTGCAATAAATGTTTCTTTCTTTCTTTCTTTCTTACTTATATTAAACCGTATGCCGCATGCCACAACCCCCCAGGACTCCGTCATCCCCGCATACGGGGCTCAACTGCACATGTCCTAGTGCAGGTGGGTTATTTAGTCTGTCAGTTTTACCCACAAAAAGAGAGGTGTGCGTCTTGAAGCATTAATTTTAAACTTATTGTACCTATATTTATAAACTACATCTGCTTTCAGATATGTCCAATTTGGAGCTCGAAGACTGTGATAATATCTGCGGAGGAGACATGAAAAAATTAATTTTTCCTGATTTAAATGTCACAAAATATGAAAGTAAAGTTACTGACAAATTTCTACTGACATACCAGGACGCACGTGAAGTATTTGTAAATTGTCAGACTTGGCTGAACAAAGCTAAGGAGTATTACAAATTGGATTCTTTAGCCTCAGACTACATTGAGCTTATACAGGATAGTTCACAGTCATATGCGTATCTTGCATTTTTTGAAGAGGATGACGAAAGAAGAGCAAAAATGCATAAAAGACGGATAGATATGCTTGAAGATTTAATCAAGAAAATCAATCCAATGTACTATTTGCAATTTTGCAGACAATTGTGGTATGAATTGGGTGAAATTTACTCTGAAATTTTAAATCTCAAGTTAGATAAACTTAATAATAATGGAGAGAAACCTACACCACACGCATTGAAGAAAATCAATTTGCTATGCGAGAAAAGTATTGAACACTATGAGCACTTCCTAGATTCAGTTAAGGATAAGAATGGAAAGAGGCCTCTCAAATTAGAACATGATCTAATAAGGCCTGTTATTAGCGTTTACGCCTTCATAGGAAGGAATAGTATGAAAAAGATGGCAGTAGACAAGAGTACGCAATTAAGTAACATAAAGAAAAGCTATGAGTCGTACCAATCAGTGGTTGATATTTGTAAGAATGATGAGAAGGCAGCGGCCATGATGCACGAGGAGTTTGCAATGTGTCAGGAGATGGTTAACATGTTGCCTATTAAAATTAAAAGGCTTGAAAATGAGTTGGCGGGATAGATAACTGTTAAACGTTTAAAGATATTATATTTTGTAGTCATTGATGGATCTCGATGAGTTTTGAAACAATCTCTTGTAGGCTTTTGTTCTGAAATTATTGTTACTAATATTCATAATATATTTCAGCTGTAAAACTTTAAAATGAGACAATTATATAGTAAAAATTGGATATTTAATATTTACATTTTCACCTATGAAATATTTATTACAGTCTTCTATACTAATAGGCTCATTGATTATATACAATATATATATAAACATACAATATGTATAAAATTCTTTGAATGTGTCTATGTATGGTTGAATGGATTTGGCTTAAAATCAATTTAATGGATTATTATGGAACTTTTTTTTAATGTTCCTTATGATTTCAGAATTGATGTAGGTTTTGACCCACTAAAAATTGCCAATGTGGAAGTTTGTATCTTTTTCATTCAATCACGCTTAAATTATGCAACGGATATGAATAAGGAAATGAAGTTTTCCAGGAATGTAGATTATGCCATAGAATAGGACATTAGATACTTTTTATCTTAATCACGTTTTCTCTCGGGACTAAATTCGCCACTACGCCGGCGAAGTCGCGGTCAAACGGTAGTTTGAAATAAATAGATAAAATTTTAGTGAATCTTATAATTAAATTACAGTTAACCTCGTTAACCGATGACGAAGTAAACGACGAAGTAAGCTTAACTTTTACTTCGTCATCGTCAAACTGTCGCCGTCAAAATAGGCCGTCGCTGAATGTAGGTATCCATAGGACCATTTGTCATAAACGCCATGCACGTAAACGGACGCGGGTTGGCAATCGTAGTTCCAGACGCCTAGCACCTTAGACGATGATGCCTCTCACCGGCCCGTGTTTCTTTAGTTTCGCATTTTTGGTGATGAGTATTCTGTCATGAGAGTTTAAGAAGAACTTTTTTATTTTTATATGGGAAAGGGGCAACGGCTTACCTGATGTGAGTTTAACCCTAAGTGATTACCGTCGCCCACGTACATCTGCAACACGAGAGGAGCTGCGGGTGCGTTGCCGGCCTTTAAGGATATTTTGGCCATGGGAGAGAGAACGAGTAGGGGGAGGGGGAGGGGGGGGGGGTGGATTTGCTATAATCGCCACGATCGGCAATCTGATTGGAGATCGCTGTACCCAGACACCTAGCACCTTGATGCCACTGTCAGTCATCGGTCTGCTTATATAGGTTATCCCGCTAGTCACCTGTTGCGATACACTCGCCAAATGTACCGTGGTCAGATTACTAGGGTTTTAGTGTTTTTTTTTTTGCTAATTTAGGTGTTAACACTTATTAGCAATTCAATTTCAATCCTAAAGAAAATGCGCTTGTGATACAATTTTGTATTTAGCATGCCGAAAAATTATAATTATTTTGATGATCTGTTTTTTTACTTGATGTACTTAAAGTAGCTAAAGTAAATTAAGGCTCCAGTTCACTACAATGTCAACAGACCGTTAATATGCAGTTGATTGTTTTATCATACGAAAACTGGTGTTCAAAAGCTGTGTTCTTATTAACGTTCCGCTAATTCGTCGGTGAACTGGGGCTGGGGCCTAGTCCCCATTATAAGCTATGAAAATTATGACCGTGTATGGATGAATATTTGTGGAATTCCGACTTCTGTGTCTTTCACACCGACACAGTATTTAATTTCTGAGATATATTTATAGAAGGCTGTGAGGCTTCTTTTTATCTTCTCTTTTATCTTAGTACTTAGTTTTCAGTTGTGACAATCGGTGGTAAACTTCTTCGATTCTATTTATTCGAGGTTATTTGCATGCACGGTTTGCAGTAAACACTTATCATCAAACGGGCTGTTAGACTACTAGGTAATTTCCTACAACAATCTAATAAAAAAAAATATGCATACGCTTATGAAAATATGAAATACGTCAATTTCGTTTTCTAAGTTATAAAATTAGGTATTAAACTAAATAATTTAAAGTCAGTTTTGTAATTTGAGATTCAAAATCAGGCAAATCAAGAACTCTTTTTAAACAATTTAGGCATGTTCAAAGCTCTTGTGAACGTTAAAATTTACACCGGTCCCATAACGTGATTTAAGCAACGAGCCGACAAGAAACAGACCTCAGAGCTTTTTTCTTTAATGACATGTAAGATTGTATTTAATATCACACTGCGTGTTGCATACTGGCTAAAAGAAAAATAAATAAAAGAATAAATATATAAATTATACAAAAATTAAAGTTAATAGTTAAAGCAATAGCTGATCGCAAAATTGTGCTCTTGTAGTCTATGCCACTATATATAGTTCAGCTATTTATGTACTGTTAATATGCTTGAATAAATTGCTTTAGACTACATCGTCTTTTTTTACTATTATAGCATTGTGGGTTTGGTGTGGTTTTTCTCACAATAAGATGATCTCAGCATAATTTCTATTTAAAATACCCTTAAACGTATACAGTATAGAATTACATAGCGAAGAATGGGTAAGGTAAACTTTGTTGTAATCAGGAAATGTCATTGACGGAAGGATATTCTGTTAGCTATGGAATCTATATCCGAATCACGGGACTTTTTTTGCGAATAATAGCGAGATGCGCTCATAAGGTCTCTTACAATGTTCTCGTGAAACTATGGTCCTGTAACCACGCAACGGTGCCATGCAAACTATGATAATAAGGGTTGGTTAAAAATGACAGTAAAAGATATTATATATTTATTAAATTTTATTATTCAACAGTTAGTATATTTAAAAAAAAAACTGAAACTTACAATCCTAAAACATTTTATATGTATACTTATAGGTAATTTATATAACGATACGTATAGTCAAAAGCACAAATCTGTTTTGATCTAAATCCTTGATCAATAGTATGGTAATCATAGAATAATGACGTAGAAAATAAATATTTTATCAAATAATATTTTTTTTTAATTTTAATAAAATATTTATTTTCTACGTCCTATTTTTTTCATAATTTCGACATCTGTTCTTTGAATGTATAGGTATTTTTAATAATCTTATTCCCCTGTACTTACATTTAAACACACGTATTACACGCGTTTGTAACACGTTTAGTACTGATCTTCTTGTATCTAGTACTAGGAATATTTTGAAAATGTATAACACTTTAATTAGTAATTTTTTTAAATGAATAAGGTCAATTGATATTTTTTATTAATTACCTAGATCGAGTTATTGGAATTTGTCCAGAGATATATAGAAAGTAGTGGGTACCCTACAGAAAATTATATACTGAGTTGTACATTTAGACACATTTTTTATAACAAATGTTTCTTTTAAACAGAAGCACTCTGTGAACAGATCAAGATATTCTTAATAACAAGATGTATTTTGTAATGTGGAATCTTTGTCTTCGTTTACGTACAAGGGACAACACAACATCAAATCACACACCCCACCGAATAAAGTTGTGTTAAAACGCGGTCGACACCCCCTAATTTGGCAGAACGCGACAAACAATAAGAACAAGTTACCTATTAAGAAAAGCTTGCATAGTATATATAAAAAAATCAGAAAAAACGTCTTTTAATTTTTATTTAGCCAATGTGCGCTATTAACAGGTGCGTATGCATTTGCGTTTTCTATAAATATATAATTTCAAATACACGTCAAAATATTTTTTGATTATATTTCTAATGATGTCAAAATCCTGAATAAGAATTATTTTTTCAACGTGGAAAAATATTAAATATGTTGCCGTTAAACAAAGTCGAAATCGGCACTTACTGTTTTAAACCATTGTACATGAGCACGTATTCATCATAAAATCAATTGTCTTAAATAGTAACGGCACGTCAATGTTACAGAACTTGGCAATATCATATCTTAAGGTAATAGGAATGACCTACACATTATTTTTTATTCTTGCTACAATATATCGGCGATTTCCCCAATATGATAATCAATTGTAATTTTGCTATTAACTTTATTATTTAAGTGAACCTTATTTATTTAAAATATGTAACTTTATTGGAAAAACTTGTTTTCTTTAGAGGTTTTGAGTTAGGTTTGAGTTAATCACTAAATCTGGTTTTTGAATTTTCCTTCAAAGTATTGATTTGGATATGGCGACTTTATTCTGTCGGTGGTGTCAAATATGCATTTAGTATAAACACTCCTGTGCAGTCTCATAAACAAGTACTAAACTACTGAGCATTAAATAAATTTCTAAACAGATGAATGAATGTTCGAGTAGGCATATTTCCCTGCAAAAGTTACCTGCTCTTTTGATGTAAAACCTGTTTTATTCCTTATAATTCTTTTCTTATTTTTAATTCTCAAGATAAGTTTAATCATGTATTATTTATAGTTTATTAGGTTCTCATTTTATAGTCGGTTACGGTATCGCTCTAGATTCAGGGACTTAAAGATTAGTTAATATTTTTAAAATTATTCTAATATGTCTTGATATTTCTTGAATTATTTTTAAATATTTTGCTATTATATTACAACAACCCTAATGCATTTTTAATTTACTCTCTTGTCTGAATATGAGACGATATATCACAGATAACATAAACCATAATAATGTAACTAAAATCAAAATGGCGACTGTAAATGCAGCAAACACATCGAGTAATGCCAGTTGATATAAAGGCATGTCTCTTGCCGCCGAATGGAGAGGGGCGGCATTGCCCCATCGAATTACTCTCTCAGTCCAGTAAACAGCTGTTTCCAGTGGGTCGGCCTGCCTGTCACGCCAAATGCTCGATACACGACGGGCGTTTACACGGGTTCTGGGAAAAAAAAAATATTTTAAGTTTTTTTTAAATTCTATAAAATGATAAAATCGCAATTACGTTAAATTTTAAGTGAAATTAAATCAAACGCACTGGTCGCTTAAATATTGGTAGACCGGAAGTTACGACTTAAATTTTCTTAGAATGTAGATATCTAGTACGAATAAGAAGTCGACAGCCAAAAGAGTTCGCATGAGTTTACACACAAAACAAACATCTTGCAGATGCGAGTTAGACAAAAGCGATGGTTTTTAGGAGGGAAGGAAGTGAAACGATATTTGAAATAAGATTAGAATAAAAAATTTGAATTAAATGCAGAAACAAAGTAAATCTCTTCACTCTATTGTGGGGAGTTAGAATGTGTCGAAAAAGGCTCGTATGAAAATCCATAATACTTTGTTAAGTCTCCATGTTGATGTGGCAGAAGAAGCTTGAAAGTAAATTTAATCCTGTAGAAATACGGTAATTAAGAAGCATGTTAGGTATGTTTATGAAAGATGGGGTGAAACATTGTGTGATGAGAGAAAAGGGTGTTGTGGGAAACGATGTTGTTTAATCCTATTAAGTAAGGAATGCTTCGGTAGTTGTGTGGTTCAGTGGATGGATGCGTAGAATGAATGAGGAAAGAGTGACAAAGTAAATTTATTGTGCAGAAGTGAGTGACAGAGTCGATAAGGGACGCCCTAGACGGAGGTTTGTCGACCAAATTGGCGATATATTGAAGATGGGCCAAATTAAAGAGTACCCATAACAGACGTGCATGTATGCGTAGCGTAGATGTATGGAAGTAAAAAAGGCGAATGTGGTGTATCAGGATCGCGCCAAATGCAAGTCCCCAGTCCTTGTAACTCCCCTGAATTATTGAATGATTTATTGTAGTCCTAGGATTTAGGTATGTGCACGTGCATTATCAACGTCTTTTTGTGGACAATTAGCTAATTCGCTTTTCAATATAATATAACTCCGTTATAGCACATTAACAGAAATATACAATTTTTAATTACATAATTTGGATTTGCATCTCTTAATTATTTCTCCAGTATATTATGTATTATCTATGTTATTGTACATATTATTAATTCGATATACAAGATACCAAGATACAGACTGCATTAAATAATCATTAAGAAGACTAAACAGAAAGCAAGGATTTATTAAAATTTGAAATGATTATTTTATTTTAACGTTTTTACTCAATCATAGTATATCAATAATGTTAATATTGCCGTGAAAGTTGCAAGATGTGGTTTAATTTACATTAATTGTGCTTTAATTAATAAAAACACGTAACAAGTTTAGGAGAGAAAGCACAGATAACACGTTTAGTATCTAGATTCTAGGCTAGAACGTAAAATCCGTTTTATGAACTCCTTACTGCGTTAGCTATACACGCGCGACTTCGCGTACTATTAAGTAGCTTCTCATTTATTTCTTCGCGTATAAAATTAATCCTATAAATTTTGGACATCTTTTGGGCTCTCATTTTTATAGTGGTTTTGAAGCCGGAAAGAGTCCGCCATGCTGCTCCAATGCGGGCTGGCCGATCTTACATGTCCCCAGAAAGGTTTACCCATTCATTAAATGTCGAGTACGTGGTAAATTAAGGGTTGAAAATTGCAATTGACAATTATTTTAATGCTGACGGCACCAAGAATTCTAGCCAGGTCACATGCGCACTACAAAACTAAAAGTGTCTTGCCATCATTAGTATTTTGGTTTTATATACAATTCTCGTCTAGCTGGGTTATATATACATACATAACAAAAATATAAAAAAAAAATCCCAACCAGACCAGGAAGCCATCCGCTGGGTAGACCAGACGGCCGTGGTTTAGGGGGCAAAGGGAAAAAAACCGGCGGGTATCGAAGAGTACCACCTTCAGCATTTGAGCTCGGTGCGGTCTGTCACGGAGTCCCAGTCGCTTCAGATGTTCCGAGAGGCTAACTGGGTGTAAACCATTCGCAGAGACAAATATTGGAATAGTTTCGGTCGGCACATCACCCCTCTTGAGTTTGTTCCAGATATTTTGTCTTTTTATCTGTTTTGGGTTTCACGATTTTTGGTTCTCTTAATATGGAATAGTTCATTATAATTATTATAACATTAAAGATAACTTACTCAGCGCTTAGAACGGAAGATAGTGCTTCAGTTAGAGCCTTCTCAGAGAGCTCGATGTACGGTACAACCTTCGCGAAGCCGACCGCAGCTGCGGCAGCGGCATTAGCTGGCTGGTCACCGAAGAATGGTATCACCACCATCGGCTTGCCGGCAGATATCGCCTCCGTCATGCCCAGGAGACCGCCGTGTGCTATAAAAGCAACTGTCTTCTTGTGCTCTGTGGAGATATACATCGTAAAGTTAATATTGTTCTCAATAAAAGACGTTTTATCTGTTAATAAGTTTTTATTAAGGAGTTTTATCACTTTGTTGGCTGTGTTGTAGACCTTATTTTCTAGAACGGCTTGAAAACGCTCTGTATTGATTTATTTTATAAAAATTCAAGTATCTAAGTAAAATTTTATCTTCTTTATCATCAGCTATTTTAATTGTCCACTGCCGTGTGACCCATTTAATGGGAGTAACCTCCATTATCGCCACTTGTCAGCCGGGTTGGGGATTGCAGTACCAGATATCGCGCATATTAAACACTGCTGCTCGTAATCGGTCTGGGTATTTTTTATGTCGAGTTTTCTAGTTGGGTATTCAACGCCATCTGTCGGGCGCCATAACATTTTGAAGATTATGTTTAGTCCACTCTTACTTTGACAGAAAGATAGATTTATTTGCGATGCTACTAAACGGTTACATCAATTACATTCCTGTTGGATATACCGTCTAATAATGGCGATGATTTAATAAGGTCTCATAATGAATGAATGAATGAATATAAGTATATTCATTACACATAAAAGAAAAAAAATACAGAAAATATTAAAAAAAGGTAGTAAATTGGCAGGTACAAATTGGCCTTATCGCTACATAACGATCTCTTGCAGGCAACCAAAGGCGTATAGAAACAAAGCCACAGATACGAGGTACTTTATGCAATATAAATATACATATAGTATGAAAACTAAAACATATAATAAAATAAAAAACCATATAAATACATATATGTATTTAAGTAATATATATGTAATAAAACACTAATACATTCATATTTTAACATATAAATAAATAATAAAAATCATCAAAACATACACTTATAAATAGTAAAGACTTTATAAACATAATTACGAGTATAGTAGTAATTCGTCCCAACGAATCATAAGTAAAATTCAAAATTCCCTAGAGATAATAAATATCGTAGCCATCGTAAGTCATGCTTACCCTCCTCTGCATGAATATACCCGACAATGGTTATATTTAGCAAACTTCATGGATTGATATCGTCATAGTCTTGTAATATGGAACACACACGCTTGAACCCATTTATATATTCATGAATATTATGAGGCGATTTTATATAGATCTGTGGACTTTTAATTCACTTCATCAGCCTATAACCATTTCTTATTCTGTTTGTTTTATTTTAGGATTACTTTATTAATTATTTTATTTACGATGACTCATTGCTTTAGCAGACGCATATCTTAAGATTGAGACACTGCTGCCCGTCCCCTGTCTGGGTGTTTTTGGTCTGACGTTTTTCATGATGTTTATTTTATTTTAATGTTCATCTATCGAAATTCCATAGGGACTTTGGTTATTGTATTCTTACGTACGAATATATACCATAGTTTAAAGCTTTTTAAAAAACCGTTTTAATATTGGATAGGAGCAATTAGTAGTCTGTGATTTGGGTATTAAGTTTGCCATTTGATACATTTTAATCCTTCATTTATTAAATGTGTTGCCATCGAATGATTTTATAATGTGATTGCTAAATAATATTATGTGCTAATTAAACAACTAAATTAATGTGCGAAGTAATAAAACAAACAAATAAAATCCGACAAATAAAACAAACGAGTGCATAAATGTCGAACCCGTTTGTTTTAAAGTATTGCCGAAAACCGACACTTTACATAGTATTTTTTGCAAAGCTCAGGTTATTTACGGCGACATACGTTGCTTACACACGGCCTTTTGTTAATAATCATTTAAATCACCCTTTTATATTAAATATATTAGTAAATGTGTACCATGAATTTTGACCTTTCCGGTTTTATTAAATTTGCATCTTTATCATTATTTAATACCTGCTAGGGACACGCTGTTAAGGTTTGACCTTTATTATGTACCCGAAGTGATCTATTAAGTTATTATATAACATTTTCATTTTTGCAATTAAACTTATCGTATACCTTATCCTTAAAAGCCTGTGAATAGTCCATAGCAAGACATAGGTCTCTCCTATAAGGATGATTTGTCATAATCGTCACGTGTCACATGGAGTCCTTTGTCCCGCGGTGAAATAATACGAGACTCCCACTTTATTTATACATTACGATTTAGTATATAGAAATACAATCACCAATAGTTCTTACTGTCGAGAACGGTTTTGGTGCGAATTCTTAAGGTGGTTGGTTGGTCTTGTAATTTTGTTATCTTATCCTATATTAACGGCCTGTAAATAGTCTAGTGCAGAACGAAGGCCTCTACCATGAGCTAGATTTACTATAATCGCCATAGACGTAGCATGCAGCACTCATGCAGCATAGACTGCTGCCCGTCATCGGTCTGCTTATTTATGGTTTGGTATTATTAGAGATGATTTTTTCGCTATCTTTCTGTAGTATCCATTACGATTTTCAAGTCTTTTCCCTCAGTCGCCTCTTACAACACCCACGGCAAGAAAGGGGTTGGCAGATTGTTAGCCCGATTGTACACGGTACGGGGATGAAAATTCTTTAAGTATTTGTTGTAAGTTTAAATTGCGTTTGTCAATTGTTATTTTATTTCTACCACCGTTTCGCAATGATGATCCTGTGACGGAGAAAAACGAGAGAGAGAGACGACGCGCCTCGCAACGCAGCCGCGCGCAAAGGTACACGAGCAGGACAGAGCACACTCTCGTCTACACCCCCACGAGGGTAGTTCGATCGTGTTCGCGGGAACGTTGTCACCACTTTACTGAAGACACTTGTCTTCCAACTTGCGGGCCATCGCTCACGGGTCATTTCAGATCAGGGATTCCCAAACTATTTTGGGTAAGAGACCCCTTTTCAAAAAAATGAACTGATACCCCGGACCCCCAAAGCCAAATTAATTTAAAAATCCTATCTCTAGTTTTTTCCTATTGATACAAAATACGTACCAATTTAAAAACTTTGCGGTTGGTTTAGTCAGTAATCTTGACATAATTTTGTCATCAAAAATAAATAGACATAAAATTTACTAAATATCAAGTGTAATTAATAATTATTAATACAAATTAGGTCATTTTTTTTAAATGTACAACTATGATACTTCCTACTAAAATATTAGTCATTCTTATAACAAGTTGGTTCACGTAACACAACTTATATAGTATCTTGAAAGTATCAAATAAGAACTTGTGTTAATTAATAGAGGTCGATTTCTAGACCTCGTCGAACCCCAAAATCAATTTTCGTTTATGTCGATATTGACCACTTTGGGAATCCCTGTTTCAGATGAAGCGTCACGTGGATGGTTTTTAGTCGGTATGGTTCTCCTTCTGAGATCCGAGTCCGACATAACCATTTTGGTGACGTTCCGACCAGAAACGGGGAATGTGTGAAGCATTTTCCATCGCGTAAAAAAAGACACTTGTAATCTTAATGAGACTACTTACAATTTGGTTCAAAATTAAACAATTAAAATAATACTTTTAGACGTTTACAATTGTTTATGGCATTATCGTTCAAACTATAGTAAGCTTCGGAGCACAGACGCTTTATTATGTAATTTTTTAATTTGGATTCCGTAAGATCCAGTATATTTTCGGGAATTTCATTACAGATGCGTGTACTTTGATCTATAAAAGATTTTTTAACTTTACGTAGCCTAATCTCAGGATTTTTTAGTTTATTTTTATTATACTTTACATGTTACATTGTATACAGAGGGTAAAATGGACATGACTTTGTTTATACGCAACACAACACTCATATCCGAAAACTAATATTAAGGTATGTAATAATATAATGTAAATTAGAATTTTGTCTGTCACTAATATATTATTTTTATTTTATATAGTTGTTAGTAAAGCATTTGACATGTAATCAATAATGTTATAATTTTTATATCCCGACGTTTCGGGTGCTTTACAGCAATCGTTGTCACGAGGGGTACTGAGGTGTTTGATGTCAGCTTGATAATAATAAACTTTGGGTTAAGTAGTGGGGAAGTAAATTAAACACGATCAAATCCGTAAATAACAGTACAAGAAATCATTATAATATTATTTTAATTCATAGTGTTGTGCAAAGTACCTTCCCTGCAAGATCTTTTAAATTTTCTACCCGTCTAGGCCTCTCTCACCATACAGCATAGATACATATTTGAAGAATAAAAATTTGTGGTCATATCTCTAACAAGGACGTTATGAATGTTGGCATTTGTGAAGTCCTGTTGTCATCGCAGCCTAATACGTTTTTTTTAATTCTAGGAAAAACATCTTTGTAACACGCTAATAAACTCCTAGAACATTCATTACAACTTATATCAGAAAATTGCATACCTTCATACTATAATAGATTAGATAAAGATCCTTTTGGGATGCTGAGAATTATAAATAACCGCAAGTTAACGTGAGCGCTTTAGTCAATTATCTAGGAAGATAAAAGATTTTAATGAAGTCTGTCCATGAATTTTCTTAGAATCACTGGTATTTTAGTATTTCTATGGTGAAACGGTATTATTATTTAATTTTCCTCCATTATCGGAAGTACACACCTTTGGAACCTACCTTTGGAATACGAATATGGAACAGAGGTGAGTAGAGGACTAGACATTAAAATTAGTCGTTCAATTACTAATAAACGACCCTAACGATGGTCAGTTTTGGTAGAAAAAGAAGTGGAAAAGTTTGATTAGACCAATTTATTTAGTGTACAACGAGTTTAACCGAGATCTGCTAATTACGGAACATCATGAGAACGTCAGGGAAACTGAGATTTTTTCATGTAACATTTTTGGCTTTTTGTGTTACAAGGAAAAAAAATCGTATAATGTCATCGTTTATATCCATTAAGAACTCATCTCCGTATTTTTTTTTCCAAACAAATCGTGTAAACTATTTTTTATTTACCACCGTTTACTGTAGTTCAGGTGTATTTCCAAACATAAATTTGCAGTTTGGGTATAATAACATCGGTGATCTTCATTTTTGCCGCTGGATGTTGTAAGTGGAGTTGTTAGCTGCAGTTTGTAAGATACCTATATGTCGGGAGACTTTTTGCTTACGTTAAGTACTATTGAAGTTGAACAAAAATAAGCAAATTGCCTTCATCATCATCGTCATTAACAGACTGTAAATAATTAAGTGGAGGACATACGCATCTCCCGCGTGGGGAGGTATAATCGCCTTATGTGAATTTGGATTGACGATCGCTTTTCCTAACGCCTAGTCATTTACACGCTGCTCGCTGTCACCGGACTTATTATTTTTTGAGATGTACTTAGTCTAATCTTATACCCTAAGCTAAGGTATAAGACTCGGGTATAACGGTGGTATTAAACAAAGAGGATCATGTTTTATTACAGTGCTATCACACTGAATGAAACACTCATTTTAATAATCAATTTAAAATTTTTTTGTTTTTTTTTTATCTGTAGTAAAGTATACTTTACTTTAGCCTGTAAGTGCCCAATACTGGGCAAAGGCCTCCTTCTTAAATACGAGTATCAGAGAGGGTTTTAGAGCCCACGCTGCTCTAGTGCGGGTTGGCGGGCTTAAATATTATTTCGAGGATGTGAATATTTTTATTTCTCAGACATGCGGGTTTCCTCACGATGTTTTCCTTCACCGCTGAGCACGTGGTAACTACAGCACTTAAAATTGTCATTAACTATTTTATTGATGCTGGCACCGGGGATCGAACCCAGTTCACTCGTGCTCTATGAAACTAAAGTGAGCGCCCTGACTACTAAGCCACCACGGCTCTCTTTATCTGTAGTCTGTAATCTTAATATCTTGTCTGTTTCCTTCAGTGAATTCGAAGTATGGTTAACCGAACTAAGCTTTTCTATTATAAAACAGAGAAGATTTTTAATACACACACATATTACATGACATGATAATTCGAAAAGTTTGCAAAAATATGCCTTTAAAAATATAAGTTTTGCAATAAGGCATAGGCAAGCCGACAACTTTCTCAATTTCAATTACGTAATATCAAGATAAAAGGGCCTTTAACATGTGAACCTGGACACACGGACCGATTTCATAATCGTAAAGGCATTATCGTAATATTACGAATTAATTCGGACTTGTCATCGATATAGTACATGTTAAATAATATTTTTTAAAACAGAATATTGTCACAAAACTTACACATTGTAGAGCCACGTCGATTAACTTGGACGTTTGTTTAAAATTTATGTTTTAGGTTATAAATTTAATTTGTCCATGTCCAATTGGTGAATTGTCAGATAGTGGCTAGTTTATTAGCATTACACTTTTCACAATACCTTCCCTTATAGAAGTTGTTAGGAAGTGGTTTTGATGATTTTCCTTGAGAATTGCCTGCGACTGTCGCGGAATTAGTAAATTGCACCACAGCTACACTATACGCATAGGTGACGTCGTGGGATATTAATATCAAACATGCTTGACATCTGACATCTGACATCTTGCATATTATTGGAGTAGATATTTGAAGAGCGCAATGTTGCGACAAAGTTGATACTTTGTATTATCAACTATTCTGTCAACTATATAAAACTCTGCGCGTTGACAGCTGTCAAGATTACAGTGACACAGGTCATTCCGATTCAGGATTTGTCATAATGGCAGGCGCATCAACGATCGCGCTGACTACACGTCTTCGGAAAAAAGTTTCCGGCGTAGTTTGCAACGTTTTGTCGTTGTGACTGGCTAGATCATTTACAGCAGGGATTCCCAAACTATTTTGTACTTTTCCAAAATGAACTGATACCTCAGACCCCTACAGCCAAATTTCTTTAAAAATCCTGGCTCTAGTTTTTTTTTTCTATTGATACAAAATACGTACCAAAATAATTTACCCATGGAGGTCAATATCCATTCGAGATCCACTTTGCTAATCCTTGATTTACAGCAATTGATGGTAGATTGTGATTACGCTGATGTAAACTTTTTTTATAAGTATTACGTATCATTACTTATTTTTTAGATAAAAGTCAAAAAAATTTATTATGGCTCTTCGCATTAAGTCGTCCATTTTGTACTCTCATAAATGTAAATAAAGTTTTATACGCCGCGCATCGCAGGTGATTCGATGATGACCACTATCAGACGCCCCGCTATCCTGTGAGATGGCTATTTCACCATCTCTGGGATGTTAATAGGCCATAAATTCTTATAATAATTCTAATTAAATATAAAGACTTCTAATTAAACAGAGAAAAAGAGTTCGGCCGTGTTTAATTTCTTTTGATGTGATATATTTAAAACATATGGTGATCTTTTTATGGAGACGGACAATATCCTCTTTTGACTTATAGCAACCAGTTGACCGCGACTTTGGGCCAGTTTGATTTGTTATGATAAGATACCAAATACAAATAGTGGTGAGAGTGTCAGCGTTTCATAAAGTAAACTAGCGGCTGCCCGCGTATTCACCCGCGTGGTCGTAATTTTTGTCCCAATAGAATATGTATAAAATTGAGATAAAAAGAATCCTTTATCCTATTCCATGGCACAATCTATATCTCTGCTCTCATTCATACCCTTTCAGTTCAAGCGTGACTGAATTACAAACACTTAAACATTCACATTAAAACACAGCCCTTCTGGCCTTTATAAGTTTATGTTGAATCCGTTGAAACCGTACATCCATACATACATACAAAGAGTTTTATGTATTTAAACTATATTAACCAATTATTACGTAACACTCACGTAAAAGCTCATACTGAGGCAGCCATTTTACACGCAGGATATTCCCGGTGAGCGTTCCCTCCTCTCCGCTGTCCTCGAACTTCCAGATGACCCTCTGCTTCAATTTAGAGAGTGTGTTCACTATTATGTCCTCCTTGTACTTCGGTATAGTTGCAGTCTTAATCAGAGATCCGAAGCTCAGCAGAATCACACCGTGCTCGGATTCGTTCAAGAATCGCTCGATGTACTGTAAAAAAATAAAAAAAATACCTTAATCGTTAGCTATGCACTAGTTGAGACAATGTCCTGGCATACGACGTCTGTGACAGGCGCCACAAAATTAATAATTTCAAGTTTTCTGACGATAAATGAAATTCGTCTACCTGCACTGGACAGTGGAATCTGTACGACAACAAACTTTCTCAAAATTAAAAAAAAAACATGTGACCATCATCCGATATCTATGTGACGTTATTTTATTAGGGTAAAGAGACATCGTATTTTGCCAGTCCAAATACGTAATTGCAATTAGAGCACGTGTTTTGAAGATTAATTAATGACTTTCAAAATATTAAAAAAGTTAATTTTAATGATGTTTCCGAGGACGATTACAATTATGGCAGCACGATCACCGTAGCCGATGGAATGCGGTGGGTGATAGAGGGACGGACACATTTTATTCAGACGAGAAAACCAAGATAATATTTATCAATCTGTTTAGTCTGGGAATCAAACCCGTCAGCCTCGACATCTCGTCTATGTAAGCAGGTACACTGATCGTTGCGCTACGTTTATCCAGTAAGAAAGTATAAGAGTGACGGTGATCAGCATTACGGTATCCACATTGCGCCAACCAACCTGCGTGGTAAGTTTAGTCAAAATTTCCAAGAAGTGGCAACAATTTTGCCGCCGCCTCGGAGAGACCAAGATCAGCTGTTGACTTGTATTTTGACGTTGACAGATGACGAAGAAGAAAATGTTTAGAAGGTAGCAGGGTGAGCATGATCGTTCGTCACTTAATAATGCTATGTTGATTTACTATTCATTCAAATCGACAAAAATGTAAAAGGAGATTAAAGTGCGTCGTAAAATAATGTCAGTGACAGGCAAAACCAAATTCGATTACGTGAATATAACGTAAACCGAATGAGCTGTAACACACCTGCGCTTTGTTAATAAAAAAAAAATAAGCTGAAAATTACCTTCTTACGGCAAAGTAAGAGTGTCCCCTTTTATACCGTATTTACACACAATACTAGTCCAAGTAAAGAAGCACAGTAAGGCATTTCGCAATGCGTTTGTGTAGGTCTTTGTATCCCTGTGTTGGGCCATCCGTGTAAACGCATAGCGACGTTTCCGAATCAATAGAATACATATCAATTGCTCCATTTGTCATGTGTTCATTGTTCCCAGTTCCGTGGTAAATTAACTCATATTTAAATATAATCATTTCGACAATATATCAACATGTTTTTTGGGCGAATATTGATATGTCAATGAGTCCTTAGCATAAATCTGAGTAGCAGAAAAGAAAAATTTCAACCGCACAGGACGGAGTAATTATAAGTTAATAGTATTTATAAGAGTCGTGGTAGCCTAGTGGTAAGGGCGCTCACTTTAGTGTCATAGAGCGCGAGTGACCTGGGTTCGATCCCCTGTGCCGGCACCACTAAAAATGTCAATAACAATTTTAAGTGCTGTATTTACAACGTGCTCGTTGCACGGTGAAGGAAAACATCCTAAGGAAACCAGCATGTCTGAGAAATAATAAAAATATTATTTCGAAGATATGTGAAGCTCGCCAACTCGCACTGGAGCAGCGTTGCGGGCTCTTCCCGGCTCCTAAACCCTCTCTGATAATTGTATTTGAGAAGGAGGCCTTTGCCCAGCAGAGGGCACTTACAGGCTGTTACTTTACTACTATTTATAAATCTTTACAGCGAGCGCTGCACTGCAGGTAAAGTGAATAACGTCGTAAGGGGACCTTAATCCATGAGAAGAACGTAATTTAATTAAAGTTACATGAAACCTGCCAACACGCATTGGATTCTATCGTAACAGGTCAATGCCCTGCTGAGAAATGTATTGACTGAACGGCTGTATCATCATCTGTAAGAATATTAATGCTCTTCATTGGCATCTCATAGTAATCAACACAAATAGTTGATCGCAGTACCAGATTCCTCGCAGCTTATACCGTCACCAGCACAGAACAATATACAAAAATAATATTCTGCGAGTTTAAATGACTTATAGGTTATTAATAAAAAAAATTGTGTATATATAAGATAGACACAATTTTTACGTATCTCCAAGGTGACTTAAGCAGGATTGAATTTTTTTTTTATGTGAAAGGGGGAAAACCAGCTATCGGTTCACCTGATGGTAAGTGATTAGCGTCGCCCACGTACATCTGAAACACCAGAGGAGAGGCAGGTGCGTTGCTGGTCTTTGAGGATATTTGGGGTGATGGGAGGAGGGATCGGGAGACGGAATAGGGAAAAGGGGAGTGGGCCTCCGGTTACCTCACTTACAGAACGAAACGCACAAGATGCGTCTACTTCACACGGGTATTCAGCGAGGACGTGGTGCTACCCCGGACGAGCCGGCCCATTCGAGCTGCAGCGAAATCTGCTTGGCTCTACCACGTACAAAAAGAACGTATGCATATTAAGAAAAGTCATTCGCATATTTTTAATAAATTTACACTTAAATGTCGATGCTGTAACGATTAAGTGCGAAAAAGACAAGTTTCATTTTTGTATAGCGTTCCGCATATAAAAATCCCGACTCAATATTTTAACTTATTTTACACGAGGTACAAGCGTAACACAAAGTGTTTTTTTAAAAAAAAAACGAACTTAATTAACATTAATCGCTTTACGGGCGTAATTATGTTTCTGGGCTAATTGTTTTCACACTTATGACAAAACATTCACCTGTATAGGTCCATTGTTTAATTAAGCAATACGAAATTAAGGGACTCGATTTAATGCGTTTGTCCTTAAATGAAATACCAACAATTGTTACGTTTTATACACTTTTTAAAATCTGATTCGTTCTTTTAAATCTTATTGAAAGACGTTACTATGTGGAAATCTGTCCGGAGGCCATGTTGATGGCCAGTCACAGTTGAACCCAGGACCCATGGCTCAACATACACAGATCATCACATCATCACACGAAACGGACGACAAGACGTCTTCACCTTCCCGCAGCCGGGGAGTTTATTCGATAATATCGGAATGGAAGTCAGATGCAGAGGTCAATGACACGAGAATGTGCATCATGTCCCGAAAACAAATAATTAGTGAGTTACAATTTTTAACATGTAAAACTCCTAAAGGAGCTAAACTGTGTTAAACAGAAACAATCTAACCGGTTATTTATTATGACCTACATACAAACGGTTAGAAAATATTGAAGGCCAAGGTTCTTATGTAGGTATAGGTTGCATTTATTAATCTCCTTACATAAAATAAATCACGATATACAGTCAAAGCACACCGCAATTAAAAAAAACATAACGGCGTTGTGTTGTTTTTTTATTGCAATAAATCGATTGGAGAGTGGATTAATTTGATGTTATCGAGAAATTTATGTGTTTCGAGATATGTACGTATACACTCTAGGATGCAGATTCGTCATGGCTCTACCAGATATTTCGCACCTTCAGCGCTGCTGACCGTCACGGTCTGTCGACTTTCGGTTTGGCATTATTCGAAATAGTTAATCCGCTATTCGAGGTTTATCTCTGAGTATCTTAACTCCTACAAAACCCAAGGGAAGAAATGGAGTGACAGGTTTTCTTATGCGGCCACGCGGCGCTTTTAGGCTCTTACAATGAATCATCACAGAAGTCACTATAAAGATTTCTTGTATTTACGGGTACACTACACATTTGAAATTAAACTATTATTAACGGATTCTACCGTGATTACGGGTGCTGTAAAGCGCATCGGAAACATAAAAGCTAAAACCTAATGTAGAATAGTTTCTTTTAAAATAAATGTCCAATGCCAATAACATATTTCTTTTTTCGTATATCATCACATAATAATATCACGAGTCTCTGTCTAGCACTTAGAAAGATCGCCAATTTGCGTCGAGAATAGCTGAGAACAATAAACAACATGCAGGCGTTTGACCGTCGAGCGACATCACCATACTGCTGCTAGAGCTGGAAAGAGCGTGTCGTTCTTTTGTTATTGCTTCAAAGTTGCTTGAAC
This sequence comes from Bhutanitis thaidina, assembly GCA_029286595.1. Taxonomy (NCBI): domain Eukaryota; kingdom Metazoa; phylum Arthropoda; class Insecta; order Lepidoptera; family Papilionidae; genus Bhutanitis; species Bhutanitis thaidina. The sequence continues at coordinate 15,215,452 of JAGSMS010000022.1, read as the reverse complement.
TTCACATTTATGTTTTATATTGTGGGAAAATATGACATCCTTCTCTAAGGGCCGGTTCGCCTGCACTTTGTGCACCCTCGCGGGAGATCCATCCGAATTAGCCCAGGCCCAAATCCCACAGACTAGTGATGGGGAGCAGCAGCACTTCGGCGACTATGAAATTATACAACATAATTTCTAACTTAAATAATTACGAACTTTCAACCCCCTCAGGGCACGTGTTTTCGAAAGTCTTTTCTTAACCATCACCTACGTTATATAAAGACCTGTGCGTTATCTGTCTTTGTTACTTTTATTAAGTAGAATATGTGTTTTTTTTTTTTAGAACAAATGAAAACCCAGTCCACCCAGTCTCAGTGATGGTAAGTGGTAGCTGCGGTCCGTACAGATCTGCATCTAGCTTTAAGTTAAGTATTAAAATGCAAATGCTTTGTCACGCCAGAAGATTAAGATGAAATACGCCGTAAGCAGTAAATGAGTCACTGTTTCAATCACTCATCATACGGAACCCATTAACATTTATGTAGTTATTGAACGCTGGTAGAATACCAGGGAGCGTGACTAGAAACAGCCACAGTCGACTAGTAGTTAGGGTTAGCTAGCCTTCGAATCAGGAGACCTGGGTTCAGGTACAAATGAGCTATAACAAACGTTTTTGATCGTTGAGCTCAGACGGCGATAGGTTGACCACCTAACACGTGGCCCAATTTCGTAATATCCGGAAATAATAAATGTTTTGATCTCTGACCATCCCTATAATGGGTAAATGGGTCGTGATAACTTCTTCTTTTTTATTTAAGAAAGACAACAAATCAAATAAGATGAGACGAAGTATGTAGACACACTATCTATGTTTTGATTTTTGTTCAATATTTGGCATAAAACAAAGATAACGTCTTTGATAACCCGAAAACATGCGAAGTCATTCACCTAGTAGGTACTTTTCATGCTTCAAATTTGAAGATATGAAATAACAAGCATGAGTGACTTTTGGGTAGTGGTCACCTTCGTCTTACAATGGTACCAACCTTAGAATAATGACGTTATTATTCTAAGACCACAACAATTCTACCATGAAATTTTTATAGGTATATTTTAAGTATTATAATAATTATTCAATATCAATAAGGCGTCTTTCGCAAATAAAATACATATTGTACTATAATTCTTTGTTTGTATGTACGTATATACGTATGTCCTGATTTAACATAAAAGTAACAGCTCAACTTTTGATCAAAATAAAATGTATCTTCATTAGTATTAATTAGGAAGTGTTATAGACTACTATGTTTTATATATTATACAGGTGCACTGCGTGTCGTGTCGGCGAGATTGAGATTTATTGGCCATGCAGGTTTTGTTTCTCACTATGTTTTCCTGATCCTGACACCGCTGAGCACATGATAAGTTTAGCACTTACAATTGAATTTACCAACCAATTTTGGCACCGGCATTCGAAACCAGGACACTCGGGTACTAGGCATTTGAAAGTAAGCGTCTGGTCACTAAGCTAACACGGACATTTATACAATATTGATAACCATTGTCCGATCGCTTAAACGAATTTCGTGATAGAAATTTTTTATAAATGTACCAGACATTACATAAAATATAAAATTAAATATGATGCACGACTTTTGGTATGGTAGATAATAAAAAGTTCAATAACATAATTTCTGGCGAACGGATTTAACTTAAAAGACATTTGACGGATTTTAATGGAACTAAATTTCAGAAATGCCAACATACCCTCTTTTAAAGAAAACGTTTGTTCATCTTTCAATCACGCTTGAAAGATCGAACGGAAGTAGTTAAAATTCGGCAGAGATGTATGCCTGAGCATGAGACGACACTTTATTATCGTATACTTTTTATCTCGATTAAGAGATTAATTACAATTATCTTGTTCAAATAAAGAATGTTGGTGGAATCGACTTCCTTGAGTGATCCAAATGGGTCCCACCAACTAGTAATATTGCCGATAAACAAGGGCCGGACTCTATTCAACGCGTGAAATGTATTTACTAGCCTACATACAGATTTTTTTTTACCTAATACTCTCTAAATCCGTCACCTTTTTGAAAAAAAGCTTCTTAATCATTGCACGTGCCTTCTCTTGTACGGTTTCATAAAAAAAGGTAATTTGGGTTGTGAAATGTGAAACGCGAGACATAGGAAAGATTGTTTTGACAATGTTTAAATTGTTTTGTGATTGCATTGAGAATGCGATCCGATAAGTCTTCATGATGTCTTTGCCCCAATGAGCACACAGACGTTCAAAAGTCCAATCACTGTTAAAAGGCTCTATCAGCACCACATATTACTCTTGTTTCAAAACTTCATCCAGTGAAGAACTATCTATAATTTTGGAAAAATATTGTAATTCAGAAAAACTTTTGTAGATGTGTTACTTTTTTAGCGACAACATAGTGCAGAAAAGTCCAGTGACACCAATCCTATTGGGTAAACATATTCGGGGCACACATATCAGTGTAGTTTGCGAGTGGGTTCTTGCTCGGATGTGTACAAATGACACAGTGGTTACACGATATGCACGGTCTGCTAGTGTGCATTAAGAGTGGCTGGAAGACCATACATTGGCTGACACAAAATACCGAACACTCTCGTACAGTCGTCACATTTGACGACAGCGAACACCGCTGGCGTGCTAGCGATGTTCGTGAAGCGAATTAGATGAGAACGCAACGCGTGCACGTCGCCTATTGCACGACTTCAGGAAAACTGTCCGCGCTCGGTCGTCGCGTTTGACATCAATCAATGACGCGTCGTGACTTACTAATTCACTTTCAGCAAGATCATGGCTAGGGTATTTCATCTTACATTTTTATTATTCATAAGGATAAGATGAGGGACTTTATGCTCTCTTTAAATGGCACGGTGTTGTACTTAACGTTACATTATACGTATATACATAAATTTGTTGGTATTCTTTTGATTCATAGGACTTGATTTAGGACAGATTATCAGTTTGCTTCGTCATCATCATTTCAGCCAATCACAAGTCCACTGCTGAACATAGCCCTACTCCATTGCCACACAGCTCGGTTTGAATAACGTTCAATGTTTGTTAACTTATTTACGTTTCTATAAGATTTTCTGTGACTATAAACAATTAAGTCAAATGTGAAACAGGAAACATCGCGAGGAAGGCTGCATGCCAGAGAACTAATAAAAAATATTATTACTAACACCAAAATATAATACTCCAAAACCTACTCACATGAAGGAAGGAAACTGCCCAGCAGTGAGCATTTACCGGCTGCTACTTCACTTTACTTTACTAACAAATAATACGATAGGCGCAGTAGCTCTAGGGTTGGGACATCGCCGGTTGTGTGGCTCTAACCATACGATTGTCACAGCCGGTTGTCATCCTAATGACCACAGTGACATCACTGAATAGCTGTCACGTGGTCGTAATTTTTGGTAGAGCTACCTAGTCTCATCCAATTTGACTTTCTGTGGAGCCGCTTCTGGTAAAAAGAAGTTCATCATATCGAGTCCCTCCTTCGCCATAAACTCGGCCAGCATTTGCCCCCCTCTTTGCGTTGCAGTCCCAGTAACACCGAGTAATGAGTTGAGGAGCAATGCTTGAGATGTCCTCACAAATTGCCTTCACTTCATCACCAGGGTGTGTTAAGGTTGGCGTATACCTGCACGATCTTCAGCGAATACCGTTTGGATATACTGTATATACGTGAGTATGTAGATGGAAACCTATGTACAAGATATTAACATTAAATAATGACTATAACATCTGAAGACTTTTTAATCAGTTAAAGTAGTAAGATAACCTGACATCTATCATTCTATTTTTATAAAACCTATAACGGTAATATTATGTCTAAAATACCCCGCGGTTCGGTAATTGCCTTAATTTTTATATAGGAGTGTATAATATGCTTATACCAATATCGGTCGATTAAATGTCATAGAAAACTCTCAATAATAAAACTAAATAACCTCCTCAATAACTTAAATAATAATGGTAGAGTCGGGAGAGGAAGACCTTGGCGATCTTCATCTCACGATCAAATCGGAGACGTTCTGAAAAAAGGCCAGGTCAAGAGTACTCTTAACAAACGAGTATGCATGCGAAGGTTGATGAAAGTGGGAGAAGCGAAAGACGTATGTCCGGACCGTAGCAAGTGGAAGAAGATTATCTCTGCCTACCCCGTTGGGAACAAGGCGTGAATATATACATACATACATACAATAACCTCCGCAGCCGTTTCTGATTACAGTACAATTAAGGTGAGAGGCTATCAACTGACGCATGGAATTTACCACACAATTGCGTCTTTGCCCTCCAAGGCGATCGGATCTCTTGGTCATGTGTTTTTATTTCTTGTAAATAGATTTTTAGGAAAAGAGTAGAGTTATTAAGGAAGAACTCGTTTATAATATAAGTCTATGCAGGTATACCTGTCGGACGCCATGCGATTTCGAAAGCTTTTCCTTTTTTTTTATGGGAAAGGGAACAAACGAGCTAGCGGCTATCCTGGTGGTAAGTGATTGCCGTCACCTACAAAAACAGAGAAGCTGCAGGTGTGTTAAGGCCTTTTAGGATATTTGGGGGATGGGAGGGATGATGGAGAGCGGGAGTGGGGAAGCAGCCCTCCGGTTACCTCACTCATCGAACGAAACGCTGAAACACAATATGCCTCTACTTCAAGCCGGTATTCTGCGAGGTACTACCCCGGTTGAGCCGGCCCATTAATTTTAGGTGATGAATAATAATGCTACTTATTAATGAGGCAAAGATAGATTTTTGTTACAGTTAATGTTATAGTTATATACTTAAATTGACAGGAAACAGTCCATGACGAGTGGAAAAACGGCTTTATGGATTTCACAAAAATAATATACGAGTTGCTTTTACCTTTATTGTTTATTCCTGAATGGTAATGAACGCGGAATGGATTTAATAAAAACAAACTTTTTTAATCATAAAAGATGCTTAATCACGACAACAAATGAACATACACAAATATGCGCAGTTTGTCGCCTGATTGGGGTCAAAGTATATAAAGATTACATAACATCCATTTCGATGGCCCGAAAATACGCATAATCTTTTTGAACGTTTCATCTCTAAATTGTAATGATAAAGAATTAAGAGATTGATCCAATCTAACCACAAGGCACGCTCAGGCTGTCCCGTGTTTTACGGAGTCGCGGTTCACGCAACGATTCGAAAATAATGACTCGTCAATTAAATTAATTAACGAGAGAGCACAGCGTGGTGTTGGACCGAGGATGTACAGCAACGTCTAAGGCGTCCGATCCTGTGATCGCCAACACGCTTGCCGAGCGTGACGGATAACAGATCATAAAATTGGGAGAGGCCAATGTCCAGCAGTAGACTAATATTAAGCTGATTTAATCATATAATAAAAAGTCGGTTTCTTTCCCTTTCCCCCTAACCCTCGGCCGTCAGGTCCTCCTGCCGAGGGCTTCCGTCTGGTTAGGTTAATATTTGTTTATTTTATAAGTAGTTTAATTATAATATATGTATGTATGTATATATTCACGCCTTGTTCCCAACGGGGTAGGCAGAGACAATTTTCTTCCACCTGCTACGGGCCTGACATACGTCTTTCGCTTCTTCCACTTTCATCAATCTTCGCATGCATGCTCGTTGGTTTAGAGTACTTGGATCTGGCCTTTTTTCAGAACGTTTCCGATTTGATGTAATGTCCGATTGATGAAATGTTCGCCTAGGTCTTCCTCTCCCGACTCTACCATAATTATAATGTATTTTATGATATCTAATTTATTTTATAGTATTTTTTGTATGTATATTATGTATACCAGACGGGTATATATCTAAATAACCCCAAAATAATAATATACCTAACTAGCGCACACCCTTCTTCGTTACACATTAACTGCTAAATTTGCTAAATAGTTCGGCCTTGAATTTATTGTGTTTTATTTTATAAATCAATCGCTGTTTACATATTTCTATGACAGCTGGTATGGTAATCTGTTATATTTACAAAATATTAAAGTCGTCTGCTAGTTGTATACGTATTTATTACAATCTATTAGTAAATTAATAAGGCCTACCGAATTAAAAATATTCATTTAAATTTAAATTTAACAAGGGTATGCTCTTGTTATTCTAGAAATTGACATTTACTTCAATTAGAAAAAATTAAGAAAGGCAGACGATTCGGAGTTGTGTTGGAGGAAAAACGCAAATACTAAATAGAACTGTCAAGGAGTCGAACATTAAAAAACGAAGGTGGCCGGAGTGCCACAAGTACTCTACAATCTTGGTGGGTGCCGCTGAAAAGCCGTCTCCCTATTTCTTTTCATGGGCCTCTACTCATTCTTTCTTCTCATGGGTCCACGTTGTTCCTACGACCGATTGGCTCTACACTTCCATCCGCTACCGGCCTTCTTATTGTCCTTTGCCCAGGCCAACGGATTGGTTGGTGAACATAGTGGCGAAGTGGCTAAGCGTTTAGCTGGGGGGCCTTGGGGTCGTGGGTTCGACTCCCGCACGGGACTAGTATTTGTATGGGCTACAAATAATTGTTCCCGGTCTGGGTGTATGTCCATGTGCAATTCATGTATGTAAACTGCCTCCGCGACACAGGAGAAATTCGTAGAGCGAAAGGTAACGTTTTATAAAAACAATTAGAAGAAAAAAAACAAGAAGAAGCGAACGTGCTAAATATAGTGATCATCAAACATTATATAGCTTTTTAGGATTTTTATAAAATTTATATATATTTCTAAATATTTTACTGATGGTAACCTGCGTTGGACGATGATAAGATCTATAAGATAGACACTTCCATAGATAAATAGTCTGCAATACTTGTGCCTTTGTATGTGTGTGTATATATACCTACGTAATTGGTTACGTAGATACAAGACAAAGATACAAATAATATTCATCAAACAAATCATTAAACTTCGTGAAACTCGAGACTATCGACCTTCTTTTGGGGCCACAATTGCCGTTTTATTATTAAACTTAAGGAATCTATAATCCTTTTGGGTGGATCTACGGGAAGGAAAAAGCAAATTGTTCGAATTGAACTGCGAAAGACATCATTACGCGTCTATGCTAGTATGCCTTTACAGAACGAAATAAAATCTATTGCTTCAAGGAGTATAGATTCCCATGAGCACATTCCAATAAAGATATACTTACCGGTGGAATCGATTTCCTTGTGTGATCCAAATGCATCCCACCAACTTCTACTATTGCCGGCAACAAGGGTTGGACTCCATTAAACGCGTGAAAGGTATTTACTAGCATAACAGAAGTATTTTTGCCCAAATCCTCTAAATCCGGCACCTTTTTACCAAAGTGCTTTTCAATCATTGCTCGTTCCTTCTCTTGTAGAGCGTCATGGAAATATTTTTTTAAAACTATGTTTATAAATGTATTCACCAATCGTTGATTAAAGTCCATTTGGTTACTGAAAGGCGTGGTAATTATAGGGACGTAGGAAGGATTGTCGGTCAATCCGAATCTGTCAGCAGACCACGGCATTAGGCTGCATGAAGACATTGCCACAACGGGCGCTTTGATTCCATACACGTGTAGAAGTCCAAGCACACAATCACTGTTGAAATGCTCCATCAGCACCACATCGTACTCCCGTTTCAAAACTTCAGCCAGCGAAGGATGACCAATAATCTTCTCGCAGAGAGTTAAACCTAAGTTAGTGATAAGTTGTGCTTCGTTGAAACTTTTTAAAATCGAGTTCATTAACGGCATCTTCTTGATCGGATTGGTAGACTCGAAAGTAGATAGATCCACCGACTCTAATGCTATCGGATGGACATCTTCGAGGCTCACATCTGTATAATTTTCAGGTGGGTCCTTCATCGGAAAGAATGAGACGGTGGTTACACGGTGTCCTCGTTCTGCTAGAGCGCGTAAGAGTGGCTGGAAGACCATGTAATGGCTTTTGCCGTTATAGGTGAAAATGCCGAGCACACGCGCACAGTGGACACCATTGGCGATAGCGAACACCGTTAGCATGATATGAATTAGATCGGATCGCATCGCGCACGCGTTGCCGACAGTGCGTCCCCGGGAGAACTGCCCCGTGAGCGACTGACCGTAGTACGCAATCGTCGCGTTTATCGTCACGCAGTGTGACGTGCTATATTTAATTTTCAGCAACGGATTGATAATCAAGGTTACGCACGCTTATGTAAACTTTTTACATCACTATTAGGTCTGTACGAGTGACGCTCGTTATTTATGAAGGTTTAGAAGATTTATCAGTACAAGCCTAATTTCATCGGAAATTAAGCTTGTACTCGATACACCAATTGATCTAATAAGACTGAACTAGCTCTCCAAAGTTTTTCAGCCAAATAGTCTGAAATAATTAGTAGAAGGTTCGATATGTCTTTCTTCTTCTTCCTAATCAGTCCACTGCTAACTATTTATCATTCCATAAAAGATCCAATTATAGCAGGGATGCTGCTGGTGGGGTTCGGCGTATTTAGTCAGATTTTCCTCCATTAGTCGCTAGCTAGAGCCTCGTCTGTTAGCAGATGAAGTTAACTGATGAGTTTATACAAGCATAACTGTAGTACGTACACATACGAATATATAATTAATCATAATCAATGAATCAATCACCCCTTGAGTTTTACTCTAGTTTTAGTTTCTAGATTGATTGACATTCTGTATATATTGCTGATTACAGGTATAATAAAACAAAGTAAAATGACATTTAAAGAGCCTGTTAAAAAGAATACGAAACCTTTGGCAGGTTGCTCTTATTTATACTTGGACGATCTTGTTGTAATTTATCATTGTTCCACCAGGAAAATGCATGTTTTTACGTTTTTTCTTTACTAATTAATAGTTCTCGGAACATATCTTAAATTACATTAGAACGTGAGCTAATGGACAATAAAGAAAAAAAATTAAATTGAGTTTTAGCTAAAAAGTAATGGATTATCTGTTTAACAAATTATGTAAATCATTGCCCTTATTATAATTATTGATGATATTAAATATTGAAAGTGTATACTATAATAATTTAAAGAGAGAGTTTTTTTGTAAATTAGTCTTGAGTAGCAATCTCCGGTACTAACTACTTTGAAATAAATTACTCCAGAGGGTCATAAGTTAATGGTTTATACCCAAAAAAAAATCGATATTTGTTCGAGGCCAATGCATTAAGTTCGTATCTCTCTACATTCTTAGCACGTGCTGACAAATCTACCAGATGTATCAAAATATATTTATGTACAAATCTATCAGTGGGAAACTTGCACGGTTCGCTACTTCTATGTGTATCAAAATAAATGTAAAAATCCTGTCAATTTTTCAGAGGTGGCTCCTTAATAATTGCAGTTAGGAGTAGCATCAACACATATACAAACCCCCGCCGACCCATAAGAGTGTATCGAGCGATCGAGACTCCCGCGTACACATCATACACCCGCGCATCAGGGCGTTTCTTACCGCCCAGCTCTAACGAAACATCTCGACCGTCCGGGACGAGTTCCGAACCTCCGTTGGACGGTCCATAGATAGCTTATCGATAAGAGGTAAGCAGTAGATGTACACTTATACACCTACTTAAAATATAACACCTGCGGCCTCAAGGACAAAGGTGTATTTCTATGCAGCTGTAAAAGCCAAAACGGCTAACGGCAACTTCATCGGATACATATATGCCAGTGATGCGTATATGATGTTGAAAAAATTGTTCACGATCTATACAACTTTATGGGAAAATATATAAGAATTTAAGTACTTTCGTTATAACGTTAAACTGAAATCTTCGATGTACGTTAAATATAATTGCCGTCAACGCGAGATTGTTAGAGAGTCGGTCACCTCATATAATCCTGTAATAGAAAAGGTAACGCCAAACCAATTGCGTGATCTCCGACAAATGACTGAGAACCTATTCATTCCCATTTCTACCGCCCAGCTCCAACGAAACATCTCGAACATCCGAGACGTGGTCCGAACCACACTTGGACGGTTTATATATAGCTTATCGATAAAAGGTAAGCAGTAGATGTACACTTGTACAACTACTTAGGTACAATCTGTAAAAGCCAAAACGGCTAACAGCAATAACTTCATCGAATACATATACAATACTCGTACATTGCAAACTGTCCGTTGCTGAACACTAGTCTCCCGCACAGAAGTGTTGTCCTATATGTATGCACAAGTGTACATCTACTGTGGCTTTTACAGCTTCATAGGTTTGCGCCTGCGTCCTTGAGGCCGGAGGCGTTTATGAAAAATGTCCTATACGTGCGTGCGTTTGACATCACCACAGGATATAGACGTACGCCATTGCGAAATTGCCATGCGTGAAATACTAAGCTTCCCGCTAATTTATTAGTAGTAATACTGCCCTATGTCCATTCTTTCGTTTTTAGTTTTATTAAAATGTTGCTTCTATTTATATATGTGTATTCAATACTGATTTGAAGGACGCCTTACAACGTAACCTTACGTTTATGATTCTTTTGTTCATAATGTAATAACTGTACTGTAACATATGTTTAACTATACATTTGCGGTAAGCGCGAAAAGTGTCTGGCATTAACGGTTCCGTTATAACATTATTAAAACCAGTTGTTAATTTGAGATAGTTTATCTTTATATCTCAGAATAACACGATGATAAGAACTCATCTCGTTCTATGGTTATCGTTGACATATCTCATGGCTTCCAACACGGCAGGATAACCATCTCAATAAATGTCTGAACTGTGACAAAAATAAAAATGATAAATGTCCTCCTCGGCTACTTCGAGACCACGACAACACGACGCACAATGCAGTTGACAGCTTAGGTGATTATAGTGCCGCAAGTGTACACACAAACATAAAGGCACTCACTCATATGCACATTCCATTGTCCGATGTAACGGTTATGTTGTAACATCGGAGGAAGTGTCAGATCTAGTGTCAGACACTAGACGCCTCACAAGACTAAAGCCGGACACGACAACTTATAATTTGTGCGTTGTACAATTATTAGCTTCAGTTAGGATTGGAACCAAGGATCAATGGCTCAACAATCAAGTACGCTAACCGCTAAGTCACGCACTGGTCAATATATATTCAAAATACACACACACCATACACCTATAAATCTTACCATATTATATCTATGTGATAAAATAGTTACCACCCTTACAAGGACGAGAACTAAACATTTACAGAACTTTTGTTCCTTTTAACCTCGTAAATTACCGTAAAATTTTAACAAAATATGCGATAGCCACAAGTAGTGTAAATGACATTTTGACAGGAAGCTTTTCCTGTGTGTTCTTTAAATAATGTTGAAGTGACGCCCTTTTCAGTTCAATATAAGCATATTGAACTGAATAAGGCGTCACTTTACTTGTCAACTCCTGTTCTGACGTCAAATTGAAAAACATTTTAAAAGCAAGTGACTTTTTGGTTTTCGGAAAGGAAACGTATACCAAATTTCCAAAAAAAAAAAATACTCAGATTTCTTGCAACTATTTCTACATGTATTGAACATAATTTTGTATATCACTGAACTCCTCTAGCCAACTAAAGGATACGTACGTATCGCTGTTAAAGATAAAATTACCTAAACGTTTATGGAGGTTCCATATATTTTTTTAACAATCCTGTCCATCCAAAGGTTGTCTGGAAGAGATCGCTTTTAGCGATAAGACCGCCCATTGTATTATCACTCATGTTTAATTACCTTTTTTGTATTTTTATTTTTTGGTATTTTTTTTGAGTATACTGTTTTATCTATAAAGCATTTTATATTCTATCTATCCATCCATCTATCTAATTTTGTGGACCACATAAATAATTGTAATAAAGGCAAGCATTCATTACAATTATTTAAAAAAAAATAAAAAGATGATACCTACGGAGTTTCATACACACTGTTTTTTATCCGTCAGAGGGATCTCATTACGAAACGGTGGTAAATCGAACGAAAAAATTGGTGTTTGATAAACGATTTTTTTTTTTTTTTGGGAAGGAGGCAAACGAGCAAGTGGTTCTCCTGATGGTAAGTGATAACCGTCGCCCACGAATATCTGCAACACCGGAGGTACTGCAGGTGTGTTGCCGGCCTTTAAGGGTATTTGGGTGATGGGAGGGAAGAAGAGGAGGGGGAGGGGAGGGGGAGTGGGCTTCCGGTTACCTTTCTTACGTCGTAGAATAAAGATTTTTTATTAATTCATAATTGTTGGCATTCTTAATATTTTCTATAGTGTCTCAATCCACACAAAACGACACGGAACCCTAAAATCTATGGCGACTCAGTATACAATTTTGTAAAGAACGCTTCATGTGCGGAACGTCGACAAATTGCAAGGTAATTGTCGTAAATGCGACTTCAGTCATTTGCTTACTTAGTGGTCATTCAATTGAATGTGCGATTGTTTTTTCATTGTTTGTCCGTAATGGGTCGACTGCTCTCACACAGGCCGATACACAGTGATAGTAATATGAGTGTTTTAACTAAACATTCACTATAAATTAATTATTAGAATAATTTACAATCAATCAAATGGAGTTAGACATATCATGAGTTTTAAAGGAGTCTTCTTAATACAACATTACATATGAGTGAGTTGGGTGAGCGATGGCAAACGGGGACGAAATTAAATGGCAACGAGGCCTAGTTGCCATCTATAAATACTGCATGGTCCTCAGGTAGAACTTATCATCAGATGGTCTGTGTTTTTGTTTGACACGCTTGCATAAAAAAGCTGCAAGCTTATAATTAATGTAGGTGAGGATAGCAGCGACGACAGTGAAAACGGTATGGATGAATCTGATTACATATTTATGTAAAGATTTCATCTTATGAAAATGTGGTTTATAAATTTTTTAACTAGAGAGAGAGAGAGCCCACCACATAGACCACCGGACTCAGGTCTTTCAATTCGAAGGCCAATCACCTAACCACTCGACTATCGTGGCATAGTTTTCAGGATTGCATATATGTTGATTGTCACTGAATTTCTGGTAGTGTGTGCACAGCGTTTGCCTGTATGAGATTCTATTACGCAGAGAAACACTGAACGTAGCCTTTTCCATAGCCCGATGAGCAACTTTGAGCTTTCTCATACGGCCTGCAGGGCAAAACCGTCTCGATTCTGTAAGTTGTCATAATACTTGACATGTATCTTTGAACGGATTTAACTTAATAACGATTTCATTTGCTTGGAACTTTTTTAAAAATATGTTTTTTAAAAAAATCTCTACACGCTAGGTTTTATCTTAATATTACAAATGTAAAAATTTGTACCTTCTTTGAACGACAACGCTAAGAGACTGAGATTTGGGAGAGATCTAGATTGTGCCAAGGAAAACGACATCGGATACCTTTTATCTCGATAATTAAGAGTAGACAAAATTTATTATCACGGAGGCGAAACCGCAGGCAGCCACCAGTGATAGTATCAAGAGAGACGCTGATAACCTTTTTAGTTCGTTGACCCTTGTGACGTAAACGTTGTAATGTTTATGTACTCGTGCCGACATAGTGCACTAATTACTTTTATCTACGGCATTTATAAAACAAAGCCAGACATCGGCCCATTTGATAAAAAAAAAAACTGTGTCATCAACATTTCATTGTACAGATTAGGTTATTGTTTTTCAGTAAAGTGCTTAAACATTGAAATTTAAACAAAGGGTTCTACACGTACATTTGTTTCATAATCGCAATGTAAGGTAAATAAATGAAACGATTAAAATGAAATAAGAATATTTTTTTCTACGATGTAGGAAAGATAATTCTGATTGTCAAATGTCAATTCTTATTTTTTTTTTACCATGTACCCACGTTTCGTAATGAGTTTCCTCTGACGGAGTACTGGTCGATGGTGATCCACAAAATGCATTAACATATTTGATACACAACTGCACTGCAAACTCGTGCAGACCAGCCTCCTTAAGCAGCACCTGTTCTCAAGTGTAACGCATGTGACACCCATCGCACTCCCCAACCAAAGAGTAAAGAAACCTTTACAGCATTTACATGAGAGGATTTTGGTGCTGGGAAGGAGGCTTTAAGATACTGCTTTAGAGTGGGTTAGTTTTTATTATTATTTCTAAGATATGCAGGTTTCCTCGCCATTCTTTTCTTTTCAAACTTGTAATTACGAGTTTTCGAGTTTACATTTTTAGTGTTACCGAGAACTTAAAGAAACTCGCGTCCTTTTTGCGGATGGTGAAATTTTAGGCGAGATGCCAACTCGTAAACCAATGCCTCTCGTTCTATTATAATTATCATAAAACGTTTGCCAAATGCCAGCTATTTTTAAAAACAGACAAATCAAACCCTTCACGATTAGTGTTAGGTAAAGTTTTTTTTTTATTTTCTTGATGGTTACTTACGATGTAGATTATTAATTACATTTAATATTTACGAACACCATTACTAAAGGAAAGAAAAAAACAATGCGCTTGACAAAGCCAAAGACAAACCGAATAATTTGAAATAAATTGAAAATCACAAATATCGCAAGATTTTGACGTAAATGTATATAATTCTTTTAAGAGTATGAATATTATGGGTTTTTATAATCTTAAAAAAAGGAAAGAATACCACTTCTTCTTGGTGAAATAAATAGCTTTCACCAGAAAGAGTGCTTCCTGGCGGTGCAACGTTGCCCATTGTTTTCTCGTTAATAGTACAATATTTTTTATTGCGATTGCAATTCCGTACATTTCGAAAGCTTTTTTTTTTTGCTCTATTGTAAAAATGTGAACGCTTGTATGTAAGCGACAAACTTGTGTCCAAACTCCATAGTAAAGCAAAAAAATAACAAAACCGTTCCTGTGTAAGTCGGGTTCGTGCTAAGTATCCTGAACTGAATGAAAGAAAACACATTTTTTTAGGCAAATACTTATATTGCATCGTCGTACGAAACCATCGGTGCGCGGGTCCGACTCGAATTTGCTCAGTTTTTTTGGTAATCATGCTGAAGCACGTGCGATGTTAGGTCGCCACTAGAAACAGAAAGTATGTCACAGACATTCTACAATTTATTTTATCGTCGAGTTTCGACACGGGTATTAAATAAATGTATTAAAAATCCGCCAAAATCAAAGTCTCTAGTACTCAGTTCCTTGTTTTATAATAATAAAACGTTCATGACGAAAAACGTACATTCTAAATCTGAAAGTGAATGTTCTTAGAAATTCTGTAGACGGACGTTTCGTTATACTTTTTATTATCAATCAATTAACCACTACGAATGTAACAGATCTCCATTGCTATAATCAATTTCAGAGCTTATAAACGTTCAGAAAGACACCTGGTTATTTTTTAATAGATATTGTACTAGCTATTGTTAACGGTTTCACTTGCTTTCCAGTGGAATTTCTGCCGTAAAAAAACAAGCAGTGATAGTGATTGTATGCAGATTCAGAGCAGAGTAATTTATTGCTTTTCTGCTAAACTCACTACCATGATAATTTATTCCTATACCTAAAACCGAAAAACGTATAAAGTAATAGAATATAAACATAATCATAGTGGCCATTTGTCCCAACGGTGCCCGAGAGATTGAGATAAGTGATGATCTTTAACTAATTTCATAAAGGATCGTGCCTCGCGGATATCCAACGGCGAGAGATTCGTCGAAGTTCTTTTTGTCAGTTGGCACGCGAAAAGTTAATTTCTTCGAAGAATGTTTATGTCAACGATCTATCTCTGTTGCACGAATTATCTGAGGCAGGCAAACAGAAGAAATTTAGTTAACAAGGTACGTTTCAAATACTCCTACGGGCTATTATCTGAAATCGTAAAATAAACCAGGTAAGGAAGTATTTTAATGGCAACATTTCAAGGTAGACCTTCCAAGATCGTGAGTTTAATTTTTCCGTGAATAATATGGACGCAAGTAATTCATCCTCGTTGTGGAGGATAGCGCCAACGCGCGCTGAAAATTAATTTTCCAATATACTTCATAGTCAAATTTTAGTAAGTCTTAAACATTTACCATATAAAAAATTCTAAAATATCAGATGAAAATTTTCAAACGTTCTTTGCTCTGTTTTATTTTACTGAAATCGATTTATTTACTTTTTAGAAACTGAGCTTCATGCAGCTTTTGTTAAAAATTATATTTTTATGTTACGTACGGCATTAACAAATCTTTCGAAATTCGAAGTTTCCACTACGAAAGCGATTAGACCTAAAACGCACAGTGCGTTTGTTAGTCGTATCTTCTCCAAACGCAGCGAGTTATCTCAGCTGTGTTAGAACCACGTCGGAACTCGTATTCGATCATTTTTGAGGTCTCCATGGTTAACACAAATATTTTAAAAACAATTGAAAGCCAAACAACAGAATATTGTTTGGCATTTGTCATAAAATTTTTGAATTTAGAATACTTTAGTTCATACTTTAACCCCTATTACAATGCATGGAACGATTGAGCACGGCCAACTTGCAAGCGAGTTGGTGAGCGCAGTGCCGGTACCCCGCACCAGTGATGCTGCTTCCCATCACTAGTCTGTGGGATTTGGGTTCGGCTAGTTCGGATGGATTCTCCACCATCAGTCGATCGCCTCGGCCTCGTCTGTTAGCACTTAGTAGGGTGCAACAAAGGGTTCAAATCACAAGGTAAGAAATTAAATTAATGTAATTATATGAAAAATCTGTATTCTCCGACGTAAGAATGACAATTATTATTATACATATTATTATATTTTTACTATCTATGACCGTTTCGTAATGAGAATCTAGAACAGAGGTTCCCAGTTTTTTTCTCATAGATCACTTTCAAAATTTAGGTGGTTCCTGCAGCTACATTTCTACCATATTCCCTCGACTCGACAAAAAGTATGAAGATTAGATCTAACTATGGAAATTTGCGTTGCAGCTGAGTTCCAACCACGAATTAACAACTTTTTCTGCCACTGGCAAACACTAACATCGATTACCTTTACTTTACTTTTCTGTTTGAAATTACAGCTAACAGTCGCTGAGCTTCTTAAAATATTATCTGCCTACATTGATAGCTGAGGTCAAGCCAACACCCTCGCTAACGAATTGTGAACCCCCATTTTTTATCACGACTACGTAGACCTCCGACGAGTCTCCAGTGGACGCCTGGGGCTCTAGATGGAGAAGAAACAGACGAAAGAAACTTCGTAGGAATCCACATTTTTGATAATTTTTTTCAAAAATAAAGGGCAACTGAAAGCATGTTTCAAGAATATAGTAATCTATAAAATTAAAGTACATGTCGAGTACTGCAAATTCGAGCAGAGCAGCCTCGACAGTAGGAATAGTCCATAAACCCTTGTTCATTTTCATAATAAAAACTGACAGTTTTACAATTTGGTCTTCTGTAAGCGATCTTCAAAACGTCTTACAAATTTGTAAAATACAACTTCCTTCTTAAATAGTAGTAATATTTATTTGACTTAGTAATTTTTCCCGCGTGCAACGCTTGGTTGCAAAAGCATAGAATTACGGTAGGATTGTTTTCTAATGGTATGGTGAATTGACTATGACTGGAAACAATTTCAACAGTGCAACAGCTGGTACATGAATTAAAGATATATAAAGATTTTTATTTGTTTTAAATTATATATTTCCATTGGATATATTATTAAGTAGATAATGTTTTTGTGACAGCGTTAATTATTTCAACATTCATCATTGCAACCTGTCACAAGTCCACTGCTAAACATAGGTCACCCTCAAATATTGTAACACAGGTCGTCACTCTATCTTCTATCTATCTATTGTATAAGTATTTCTGTGTGTTCATCGGCGAGATGTATCTTAATCTGTGGTAACTGTAAGAGTCGAGATGGAGAAATAGCCGTTTAATCTCATATACCAGACTTAATTTATCTAAACCGGTGACGGGCAGCAACGTAAGGTACGAAGAGACTGGCATTGGTATCAATACCAGCCCCTTTGTACCCTGCATTGTACCATATAAACTCATACAAGATACTGCTGATAAAGAAGTTGTGTTTATCAATAGTTACAAGGGCATTTAAGAGTTATTTAAAACATATTACGGAATATTGTTAACAATACGATTGCAAAATGTACACACATTAAATGCATGTTAAGCGTGTATGCAAGTAAAGTACTGTATAATAATGATAACTAATCTCAATAGAATAGACTAATTAGACGTGAAAGCATTAGAACTATGTAAACACTGTTTATCAAGGATGATAGACACAGACTGTAGTCATGTCACTTGCATCATATTAACTTATCTATGATCTTCAATAACGAATGTGATAATGGTAAATTAGTGCACCAAACCTTACTAAACAGAATTAGCGCTAAACATAAAAACATCATTCTGTTTCTCTCAATTGTTTGAAACTGAAAGAGACACAAGGATGATTTCAACTTGTTATCCGATAATTGTATTAAGTGAGTTTTGGTGCAAATCACCTTTAGTGTGATGCTCCCATTCGTAGACTTTAAGAAGCGTGTCTCACTTTCAGATAAACATGGTGTTAGAATGTTTTTTATAAGTAAGAAATATACCCGATCGATAATATATTATTTAATAATTTATCCAAATAACAGTATCGGCAAATTATCAAAACTTTTCACTATGACCAAAAAAGGTTAATAAATGCCCATGTAACCTGTGAGTGCGTGATAGAGTCTGCAACGATGATATCCGCAGCAGAACTAAGGTAACCGACATATACGTAAAGATCAGCAAGCTGAAGTGGCAATGGGCCGGCCACATAGCTCGCAGAACTGACAACCGTTGGAGAAAAAAGGTTCTCGAGTGGCAGCCACGTACAGGCAAACGCAGTGTAGGACGACCCCCCACAAGATGGAGTGACGACCTGCGCAGTGTTGCGGGAAGTCGATGGATGTAGGTGGCTCAGGACCGAGCTTCGTGACAATCTTTGGGGGAGGCAAAAATTTTTGGTAAATGAATAACATATATATATATATATATATATATATATATATATAAACACACCCTCCCTCGGTACCCTCGTTGCGAGAGTCCGGCTCGCACTTGGCCGGTTTTTGATATCAGTTGATATCTATAATATATACGTATAAATATTTTAATTATTTATCAGAGTAATTTTATAATATAGTAGCTTTCGCCCGCGACTTCTTTCGGGAGGAAATATTCCCGCGCCTTTCCTGGAATTAAAAGTAGTCTATATCCCTCTCTGGCGTTCGAAGTTTACGCATCTGGTTCTTAGTATCTCAGTACCAAATTTCATCGAAAAGTTATACTGACAGACAGAGTTACTTTTTCGTTTATAATATTAGTGTGTAAAGTATGGATTAGGGCCTAATAAATTATCGTATCGTTAATAGATTTATAATTAATCGATTTACGGAAAGAAAACAAGAGTTAACACTGGTTGTTGCAGAACTCGGATCTTAGTCCCAGTTAGGATATAGTTACTACGTAATCTTAGTGCGGGACCGTTGACCTTAGCGTGGGACCGTTGCTCTCTGACCAGTCGATAGCCGATCCGATATTCCAGAACGATATTGGCAGGTTGTCGTTCCCGCTTTAAGATCGTACCATGTCAGTTTTTAACATGATCTCGTTTATCCAATACATGGTTTCCAATAAATGAAACCATGTGAAAAATGACATGGTGTGATTTTATCGACGAATAACTTCACACGGAATTGTTGTGAAATATTTGTATGGAAAAGCGGGTAAGGCCCAGTTGCGAGTTCCCACCCACGAAGCCCACCACTTCGTGTATGACTTTCCAGACTAGGGGCTGTACGTTCCCAAAGTGGGTACCGTGGTGATCCTATAAATACAGTGACCGGGTTTAGGCATCGTTCAGGCATTAGAAAATGTCTTATTTCGAAGTTTGCTAATTTTTGGTATGTTCATGTTTCTCGGTCGTCCCACAAAACAGCGCCGTAAATTGAAAAAAGTTAGGACTCCCGTCGTAGATCATAATTGAACTCATAGGTAACGTAATAATTTCTAGTGTTTCATGTTAATAGTAAAAAACGGTTTTTATTATTGGACGTTACAGTTATGAAACATTACAAGCGTTACGTGGTAAAAGTATATTAATACGTAGATATATTGAGTTGCATATGCCAACGAACTAGGTACATTGCGAAAAGAAAATATCGAAGTAGTTACCGCTCATCGGTTGATTCATATAACTGGTATTTTAACATTATGTAAGAAAAAAATATTTAGTCTGTGGTTACTGTTCACGCTAATTAAGAATTCTTGGAAAAGTTGAAAATATAGTTTTGTGCAAAAGGAAACAAGCAAACATCAGCAATGTCATGTAATGCGGAATAATAAAATATTTCTAAGCCCGGCTTTGAAATATTTTTACTTAATAGTAATACCACAATATGGGGTAGATGTACCCGGGAATTCATCCACGTTGACTTTAAAAAGAAAAAAAAAATTATATCATAGTGTAATAACTATCATAGGAGTTTGAAAATTGTTTAATTTTATTGTAAAACTCATCACCTCCCTTAGATGTCGTAAAAGTAAGAGATATATCGAGATATCGACAGACACTTCGACTTTATTTATATTTATAGATTAGATATATAGATTTTAGAAGCCCGAACTTAGGATTAAGAATATTGTTGAACCGAGGACTAATATGAGCTTACTAGCTGCAAAATTTCCGGGGTTAAAGGTAGGTTAAATTACCCCCTATAAAGTCCTCTGCCGTCTATATTAAACTATATTAGGGACCAACCTCTTAGCTTTTTATGCCACTAAGCAGCAGTGCAACCACTATAGTGGTCTGTTTTTATGTGTATGGAGAGTCTATACTAGACTCTATACTAGACTCTTAATACTATAATACCAGGATAATTAAACGCTGTGAGTTACCTTAGAGAGTGGTTATATATTAGACCTCAAAACTGACGAACGCACCTGTAGCTTTCATTGTTTCAATCTGGTTGCTCGCGTTCATGGTCAGAACATGGCCGACCACTTACGTACCATCAGGTGAACCGTTAGCACGTTTGTTACTTATATATTATAAAAAAAGACGTCTGAAGAAAAGACGACCGCGTGGTTTAGTGGTTAGCGTACATGACTGCTAAGCCCGTGGCTTCTTATCCTAGCCGAGGTCAATATTTGTGCAAACACACTAATTATAGGTTTTCAGGTCTGGCTATGTTGTGTACCGTGCTTCTGTGTCACACTGCATCTGTAACTTCCTCCGATCTTATCGCATAAGCGTTACATCGGATATGAGAAGCTTAGAGACGAGTGAGTGCTTCTGTGTTTGCGCGTACACTTACGGCACTATAATATCTCCTGTGCGGTTGACAGCTGCCGATAGTATTCGAATGTGGTCGCCGCGGTGGAAATCGGTCAAGAAATCGTCACATAAAAAAGATTTCATATCGAGGATTTTACGCCAATTCATATTCAGCTAGAACTATACATATATATAAATATACAATATATGTATACTATATACACATCTAACAATATATAAAAAAAAACTGAAACTGGGGACCCCTAGGGACCTGGAATCACTAGGATAAAAACAAGATAAGTGGGTTAACTTAATTTTCTTCGTGATCAGTAATTTGCACTCGGTTCCTTCGTTTTATAGCTATTTTTTTGGACTTTAGTTGAAGAAAATTAAAAGGCCTTAAATTATATTAAGTTTTATGAAGGAAAAAAAACATTAAAACGTCGTAGTCACCAGGCCATAAACGAGGCAATAGATAATGTAAACTTTTTATTGGCACTATAAAAACGGAAGGTTTTATGTATTTTTATTTAATAGGGCATTTGCTGGGTTAATCTCCATTTGATCTAGTATCGGATAATGTCTAATATACGCGTTTGAACATAGTGTGACTGGTTATCAACAATACAACGGAATGCCACAACACAGTAATTATTAAATAGAAGTAAAAATCGCAACAGCGTACGCAACGTAACTTATATTATTTTGTATACGTCATTTAAATCGGTTGAACTTGAAGAAAAACAAGAATCATGAATCTTAAACGAAATTAATTCTCCGCCACCTTGAACTTGAACGTGAAACAAGCAATGGTGATTTGACCGTGATCTAGGATCTATTCGTTAGTCTGTGCCGTGGTACAGGTGAGAATTATAAAAACCGGTCAAACACGAGTCGACTCGCGCACCGAGGGTTCCGTGCAATCACACAATACATCTGTAATATGTCTTTACCAAAAAAAAAATGTGTTTTCTTTAATTCAGTTTGGGATCCTTATAGAGCGTGCCCTACTCATTAGAATTTATTATTTGTTGTTTAACTTTAAAGTCTGCATCATAATCACACTAAGTTTGTCGCTTGAATGGATTACCGTTTTTACGATAGAAGATTTGTTAGGATATACCTAATAACACTATGAATTAAACCCTCTCTCTATCGTAAAAGATTTATAAGATTAGTAAGTAAATTTGTCGAACCTTAGCCTTGCCCAGTGTGGTCAGTACGGGCAAAGCTTTCAATTGCAACACTCTTTCAGGGTCTTAAGGTCTTCACTTGTAAGATCTTATGATGGAGATAAATGCAAAATAAATTACATACTAACTATCATCAATAATCACATTTACAAAAAAATATTGTTATTAAGCTACCGAAGTTCCACTTATCAATATCCTGTCTATATTCATCATATGCAGTGTTGCCACATGGCAAAAAATAAAGTTATCAATTCCCAAAAGTCACCAGATCGTCAATCATTAAAATCTGTGAAGATATCGCGTAACATACATAACAAAAATCCTTTAGAAGTGGATTAAAAAGGAAGAGGTTATCAATATTTTTTTTTATAGAAGAAGGGGCAAACGAGCTTGTGGCTCACCTGATGGTAAGAGATCACCGACGCCCACGAACATCCACAACACCAGAGGAGCTAAAGATGCGCTGCCGGCCTTTAAGGAAGGAATAAGCTCTTTTCTTGAAGGTCCCTAAGTCGTAACTGTTCGGAAATACTGCTATTGCTACTACTTTTGATGTACCTATACCTTCGCAGACAAATTTGAAGAAAATATCTCACACCCAAAATCGAAATAAGGCTATGAAATTCATATTGGACTCCCGTTAACCTAACAATCAGAATTAACTTCATGAATTGATTGAAATCGTTTGTTACTCCAAAACTTTGTTTAATTCACTTGTCATTGTCACTTAAGATTGTTTGTCAATTGGTAGAAAATTACAATGGAACCACATAGATAAATATTAGTGCCAGTTTCAAAAACTGGAATGACAGGAATATAATGAAAAAAAAAAAAGAGAAAACGCCCTGTTTACCTTTACGTACCTGTGTTAGATAACCAGTTCCACGCGGTGTTCTAAAGTCATCAGTATAAAGCATCGTTTTTGATGAATCGAGATAATAAATTACGTTCCTCCTAAGGAGTTTGTTTATAATACTCGTAATATACACCAGCAGCCAGGCAAGAATTTCAGGCACAAATCACTTTCATTTCATCTAATTGTAAGTTATTTGATATTTATACTTAAAGCGATCGCACCGAAAAAAATATAAAAATTATTATCACCTCTTGTTTAAAATACTTTAAATTAATGCCAGTATATATCAAAGTTAATTATCTTTTATTAATAGAACAATACTTCAATTCTTAAATTCATATCGATATAAACTATAACAAAACGATCCGGAATAAACCCAATCTAAGACTTCAAAGTCCTAGATAGATATGTAAATTACTACGGTACTCAACTATATAAAACACTTATAATGAATAATCTCCCAAAGACTACAAACAAATAAATCAATTAATATTTATAAAAATACACAAACACAATAATGTTCTGGATCAACCCGTATAGTTAGTCAGCAAAGGATTCTCATAATACCTAACCGGTTTGGCATACCCTGTTACGCTTCTTATAGTTACTGTCGTTTAATTTAATTCAGTTCTTACAGTATTTATTAAAAACGTACAATTTATATAAGTAAAACATTATATAATTTTATGTAGCGCTGATCGTGTAATCTTCTTTTTGAGTTAATAAATAAAGAAAGAAAAAAGAAATAGTTATTAACGAAAATATTGAAAGGATTGGCACAGATATACAATTCGGAAATTATCAAAAAGCAATACAAACATGGTGATAGCTCAGTAATAGATCGATTTTTATGCATATTATAGATTCTTCTCTTATAACAATAATAAAATAGAATGTAAAAGTGAATTATAAAATAGAATGTTCGTCGAAGAAAATAGTCATAAAAGTGTGTATAACCCATCGAAGTTCACTTCTTGCGCGTGTACACTCTAATACATGCACCAGTATTTTTAATTTTCGATTTTTTTAAACCATCTTTGCGAGGCAATACAAATCATAGTTTATGCCAGCATCTTTAAACGTGTAGTTATGCGCTATCGTTCAAGATATAGGTCATTTAACTTTTTCAAATAATTATAATTCTCCCATGAGCTTACAGGCATAACTGACGCATGAATACTTGTCGCGTGCGGGAATCGAATCCACGACGAGCAGCGCTGAACCAGATTGCTTAACCAGTTTGTTAACAGAGTCAACATCTTTCGATACCTATAATTATTATTACATACAAAATTATGATTCCTTTTTTACTATAAAAGGAGAGGAATGACACTTATGTCTTTCGACTGGTAATGTGCTATAGATGTGTGTATATTTCTGTTAATGTAAGTAAAATAAAGTAAACATACAAATATGTTTTTATAATAACGAACGCACCCTTTCCTACTCTTTCCTCATAGCGTTCAGGTATGAATAGTCCAATTTTGACTACAAGATATACTAGTCAATATAAATGTATTCAACGTAAGTGAGTCAGACTTTTGTGTGCGATTTTGGAATGTATCCATTTTTAATACATATTCTTTTACATAATTCAATACTAAAATGTCTGACTGTCTCAAATTATTTGATTTCCAAATTAACACTGAACCCATTTATATAAAACTTTTACGAAATGAAGTAAGTAACTCCAGAACAAATTGTCTAATGATGCGAAATCTCGATTCCGTAATGTCATTATCCACGCATATCTTTAATCGATAGAAAAAGTTTAGGCTAATAACTATTTCTAGCTAGTTTAAAGTGAGTTACGACGAATTAAATATATCTAATTATTTATACAAAACAGTTGACATATTTAATTCATCAAAGCAGGTGAATATTTTTTATTTTGCTTACGTTACACTACAGGGGTAACAACAGAACTGTAACTTCCTTCAATGGAATTGTTTGCAGGTGTCCATGGATTTCAGTAGCTACTTTCTATCAGGCGGACTGTTACTTCGTTTATCCAATCCAATAAAAAAAAAAGAAACAATCGTAACTGAAGAATAAACTTTCACTAATTCACGAAACGTAGTGGGTATACCTATATTTTTTAAGATATGTTTTTCATTTGAAGGTAACGAATGCCTTAAAGCTTTATAAGTAGGTATTTCAAAAGGAATAAAGTAACTTACCCCTGGAATAACTTTCCGTGAATGATCCAAATGCATGCCGCCAACTTCTATCAATCCCGGTACCGTAGGTTTAACTCCATTCAATGAATGGAAAGTGTTCACCATCATCAGTGAATAGTTCTTCCCTAAATCATGTAAGTCTGGAATCTTCCTACCGAAACGTTTTTCAATCAGTTCACGCTCTTTAACCTGTATCGTATAATAGTACCACATGTTGTGGTACATGTGTACGAAGGTGTTCTCTAATCTTTCAAAAAAGTTCATTCGGGTCGTCAAAGATGCACTTAAAACTGGCACGTATGCAGGGTTATCGGCTACACCAATTCGGTTGCCCGACCAAGGCATTAAACCGCAGGTTAACAATGCGATAACTGGCGACCTTTTTCCGTAAATATGAAGAAGTCCAAGCATACAATCACTGTTAAAATTCTCGACTAACACAACATCGTAATCGGCCTTTAATGCTTCGCTCAATGGAGGCCAGTCGAGTGCTTTTCCGCATACATTTAAAGCCATTCCAGATAAGGGATGGAAGTCCATCAGCTGCCTAACAACTCTTTTAACTGCCGGTATTTTGAGTAGCAGATTAGGTGTCTCAAATATCGACAAGTCGAACGTTTCCACCCCCAAGCCGGCGATGCCTTCGAGGCTCACATCGGTGTAGTTCGCAGGCGGGTTCTTGAGCGGGAAAAATGAGACTGAGGTAACATGGTGTCCTCTTTCCGCTAGTGCGCGCAACAGGGGCTCAAAGACCATCTGATGGCTTTTGCCGGTATGAGGAAATAGACCGAGAACTTTTGCGGCGCGAACGTCGCCGACGATCGCGGTAAGCACGACCGCGCAAAGGAAAAGGCGGGAACACATCGCGCGCGTTTCTCAGGCCGCGTCAGAAGGGGTACTGTCCGTAAGCAAGACATCGGCCATCGATATAATGCCGACTATCTGGCACGTTCGTGGCGCTATTTACAACATTGGTTTGCTTGCGTAGCCGACCCTCGTGATAGAATAATGGGAGCATCACAAAGTAACCTACTTAAATCTGCATACGTATTAACAATACGTACGAGCTTGGATATCGTATACTATATAAACATTACGGATAAACAGACGTTAGACACCAACTATTAGTCATAGTCTCTTTAATTTTTATTTTATCTCTAATGTTAAATTAATACTAAATCATTCTGTAATTATTATCATATTATAAAGCGACTTCTATTAGGTTATCACAGGAGAGGCGGGGGAGGAGCCGATCAACACCCAGTTAGCCCGTACGAGGTTGGCACTTCTTTCTTTCCCAACGATTATCATCAATTCTTCGATCTATGTGGCCGTCTCATTGCCACTTCAGATTGTATTACGTAGAGAAACACTGAGCATAACCTTTCCATAGGCCGCTGAGTTACTTTGAGCTTACTCATACGGCCTGCAGTGAAACAACATGTCTCGGTACCGCAGGTCCTCACTGTCAACACGCACTGGTGCACACATGACGAGAAGATGTAACGTAGTTTGCGGAAAGCTGTCCAGCCGAGCTGCTGGTGACTCGGTAGTAACATGCACTGATATTAAAAGTTATCTAATTTTAAATATATTTTTTTCATATATCTTCCATAAGGCATATGTCCGGCAGCGAACTACTGGAACATTGCACGATTACTTAGAACTTAGGTATTGTATAGAAGGCCAACCCGACTAATTCCAGTAAAGCCCTTAACGTACGAGTGCTTAACTGATCTTTCTAATGTAATTGTAAACGTCATTATCATGTAATCGCCTAGCCTACTTGACCAACGAGGTTCATCGTCCACACCAAATCGATTAACTAATCGAATAATAATGACATTATGTATATACTAGTTATACATTTTTAATTTTTTCGGAATTGGACGATGCGTAAAGCATACTATTGTATTTTTTGCCTGTCAGAAGTGCGGCGCAAATCGGAAATAACTTCTTCCGACCCTGGGGAAATAGAAGATTGATCAAGCTTGTGTGTAGTATCAAGTACATATTATATACTTATAACAAACCTTCAGTCGTCAATAAACTTCTCCCTTGAGACACTGACGACATCTTGAGGATGGCATAGCTGTACATGGTGGTTAATAACTTTGCTCCGATGACTGTGGGTTCGGTGACAAACATAACCTGTGGCAGGCACCACTTCAACTTGCTAATCTATGCCGAACTCCTTAATTTTCCCTCAGATCTTCGGAAATTATATTACTGTAAAGAATATCTACAATTTACCTTCCCCTTTCTTCCCATGTGTGTCGTAAAAGGCGACTAAGATGCAAGGTGTCTGTACTGTGACGATTATGGTAAATCCTCCTTTTGGTAGAGGCCCACGTTCTCCAGAGGACTATTATAATTACTAATGCCAGGTAAAGTACGAGAAATTACACAGTACATTATACTTACTCAATGTCGGTTACAGTTTTACTAAAAAGCAAACAACACTAGAATATATGCACATCGTTTCTCTATATCTGTGATCTACATCTTCAATGTTAATTGCATTACGAAATTAGAACACGGTATCAATTGAACTACAAATGAAGTAACATGTCCCATAGCTTTCAGACTTGTACGTATATTACAATGTTTTACTTTACTTTGATTTTATTCCTCAAAATAGCGTTATCAATTTAATAGAGTGTGAGTAAAAGTCGACTATGAGAAAAATCTCATGACGACTCTGAGTCCGACAAATTGACAGATTAACCTCAAAAACGTGGCCTAGAGGCTTATAGAATAGCGAAAGATGATAAGCTGATGATGAAAAATAAATTGTGATTGAGACGACCCGCCCATAATTGAATGAACAAATCTACTTCTTGCGTGTTGTAGGCTGAATAAAACAACAGATGTTTTTTTTTCTTGTCATGAAACCTATAGTCTTGACATTTTTTTAATATGCAATGCCATCAGTAAATATATTTTTCCTGCTCAAGCCAAAATCTACACTATTCAGTATTCTATCAACACACAAAGAACACATCGTGTGTTAAAAACGCGATAACGGGTCGATTACTTTTTATTATCACATTTTGTTGTTTTGAAAAAAGAGGTCACAAACTGAACCTGTCTTTACAATTACACTCTTCTAGTAAGCAATAAAGGGATATAAGTTATTCCCAGTCCACTTTGCACCTATCTCGAAATACAGCGGTCATACTAATACATTTTATTAAAGGATTTTAAAAGTGAAACTGCCAGAATTCTCTATTTCGAAACAATGTAATGTAATGTAAAAAGGGTGGAGTATCCTCTATCCACCGGAAATAGAATTACTTCAGTTACCTCTGCAATCAAGCGTTCGAACTACTTCCAAAAGACTACAAGTCAATATTTTACATTTTATATGTTTTACACGTGACATAAAGATGAAAATCGGTTGTAGAGTTTGTTGAATGGAGAATTGTACGATTGTCCGTTATTATTCCCGACTATGGTGGGTGCAAGTTAAAAGAGACTGATATTAAATTAGACTATATATTTAGTAGCCACGATAGCTTAGTGGTTCGAGATTATTAGTGGATAGCTTAGATTCGGGTTAGAGTTAGTATCAATGAGGTTTTCGAAACGTAGGTGTGTACGATTTCTATCGATGGTTTAGTGGCAGCCTCGCCTGTCACCTTGTTCCAAATAACCTAGTGTCTGAGAAATTAGTTGAAAGTACTAACATGTCTAGACCTCTTACGACCCCTTATTATGTATATGGTCGTGAAAGCTTTAAGAACATTAGCAGCCTGTAAGTGCCCACAGGTGGGAAAAGGTCTGCTGCTCAAATATCTGAGAGGATTTTTGGAGCCCGTCGCGCCGGCTCTAGTGCGGGTTGGCGGGCTTTACATCATCACGATGTTTTCCTTCACCGCCGACCACGTGGTAAATATACCACGTAAATTAGCTATTATCAAATATAAGTGGTGCCGGCACCGGGGATCTAACCCAGGTCACTCGCGCTTTTTTAAAATAAAGTGAACGCTCTGACCTTGACCTTCATAAATATTTTGTGTTTGTAAATTTGGGGCTGTGTAAGTTCGTGGTGTATTTGCGTGTAAGTACGCGTATACGACTGTATAGGCGTGAATCCTAGGTTTGAATCCCAGCTGATGCCAGATGTATTGTTGTGATTGTCCATGAGTTCCCCTCAGGCACTTTATTCGACGCTTGATACATTATATCGATCTTAACGCATAGGTGTTGTGTAGGTAATGCCGTACGGATTTCAAAGTCGTATATCTCAGCATTTACTATTTGCACTAACAATTACGGATAGAAACGATTGGTTATTCTGTGCTTTAGGTATAGCAGGTACATCTGATCTTCTTTATTGTATATCTCTCGAGGCTTCAAGACAACTCTCCATGAGTAAAAAGAACAATATTTGTGTGCAGGAAGTAGAAAGGTATCAAATAAAGTAATTTATTTCGAAATAAGAAGTACAAATGTCACTTGTCAAATACCTTTCTTTTACAATCTACCACCGTAATGTGGCGAAATAGACGCAAGAAATTCCGCTGGTATAATTCTGGATTTTTATTTTTTTTTCTTAAAGAACTGTTTGTGTATTATCTAAAAGTACAATAAAAATTTTTGAAGCACAGGATACCGATCCACTCATTCCCAGAGGGTATAATAATCCATATATTTTTTAAAATTGTGTAATGCCTTTTTATACAATCTTTATTTAATAAACTTTTGGAACTTGTGGACAGGAATACTTTGTAGGTAACACTTACTGAGATTATGTTTCAGAAACTTGCGTTTGTTCTCTGTACTGACATGACGTACATATCTTTTCTCATTACAGGTAACTAAGAATCACATTTTGTGGCTTAACTTGTCACTGTCGAGTCTAAGACCTCCTAAAAGGTTGATTTTGGAGATAACACTTAAAATCTTTAACTCCAATGTGAAAACCTTTATGTTGCATTGACCGATAACATCTTAAACATTTCCATTCAATAAGTTTAAAATATATCGCAGAAGTTTATTCTAAAATTGTAAACAATTATCGAAATGCCGCAATGGTAGAGCAAAATCGGTAGACCACTGTAGTAGCTTTATGCCTTACCTAGGACTAAGTACGGAATAATTAGTAGCCTGTACTACATAGAACACACGAAAAACATAATATTAAAAAATTAAAAAAAGTATCAATCAGACGCTTATAACTCGCGCCAATCACATTTCATTGACGAGATACGGTCAATCGAACGGTTACTACTAATAGCATTAACGGGGTCCGGCAACCGATTTTCGCCTTTATGTTGCCGTAAATAAAGATTGCAAAACACAAATTCTTTTTTGCAACGTCGCTAGGTGGGTCACTTTTTATGTAGTTGAAGAGTGTGATTACGTCCATAGTAGCACTTATTAATAATTTAGTTGAGTGTGTTGAAAATTTCGATGATCAAACATCATATGATACATTTTAAAATTTATAATATGCTTTAATATGACTCATAAAACCGACCATGTGTGCAATGCACTTATTGTAAACGCAGACATATAAATTTACGAAGGCCTAAGTATATCGGACAAAAAAACAAGACTTTCTTTTACTCTAAAAAAATATTACTTAATATCATATACTTTTTATTTGAATTACTACAGTTATCTCTTACAATGGTCTAAGCAACCGTAATTTCAAATTTAGTTGCTACGAAGGTAACAACAACCTACTTATTGTATTTTTATTACCGTAATCTACACAGATTAGTAAAAAAAAATATTGTGTTATTGTAAATAAAGTGTCTTTGGATGTGGCAATTGTCTAAGACACTGGCCTAGTTTAGACGATAGCACTGAGTACATTAATACTATAATACATTGAACGATAGTTATTAACTTAACCTCTAACGCGTCACTGCAATGGAATTTCTATTGTAGAAACACACGAGTCATATGACACGCTATAATTTATAGAATTGGTATTTAGTTTTATAGGATAAGATATGATTGTAACTATCTTGTATGGAGTAAAACTATGCTTAAAGAGCAGGTTCGTTAGTCTTAAACGTATGGACATAATTTCACTGATTCGGTGCATATTTAAATATTTGATTTTATTATTTATATCGCGTGGCGTGTCTAGCAAAATAAAATTAATCAATCGACTTTATGTAGACTCAAAACACTTTGAGATAAAACAACTTCCGACTTGCCACAGTATTCCCAATTTTATTCTACTTTAGTTCAATAATATGTACTGAAAGTAACATACTTACTTACTTCCGGTTATCTCTAATAAGTAATAGATTACTTTCTCTTAATCTAATTAAAATTTTATGCAGCCAAAATTTTAACTACCAACTACGCAGTTTACGTTTAGGTACAATCTTCTATATACATACTTGTATATAAAAATGAAATATCTCTTAACTAATCAGCTAATCACGAATTCTCAGGAGCTCTGAACCATACCTGACAGGGTATAGGCATTCGCCAAGAAAGGATTTTTCGAAAACCTAAAGTGGTTGAATGGTGGTTGGAAGGCAATCAAGGAAGAAAGTCCTGTTATTGAAGTTAGAGATATTAAAGTCGGTTTTTAAGTAAACTTTCAAACAATACCTGTATAAACGCTTTTGTAACACAGCCATTCGGCGTGTAGAATAGGGGCTGAAAGTTATTAACTAGGAGATTAAAATTAAGATTTATCCCTTCACATGTCACAACAATATAATTCATTTTGTTTTAACAAGTCGAGAAATAATAAGTAAACGCAAATTCTACTGCTGCAGTTATAGTAAAAAACACGCTCAGATTACTGATCGTTGAGTTTTTCTAGACTCAGGCAACATTCGAATATATCACAACTTCGGGCTCAGAAAATACCATGAGTTTCATATCCTTCTTTAACAAGATAAGGTGGTGAGCGTGCGTGTGAACTTCCTGCCTCTGAACTCGTGGGTACATCGAGTAAGCCGAAGCCAATATGTGCGAAATACCCACACTTTGTTGGTTTTTAAGTAAGGGTTAATTAGTTGTATTGTGTCTGCTGTATGTGACATTTAATGTAAACATTTATTGTAAGGGTCGAGAAATCAAAACAAATTTAATATATTCTATTAAATGCAAAATTGTCTTTGTTGTTGCAATAAAGATAAGGGCGTTTACTGCATTCATTATTTACAACTGCAACTCATTATACAGATTAAAATTCATAGAAGGACAAACGTGCCATTATTATTGAAATATCATTAAGACATATGTATATGTATTTGCGGATAAAAGATTATTCAGGTCGTGTTCTTTTACTAATATTCGTGGTAGCTCAGGGCGTTCCGAAAATTATGTATATTTATTTACTCCTTTTAAAACCTTTCCACTGCGATTTGAGACGTTTATAAGTTGCTCCCTTTTTCCTGATAACTATCATGTATGATTCAAAAATCATCTTTACCTGTAACTTTTCTTCGCCTGTGTTACCAAGGGTGCGAGTTCTTCTGAATCGATGGGCGTTCTGCAAGGCTGAGCTCTGGGTCCATGTCTATTTCTTACTTAAATTACTTACCTTATTTAGTAGGAGATCAACAAGAATAGTATTATTTGCTGATTGACATTTGCTTTTTGTTTTTAAAATTGACCGACAACTTGTATCACACGAGTGTTGTGTTATGTCAAAAGTACTTATAAATGGAGGAAAGCTAATCCTTGCAGATACCATTGTTTTTCTTGTAATAGCTCTGGACGCAAAAATTAGGAAGCTGACGGTGGTCGGGTTAACTACGACTACAAACACCTCCCAGGACTAAGGTTTCAGGTCGAAAAAGTAACTTCCGTAAATTGTTTCACTGTATTCGCGTAAATACAAGTAATCATTAAATCACATCTTTAAGTCCGACTGTATACCTGTATACCTGGGACAAATTGTCCGATTAGGTAAGTCCAACTTCGACTCAGAGGTCAATCGACGAATCCAACTCGGCTGGGCTGCGTTCGGGAAACTACGTCATATCTTCTCGTCGAGTATACCGCAAAGCCTCAAGACCAAAGTATACAACCAGTGCGTGGCTCGCAGGACTGACAACCGTTGGGGAAAAAAGGTTCTCGAGTGGCAGCCACGTTCAGGCAAACGCAGTGTAGGACGACCCCCCACAAGATGGAGTGACGACCAGCGCAGCGTTGCGGGAAGTCGATGGATGCAGGTGGCTCAGGACCTAGCTTCGTGGCAATCTTTGGGGGAGGCCTATGTTCAGCAGTGGACTTCTGATAGGCTGAAATGATGATGATGAAGTCCGACTGCGCCTATGACCTTTTTTTTATCTGTATTCTTGACAAAGATAGCTCTTTGTGTGAATATAGACTGGATAAAGGGTACATTAGAACACCTCTTCTTTAAGTGTAGCCGTCTGTCTGTACCTTTATATGAAGTCCTGCCATCTAATATTATGTCTATATTAACGTCCTGTAAACGTCCTCTTTTACTTAAACTGCTTTTGTAACCGTCGTTGTCAATTATTTAAAGATTGATAATGTAAAAAATTGTAAGTAATAGCTTTGGATCTACCATTGGATATAGTTTTAATCCTTACATATATCCATAATATGTTCATAAGCTATTTTAACTTGTTTTTGATTTTAGTGTACTCAACAGGCCGACAGGACAATACATATAAATTATAACGAAAATGAATATTTTACCCCTTGCATTCTTCAACATTGGCAACAATAGAGAATCATAGACAAAACAGTGGAGCCATTATTATAAAGAGAACATTTGATTTGCTTGTTTGATGGTGAAAGAAGGAATATATCAACTTTTTCTCCAAATGCGTTTCGTCTGTTTCTTACAATCGACTAATAGCCGAAAATTCGAATATGCCGAATACAATTTCTGATGGCAGATGGGCTGGCGCTTTCCCAAGAAAACCTCTCCAAAGGGGACCATGTTCAGCAGTGGACAAAATTAGCTGATGTAGTAGATGATTTTTAAACTTTCGGAGGCCTCGAGATTTATCCAGCATTTCCCTTAGACGACTCTTACGACATCCACTGCAAGGACGGGGAGACAGTTTCTCTTACACCAT
This sequence comes from Bhutanitis thaidina, assembly GCA_029286595.1. Classification (NCBI taxonomy): domain Eukaryota; kingdom Metazoa; phylum Arthropoda; class Insecta; order Lepidoptera; family Papilionidae; genus Bhutanitis; species Bhutanitis thaidina. Next base: position 15,180,948 of record JAGSMS010000022.1, on the reverse strand, counting down.
CATTCTATTACGTATAATAGACATAATGCATAATCATAGTCGTCTAGGCGTCTTTATATACATCTTTAATTATTACCCCATTTTTATATCTTTAAAGGCCGGGCAACCCACCTGCAGCTCCTCTGTTGTTGCAGATGTACGTGGGCACCGGTATTTATTTATCATCGGAAGCCACTTGCATACGTAGATGAATATGGTAGCATAACTGTTGCGGGATACAAAATAAAATTAAAAATATCAAGTTTTTATTATTATAATATTTCACAACAACAAAAACTTCTAATTGTGTTACAAACTTTTAAAATTGTTCTTGGTTTTCGGTTACTTACGGACAACTAATAATAAATAAGGACTTAAAGTAAAATGCACCTTTAAAAATACTGTTGAACTTCACGCTGCTATCAGCACCACAATCATGCTGGAAAAAGAAATATATTTTATTAACACTTGCATGGATACTGTGTAATATGTAGAAAATAGTTATTAAATATAAACATTGTAGCCTTATTTCACTAACACAATGGGTAATATCTGCAGGGTAATATTGTAAGTGATTCAAATCTCTACACAAAGATTCCGCAGGAGCCCATTCCGCATTACCACCTTGTGTCCAATAAACACTGTCACTAATATGAATGGAGAAAGTAAAGAAACAATCACAATTTATCTGTACTAGAAATGGAGAAGTTTAGTACCTCCAAACAACAAAAAGAGATGTATGTATAAAAAGATATTTCAAGTTTATTAAGTACATTCATTCACAAATTTCGTCCATATGGTATGATGATGGGCAGGTTTTGGCAACTCCACGACTGTGCATGTACTTTGCATGTGGTTAAGAATATTAGTTATTCCAAGCTCTACAAGGAAAGTCATCACATACAAGTGCTGATTCACATCCGGTACAAAACCTGGATTGTCTGAATTTTTAAATTTCTGTTCCCAAAGGGCAAAACAGAGCCATATTAATTGTAGGGTTTATATGTATATATTAGTGCATTATGTATATATAGTTATATAAATGATAGCCTAGAGCTCATTGAGGAGAGAACAAATATTTTTTTTTCTATTATCAAAAACAAAGAAATGGGAAACTGTCAAATTGACTGTTTTTGTTAAAGGGTTAATAAAACTTAAAGATTTATTTCTTTTACAAGTTGCTTGATGTCTAGGTTGGAAACAAAATATTCCATTCTTTAGATATCATCACTCCATATTGCGTTTTTAATTTAGTACTATATAAGAACTAAGACAGAAACAGCATTGCCTAATTGAATATCTAGTTTGAATAAGTTAATAGGTCATATGAACAGAACCCTAATAGACCGAAGCACGACTCGCAATTGGCCTGGTTTTTCTAATTATGATAGTGGCCAAAGAAAATTAAATGTTTTTTTATCTTACACTTTAAGGTTTTCCATGATAAGACATGGCAAAGTAACTAAAATCAAGTTTATAAAAAAAATGAGGATATGTACTGACCCATATAAGTATAAAAAGAATGACAGAAGATAAAATGCCAATTTAATCCAACCTTCTCTCTGGCACACTGTCAAGACATCTGCATTCATTATGCTTGTTGGGTCATAGAGACCTGGCCCTGACATTACAGGCCTGGTTCGATATCTGTAAATTGACAAATGTATAAAAATGTACAATATGCAGATTACACATGTAACCACCTCTGTGATCATTAGTTTTACCAACAAAAAAACAATACTGAAGTCAAGTCATTTTAGTCCTTTCAACCCACTTTTCACAAATGCTTATTTGGATGAGGAGCCAGTTCTGGTTGTGGTAAGGTAAGGTATTGGTTTTGTAGATGTATATTATCATATTCAGTGAACATTAGTTTCCACATTGTGTAAAGCATCAAATGAGATTATTATGGTAACTTTAACTCATCAAATCAACATTAATAGCATGAAATGAAACCCCTTAAATCTATGGATACGAATTTTATTTATTAATCTCAAATTGGTAATTTAATAAAACATAGTTGATAGTGGATTTAAAATGGTAAACATCCAATTAGTGATTTTTTTTTCAAAAAGCAACCAACCAATATATTAAATATCAACCATAATGCATACTATGAATTACATAGTAATAACATATTCTCATAATAGGTCATTTGTAAGGCAAAAAAGTATTCAAAATAACAAAACTTAGCCACATCACGCTTTGCATGTTTAAATAGGGCCAAAAAATATATATTATCAAAAATTAGGAGCGAATTTTATTTCTAAGTAACTATGACTAAGATAACCTAACTCACCTATGGAAATGATATAGAATCAAGGGCACGTTCACCAATAATGAAAACCATTCTCCAGAAAGCAAGAACAATATGTTAGTTAATAAATGTAATAAGTATTCTGGTAGCACCAACTGCAAAGGAATAACAGGTTATATACTGTGCAATGCCGCCATAAAAATAGTAATTTAATACTAACAGGATTGAGGCTATTGCACTGGTCTATAGGATTCTTATAATCAGTTTTCAATTCATCGAACGCTATAACATGAAATATCGAAAAAAATATAAGAAAAGCGTCTACAATTAACGCTACAATATAAGAAAAGGCAGGGAAACTAAACGCCATTTTGACAAAAACAAATATGACAGTTGAAGAAGAAAGATTCCGATTCCGATACCTGTAGTTGGGTGACAATGACAAATTCATTTACGTGTCACGTGTCTGTCTTTTATTTAAAAATACAATAATGATAAACTAAATTCAGAAAGTAAAGAAAGTGTTTAAAATGTTAAAGTAGACAAATTAAAAATACATTACATTTTTTAAAAGTTTAGGTGAAAATATTAACATGTGCATATTATATTTATTTATTTTATTAATAAACATTCTGAGAAACTACAATCTTGCGAAAGAGTAAAGTAACAGAGAGTGTAGCTTGAATCGCTTATGTTAGTATCAGTGTACATCATATGCAGAGACTAACTATAATAATACTAACATATATGTTATATCATAATCATAATAATGCTTTTCCAGCTTTCAACTATAATTTATTTAGGAAAAAAAATAAGAATGAACGTGATATTTGGATCGGTGGAGGTGTTCTATGAACTGATTTTCAATTTGAAAATCAGTTCATAGAACAAGATCGATTAATTGAGATGCAGGAGGAAAGGTTTATCATAAATACTGCGTCTTCCTCGTCTTCCTCTTCCGATGAAGACTTTTTTCATGAATGTGCTGTATTTGGAACCATTTTCAAGTTCTGATAGCCTATAATTAATTAATAAACTCATGAACAGAGTTTTCATCTAAATTTCGAACCCCATATTCGCCACAGTAAGATTTTAAAAAATTATCCTTGATCATTGGATAAATTTTTATATTTGCATGTATAACACACAGAATCAGCCGCTATAAGGAAAAAAAGTATTAAAACGTTTTACTCCAATTTCCTCAGTATTGCTAGCGTCAATTTCTTATTTCCCTTTTTGCCATCAGATCCAGGTAGACCTATAATTTATTTTTAATTTTACCTTTGTATAGTATTTTCAAACCATTAGAACTCTTATCGGTACATAACATTTGCGTATAAGAGTCTTGTGAAGTTGGGGGGCAGGTAACACGCGTCTTTGAATCTACACGGGCACCAGTCTCCCACGAATGACAATGTCGTTAAAACAGTGCTATACCCAATGTTCATGCATTTTCATATCAAGAGGCACAATCGAAGTCGAATTAGATCTATTTCAAATACTGTAGCCAAATTTTAATACGTAATTCATTAGAACCACCACATATCACTCTTGTGCTAATGAGATGATTGAGAGCGCTCATCGTCAACCTGAAGCGGCTTTAATATGAAATCATAAACTGGTTATCTCTGGAATCTCCCTTACGTTCACACCTGAGATTAGGCCAATTTTACAGTATAATAATAACGCCATCTACTATCTAACCTGCGTAGTACGTAAGCAATATTCATATAATTTCTACAAATGATCGATTAATGCTCACTGTCATTAATCGATCATTTGTAATTTTTAAAAATACCTTGTATATGATACATCGCTAGTTCACTACACTGAAACAAAATAGTATACTCGTACGTCAGAGCGAGATAGATATTTAAGACTTACAATTGCGGCTAAATCGGCCTCATAGATTAAATTAAGCGCACATAGAATATTCTCATCCATCGACAGAATATTTTACATAATAAGGAAGCATCTTAGTATGTATTATGGTATGTACGATTAGTTCCAATTTAGTTCCAGATTAGTACCAATTAGTTCGTACCTTATTCAACTATAATTTAATTACAAGAGTTTTTAAACAGGACAGAATTATTATACATTATCATGCATTGTAATTTCTTGTATTCTATAAAAGAAATTTATTGCAGAATTCAACTAATAATTAGAAAAATATATTTATTTTGACTTACAAAACATTGTTCACATTCGTGATTTTTTTTTACGTAAAAAATCGATTTTAACGTTAGTGGTCTCCACTTAGTAGTCTGTGATATTATTGTACATCACTGTTGACAAATAAAATCAGGCCAGCTCATATGAAGTTTTTGACATATAATCCTACTAAAATTATAAGTTATCTAGTAGTGTTTTCTTGTTATATAAAATATAAGTCTTTGTTATTTAAAGAGATAATAATATGATTTGAAATTCTGAACAAAATAGATGATATATATATTTAATGTCTAATTGCTTTGTATCTGTAATGTAAAATAAAAGACAAGTGATATTCTTCGTGGTAATGATGGATAGTGTCTGGTTCGTAGTTTTAAGTGCTCTAAGTATTGTGAAGTGCATTGAACATGATTATAAAGGATTTGATGATAGTATATTATTTAGTATTAATTGGCCCGGTTCAAACAATCTTTTAAAGAATGCACATGACGGAGTAAATAAACTGGAGGTAATCATGTATATAAACAAAACCAATAATTTTCAGTATAAAATTTGTAATAATATAAAGATACTAAATACAGCTATTTATATAGATTTGGCCATCTATGTACATATATTATCCATTTCATAATTGTAAAAATAATATATTTTTACACTAGACTTATACCACAATTTACAACTGTTGAGAATTTCTTAAACTAATTTCAGCATATTATTCTTATTTCAGGCTAAAGATGTAATGCAAGTGATAACATCAGATAAAGAAAAATATGAATGTCATTTGCCAGAACTTCAGTCAAAGGAAACAATAAATATTGCTGAATATGATGGACCAACAGCATTTAGTTTGTTGAATCCCTTATTTTCCCAAAAAATCTGTTCATACAGATTAGAAAGCTATTGGAGTTACGAAGTTTGCCATGGAAGATATATTAGGCAGTATCATGATGAAAGAGATGGTAAGTCTTTGGTGTAATTTTAAAAAAAAATTAACTATTACTTACAACTTCTTCCACTTGGAATTAATTTTAAATTTTTATATAGGAACTGAATATTTCCTGTATAAAATTACTAAATTACCTAACTTCTCCCCAGAAATTTCTCTATGAAAGTCCTATTAAAATTAGTTTGGCCAATTCCAACGTCAGTCTGGAGAAACAGTTAAGTATTGGTGTTATACAAGTAATGATGACAATTATTATTCCTTGTACTAGTTTCACAACTCATTTTAGTTTTTTAATTAGTAACTGACTGGTTTCGCCTTAGGGCCTTGTAAATAATATAATAAACCTGGTTGATTACTTGTAGAAAAAAAAATGTGTTATGGAACTAGTACAAGAAATTATAATAATTATCAATATGATGAATTTTGACAAAGTGAGAACTAATATAAAAAATTATGATGTACTTAGAGAACCTCTTCCATTTTCCCTATTCTCCCAACTATTTTCCCTTCTAGAATCACCAGTCCTGTTATGTCATACCAATAGAATCACTTTTGCTTCAAAGTAAGGACACATGAAGGGTTAACACTTCATAGTAACTTAGGAAATTTTAATTATACTAAGTCAGTAGGTTCACAAGTCCACTCCTGAACATAGGCCTCCCATAATGACTTCCCGACTCCCTTAAATATAAAGTACAGTCTTGTGCAACACTAGTTGCACAGACAGTTTCATTGACTTCCCACAACATTGTGCAGGTCATCACTGGATCCTGTGGGGGGTCATCCTATACTGCTTTTGCCTGTACAAGGTTACTACTTAAAAATCTTTCTTGCCCTAAGGTTATCAGTTCTGCAAGCTAAGTGGATGGCCCATTGCCACTTCTTTCTGCTGAGCTTTACAGATATTTGTAGTAGTTGTGATATTTATAGGTTAAAATTTAGATTTTTACCATTTTATGTGTTCAGGGAAACAGGTGATAACCCAGGAATTCTATCTTGGTCTGTGGAGCTTAGAGAGCCAGATGAAGCTATTAGCAGACTTAAAAGCATCCCAAGAAACTAAAGAATCACCCAAAACTACAAAAATTGAAGGAGTTGCTTATCCTTGTCTCGAAATATTAATGGATGGAGGTAAATAACTGTTTTATATTGTACTGGCCGTGCTTCACGGTTTCATGTAAGGAAATCTTCTTCATCATCATTATTTTTAAAGCCACTGCTTTATAAATCTCTTCAAAAAGTACCAGCTAAAACAAGCACATTTTTCTGGAATGTTCTGCCATTACTCACTATGCTGGGCATGTGGGTTGACAAGCGCGGCGCCAATATCTATCACTAATAAAAATATCTGCTACTTCTTATTCTTCCTTTAGGTGACATAAATGTTGACTAAGGGAATAGTGTGAAAATCTCATAGCATTCAGTAGCATATTAAAGTTGCAATTTTGAAGGTGCAACTTGTATGCCAAATGTGGTGAGCATATCTAGTAGCCAGTGGCGTGTATTCCATATAGGCTAAAAGGTAGTGCAAACTCTGGCCAATTTCTTAAGAAAAAGCAACTATGTTTTTTGTGATACAAATAATATGCTTTTCATACTTCTGCCAGTAATGGACTATTAACATTTGCAGATAAAGAAAAAGTCTTTGTATCAGCAACTAATAATTTTTTCAGGCTCAAAATGCGATTTGAATGGCATGCCTCGTATCACAAGGGTGCTGTATGTTTGTTATAAACATGGAAAGCATGAAGTATATTCCTTCAAAGAGACGGCTACCTGCGAATATGAAATTGTCATACTATCTCCATTGCTTTGTGAACATCCTCAGTTTAAACCGAAGGATGTTAGCGAGAATAAAATAAACTGTTTCCCACTTCAATCCCCTCAAGCGAAACCGCAAAGCTTACTTAAAATGGAATTTGAAAATATGGAGTTCCGTTATAACACCATGAATGTTATGAACAATGTAAGACGAAAGTTTTTTTTAGAAGTTTTACAGTATTCGTTTTGTTATAGTGTTTTTACTTTACCAATTATTTTGATATTTTTGTAGATTTTACTTACTTTTTTTTTCTTTCTAAAACTCTTCCAAAAATGAGACTTTGCCCAGTCGAGGGACATTCATAGGCTGCAATTCTATTTTTTAGTTACATTTCTCTAAGTGTTTCTTTGTATACATACGAATTTAATGAATATTCTGAAAAATACTTTTTTTATATTCCTCATGGGGTATTTGACAGATACAGTATATGAATTTCTATATAAATTAAATAGAGTCTAGACTCTTAGAGCAATAGACTTTAACCATCTAAGTTTTTGTATACCTCTTTATTTAGCAATTGAATGTATTAGGATAATGAATTGTGTGAAGTAAGTTTGCTCTACTAACCACTCAACTCTATTTGAAATTAAAAATGTCGTACAGACAATTGGTCAATGGGTACCCCTATTTGATCATTTATTTTGATAGTTTCTTTAACAACCTTCTTGAAAATTGTGTCTGTTCCATTTATTTCATAGGCATTAATTTAAAAGTGTATGCATTTACATAGAAAACACTTTCTAGTTTTAGCCAATCCAAATATAGAATCTTTCGCATCGCCCCATTCTACAGGAGCCTGTATTTTTTTGTTAAATATTTATTCAAAAATGGGACAAGATTGCATAGCCCCAAGTTGTAGATGGGTAATTTATTGTATTGCTTGTTTTTGTAAAATGAATACGGTTTCCAATCCAGCTGCAGATCCCCAAAAACACACCATAGGACATGATATGGTCAACTGTCTGATCTTTTAATGGAAAATAAAAATTGCAGGACTTAATTTCAGTGCTATTTTATCAATATGCGCTCCACACTGCAGGTTGGGATTCAACATCTAGATTTGTATTCTCTAAGTCAATTACAGCATTCTGTGACAAATTTAATAGTGTAAATATTTTTTTGATTTGATTTTTTTTTCTGCGTCTAGAAGTTAATTAGTATTTGGTAAGTTACTATTTGGTTGTACCATTCCAGTGTCCAATCGTTTCCTTTAACTTTAAATAACAATAAGGTATCCGTAGCAAACAACAAAATTATCTCAGATTTTTTTTTGTAGCACTCAAGGAATGTAGCCAGTCTTTACATTAAATTCGGACCAAGTTTCGATCCCTGAGGGACACCTATTATTTCCACACTACCCGATGATACTACATCGTTGATTACCTTTTGCTCTCGGCTTGAGAGAAATGAAATCAAGTGCGGCATAACGAATTGAGAAACATTTAAGTTTATACATTAAATTAAAATCCTATGGTCTACAATTGTCTAGGATCTTTCAAAGAATTAATTGTAAAGGCCTTTGAAAGTTCATAAAAGTCACCGACGGTGTCAGAACTATTCCTTCCTAACATGCAACACTAGTTTGTTTTATACCCGCATTCGTCGCTGATCCACTTTTTGTAACGCCGAATTGCTTGTCATTCAAAACTTTATTTACGTTGTTATAAATAAGTGGATGTTTAATTTTTCCTATGTTCAGCAGTGGACTTTTGATAGGCTGAAATTATGATGATGATGATGATGATGAGATAAGCATCTGTTCTAAGATTACACTTTACTTCAATTACAAGTACAGTATACAAAAAAAGGTTGTTTCCATTAAATCGCACGAGCGACGCATTCAATCTGTATAATGAATACATAAAATCAATCATCAATAAAATGGGGTCTTCTCTGACTGTCAGTTTTAATATATATAACTTACAAAAACTATTGACATTTATAGATGGTAACTCAGGCACTAAAAATAAATAAAATATAGACCATATTTTCGGAAGTTCGCTTTATATTTCATGTGAATATCTAGTCGGAGATATACTGTGTTTATATAGCAGTCGAATACCCCATTACTATATAGGTAATGATTTATATTTTTTATTTATTAAATGACATTTCAGCTGTTATGTTTTTTTTGAGTTATCTCTATCTTAAAGTATTTGTGTTCTCTATCACGTAGTGTATTATTTGCTTAAGGTTTTGATTAACACATGTTATTTTGGCCTTCTGTTTTGTTTTTAAAGTAAGAAGTTTAACCATTCTATTTAGTTGTAGTGATGTACTCGTAGTTGCTTCATTAACGTGTCAGCATGTTGTTCAGGAAAAGGACGCTAAGGATATTTTGGCTGTGTTGAAACTTGAGAAAATTGATAAGGTAATTTTTTTTCTGGTGCATGGCTTTATTTATGTTTGATTATACATTTTTATTGCATAGGTGTGAATACTGCATCAAGTCTAGTTAAAAGTTTCTTAAATTATTGTAATATTTTGTTGTGACTTGATATTTACATACATGTTAAAAATCTGTATGAAGTGTGTGGTAAATGATGATATGTTAATAACATCAAATCTTTTCACAAATTTTACACTCTTTAAATTGTATTATTCGTGGCTATTTGGCTCGTTTAATTCTTTGCTGGTCACGGGTAAGGAAAAGGTGAAATATGTATGTTTTGAACTATAAATCTCCAATCATGTTCATCGTTATAGAAGATAGATAAATACATATTAATTATGCCAAATTCTATTTTATATATTAATACAAATATAAATTAATAATTATAAAACAAATCTCATTAAAATACGACATATTTCGAATACTATCGTTAGTTCTCAATTACGCAGGGAATATTATATAGTGCTGCATACATACACCTATATGGATTTTCAATAATTTTGTGTGGGGTCCCGTATCCGATGTAACGATTAAGCGATAACTTTGAAGATGAAACATAAAATTTGGCTCTGACTTGGATTTGAACATTGGTTACAAGAGCTACTAGATACTAAGCCGAATAAGGCTCTACTTCTAATTTAGTCACGACACATTACAGGATGGCGAAACCCACTTTAAGTTCGAACTGCATCCATTGACCGAAGAGGAACAGGTAACGGAGCAGGCTAAAACAACGCCCATGATTGACAAGCCAACACCGACAATATTGGACGACTCGCCTGTCAGAGCTTTCCTTAACGGCGAGAACTGCTTAAATGGGGTAAGTTAGTAGTTACACTTTCACACAGGCTGTTTGTTACTTCATCATCATCATCATTTCAGCCTAACAGAAGTCCACTGGTGAACATAGGTTGTTACTTATTTATTGACATTCAACGAATACTTGTTTAAGGCTAGTGGTCATAATTACTTGGAGATAGTGAAAAACAAATTTGTCAACTTAAACATCCAAATAATTCAACTAAAATGCAAGCGTCTTTCTTTATGAACTCACTGACCTCGGGTTTCGCTGACGACTCCATAAGGACAACGCACGCCTTATATCGTAACATCGAATCCAATCTGTGTATATTTTTCATGTATTTATTAAGATGCTATGCTCTGTCACCAGTCTGGTTAATTTAGGTCTGGTATTTTTGTGGTTACTCAGACATATGTCATCAGATTTCTCTACTATTTCCCTTAGGAGCCTCTAGGAGTTGCCTGGGTACGTACAATCATCTTACCCATTTCTGCTGCCAATCAACTGTGCAAGTACATAGGTATGGAGAGCCAGTATAAAATTACAGAGCGCGAGGCATAACATTTTAGTCCTCGGGAGTGTTTTGTCACACCTGTAACTTTATTCGATTGAAGTTGTTTGCAGGTGTGCATGGACTGCAGTAACCACTTACTATCAAGTTGTCAGTTAGCCCCGATTGTCCCCTTTAATGAGGAAGGTACAAAACTTACGCTACGACTTACAGAAACAGAGCAGAGCAGTAACCCTTAACCTTGGTGATGTACTCATGATGCGTATGAAACAGCGGGGCACAGCTACAGTATACATATAAGTCAAATACCAACTATTTAACTTCTGATCACTAACTCTTCAAAATACCTAAGTAAATGTCTGTAATAATCTGAGTAAATAAATTAATTTGTACACTAAGGGTGGATAGGGAAGATTTTTTTCATAACTAAACCTTTTAACTGATCTCAAAGTGCCTCTATACTAGTGTATAACATCATACAGGGTACAGGCTGGTGGAAATATGAATTCTGCTACGGTAAGCACGTGATCCAGTACCACGTGGACAGGACCGGCGAGAAGACCACCTTGTTGCTCGGCAAGTTCAATGAAGAGGCCCATCTAGAATGGATAAAGGAAAACAGAGGCAAAGCCCCGAAGCCATTTGGTAACTTGATCTGTTATTTTTATATGATAATCCAACAAATAAATTTGCTGCATTTTTAATATAGGCTTCTACTCGAAAGAGCCACTCAATACCGGGTAGACAAATTTGTGAGGCCAGTGTTTTCAGTATAAAATAGGTAGATGAAGATGAAGAATATGTATGCTTCTGTTAAAAGATTAAAATATATTATAGTACCGTAAATGTAATAGGTATTGAATAGCCGCCTGTAGTAGGCCTGTAATAATACCTTGCTTGTTTTGTCCGCAGATGTCCGCACGTCCGTATCTCATTTCTATTCGGGGGGAGACGTGTGCGATAAGACAGACAAGCCTCGGCAGACGGAAGTCAAGCTGAAATGTTTGGAGAACTCATCGAGTCCAACCCAAGTCTCCTTATATCTCCTGGAGCCAAGAACTTGCCACTACATTCTCGGCGTTGAGTCGCCATTGATATGCGACATACTGCCGCTAGTTGATGAAAATGGTCTCATTAAGTCAATTAAAACCAGCAGCACTGAGGCACCAGAAGTAAAATCAGACAGCAAAAATGTAATAGAGGAAGAGGACGCAAAACAAAAAGTTCTCGAAAAGTTTGGTTATGATTAAATAATAAATTTGTTTCATTTGGGTCTAATATTGTTTTATTTTTTATATATTTTGGTTTCGTTCAAAATTGTCAGTAACTTTCACAGATCATTTCTGTATCGTCCTATAAGCGCTTTGCGTCAAAAATGGTAGCAAAGTGATGGTTAGAGTTTTACTAAAGTAGGTACTGTTATACGGGATCAGCACTCAGTAGACCTTTTGACTTTGACTTCATCCGATGTAATGCTTATGCGATAAGATGGGAGGAAGGGTCAGAAGTAGTGTCAGTGACACGGGACGTTCACGACACAACCAGACCCGAAAACCAACAATTTGAATCGGTCCCAGTGGTGAACGGAATTATTTAATATTGTTTAATTTTGTTAGCGGAAATACCCTTGTCAGAGATCATCATTGCCATCCTTAAATAGACAATATTCAAATTAAATTTTATTTTAAACTAAACAAAATAAAGAAGCTTATAATAATTGAGTAAAACTAATCAGACAAATTATAATATTAATGATATTACGGCGGATGTACCACTGCCATTTACAGTTTTTTTAATCCTGGATCACCCATACTCAGCACATTGCGGTTTTCTCGCACTCCCGACGATTTAATGTTCCTCGTACCTGGTGATCCTTACGAGTGGCTTAGCTTAGAGCCCATGGGTCCTGGGCTAATATTATCAACCAATATTTGTGCAACTAACAAATTATGGGTGTTCGTGCCTGGTTACGTCATTGACCTCTATCTCGTCCGAACCATCTTGCGGTCTTATCCACCAAGTGTTACCGATGTAATTATGTTATCCGATGATATTAATAATGTAGACGAGCGAGTGTCGCGACGGATACAGTGCCGGAAGTGTTAGCGCTAACACTTCCGGCACTGTATCCGTTCCGTTGTGGTTAAAAACAGCCAAGAGGGCCATTCATCATCCCACTAGCATGTTATCTCGTGCCAATGCTATTTTCTGGATGGTGACCGAATGGAGTCGAAGTGGTTAATATTTGCGACATTAAGGTAATTCTGTTTCAATATGGCGCAAACCAATACGTTTCTTTTGTACTTTTGCAATGTTTTATTACTTTTCTTGTATAGGCAGTTATAACAATTTTTCCGTAGCACTCATATAATTTATTTATACTATATATGGTACCCGTTGTAGCATAGTGGTCAGGACGGTTACTATAGTGTCAAATAGCGCGAGTGACCTGGGTTCGATCAACGGTGCCGGCAACACTAAAATTGTTAATAGCAATTTTAAGTGCTGTATATACCATGTGCTCTCCGGTGAAGGAAAACATCGTGAGGAAACCAGCATAGATGAGAAATAATAAAAATATTATTTCGAGGATATGCGAAGTCCGCCAACCCATACTGGAGCAGAGTGGCGGGCTCTGATACTCGTATTTGAGAAGTCTGCCTTCGTCCAGCAGTGGATAATTACAGGCTACTACTTCACTATTTCACATATGCTACTATACATTAGAGTCAAGCGGCGGTTTTTGCTGCTGCGCAGTAACCGGACCCCTACCGACTCTCCAAATATCTTTGAAGCCCGGCAAGGCACCCGTAGCTCCTCCAGTGTTGCAGATATACGTGGGCGTCGGTAATTTTTGTTTGCCCCCGTTCCCATAAAAGGAAAAAATAAATGTATCTGAGTAATGAGAATGGAATTAGCTAAAATCACAGATTCATTAATCAATGGTTAAAATAATAAACACATTTAAACTTGACATTTATTTACATTTATATCAACAAAACGGGTGTTGTATAAAACAGGTTCTTTCATATTAATTTTTATACCAATTGTATACCTACCAAATAAAGGTGCCTCGAAACAGTGTAAAAATAATTTTGCGTCTGTAGTAGGATATGCTGGTACCGTGACTCTACCATATATCTCCTTTGTTTTCAAGCTACTTCCAAACTAGCGTTCTCACCAAAATTATTTATGGTAACAAAATAATTATCATATTAAGTAGAAAACTGTACGCATATCTACAGGCTATGTATCTCATGCGTTTAAAATTATTTAACAAGAAACACTTTCCCGTCATCTGTGACAGCGAACATGTCACGGTCATAGGCGATGGGAGAGTACTTGTCAGATGAAAAGAACTAAAGCGTTCGTTCGTACGAACTATTTCAAAAAAAAAAAAAAAAACGCTACGCACGAGATACCATTGAAAACTGGCGAGCATTTTATGAAGTTATCTTTTTGTCAATATTACTTTTAAGACGCATTCAAATAAAAGTAGCCTTTAATTTAGTCTACCTAAACTAGTCGTTCACAAACAAATTATACAAAGAAATGATCATCTTTAGAAAATTTTTGAGCTTCACAAAATTTATCACATTGCATTGTCTTAGCCAATTAACCATTTCCTTCAAATATTATGAAGGTAATGTGTAATTTTCAATTCAAGATGTCCACATTTGTGCGAATCAGATTTCATTCATTAGAATTCCGTTGTTCGAAAATTAGAATTCGGGGTTAAGAGTTTAAATTCCAACAGAATTAAATATGAATCAATGTAGACATAACTTAGTAATTTATTTTAAATTTGGAAATCAGATCACGCGATCTATATTATTGTTACAACAACAACAAGGTCCTTAGTTAATTTACAATGTTTTTTTTATTAACTGATCACTTCTTGAAACCGTCAAGGGTGGCCGTGTCTAGGATGGTTCCCTCTTTGCTGATTGTTATTATTTAATCGAATTACCACCTTTTTATTGGCTAATAGAAATAAAGATTCCCAAAGTAGGTATATTTTAACTTAAGTTACCGTACTGTTACGGATAAGTAGTATAAGTGATTTCGGATAAAAGTAAAGTGTGTATTAGTTTCACAGAGAGAGTTGATTATTTCGTAAATTTCGTGATAATTCAACAACGTAGGTCACAATAATTATAACAATACAACCCCAGTTATAATTTACTTAAAACGAAAACGAAAAATCCGTTCTCCTGAATGCTCCCTTATAGAGCTCACAAAATGACACACAAGACCGTATACTGAACTCATTAAAATAAAGCTGTTTAACATCTACTAAAGGGAACTTATTCAGTCTAGATATTGTCTTTCATTAGACATCAAAGTGACTAAGAAATTAACTAATAATAAGCCCATTTCAATACATTTTAAATATAATATAATACTCAACTAAATTTAATTAAGATAACTTTTCTCTACGTCACTAAAATATAACTTAGTATACCTATAGGTGTTGTCTTCGTACAGAAAAAGTTTTAATTTATTGCTATTTAAATAAACTTTGGGTATCGCTGACCTCTAATTATTATTCTAAGGCAGATATATAACAAAACACCACGACGGCACTAAACATTTTAACATGATGACGATATAACATAGTAATAATCGACAACAACACCTGTGATATTTTCGATGTAAAGTAATGAAAATTTGGTAGCACTAAAATATAAATAAATAGCATAACACTTAAGAAATAAGAAAACCTAATTCTGTTGATGGTCTTTCTCTATTATAATAAGTGTCAAGTGTATGTAATTTTAACAATTTAAATGTATATGATTAATTACGGCGCCATCTTTTATTATAAATTACTGAAAGTGTTTGATCGCAATTGTGTTAAATAGGTTTCGATCACCATTATTGTGTTTGATGTTCGAGAAAAAGAGAAAATCTCTAAACGACTTCCAGTAATCTATGTTTTAAAATGTACAAGACTAAAAGATAAACGATGAAAGACACTTATAAATTACGAAAGAAACAAAATTAATATCTAGAACGAATATTTAACTTACACACAAAATAGTCTATAACAAATACTTAATCTAAACAAAATTTTGACTAAAGGGCCAGTGTTCGATGAAAAAATGGTCATCTTTTATTAAAAGGTTAGAACAAGCGGATTTTAATATGAAACTGTCACAGTTCTCTATCAATTTTCAATAAACAAACATTAAACGCCAGCTGTGAATAATTGATAAAAATCCGCATTGCACTATGCAGCCTTATCATATTTTTTTTCAAATATCGAAAAATATACACAGAAATTACAAAATTCAGTAAAAGTAGAATTCACTTTTCTAGTTGGAGGCAAAAGTCCGAATTAGTGATTTGCCTTGTGACAACATTTAAATTTTTTCTCTAATGTCTATGGTATTTGGATAGTGGAGCTCAAAGTGTTTTATTAGATAATGACCAAATGAAATTCGTATTTGTCAATTCAAATTAGTAATCAATTCAAATTAGTAATTTTATAATGTTAAGGGATCGCGCTTTAGTTCCGACCGTTATAAATAAGCAAAACATTCTGAATTTATTTTGGTATTATAGGTAACTGGCATTATTCCTTTGGGTATTAGTAGGATATAGATCCCTTTGCATTGTCTTTAAACACTTAAAGTCGAGATTTGACTTATTTTAAAAATGAACAGATTCACAATAATCCTAAAAGACATAGTTAAGTACACTATTGACAACATGTAAGGTAAAAAATAAATACACTGATCACTTTGAGATCACCTTTTTAATCTAACACTTTACGCTTTTTAACAAAAAATACATAATTTAACCATTGATTATTTAAGTAAATAATCAAAGACTTACTGACAATGGCCACTTGTTATTATATAAAGTATCCATAAAAGTGGTAACATAAATAAAGATTTAAAACTACATCCAAATGTAGAACATATAAGTAGTTCATTTAATTTAAGAGTAAATAAATATAAAAAATACTTATCCGGTTTGTTGTTTGCAAATGATAAGTTTGAACGATAAAATAGCTCGTTTCATCAATATGACACTTTTCTCTTTGACAGTATTATTTTGAAATCACTTTAAAATAATTATTAGTACCACCTCTTTGGCGTTTACAAATCGCGAAGGTCTTAAAACGCTTTCAACTTATGCTTAAAGTGACTAAAACTTAATTTGTTAAAAATAATTATTATATTTATAAATGAATTTGGGGAATACTTTGGAAACGATAAATCCTTTGACACAAACCTTAACCTTTATACTTATTAGTTAACAACTGTGCACGTGGACTCGCATTTTCGAACGAACCTTATGAACTAGCGTCAGTTCGAGTGCACCGGATACATCACAACAAACGTTCAAAAACTTACAACCTCTGCATAGTTTATTCTTTGTTTTTCTTTTAAATTCACTAGGAACAAGTTCTGGAATATTCTAGTACGGTCTTGATAGTTCTTTAGAACGTTTCAATTGAACTTTGAGTCTCTTTGTACCTATTTGGAAGCCATTCATGGCTTGAATTGCGGCCTGCGCTGACGCGGCGTTGTCATACGAGACGAAACCAAAGCACTTGGAGAGGTTCGTCTGTTTGTCTATGAACACTTTAGCCGATATCACATGGCCGAACGGTAGGAAAGTAGACGCCAGATCCGTGTCTGTGAACTCTTGCGGCAGGTGGTATATGAAAAGGTTGCCTCCTTCTGGACCTGGAAATTTCATAAAAGATTTGTTGAAATTATGAAATCTTTTAAAAGATAGTTACAAATTTTTAGAGGCGGCCTGCTCTCATTTTTGAAAAGGGTCTTGTATGGCTACAAGATTCACACTGTGCTTCAAAGTGGGTTTTTTTTCGGCGTCTTTCTTCACTGCCCAGTAGACGATCATCAACACTTAACCCTTTACGTGTCACAACAACGGAATGTCTGTTGTTGCAAAACTTTATGAGCCCGGTACTATTATAAAAAAAAAACTAAGACCGCTCACCTTCACCCGGCATCTTCATCACGACTATATATAAAATAATAAGGTAGGTCAGCGAAATTAAAAATTGCCCGTCAAGTTACCTTCCACTTGCTTGCCGGCGGCGGCTGCGGCGGCCGAGCCCAGCACAGAGCCGAGCGGCGCCGCCGCGAACGCGGATCCGAACTGTGCCGCGTACGCCGAGCCCAGCGGCTCCGCACTCGACCCTGAGACGCAACCCGCTTTGTTAATTTTTTTATCTACATCTTCTACAGTTGTTAACTTTTCGCCAGTGCCTAATCAGCCAAGTTTATCACATTACATAGACACGATACTATCAACGAAGAGAGGTATTTTTGCAATGATGGAATTGAACGACTCAATTTTTTGTAATTTTATTTTTCACGTCAACAGTTTTGGTAAATTGAAAAATTAAATAATTTATTCATTTTTGTGAATAGACTTTTGTTAGTGGTTAATAATAAATACGGTGTGCTTTTTTGCCTCGTTGTAAACTCCACTCAAATTATCAAAAAATAGGGAAATAAAACATTTTACGTAATTTATCGCGATTAATTAAAAAAAAAATTACATCTCGTTTTGGAAGCTTTACGGCACCCGCGGTCACGGGGCGACTGAGATAAACGACCTGGTGCCATAGTTAACTCGGGATACCATTAGCTTTTAATTATTAATTTTTGTCTATGCAGAAGGCGCTCACTGTATTATGAGGTCGCGCAGTGGTATGCTTGGTTTTGTATTTAATTCTATTTAGCTTTATTATTGTTATCGCTGAATTATTTAAATGTATTATTAATAAGTAAATAGTTTATTATTAATTAAAGTGCAAGTAATTTACTAGTTCTAACAAGTGCTTTTAATATTTTATTCATATAGGTTATAAATATAATGTAATCATATAGGTTATAAATATAATCTATATGCCGTATCTACAATTAAAAGAAAACAAACAGTCCATTACGAGGCTTTTGTTAGAAAGTTACAAAAATTATGAAACAACTAAAATCTTTTTTATTCTCGACCAAATCTCACAGGCATGCTGTGGAATAATTCATTGTGAATGGTATTAAAAAAACAAGGATATCAACGACACGCAAACCCGGAGAGCTCTGCTGTTTTAAATTCTGAACGATAACTCTTAACGCGTGATATGTTTTTGGATTAAGAAGTGAATGTTGTTTAATTTAATATTATTATTAGTTTGCTGTTACCTGATATTACTTTCAGATTATATTATCAAAACGTTCACAAAATAATCATAACACACAATAAAATAACCACAGACATAGATGTGTTTACCTTATCTGTCTGTGTACATTATATAAACCTTATAATAAAAGTTAACATTCTTTTCAAACCGTTGTCAAATTAAGAGGTTGAGAACTTGCCATAATTATCACAGTATACGACGGTGAGGTGGTTTTCTTTCTTAAGAAAACGTTACAAATAAAGAAATCATTTGAGGATTTTATTCTATATCGTGGAGAGGTTTAACGTAAATTGCACATTGTAAAGCATTTCAAAATACTTAAAAAATTGCGGTTTTTTGACAGGAAAAATTTTACTCTCTTCGTGTGTATTACACACGAAGTTCTTTAGTGAATTATAAATTATTTTATCTCATTTTAAATCTCATGCACAACCAACGAACAGAAACATGGGTTAATTCATAGAAAGTTCATTTCGTAATTATTTATTACACGCGCTAAAGCTAAATTTTATTTTGTGTTATGTTATTTTAGGACATTAATAATAAAACATGCTAAAATTATTGCGACAAAGTTAAACAAGTTATGTACAAAATATTACGTAAACACAACAAAAACAAAACATTAACAAGTCTAGAACTTCACTGCGTTGTTAAAGATTTTCACTAGCAAATAAAAAATGTATACTAAAATAAAGACATATTATTTCGGTTATTTCAAAATTTGAAATGTATACATCGACCTCATTCAAAGCCTATTGACAAAGCCCTAATCAAGCAGTCGCCAATTCTACGTTGTTGCGAACAGAAATCAAACCAAGCCTTCTACTAATGCAATAAATGACGATTTGAACAATAAGTTCATGGCAACATTTAATTCCCTGTTAAGTTTTATACGGTTAGTACCTTTTCCACAACATTGTCTATAGACAGTTATAACTCAAACACAATGTGAACAAAAGCGAGGATCAGTAAATACGAATCAATAAGGACGGAAACATTTAGGTAGTAAAACTAAAGGAGTTATTTTAAAGTGCTTTAAAGTTTCCAGTATCATAAGATGAAATAAATATTAATATCTCGTCATTAATTACATTAGCTTTTAAACCATAGACAAATCATTCCTTGTAAATAGCACACACTTTCGATTTCATTGATGTTTACCTGTGATGTTAGTCTTCCCGAGAAGACCTGAAGTGTGAAAAAGTTTCATCGTTAATTATCAGGTTTTTATATCTCTCAATAACGTATTAAAGTCCAACCTGAAATAGGAAAGTTTGCGGACAAAAAGGATCGTCATGATTTTCCCCCTCTTACGGCTTAACTTACATTTGGGGTTGCTACATTCCAATTAGAGATTTGGACAGGTCTGGCAATTAGTGTGGAATTTATGGCGCTTAATTGTCTTCGTCGAGGGCGAATTTAAGAGGTGGGATCAGTGTGGAAAAAAACGTCAATCTACCTGCCAGAATGATACTAGTGTCGGATATTTTACGGACTTTGCTACATTATTATTCATTTACTGCACACCCACATGGTTTCAGATTAATTAGATTCAGAATTTATGCAACTAATCTTCTTCAAAAGGATGTGAGAAATACGAGATTGGTAAAAATATAGGTAAAAAGTTTATAGTTGGAAAACTATTTATTTTTCTTTTAAGTGATGGCAACTTACTAAGAGAAAAAAAAGTGCTTGAACCCGTTAAGGGCTACTTACACAACTGAGGAGCGGTCGGCTGCTGCGCGGCGGGCGGCGCCATGGGGGCCGCCTGCGTCACAACCGGCTGCGTCATGGCTGCCAAGGCGGCCAGATTTTGCACCGACACGGGTGCCAACAAACCACCGAGCTGCTCAGCAGCTCCTCCTCCCATCCCCCCAACTCCCGTCACGCCACTCCCACTAAGGCCTGCGCCATTGAAACCGATATCCTGATAGTTAACACCTAAGAGGAACATCGGATGCAACATGAGCAAAAGAAACAGATAAGGCGAAATAAAAAATAAGAAGCATAAAATGTTACAAAAATAATTAGTTAAAATTTAGCAATAACAAATAAAAAAATAGTAAATGGTGACAATGTACATACGAAGCCATTTAAATGTTTACTAAATGAAAGTTAAAATTTTAAACTTATTTCCATTTTTTTTATTTTTACTTGTGATTTGTGCTATTTCTATACAGTACGGTGTTTTGCTGTGTCATTCTAGCCTTATAAAGGTTCACTGAACATATGTCTAATGGTAGAGTCGGGAGAGGAAGACCTAGGCGAACATTTCACGATCAAGAGTACTCTAAACCAATGAGCATGCATGCGAAGATTGATGAAAGTGGAAGAAGTGAAAGACGTATGTCAGGACCGTAGCAAGTGGAAGACGATTGTCTCTGCCTACCCCGTTGGGAACAAGGCGTGAATATATACTGAACATAGGTTCAAAGGCACGGCCCTGAAAATTGTACAAATAGTTTATCTAGTGAGTAGGTTATGTTATGGTATGTTCGGTCTATACCGTTATGAGGTTACCTTTCTTAACGGTTAACGGTTTTACATCGTATGAGACCGGCCCACTTCAGCTTAATAAACCTTTGTTTCTATGGAGTATATACTCGTTCAGGATCTGAATTCAGAAATTTACGACCATAGCTGTTTTCAGAACGCATTCTGCGGATCCAAAACTACAAAAATTCTATTTATTTCATAGAATTTCTACATACTTTTTAACGTCAATGCGGGCACGGCAAACGTGCAAGCGGTTCACTTGATTTTATCACAGTGATTACCGTCGCCCACATACATCTGCAACATCATAGGTGCTGCAGGTGCATTGCCGGCCTATAACGACAGCAAAGACGCCGCTTGGCTCTGCCACGCTTATTATATAGTTATTACAAATATGTAACTTATTAAATTTTTGTCTTTTTGTTTTATTGAATTGGTGTGAAAGACGTGCTAACAGTTCATCCGATGGCAAGTGTCTAATGTAGCTCATAGACACATGCAAACAATTTCGATCGAAGAAGGTAAGAGATGTGTTGTCATCTCTGAGTACTACGATGGAGTGCCTCATAGCCCGTAATTATACTGGCAATGGCAACTGGTAATTACAATGCTGTTTGGCGGAAGAAATGTGTAAGAGTGTGGTCCTAGGCGACTCCCAGGCAGAGAAAGAGCCTACCCCTAATGTCAGGAGCGTAAAGGGGTATAATACAACTTTTCTCCAAATGACAATCTTACCTGCACGCGTTCCACCCTACTGGCTGGCGGACGATGCTCTAGGGAATGATTATTGGTAAATATTTCTGCGTATATCGAACCAGAGCCCTGACTAATAATAAGGAGCAGCATCTACTGTGCTAGGGTGCTCGCGCTGCACTCAGCAACCCATCCTGTACCGGGTATGGAAAAATCTTCAATGCTTGGCATGCCAGGTTCTTTTGACGCTTGCATAGAAAAGTCTATTTACGTACATCAATGTCTAAAATAATCTAATTAAATAAAACCACACAATCTAACCACGGTATTATGTAGGAAAAGTGTTTATTATAGTATTACAGTTATTTGCATGAATTGGCCACTGCGCGACTAATTAAACGATTCGCCCTTACTGGATAATTAACCTTAATGAGAACTTAGGTCGCAATACGGACGTAGGTAAATTGGAGCAATTGTGCTACGGATGAATTCAAACGCTGACAACGCTTGAAGTACGAAGTACCTGACGTAGGAGTAATTGTTGGGCCCACATTAGCAGATGTTCGATTAAACATGCAACTTAAGGATCTGATTGTGTAAGGTAATAGGTTAAGATTACCTATGAAGCCTACCTACGCAATTTTCTACAATACAACAATCAAACTTAGCTCCAATCTTATCACATAACTTAATTATTTATTCATTACAAGTAATAAAATGTAACAACGTATTTTGTATTCTAAGTTGCCGTTGTTTTGTTACATAATTCTTATTGAAATTTGTATTTAATTCGTAAAAAAACTTTAGTTTCATGAATAAACAGCACCTAAGTTACCCAACGAGGTTTTTCCTATTATTATTTTTCCCTATAATAATTTTGTGGAAATGAGAAGCGATCACTTAAAATCCAGGGGATTAATATCATCATGGAATGAGATGAGATGAATCATCTATGTATTGTTTAGCGTAACAATATTCCCTTGTGCACATTTAATATTATATTTAAATTTAAAGTCAAGTACTAGTATGTTTTTCAATGTCAAGTAATTTCAGGACCTTATTATAAATATTTGATATTATAATATTATTATATTACTCGAAGAAAACTTTCTAGTATCCGAAATGAGACAATATTTTTAGGAATATACTTGACTTATGTCCAATAATTATTATTGTGTTTTCTCTACTGGAAGAGAATATCAAAGGCACCTCAAAGATATTGAAATAAAATGCAAGAAAGCGACACAGCACATCGCATAGTAAAAATAACACAACTTCGTAATATTTTTATACACCAAAAATATAATTACCTTGCAGCAACGTTGATCCCTGTCCCTGCAGTAGTTGTTGCTGCAAGCCAACCGCCTGCAGTTGTTGCAGCAACTGCAGTTGCGTGGCGGGGGACAGGGCGGCCTCAGAGGCCAAATACGCAGCGGGGGCCACGGGGGTCGTCAGCCCCCACAGGCTCGCCTGCATCGCCTGCAGCTTCTTCTGCTCCTTCTCCTTCTGCGTATCGGCAAATTTCACCACCAGCGGCGCCGAGCAACCTTCCATTGTCTGACTGTGATGTAGAGACTGAAAAAGATAGTGATAGTTTCAAGTTCAAAAGAACCGTAACTTACGTTCGCCTTGTTGGTAGTAAAGTAGCAGCTTGTAAATGCCCACAATTGGGCAAAGGTCTTCTCTCAAATATTTGAGAGTATTATTAAGTTATGTTGTATTAATGATTAAATTAAAAGAATTTAGGAATAAGAAATAATATATTATTAAGTATACAAAGTAATAACAGCTTTTAAACGTCCCATCCATTGCTCAGCGCAGGCCTCCTCCCATTTCTTAAATGAGTTATGTGTGTATGTATATATCCGGATAGTAATGGCGATACTGCTTCATTGGGAGTTCGTAGACTCATCATGTCTTTGGAAATATTTTCATTTCGTGAACATGACTATTTTGGAGGCAGGTTCTTAAGTGTCATGACCAATTTATATCCTATGTATGGCATCTACAACAAAATCAGCGTAACATGAGCAAGACCTATGTCTAGCAGTGGACTTCTTATTCTATTAAGGTCCAATACTGAACACAGGTCTCTTCATAAAAGCGCCGACAAGAAAGCACCACGCGGGGATGACAGGTTGGTGACTTACTTATAATTTGGCATGTAAGGTGACCTTATCGGCCTGTAAATTCGAGTTGCTGGGCAAAGGCCTCTATTCAAATAGAATTTGAGAAAGATTGAAGCCAGGTAGGATCCGCCACGCTGCTCCATTGCATATTTTTTTTAATTCACAGACATTCAGGTTTTGTCACCACGTTTTCTCAGATAGACTCGTTTACCACGTGCACGATGATGAAGGAAAACATCGTCATTTAGCACTTAAAATTGCTATTAACAATTTAAGTGGTTCCGAAACCGGAATCGAACCTTGCTTGCCTACTATGCAATTAAAGCGAGCGCCCTGAACATACCGAGATATATATAATTTGGTGATAATCCTAAATACAGTCGACCTAATTTTTAATCCATTGTAGCAGTGACTAAGGTACTAGTTGTCTATGTGTGAGTTATATGTGATAGACTTACCGCCTATCAAGTGTGTGATGAAATACCCAATTTCAGGAAATTATCACGACTATGTCGTTCAGTATATTGGAATGCAGAATGAATAATTAATTAATATTTTATAATTTTCTTTTAAGTTTTATGGTATGTATGTATATATTTACGCCTTGTTTCCAACGGGGTAGGCAGAGACAATCTTCTTCCATTTGCTACGGTCCTGAGATACGTCTTTCGCTTCTTCCACTTTCAGGAATCTTCGCATGTATGCTCGTTGGTTTAGAGTACTCTTGACCTGACCTTTTTTTCAGAACGTCTGCCATTTGATCGTGAAATGTTCGCCGAGATCTTCCTCTCCCAATTCTACCCTTTACACTCGCCTCATATATTTGTTTCGTCAACCTACTTTCATTCTTCCTCTCCACATGTCCAAACCAGCTCAGCATCCCTTTCTCATATTCTTTCACGCCACAACGCTCTCTGATCACATTGTTTCGAAACCTGTCAGTTATGTTCACATCAATCATACTTCTTAACACTCTCAATTCTACTGCATTTATCCTGCTTTCATGCCTCTTCTGCCATACCCAACTTTCGCTTCCATATGTTAGTGTGCAAAGTTTTTTGACTTTGATGATGATTATTAAATTATAATATGGTTGATATCGTTGTGTAGCTCGGGACGAACCGCTACATTGCTACCGTACGGATTAAGGTACACCTTATTATAGCACATACTTCAATCTTCAACTTGATCAATGCCAAGAATAGTTTTAAAAACTGTTTCAATTAGCAAGATTAGTTCAATGTGTTTTTATTTAAATGAGTCAGAGTCGTAGACGGCCGTTAGGTTTAGAGCAAATTAATTTAGACAAGTTTAAATTGCAACTTTGAATCTTTACGTCAGACATTTCAACGTCTTTCCAAAGAGCAATTATCTTGAAGTTGAAGAGGGTGACAGTCTTTGTAAGAACATTTCGAAACTCTCGACAAAATCAAAATAAATGCTTTAGTGAAAAATTAACGACTAAATTCTTTAAAGAGAATTAAGATTACGAGTTTGATATAAAATGAGTAATTCAAATAGAAATAAAATAACACTTAATTCTACAGTAAAGTGCTCCTATTAAAAAAAAAACAATAGTCTACACTTACACTTTTATAGCACCTTTTTATGTTTCTTACCTTTATAGCAGCAATGGCAGCCTGCTTCGACACGAATGTGACAAAGGCGCAGCCCTTGCTCTGTCCCTGCGCGTCCCTGAGCACCGTGCACTCCTCGATGGCTCCGTGTCCGGCGAACAAAGCTCGCACGTCGTTCTCCGACAACTTCTTGTTCAGCATTCCAACGAACAGTTTTCGTTCTGCAAAACAATGAAAATGAACTTAAGCAAAAATCATTCTATTAACGTTCCAAAACTAAGTGCAGTACATTGTACGAGTATTAGTTAGACATACGGTGGACATATTATTAAATATTAATTTTATATAATTTAATATTAAATTATAATATTCATTAATTATATATTTTAATATTAATATTATTAATTTTTTATTCTTTGGGGAGGCCTATATTCAGCAGTGGACTTCTGATAGGCTGAAATGATGATGATGATTATTAAATTATAATATGGTTGATATCGTTGTGTAGCTCGGGACGAACCGCTACATTGCTACCGTACGGATTAAGGTACACCTTATTATAGCACATACTTCAATCTTCAACTTGATCAATGCCAAGAATAGTTTTAAAAACTGTTTCAATTAGCAAGATTAGTTCAATGTGTTTTTATTTAAATGAGTCAGAGTCGTAGGCGGCCGTTAGGTTTAGAGCAAATTAATTTAGACAAGTTTAAATTGCAACTTTGAATCTTTACGTCAGACATTTCAACGTCTTTCCAACGAGCAATTATCTTGAAGTTGAAGAGGGTGACAGTCTTTGTAAGAACATTTCGAAACTCTCGACAAAATCAAAATAAATGCTTTAGTGAAAAATTAACGACTAAATTCTTTAAAGAGAATTAAGATTACGAGTTTGATATAAAATGAGTAATTCAAATAGAAATAAAATAACACTTAATTCTACAGTAAAGTGCTCCTATTAAAAAAAAAACAATAGTCTACACTTACACTTTTATAGCACCTTTTTATGTTTCTTACCTTTATAGCAGCAATGGCAGCCTGCTTCGACACGAATGTGACAAAGGCGCAGCCCTTGCTCTGTCCCTGCGCGTCCCTGAGCACCGTGCACTCCTCGATGGCTCCGTGTCCGGCGAACAAAGCTCGCACGTCGTTCTCCGACAACTTCTTGTTCAGCATTCCAACGAACAGTTTTCGTTCTGCAAAACAATGAAAATGAACTTAAGCAAAAATCATTCTATTAACGTTCCAAAACTAAGTGCAGTACATTGTACGAGTATTAGTTAGACATACGGTGGACATATTATTAAATATTAATTTTATATAATTTAATATTAAATTATAATATTCATTAATTATATATTTTAATATTAATATTATTAATTTTTTTTTATTCTTTGGGGGAGGCCTATATTCAGCAGTGGACTTCTGATAGGCTGAAATGATGATGATGATGATGATGATTATTAAATTATAATATGGTTGATATCGTTGTGTAGCTCGGGACGAACCGCTACATTGCTACCGTACGGATTAAGGTACACCTTATTATAGCACATACAAACAACCCTCGCCCATGTCCTCGAAGATATTTTTGATGATCAATATGGTGGTTTATAAACACGCTCACAATACAGGAGGAAGCCTAGTGATCTGATTTTTTTTAAAACAAAACGAAAAGAAAACGCAATCGTCAAATGATTTCTTGTGACAAAGGAAAGAGCGACACGACTTTGAGATACGTTTAGCGAGCTTGTACGTTTCAATTTCTTTTACTTTTTTTCTCATATTAAATAATAAATCCCGCGCGACGTACGCCTCTCCCGTGAAACGAGGCGCCGCGGTGTTACGACGGAGATTTTGCGGAATAAATTAAATAGCGTATGTATTCATGCGCGGAGGCTTTGTCTTCGATATTCGTCTCGGTTTTTTGACGCTATAATTCTGTTACATACCGGTGTGAAACTTGCTTTTACGATTTCATCTCTGTGTTAAGTTTAATAATGGAAAATCCAATCACGGCTGACGACCACGCTTGTGTTGAGAAGTGGACTCGTGAAAAGCAGCAATGATCAGCAGTTGATTATTTAGCGCAAATCTAGGCCACTTCCTCTTCGGATATCCGATGTAATGTTTGCGATAATGCAGAAAGATGGCCGAAGGTTTTGTCAAAATGTACCCAAAACAGTGAGAAATGATGTTGACGCATTAAAAATCCAGATGCGAATCAGAGGCAAGCGGCGGTAAAGACCGGAGACGAGTTCGTTGTACATAATGTATAGCTTTGCACGTGATCTTGAAAAATGGAGAATTCGCAAGCGAGATCAGACGGGCTAAGTGCGAATTTACGACGCTTTCGACTGTGGAGTGTTCTTACATTAAAATACCGTACTTTAAAATATCGACGATTCATCTAAATTTATATGCGCATAATATAATACGTGATAGGGAATTAGATTTTGTACGTGGTAGAGCGTGGTGGTAGCGGCGGCTTTTGCTGCTGGTCGAATGGCCTGGCTCGACCGGGTTGGTACCATGGCCTCGCAGAATACCAGCGTGAAGTAGAGGCATATTGTGCTTCTGCGTTTCGTTCGGTAAGTGAGGTAACCGGAGGCCCAGGCCGCTCCTCCCCAAACCCCCTCCCTATCCCTCGCATACGCCAAATATCCTTAAAAGCCGTCAACGCACGTGCAGCACCTCTGGGCGCTAATCACTTACCATCAGTTGAATTGCATGCTAGTTTGCCGCCTTTCGCCTAAAAAAAAATATTAATATTCTCTGAGTCTAATATGAACAAGGCACTATGAACATTCCGAAAAGTTAATGTAATGCTGGACAGCCATAAGTTAAAATACATAAACTTAAAGATTAAAAGGAGATTACAATCAGTATATAGAGTGATAATATAAAAAATATGTCGTTTTAAAATCTCTAATTAAAAAAAGTAAAAATCTGACTGAATTTATTTGGATAATAAGACATCTTTTATTACAAAATAGTGCTTTTAAATAACAAGTCAACAAAGTACAAAGTGAAGGAATGAAGTGAATACGTCCCCCATTCAACGGCCGCTTGAGCAATAAAGACCACGCCAACTACTAATTAGAATATTTAAAGTGTATCCTCACTTAAACACGGAGCGTAATCAGTTTAAATGCAGAAGTAATTGTGTACTTAGCGCAAACAGCGCTTTAAAATGTTAATACCTTAAGTGCGCCATCGGGCCGGTAACGGCATCGTTCGTTAAACAATTTACATAACCTCCTGACTGAGCAGAGGTGGGTGAAGGCTACCCACCTTGTAAGGGAAGGCAGGGGAGAGAGCCGTGTCATAAAATAAGAAGCAACAATTTACTTTATAATTATCTCCTGTCATCGTGACGTTTCGCCGCGCGCGCACTCGTATACGTCACGGGATCGCTGACAGATGATAGATCGTGTTTCATCGTGTCGAGTGGCTGGATGTCAAGTAGACACTTGTGAAATTGGACCTACAGAAATGTTATTTCGCGGCATTCATCACGAGCTCAAAGATAATTGTGTCACATTGCAAATTTAAATATTTTTACTTGAAATTTGCATTACAATTTTAACGCCCACCTGTCTGCGGCTCTCGTAAAACAATAACGTAATTGGCAATAAATTACTGATTTAGTCAACGGACTGCGTAATATATCATCGGAGGTTCGTACCCGCCATCTCATAATATCGCTGGTGTTCTTAAAACGAAAGAAAAAAATCACTTCTTTGGTTTTAAGAAACCTATTGTTTTCCTTATTGCCGCAATGCTAGTGAGTTATAGCGTCACTTAAGACCGAGGATGTTTCCACAATTAAGTGTCTTGTTGATAGCAGTGAAGTTACTCAACATAATGAAGGCTCTACGTAGACGTAATCACCTCTACATTCACGTACATACACGTGAATGTAGAGGTCCACTCGAAAGTTCATTACTTACTTCGTTCATTGGTTATTGTAATTGGTATTAAGTATTATTAACTTTTTGCTTTTTTATTTACTGCTTTATGCTAATAGCAAGAGGTAACATAATAATATTTTTAATTTTCCCACTCACGTTAGCTAAAGGGCGGACGCTCACTTCCAAATCATAGTACACGAACGACCTGGTTTCTACACCCGGTCCCGTAACCACTGTAATTATTAACTGCAATACCAAGGGCTGAATTTATCAAGCGGTAGGAGGTGAAGAAATACTTTAGTCATGTCTGAGAAATTATACCAAAAAAAAAAAATCAACGACAAATAAAGTCTCAAATCACACTTAAACAACGTGAAAATCCTGGCTCTAAAACCTCTCCTAAATGTAAGCCTTTTTTTGAATAGTGGAAAAAGAAATGGCCACGCCACTACTATACTTTTTGTATTTTCCCGTTTGATAAACACATTACTCAGCTTATTGATAACAGTTTGGCGACAAGGTGGAAGACGTCATCGGAAGATATCAATTGTGTAATTATTTTTGTTATGGGAAAGGGGGCAATAGAGCCAGCGGCTCACCTGAGTAAATGTTTACCGTTACCTACAAATACATCTGCAACACCAGAGCAGCGATTAACTCACTCACGAAACTACTTCATGCTAGTATTCTGCGAGATCATAGTACTACCCCGATCGAGCCGGTCCATTCCGAAAGCAGCAAAATCTGCCACTTGGCTCTATCACGTACAACAGGTACTTGAAATCATTGTACAAAACACAAAAAAAAAAAAACAACTCTATTTGAGAACAAAGTAAGTAAATGGCATTTGGTAGACGACGTGACGTATTTTTTTATAACCACATGCACTAGGTCTTTATCGAACACGCCGCGAAACCATACATCGTCGTCATCGTTCGACTTTTCACTCGTATGAAGTGCGTTTTCATGTTCTTAAGAGACGACATGACGTTAGATCGAAGTTATGTGACGTACGCGTGTCGTTGTATAATCTGTGGGTACCGCTGCGTTAGTATGTCTACTATATAGAACAGGGTAGGATTTTAACTTCCATTAGTTTGTACTAGAAGTAAGGTACGTACATATGTGGTGTGAGGATTCCGGCACAGCACTCACCTACCCACCTTCCCATCTGTGATGATTACTGGTGAATCTCCCATGCAAAGCAAGCAATTATTTTTTGGCGCCTACATAAGGCTTTCGTTCACTGCTGAACGAAAGCCTTACACTGGCTGAAAGAGAAGCCACTGCTCCAGTGTGGGTTGGCCGATTTCACATAACCTCTATATAATATTTTTTTTTGTCATTTTTCAGACATGCAGGTCACAATGATTTCGTTCACCGCCGAGAATTTGGCAAATAAAATTGCTGTTAATAATTCCTAATGTAAGGTAATTCGGACGAACTATGAAATCAAAACATGCGCCGCTGGCCGTAAGGTCCTTAATAAACAGCTCTAAATTAATGTACCAGTGGTCGAATATTGCAAATCTACCTTTTCAGAATTTTCACCATATTTACATAAAACCTTTCAATCTATGGGTGCAGTAGCCGATTAGTTAACAGATCAGGGATGACCCTGTTCACGAACGTAATTACCGACGCGGGATACCAATGTCGACAAGTGCGAAGCGATTTCGTAGACATTACTTGCTTATAACAAATGAAACTGGCACTGAAATGTGATACAGGAGTGCAGCAGTAAGATGTTACTATTTCACATCTTGTATAAAGTCTGTATATAAAATTGGAATGTTTCTAATAAACACCTCTAATAACTACCTTTACCTAAAGTTATATTTCCAAGATACAAGAAATACACACGCGAATATAGAGCAGAGCAGGTAAAAATGTGTCTGATAAATAGGAATATTAAATAAAGCTTTTAAGCTTTATTTATTTATTAATCTTTAGATTGAATTTCACGAGTTTTATCTATACTAACATCTAAAATTATTTGAATGTACGAGGATGTATTTGAAGGATACTTTTTTTTTAAGAATTTTCTTAAGGTCTATATTATACATATTATTTTTATGTCCGTTCCATCACGCATTAAGGACTGCACGGATGGTAACGAATTTTGGAAGATATGAAGATTATGCTACGACTACATAAAAATAACTTTTTACATATTTCAATTAAGAGTTCTTTTGGGACAAGACAAAAATATGACCGCGCGGGCGAAGCTACGGGCAGCCACTAGTAATAATAATAGATCATAAACGATCCTTCGTATAGTATTGTATGAATCAGTAAATTATTCTATGTAAATTCGTAGTAGAAATGAATAAAACATTAAATAGCCGAGACAATCAAAACTATAAACTCATTTAAATGGTCGCCAAAAAGTAATAAATTCTATTTAGTGCTCCTTAATACTCCAGACAAACAACTTGCTTTTGCTTCGAAAGTCACTTTGTCCTTACAAAGCACAACGATCCCTACAATTGTTGGTGGGAATGACCCCAGGATTGTGTCAAACTGCCCTAATGGATTTACGCAGGCACTTCGAATTTCGTCGCACCATGACCTTTTTGAATTTATATCGAGTTCGATCAGCCATTTTCATTTTAAAACCTATTCACGCGGGATACTTTCACCATTTGACGGTAAGAATATGTTCTAAAAGATCTTTATAATCAGTGTTCAATTTTGTTTTTTTTTATTTTTTTGCTCTCGATCTTCTAATGCATTGGATAAATGGCTAGTGTAGTGCTAGAGATTTTTTTTGTAACAGTCTTTCAACGACATTTAAGATTTTTACAAACATATATTTTACGAACATATGTTTAATCTGAGACCACACAAGAAACAGTCGCGTACTTTTGAGCGTAATCTGTTGTTTCTTTTTGAGCAGACGTACTAGTTTTCAACTAATTTTCGATATATATCTAGTGCATATGTAGATTAATTTCAACTTGTGAAAGGTATAACATAGATTATCCTAAATAAAAATATCTGCTTTGTATAAAAAAAATATGTTTTAAATTTCCAAAAACAAAAACGAATGGACAATTACAATGTCATTGCATTTAAGACCTTTGAAGCGGAAACCATGCCAGCCAACTTAAACAAATAGTCAGTAACTTAACAGTTAGCTTCAATATTGAATCGCTTCGAACCGTCCTTGTTCACATTAGACATGCAAAATGCAATGGCACGGTTAAACACCGAAACGCAAACCAATTCGCCACTTGTTGTTAAGTAGTTGCGAAATCATAAGTAAGTTCAAGCGGAGCGAGTACATCGCCAGTCTTGCGTACAAGTTGCTTATTAACCGTAATTTTTGTTTACCTTTATAACCGCCATGTTGCAGGTTCGAATCCCGGTAGGCACTGAGATTGGCACAGCTGTAATTCAATAGCGAAACGTACCGGTTAAGGAAGTATTAAAATTTTTCCTCAATCTGTCGGAAACCTCAACACTTTACTGACATTATTCTGAGTCATAGCCGTGGTAGCCTAGTGGTCAGGGTGCTCGATTTAGTTTCAAAGAGCGCGAGGGACCTGGGTTCGATCTCCGATGTCGGCACCATTAAAATTGTTAATAGCAATTTTAAGTGCTGTAGTTCACGTGCTCGGCGGTGAAGAAAAACGTGCATGTCTGAGAAATAATAAAAAATATTATTTCGAGGATATGTGAAGCCCGCTTACCCGCACTGGAGCAGCGTGGCGAGCCCTTCTCGGCTCCACAGCTCACAGAGGATGAGAAAAAATATAGATAGTTTATTTCATCTTAGCGAGTAATCGATGAAACTTCATTAAATTCAAAAATATCTGTGTACATATTTAGCGCATAGATTATCGGAGGGTACATCTTGCTCGACTACTTTAAGTTTATGAGACTAATCTTAACTAAAAAAAAACTGGAGTATAATATGTATGACATTATGGGCTAACTTTTACAAAAGCGCCGGCGAACTTACCTGGAGTTCTTTTAAATTTACTGTTAATTAAGGCCATGTGTTGCTAATAAAGGCAGCGGTACCTTCTCTATTGAAAATAATGGGAGCAAGTAATATAAGCAAAGTTTGCGCGCATAATTCGTTCCCTTTATTACCAGGAGTCAAGCTATAATGAGAACGGACCGTGGAAGAACAAAAGAAGTTAGCCAAAGTCACAGATCGCAGCATTCCTATTCACAGATGGTTTTGTGACATACGAGTTTTTCTGAAAAGTTCTATATGGTAAAGTATAACTTCTAATTACGTCAAACAGCCGGTGAATCCCGCACTTTAATGAGAGGGCAATGATGACAGGTAACTTAGTGGGTATAAGAGCGTTTGTACTAATTTTCGCCAAATGCTAATCTCCACGTGGTAGAGCCGATCGGTAGTCACGTAGTTTACCAAATGCCATTTAATTCCATTTCACTTCAATAGAATTGCATTTTTTTTTGCTTTTTTTTACAACACGACTTCAACTACCAGTTGTACGTGGTAGAGCCAAGCGGTGACTTTTGCTACTGTTCGAATGGGTCAGCTACGACCGGGGTAATACCACGATCTTGTAAAATACCGGCATGAAGTAGAGGCACCTTGTGCTTCTGCGTTTCGTTCGGTGAATGCGGAAACCGGAGGCCTACTTACCCCTCTCCCATTTCTCCTCCTTTTCCTCTCACCCATCCTCCAAATATCCTTATAGGCCGCAATGCACCTGCTGCTCCTCTGGTGCAGATGTACGTGGGGTACGTTAATCACTTACCATTAGGTGTGCCGCATGCTCGTTTTCCCAAAATCTCACCTTCCAAAAATCAGTCGACGGAACTGATGACGGAAAATCTATCCAAAGTTACCGAACCTTAACCTCGACAACCTAACAGTGCAGCATAACTACTGGCACCTCGTAGTGTTAGAGCAGGGATTCACAAAGTGGTCTCTTTGGGGTCGATACCGGTTTCCCAGCGCTCGACAAAAACAAAAACTGATTTTGGCGGTCGACGAGGTCTAAAAATCGACCCCTTTCAATTACACACCGAAAAACACCCAGACCCGCAACAATTATTTGTAGTTCATACAAATACTTAGCCCGTACGGGAATCGAACCCGCGACCCACAGTATAGGCCATTCCCCCTTCAGCTTGCTGATCCTTACGCCCACGTCGTTCACCCCAGTTGCGTGAATGCTTATGTGGTGTTTTAAAATTTTACTATGTCCTTAACCACTAGCTTAATATTATTTATTGGATTTAAGAGATCTCTTTATTGTCGTATGAATAACGCAATAGATACACGAACGAGAGATCTTAAATAAAATAAACACAGACAATATTCCACGTAAAATTACCGAAGCGTGCGATAATTCTCCGAATCGTCTGTCTAACGATGGAAAAGCATGAAGCTGTATTTATAGTTCACCCTTAATGACGTGACTGTATTGTGATCTGGCTTTTCAGCGGTTCTGTGACCGAAAATTGGTAGCAGTGACTACCTAAGAGCGACGCAGTTTCATAACTGACAGTGTAATTAATTTTGTTTTGCCTGGCGTACGCGAAATTGCAAGATCCCATATTAAACTTACGCGAAATGTTCGTTTCGTATGTTTTGTATGCGCATTAAATTTGCAATTCGTTCCACTTGTTCAAGAAATAAATAAATTTTGAGGCTTCTGGTAGCGGTGTATGAATCTGCAACCCTCTTTCTAACCGAGGACGGACATCGTAAAAAGCGAAAGCAATGAATACCTCATGGCGATCTTCGGGAGTAAATCACCGGTTACGTTATATCTCCCGGAGAGGCGAAAAGTGGGTTACGGAAGTCCGATAGTCTACGATGAGTGATGCCAAATGAAAAACTGTTTTCTGCCTAACCCAATGAGTGAGCTTAATTGAATTTATTAAAACATGCCAGAGATCAAGTTCAATAAGGGTCAATAAGACTAAAATTGTTTAAAACAATTGTGGAATTACTATATGCATTCGACAAGGTCAAAGTTTAATAAGATGTATGTAAAATATGTAATTGTATGCAGTTACGACTCGTTATAACTGATTTTTTTAAAAATAAATTATTAGTGCTTGTTGCTTGTTAGTCACAGGTTTTTGACTGTCAGTGAAAGTTGTTAGATTTTTTTATACAGATTAGATGGACAACTGAGCACACATTTCAACTGAAGGAATGTGGTCGCTGCGGTATCCAGCAAAGAATCTAAATGCATACCCAATGTCACCCCTGGCCGTACAATAGACAAAGCACCAAGTTACCAGAACTTGGATCACCGGTGCTATCACTCACCAAGAGAAATACACAAGTATTCCACTACAATTTTACGCTGTTTTTCTGTGACATTATGGTTCTTCCACGCTCGAGCCGATCCGTTCATTTGGAACAGGTTGTCATTTGATTGAGGATTATTTACAGGCTGTTAAAAAATAACATGCTAAACAATATATAGAACATACTTTTATTTATAAGCATGTTGTAGAGACAACCTACAGTTTGTAACTGGCTGTAGAATGTAGTCTTCCCAACTATAACTTTAAAATTTTTTTTAAACAAACACTTTATGAAAAGGGTTATTATAACATAAAGGAATAACGTGTACATCGTATATAAGTAATAAGGAATACGCTCCCAAGCTGTATTGTATTGTGAATTGTAATAATATAATAGTATATTATTAAAAAAAAATATTTGAAAGACCTTCGGAGTTTCTTTCGCCAGTTTCTTCCCCGTCAGTGGAATCATGTTACGAAACGGTGCTAGGTTGAAAAATTACGTTTAGCCAGTGATATTTATGATCCTTATGTCGATAAATAAATGATTTGATTTTATTTGATATAAGAAATTGATACAAACATATATTTATACTTATAAATTGATGATAATTCATAACGGTAGAGCCTAAACGTTTGAAGTGACAGAAACATGAAATGACAGTAGATTCCTTAAGTAACGTAATCACCAGCTAAAAATAATTCCTGAAAATTCCATCTTTGAGGGGTTAAATTGGGCGAATGAAAGTTGGTATGGGATTCCCGTCATTTCGTAGTAAAAATAATGCTTCGAAACCCCTCCCGTGAATTAAGACGGTGGTATTATAACGTCTGGTGATATTATATTTACCTGCGGGCGAGCACAACCACGGACAACAGCTAGTTAATATTTATTTTAATTCTGGATAATGTATCTGGTGGTTATTGGGTTGCATACTTTAAT
The DNA here is from genome assembly GCA_029286595.1 of Bhutanitis thaidina. Taxonomy (NCBI): domain Eukaryota; kingdom Metazoa; phylum Arthropoda; class Insecta; order Lepidoptera; family Papilionidae; genus Bhutanitis; species Bhutanitis thaidina. The sequence continues at coordinate 15,143,872 of JAGSMS010000022.1, read as the reverse complement.
ATAAATGTGAATAGGTTTTAGTTTTCAACGAAACGACTTACTATATTTAACTTTTTAATCAATATAACGCGTAAACTGGAGTATTAAATATCATTTTCATTTTTATTATTTTTACCAACCTTTACTAACATTTAGTTTTATTGTGTACAATAATACAGCACGAAACTATTTAGGTTGTGTTCGCTACAGAATGTAATAATGAATGATTGGATCACCTTTAATTCTCGCCGTTCCGTTAAACATTTTAATTAAATGCTACATTTACCGACACTGAGAAGAACCTTGTGCAATATACCTAGGTGTAACATTGTAATATGCACGTTGTATAAATTAGCATCTTTCGTAGCCTGTTATCATACAGCGGCTCTATTGTCGCACTCAGAAGATATTAAGAACGGTTACTTAAACAAACCGATTGCGATAGTTTAACATGAACCTCATTATTAAGCCTTGTATATTAAAGTCTACAGCTAAACTAACACCTTTTCTAGAAAGCTCCAATAACCAAAAGCTTGGCTCGCAGAATACCACCGTAAAGTAGAGGCATCTTGTGCTTCTGTCGTTTCGTTCGGTGAGTGAGGTAACCAGAGGACCACTTTCCCCATCCTCATCCTCCCCACCATCTCCCAAATACTCTTAAAGGCCGGCAACGCACCTGCAGTTCTTCTGTTGTTGCAGATGTTCGTGGGCGACGGTAATCACCTACCATCAGGCGAGCCGCTTTCAAGTTTGCCCCGTTCCTATAAAAGTAAAAACTTCCTGCTCAGAAAGGTAGGTGGCTGGAACAGGTGGGTTGGTGATTGGAGTGCAAGTCAGAATTACATGCATCAGGCGATCGACGGAGCCCCGTCTGTTAGCTAAAGTATTTATATACCGTAATCATTACTCACAGCTGTAGTCTTGAAATGTTATGGAATATTATTTCTTGTCAATAACAAAGAGCATTACATGACTCATTAAAACTAACGTCATTGGTAGCATATGACAAGACTTCATTAATTACAAAGCCTGTATTACGTTAGCTCAGGTAACGGTCTATATTATTTGTCTTGGAAGTACTGTTATGTTTATGCCTAATGCTACTTCGATCTATTTTGGTTCAATGTCAAACACAGGCCTCTCCAAGATGGCAAATATATCTTGAAAGGTTTGCCCATTCACACCACTCACCACGTCTGGTTGATGAGCGAAGTGCAGTCTATTTGAATGGATATTCCGCTATCATTGGGTCGCAAATGCGTCTTGTTGTCCAGCAGGGTGCACCGTGCAGGTGACGCCGTAGGTATACCCTACTATTTATTATAATTTTTTTTATAATGAACCTTTACGTTGATTTTTGGCAATGATTCTTTTGATTGTAATAGAGAATACTGTGTGGCTTAGTGTCATCGCTATTGTTTTTTAATTATCATAGAGCATGCTCTAAATACCGTTGGGATGTAAGGCGAATTACATCAACCCTTTTTCCAAACGTCAACCTCAATTGCCCGTGCTGTACTCTGTCCTCTAACGTGCGAGGCTATCTTATGATGACGGGTAATCTGTCCGTCTATGCCGAACCCAACTCCCACAAGCTAGTAATGCCTAATGCGGTGTTTAGGGATTCAATGAGCAAATGTCGGAGCTATTATTTGCGTAATTCAGTCACTCAATCTTTATCTTCCCATATCTTACGTAACGCTTATCTGATAAAATCGCTAGGCAACCAGTCCCGAAAATCAATAATTTGAGAGTTATCCAAATATCGGCTTCGGCTGCGTTCTAAAATATGTTTCGCGCGTTTAAGATTATGAAAGTGATGGTATTTCGATATTGTAATCTCGAAATGAAATGACATAATTAATTTTATCGATAAATACAATACGTTTTTTGGGATCGTCTGGTTTCGACAAAAGTCGTGCAACTGACGTAATGGGAAATTTAAATTGAAAATGTTTTTTCCGCGCAAGTTTTCAAACGGGCGGGTGGCAACGGAAATTATTTTTGTTCATCGCCCCGTCGGTGTTCAACCGTGAGTGCAGACAGCGTTTTCATTTTCGACGTTTACTAGGGATGAGACATGCGTATTGCATCTTTTTTTTCATACGTATATTGTCATATATATTTCAATATATGTATGTAAAAAGTAATATTATATTTGAAACTGACAGCTTTCGGATATTTTACCAATCAATATAATATGACTAAAGTCAAAGAAACATTTTGTAGTAGCTAAATGTATTAAAACGGTTTTTAAGTAAAATTAAGGGATTTTCACTTGTTTTGTGAAGCTTATGATGTACAGACATAAATTGCACTTGGACAAACGCTCAAACCCGGAATAACTATTTGTAGGTCATAAGCAGGAATCTTGAAGCTTGTCATGAGCAGAAATCGAACCTACAGCCTTCAGCATCGTTACCAAACCGCAAATAAAGTGTTAATCCGGGAAAGAGGTCCTCAACTAAGAGTACTTTAACAGGTTTTATATAAATTAATTTTGCTATGTAAAAAACAATTATTGATATTATAAATGTAACTGTTGAAAATAATTCACTTAATGCATTATATATGTCTTAATAATCAAACTTATGTCCTAGGAATTATTTTCCAGGGAATCCGGATCGATTTCAGTTATCTGAAGCACATCACTATTTGGCAGGATATTCAATAAGATCTACAGCATCAACTATGACAATGAAGGCACGGAAACGAATGCTAATACAGTAGGAAGTGTACCCCAAGAAGTTTCATTTCCAGTCGCCTCACTTCGTAAAATTGAATAAATTTGAATGAGAGAACAACTGACGAAGGGAGGAGACCGCGTGGTCTCTGGACTCACTCCGCGGGTGAATATAATTGGAATTGATAATTTACCTTAATCTAGACTGCTTAGAAGAAACAACGTTGGTTCATATTTTTAAAGTGAAAAAAAAGTAAAGTAGCACCCTATAAGTGCCCACTGCTGGGCAAAGGCCTCCTTCTCAAATATGCCGGGATGGGCCCGCCACGCTGCTCCAGTGCGGGTTGGCGGGCTTCACATATCCTCGAAATAATATTGTTATTATTTCTCGGACATGCAGGTTTCCTCACGATGTTTTCCTTCACCGCCGAGCACGTGGTAAATACAGTACTTAAAATTGCTTTTAAGAATTTTAATGGTACCTGCACCGGGGATCGAACCCAGGTCACTCGTGCTCAGTGAAACTAAAGTGAGCGTCCTGACCACTAGCCACAGGCTACCACGGCTCTTTTTAAAGCGAGGTCGAATATTATTCTATCGATAAAATTATGATTAAACCCTATTCAATGCTTAAAACTAAAGCATGGTCGTATATCTAATTACTGACGCTTAAGGACTGTGGTTTTTCCACCACAAACATTGATATAATGTCTGCCAGTCTTGGTGAGGGACTTTAGTCTAAGTTAGACGGCCCATAGATAACTAAGTCAGACGCTCATCGGAAAGCCACAACGCTTATCTTGAAACATAGGACTGGAATAATATAGTAAGTTATAATAAATTTATAAGACTTGATTATACTAAGCCTCGTAATGAGTGACGAAGGAAAACACCGTGAGGAAACATGTCTGAGAAATAATAAAAAAAAATTCGATAACCTGAGAAGTCCACAAACCCGTACATGAGCTTCTCGAAGGACCCTTCCCGGCTCTAGTGCTTTTGCCCACCAGCGGGCATTTACAGAAGTCTGCAGAATACTTAGCAAAAAAAATGAAATACTATCTCGAACAAAACCTTCAAGGGCTATCAATTAAGCCCTTATATGATCTGTCATTGATATATGATCTGTCGTTGAAAAATGGATCTACAACCGGGAATATTTTCGTGCGATGATTTTTTACGATTACTAATGTCGCGTAAAATTTAACAAATCGTTTGATAGACTTGAAATGAAATTTATGGATAGAAGCTTTTCTAGGCCAGCCGTGTACCGCTGCCATAACAAATTTCAGCATGGTCGACTAACTTTGAGAGATGACCAATAGAAGCGGTCACTCTTTCACGGCTGTCACGGAAAGAAACGTGCTAGCCTGTGAAATCAAGAGATGCGTAATTCGCCTATTCTGTGCCTTAACGAGATTTAACACGAACGTCTTCCCGCGTGGAGGTTAATTTCGCGTTGGTTGCCGCATAACCTCACCGATGCTCAGAGGCAGGCCTGCGTTTCGGCGTGTTTACGACATAATTATTGGCTTATTATCTTGGATTTATCAATACAACCCAGAAACGTCATTTGTACGGTTTGATTGTTCGAAAATGAACCAACGCCTACTACTAATGTGAAGCGACCGAGAAGCGCTGGAAATATTTCGAGCGCGTTCATTCAACACTCAAAACGAGGAACGAACTCTAGACAGTTAAGCTTTGGGATCACCCTTTTTACAAACCTGATTATTATTCCCTGAAATAAAATATTAGCTGACAGGGATACAGTATTCTTCGTCTGAAGAAGCTTTCGCAAAACTATCCGAGTGCAACACGTATAGTTAGGACTCATATTGAAATTTTGAACAAAGATACAAACAAAAAAGCACCTAAAAATAAAATGTCTTATAAAATCGTTTCACAACATTATGACAATATGTATGTACAATTATTGAAGTGTGACCTCAAACATTGCAGAACATTATTCGCTCGTAAAGTAAGTATTAAGGCCATAAAGCGTCGATGAGCGCCATACGCGACCGTCGTAACATGTCTCTCCAATGTCTTCATTACTGTACCGTTAACTTTAAAAGCTAATAACTGTTCCGTTCAGGGTTGCCACATCGGCATCATACAGCCTAAAGTTACTAAAATGCTAACAATGAGCGTGTGATGTTGAATCAAGGGAATACATCATACAATCACAATCCCGTAGGAATCGTTGAATTCGGCGAAGAGACATTGTATGTATTTAAATAGTATAAAATTTGTTTTAGTAGTAGGAGTAGTAGTCGTTTGTCTATGTTTTCTCTTATAACTTCTACCCTTCTGAGTGGATTTCTATACGGTTTTCATATAATATGACCCCGAAAGATGCGAAGGAGTATTTGCAACTGTTATTATATTTCGGCAGCCGTTTTTTAGAGGTCACTAGCTTTAATTTTATAGAGTGCCAGTAATCTGGATTCGATAGTTTGATAGCAATTGGAAATGCAGAATTCACCGCGGGCTCAGCGGTGAAGAGAGAGGCCGTGAGGTAATCTGCGTTTCTGAGAAATAATATAAAAATATAATTTCGAAGGTATGTTTGGCCCGAAACCTGGTTTGGTCCTGGTGCGACGGAGCGGTCCCATCTCGGCTCTAAACCCTCCTCAAATATTTAGAAGCGGGCTTTGCTCAGCGATGAACAATTAGAGGTTGCTACTTTACTATACTATTATTTTTTGAAAGTAATTTATTATCACATTAAAAAAAAAATCCAAAACCCACTCGGGCGCAGCGGGCTGAATTCTTCTCCAAAAGCATCTCGAATATAGAGAGGAGGCCTATGTCTGACGGAATATTTACATACTTAAATAGTAAATATAGAAGTTTTATTACTTTTCGAGGGTTTTTTTTTTTAATCATGTGAAAGAAGAACATGAATTTGTTTTATTAATAAAACAATTCGTTGCCCCGACACGTATCATAATCGATGGCAGATTAAATATCAATCTAACATTGTTTGCTAAAAAAGATTTTCCGGTACGGGTAGGTCGGTGCGTGTATTGGTGTTATTGGTTAACAGTTCATTTATTTTTAATCTGTGTTGATTCGTTTGGGATGGGTTAATTATTTTTTGTTAATCTGTGGCGCTATAAAAATTTTGTTTACAAGAACTTTCATTGTTGTGACACGTGTGTTTATACACATATGTCACAACAATGAAAATTCAACAATATAAACATCCATAAAATGTTTGTGTTTTATTTAATCTAAAAAGAAAATTTCGATGTAAACATTTTGCAATAACATAAGATATTATTGTTCTCAAATCTATTGAAACACGCAGAAATTGGTACAAAGGTCGTGCTCGCACAAAACCAGCACGATTAATTTCTTTGTAGCTCTTTGAGGGAGAAGAAGCCAATTCGTGTAATATAATATGATTCGCCATGGTAACCGCCAAAGGGTGGAAATTATGTCGAGCTATTTATTATTATTTTTTTGTTTCATAGAGCGTGTGTGATGTTTCATAGACCTAGGTTCGATCCCCGGTGCCGGCACCACTAAAAATGTTAATAGCAATTTTAAGTGCTGAATTTACCACGTGCTCGTCGATGAAGTTTCCTTCCATCCATCATTCCATCGTGGGGAAACCTGCAGTCGACGTCATGTAAAGTTAGCCTACTCGCACTGGAGCAGCGTGGCGGATTCTTCTCGGCTCCAAAACCCTCTAAGATATTTGATTACTTTGCCCAGCAGTGGAAACTTACAGGCTGCTTTTGAATTTTACTACATTACATCAGAAATTGATAGCGCTATAACCTTAAATAGATATTTTAGCACCATGATGATGGAATTTTGCCAGATTGCACTCTACGTTTCTGTTGTGTTTAGGCCTTTGGAACTACGAATATGATATATCACGGTAACAGTGATACCGGTTGTAGTGTTCAGCAATAACAAGTACCTTAATTTCAGTTGAAATAGACATAAATGTGCCGTTCGCCTTTCTGACTTATCCCAACAAAAACAAACTTTCAGTGAACTATTATCACCTCGCTCTTCCGCGAGACTTGGCTCGAGTAGACAATGAATAATAAAAACAGTGCCAAGTTTTGTCTTGTTAGAGATATCTAAACAAAAATATACTGTAAAGAGACTAAAGTAAACCAGACATTGTCCCGGCGCTTGTTTCAAGTGTTTTGTTTCTGTTTAAGAATCGTTATTATACACTTATGAATATTATATCAATACCTATATTGCATAGTTCATTAGTATCTCTTAAATCCTGTCCTATGCTACTTTTTGAGATAAAATATTACAAGTGAAACAAAAAATATTCTTTTCGTTTTCTATTGTTTCATATCGCTTCCGGGTCGTACTCCTTTCTAAGTTCTCCCTCTGATAGGATCACAAGAGAATTCATTCCCAGCTCCTACAGTACGTAAAATAAACGGGGAATATTGTTGTATTTGAAATTTTATTCATTCGGCTCCTGAAGGTCAGATTTATAACATATAATAATATTTCTTCATGTAAAGGACGACATTTACTTAATATTTTCTACGGTAATATATTTCGTCGAAACGCTTAAAAAAGAACTTCTGTTACAGCTATTTATTATAACTATGTAAAAAATCGAGGACACTGTAACGAAGATAATTATTACGTAAAGAAATATCGTTTATATTATATTAAAAAAAAATTAGGGATACTATAGACAACTATATTTTTTTGACACGGTAGAGCCAAGAAGCGGTTTTGGCTGCTGCTCGAACCGGGCCTGCTCGATCGGGGTGGTACCACGACTTGGCAGAATAGCGGCTTCAAGTAGAGGCGCCTTGAGCTTTTACCTTTCGTTCGGTGACTGAGGTGAGTGAGGAAACCTGAGGCCTACTCCCTTTACCTCCCCCCCCCGCACCTCTCTCTCATCTCCCTAATATCCTTAAAGGCCGGCAACGCACGTGCAGCTCTTCTGGTGTAGCAGATGTACGTGTAATCACTTACCATCAGATGGGCCGCTTGATCATTTGCCCCTTTCCCATATAAAAAATCGCACATTGATATGTTTATGAAATAAGTCGTAATAGTAAGTAGTAATTATACGTATTCTATATTACAGGCATCTTCCGATGATAACTTTAAAAAAAAAATCCCATATCCCACGTGCATCATAAGTTTTAAAAAAAAACTGAAGTTACTATTATAATAGACAGTTTGTAGCCTCTATTATTTTATTCTTACACGGCGAGAGGCGGAGCTGTAAACTTATTCCACTTTTCATATTGCGCCAGTATACCGTATTTATATGTTAAGTGGTCTCTTTACTACCCTTGGTGCAATATGTTTTAACTATACGTTCACCATTTCGATATATGTTTGCTTACTTTTTACAGGAAATAGTGTTTATCATTTATTTTTACTATTGTCGTATGCAGTAAGTATGCGTCTCAGTGGTCAGGGACCTGGGAGGTTTGAAATGGATTAAAAATTTTAAACGGAAAATGTTCATAATATATAAGTAGCAACCTGTAATTTTCCCACAGCAGGGCATAGGCTTCCTCTCAATATTTGAGATAGTTTTGGAGCCGGGAAGGGCCCACCACACTGCTCCAATGTTTTGGGTAGGCGGCGGACTTCACATATCCTCGAAATAATATTTTGACATCATGACATGACATCTGACAATGTATCCTTTTACCTTAACAACCTAGAAATATTCCACTGCAGAATATAGGCCTCTCCCATAAGGAGGATTTTCCATAATCGCCAAGCTCGGCTAGCGGATTGGCAATTATCCCAGTACCTAAGACGCTGTTGACGTCATCGGTCTGCTTCATTTTGGTTTGGTATTTTTCGAAATCATTATACCGCCACCTATCGGTAGCCATTGCTATTTTCTAGGCTTTTTTCTTAGTGGCCTCTTACAACATCCGCGGTAAGAAAGAGTGTCGGAGATTTGTACACCGATTCTACACCGCAGACAAAGTCACTAATATCTGTTATTAGGAAAAACGTATACGTAATGTTACTTACACGTATCTTGTCGTATGTTATCTAAATAGCCATTAAAAGAACAAAGGAAATTAAAGTGAAGAGCCACTTCAATGAAAAAACTTTTTTAAAGAAACTTTAACTATTGTTTACTTTTAAAAGGCGTTCACTTAGAATTAAAAGTACAACTCACGTAATCTTATATCTTTTACGCCATTAACTTCATTCGAGTAAAAAGTAGTGAGGTAAGCAAATATTTAATTTAATCGAAAAAAAAAAGAATTTCCGTTATTGTACCATTGGTGTCGGCATAACGTACCATCCCCCGTTCCAGGTTACGCATTCGACGCAAGCAGATCGCTTGTTAAATCAGACGTGCACAGTACAATGCGTCGAAGAGATACGAAATTCGTTGGAAATAAACACACAATAGCAGCTCATTGTAGCGGCTCGGGTGCTCCCGTGTCGGTGGAGATAATGACGGCCCACCGGCGCCCTACGTCGTCCTCCGCCGCCCTCGTCCGCCCTCCGCCGCCCTCGTCCGCCCTTCGCCGCCCTTCCACGGTAAGAGGACAATAAACTATATTTTAGTTACTAACGATTTTAACAATAATAATATTCAATTATAATTATACAAATATACTTTGTATAATAATACATATATAAAATATTATTTGATTGGAGTGACAAACGAGCTAACAGTCTACCTGACGGTGCGTAGCTATTACAGTCCATGGACAACTGCAGACATCTTCAACCGCAGACTGCAGACTCGCTGAATAGTGCAGGTTAACTAAAATTAATAAAAAAGTAAAGTAGGCCATAAGTGCTCTCTGGTGGGCAAAGGCCTCCTTCTCAAATATCTGAGAGGGTTTTGGACCCGGGAAGGGCCAGCCCCACGCTGCTCCAGTGCGGGTTGGCGGGTCTTGCAGGTTGGTTGGCTTTAATATTTATAAATTAAAAATATATATATAATTGAAATATTTTTTATATAAGACTTCAAAGTGACGGTGTGTCGTTATACCAATTATAGTAGTCTTTGCTCAATCTACTAATATTGTTCTCTTACTTTCTGCATTAGGGTCTACGAGCCATACGTACTACTAAATTCCCGTGAACATTTGCATTAACTTTTAATAGTACAGAACAAAGTTGCAATCCGCGTTTGTCGGTGTGTTCGTACTCCTAAGCTTCTAAGAGAATTTCAATGGAATTTTCATTATCATTTAAAACATTCCATAACGTAGGTTTATATGTATAACACATTTAGTTAATACTAGCTGGCCCGGCAGACGTTGTTCTGCCGTGTTCGGTCGGTGGCGCGAGGCGTGTGGTTGAATTATAAATATATCTCCAAAAAGAAATATATCTTCTTCAAGAACCAATTAACTGACGAACTTAGGCCACTCTCAATGGTAGGATTTACGGTAATCGCAGGCGCAATTAATTAGCGAATAATTAGCCACCTTGCATCTTAGACGTTGCTGCCCGCCTGGCATTCTGTCGAACGTCATGAGGTTTTTTCAACGTTTTACATTTTTAGTCAGCGACGCAGTAGGCAGTGCGCTACAGTTGAAACACGATAGAGTCAAACGTGAAATATAATTTTATTTCTTTTCTCAGTTTATATGGCTTCTAAACTCAAGAGGTTTATGGAAAATCTTAGCAAAAATATAGTTAATTAAGCGTCTTCTTACGTCACGCCCACGTCTGTAGACAGGATACCTAATAAGCGGTGAACCGAGCCACGATGAAAATTAATTAAAGTGACTCGGGAGCTTTGCCCCCCTCCGTGTGTCGCTCACGGTGAGTTTTCGACTAGTGACGTGCTCTCGTGATCGAGTGCATTTACGAAATTACCTTTGTCTTGGCTTAATGAGAGTTGAGATTACTACCGGTAAAATAAAAGTCAAATAACAGAAAGTTTAAAAAAAAACAAAATATCCTTATTATACTGTGGCGACTATTAAGTGCCACATGCGAAGCACAAGAATGGCAAACTTTCGTTTAGGAAATCACTTCTCACGATGACACTACAGCGTATAAAAATCCATATCGCACTATGAAAGTTTCCACGGGTCATTACACATATACAAGATCCAAATAACGCCGTGGGAGAGCCACCGGTCAACAGCGTATCTACCGTGGAGGTTTTAGTCGGTCCGGCATCTCCAATGCTGATCCCGACATAATCAGCTACCGTCTCCGGGAACTGGTAGGTGCGGAGCACCTTTTGCCCCACGTAACACTAATAAATAAAAAACTAGAAGAGTAGACGTCCTCCCCAGGTCACGAAGCTGACAGGTAGTTACTCTTTTCCCTTCGCACCTTCATCTGCCATAATAGCGCATTAGTATGTCAAATAGTTCAAAGTTGTCAATTCTTTCGATCAAAGTTATCTGTTAAAGTTTTAAGATGAGATGATAATTTTACAAAAAGATAACCGTGCTAAAGAAAATATATTAAAATAGTATTTGAATATGTTACTAATCATAAACACAAATCAAAATTATAAAACTGTCACAATACCAATTAAAGGATTGAACTGTAAAGTAAAGTGATATTTGTTTTAAACCAAAAAACGGTCACTGTCAATAAATTAATTAATTAAAACAAAATAAATCTGTTGTATTTAGACCACTACACAGCATCGACTAGATCTTCTGCTAAAAAATTAAAAAAAAACAAACGGCCCATCACTAACGGGAGAAAAATGTGCGAGAAAATTAAGGCTTTCCATTTCACTTGGCGCCGTGGCCTCGGTGCTACCGTTCTGAAATTGCGTAAGGGTTCATTGTTCATCATAACATGTACCTTACTTTACACTAATTAAAAAGTTGCATTTAACTCTTATTATAAAGAAAGTGCTTGACTAACATTAACATTATACTGGTACTTAATTACAATATGGCATTAGGTTCATCGGTTTTTAATTGACAGTCGAACGTATGGATAGATTTTTAAAATGTATACGACTTTATATTTCAGAACATCACTATGTTGTACCTGACTACGGGTATATTCATTACCTTTTTCTCCCTTGTAATTATATTTCTAACGTAAAATGTAATCACCTTTCTCATTATCTAATACATGTTTAATTAAATGGACTAAATACAAAAGAAACAAGAAAAATATCTGAAAGAGCTCCCGATAATGAAATCATTGAAATTGCGTATAACATAATTTAAAAAATATACATATAAGTTCAATTAAATAATACCTGCTGAATCAGAAATAACCTACACGAATCTTTTAAACTTAAAAAAAAAAAAAAACAATGTCTATTGACAAAATCAGTTCAGAAACACGCTCGTCAGTTAATTAAATTCGTGAAAAGTGTGTAAATTATGCGAATCGCATTCGGATAAAGCCTCGTGTTATTTGTCTCTGTAAATAAAAAAAAAACAAAGCTTAATCGGGTGAATAAACAGAACTGAATGGACGGATGCCGAGCGATCGTAGCGAGCCGACGGCGTGTCCAGTATCAAGTGTCAATATTTGGTAGCGCAGACGATCCGAGTGAGACTATCGAATCGCATCGCGTCCGAGAGATAATTCCAGGTATCAAGAGCGGCTTAATTGGGGATCGAGCAGTCTCCGGCGTTAGGTAGCACGTGTATTCAGAAGCGGAGCGGATTATCTGAATATTAAACGTATTAATGGAGAATGAGTTCAGATACGTAAAACTTTTAAATTAAATGGAGACCACCTCGTTTAAGCAAACGGCCGACGTGAGGAGATGACGAGAGATAGACATTGGGAGAGAGTAGCATTGATACATTACATTTTAAATTTCGATGTTTCTTTAAATTTTTAAGACACAAAAGAATATTTATTTTATAATTTACAACTACACAAATTTCGAAAATAATTACTTAAAAATGATTACTTCTTAAAAAAAAAAAACGTTTTTTTTATTCCTGCCTTATCTCCGGGACTAAAAAAATTTAAAGCTCCTTAGTAGCGTAGCAAGTCAAACACTTTGTTACCAGTACTGTACTTGCACTTTGTCACCATTAAATATTAGTAACAGTTTTAAAATTGATGTCTTTTTGTATTTTATGAGTAGTACAAAATGCTTATTTTATTTTATTTATTAGGATTGCCTAATACCAGCGATTTACAAAATAATTAATACATGAATTCCAAAATAACAATAAATAAGGCCAAATACGGATTACACAAAAATGTCAAAATTTTCTGTACTGAAACATTGTGCTCAACTTGCAATTTCTGGTTTGCGTGTGTGTGTGGGTGTATGGGTGAGTGTGTATATGTGTATATGGGTGGGTGGTATGTATTTATTTCTATTAGTTATTTGACATAATATGTGTATGAAATATGAATAAATAAATATTAATTGGACTTCACGTTTAAAAATATTTTTAGAAAGATGAAATATGTCTAAGCTAGAGTAAAATTTGTTGTAAGTACGGGCAGCACGGCATAGTACAGAATTTCGAGAGCTTAAAATAAATAAATACCAGGCGTGGATCAAGGAAGAAGGTGCGCGATTTCTATCTTTCAAAAAGAAGCGTTCAGATTTTCGGAAAAGAAAATAAAAAATCCTTATAAACACTCAAAATCGTTACCGATACGAGCAGGTAGAGGTTACAGACTTGACAAACGAGTTTCCGTACCCACTTTTCGCCTATGCGGGAGATACAGGGTGGCGCACCTCGTCGCCGGATTTGCTTCTGGAGATAGCCATGATATATTTAAAGTTTTACCCTTAGTAGCATACAACAACATAGCATCATACGACACCCACGGTATGAAAAGGGTGGGTAGATTCTTATGCTGCTACCAGACGGTTGACTCTTCTACGCCCTTAGTAACAACCGAAGTAAGTCAACTTTAATAATTCTATTAACTTCGTGCTTGTCGTGCACATTGAATAGCGTATTTTCCGTTCAATAAATACTTTGGAACATTATGCACAATATGATTCCAAATACATTCATCAAGCGGGTAATTTAAAATGCAAACATTCCATATATTTCTGTATCTATTAGAGAAAACAACGCAACCCGGGAGAATCGTGAAATATTGCTGAGGTACGAATTAAATGAAATATTCAATGTACCATAAATGCACTATTTGTTACATTCAATGTTGCAGTTTGTGAAAAATGACTCAGTGTATTTTTTTAATATTTTTCCTTGATTGATGGCCATTGTTTTTATTCATATTTAATGTATTTTATAACAAATACGAGTTGAAACCACAAATATCTATATGTATTGTCTTTGACTTCAAAAGTACCATAGTAAGATAGTGTACCTATTAATTTCAACTGTTATATCCAATTTGTCACAGTCATGTTTTATGTTAATAAGGAACGATGGGTTTATAGATTTGTTTCGGTGCATTGCATTATTGGATGTCTCGGAACATTACATTGTTTTATGTAGAGAACTTATTTAACGTTTGAATTATTCAATGAATATCACATATAGTTAGAATATTTAAGAATAGAAGTAAATAATGTTTCTAAGTAAGGTTTCAAATAATTGTTTCTAAATAATAAATGCTGTAGAAAAAACATGTCGCGGTTTTAAATTAAGTTATAACGAAACTATGTAATTAATTATTTTTAAACGCTCTTTACAAGAGCCGTCCCAGCCTAGTGGTCAAGGCGCTCGCTTCAATTTCATAGAGCGCGTGAGACTCGGGTTTGATCCCCGGTGCTGGCACCACTAAAATTGTTAATAACAGTTTTAAGTGCTGTATTTACCGCGTGCTCGGCGGTGAAGGAAAACATCGTGAGGAAACCTGCATATAGAAGAAATAATAAAATATATTCTGTGGCTGTATAGAGGCTGGCGGGCCCTTCCCGGCTCCAAAACACAATAAAATATTTGAGAACAAGGCCTTTGCCCAGCAGAGAGCACCTATGGCCTACTTTACTTTTTTATTAATCTTAGTTAACCTGCACTATTCAGCGAATCTGCAGTCTGCGATTGAAGATGTCTGCAGTTGTCCATGGACCGTAATAGCTACTCACCGTCAGGTAGACTGTTAGCTCGTTTGTCACTCCAATCCAATAAAATCTTACATAAAGATGGACACCCTCTTGTTGTCTATCAAAACCGCTACGTCGACCGACGGCTGATGGCGAAGAACGAGAATAAATTAAGGAGCGCAGTGTCGCGAAAAGTGTAAAGAAAAACATTCTATTCATGGTATGCCAGCATATTATGCTGGTGCCTTCATGCCAGCATGGTGAACATGTTTTTTTTTTAAAAAAAGTTAAAATTATAGTTGTAAAAATTCGTTTTATTTCAATGTATAGCGTTCGCGTAAATATTATAAATATTAAAGGTAGGAAACCTTAAACATTACATTATGTACACATGCACTTAACCAGTATCATAAAATTAATTACTGTACACGAGTGAGAGCGCGGTCGCGCGCACGGCGTGGAGTGTTTGACGAATGGCGTACAGTTCCGATTTCAGACGGTCGTTACTACAAGTCGCACAAATAATACGTATTGGCAGATCGTATCATTAAACAACTCCCTCGGACCGGGTCGATGGTTTATTGCGTTTTAATCCACGTCGGAAATACCGCTGGCACGTGTCGCCTCGCAAAACAATGTCCGATAACGAACGGCGCGACAAACGAGCGTTCTGGCCGACATTAAAATAACGATAATGCGTATAATGGATGTGCATTACAAAGTAAAGAACGAAAGTATTGTGCAAAAGGTATCATCATAATTATAATATATTACGTAACCAGAATAACTGAGTTGTCTATCGATAATGACATAGTTATAATGATCCCCACACCTGATACCGTCCCCGGCGGTAACCGTCTAACTTCTTACGCAAACGCGTTATGGTCTTCGGATATTATACAAATAACCCAATTTCATAATACTGTATCCGATGGAAAGACTTATTTCAAAAGCAAAACTAATGTAAGTAATAAAGTAAATTCAAAGTCAAAGTCATAACGTTTAAATTCAATTTCAGGCTTGTTTGTACGTCAAAATCTACACCGGTTCGTAAAATTAGACCTTCTCAGAGAAGAACCGGCAAAAATCGGTTAGGACTTTTTTTTTTAAATACCGTGTTAAAATCAATACAATGCCAGCAAGTGGTGGCTTTCAATTGCAGGTTAAAAGCTATTTCCACACATCTTTGTCCTCGACATATTGATATATTTTATAGTAGGCTTTTTTAAGTAAAGTTTCTTAAATATTGTTTCAGTTTATTGCACTATATTTTCAGAGAATTTCTTGTAAATTTTAGGCATTTACACAAAAGACTATTTCCAGTTTTTGCTAATCTAAATTTTGGGCCCTCTAGCATATCGCCTCGTGCCGTTCTACATGAGACAATCATATTTTTGTTAAATATGGGCACATTTTTCCGTACGTACATAATGTTTTCAATAACAAACGAATATACGAATATATAATATTGTTTGATAAAATGAGTGGAATTAATAATTATAGAGAATAGGAAATCATCACATAACATTATTCGTAACGAGTTAAACACTAAACACAAATGGAAAAATGTAAATTTTTGTTATTACGAACAGAACCTGCAAAGGATAATTGCGAGCATGAAATTAGCAGAGACAACAATTAGCATTGGAGCGACAATTCACAAACGTATTGTGTCACACCACCGTATCGTGTGCACATAATGTCACAAATACATCGTGTCGTAATACATCTAGTTAGCTACCGTGTGACGTGCACATCGTGTCGCGATACATCACGCTGCGAGCTTGTATAAAACCAAGTATTTATTTTAGCGCTCCCATCTGTTACACGCTGCTCGTCTGTTTTCCGATTCGCTTGCGATAGATTTCTAAAATATGGTCGCCAATGATGGATACGTGTTGTTGTTTGTTATGTTTAGACTACAATGTGACGATAGTAAAAAGGTACCATTTGGCAGTTTGTTATGTATATACTATGCATTGTAGAAAGATCCCGCACAAGGAATGACGGCTTGCACAGTGTCGTGGGTAGACGATGTATGCAGGTGGATTAGTACCGTGTATTTTAGCAATCTATTAGAGACATCACAAATCTACTGCTAAATATGGACCACGTTTAGCAGCAGATTTGTGTTGCATTCTTAATGGAGACCCCGTGACCCCTCGTGAGCGGTGTTGGCGTTCGAGTCCAGTTTTAGTTGGTAGCAGTCCGAAGATAGCCTGGCGGTCCCCCAGGGGATGGGGGTTCCCATAACGGATTTACCCACGTTAAAAAAAGAAATAAAAAAACGAGACTGACAGATTAAAGTACAGGTCGCTAGGATCGTGTACGATAGGAAAATAATAAAAAAAGTACAAGTGCAAAAATTAAGCAAATACAAATGGTAAATTTACATTGATTTAAATGACTATATGAAAATGAATATCACACGGTAAATGGTTAAAAACACTTTATTACTTAAATTTTCTTAAAATAGTCTCAAGATGTTGTTTTTTTTTCGCATAAAATGTTAAGAGTTGTTAAGAGTTCCATCTATCTCGTCTAGACCAGTCAAGTGAAACTTCAGAAGACAATCTCGAGTAGAAAGGAATTTCACGGAAGTAGGAAAACTACGAGCGACTGGGTTATTTGTATAAAAATAAAAGTTTAGCTGGATGAAGTGGAGATTACAACAAGGCGCCTGTTCCCGTGACTTTGTTTACGTGAACTTCAAAATTCTTCTAAGGACCTATGTCGGATCAAGTAACATACTTTCGGACAAAATGTGAAAGAAAAAATATTCTTTTTGCTCAAATACCATCCCCACCTGTTCAATTCGTTATTTAACCCGATGGTCAATAAAGGAGGCTCTGGCGATGTCGTGATAAATACGAATATAGCAGAGGATTTGGAAAGTTTAATAATGGTAAAAGAAATAATCCACAATAACGTTGAGTACAAAAGATGGATTGTTTTTTAATTTCTTACCAAAAATTCGAGGCGAAAGTAAAAACAGAAATACTTCACCCGGCCATTGCAAGGTATAATCGTTATATCGAATTATCAAGACATAGCCGCTTTTGTTGTAGATGAAAATTCATAACAACGCCTTTTGACCGAAAATTGAATACCTGGCGGAGCTCAGATGGGAATGGGATACTTATTACGAGTACGTTCGAATTGCGCAATATCCCACCACTCAGCGTCGCTCGCTGCTAACGTATCTCACCCCGGGGACTTATCCGTAGCATTATCGGATATTTCCACAGAGCGCCTTTGAAAAGAGGCGAACGCTTGTTAGATGTATTGTAGTGTATCCAAGTATGAAATCGTATACAGGATAAGCAACTTTCCAAGCTAGTGTGTATAATTAAAAACGATATGCTAAGATTTTTTT
Source organism: Bhutanitis thaidina (assembly GCA_029286595.1). NCBI lineage: Eukaryota > Metazoa > Arthropoda > Insecta > Lepidoptera > Papilionidae > Bhutanitis > Bhutanitis thaidina. Next base: position 15,125,902 of record JAGSMS010000022.1, on the reverse strand, counting down.
TCTATTCTTATTTTTATGACATTGTTTATTGTATAATAGAGGAGCAATTTCTGTTAAAAAACGGTTTGTTGAATGTGTGTTCTGTTAAAGTTCTGCAAATTATGCTAAATAACTCAATGCGCTTAATATTGCGAAGCTGGCAAAAGTAAACGACGTTGTTATGCTTTTTGTTAGTTTTTATGTGATAAGCTTTGCAAGTTTCGTTATTGTTAAGCTTTTTGCTTTGTTATTATACAATAAACCGAGACATTAGACGATTGCGTGGTTTAGCGGTTTGCATGTCATTCTGCTGAGTTCAACGGTTTGCATACCATTCTGATACGTTCATCGGTTTGTTTACGATTCTGCTATCTTTCGCAAGGTAGTTAAAGTATTTGTGTAATCATAAAATCATCGGCTATCGGATTAACTGCGACAGTTGATACGAATTGATTAAAAACCTTAATCATAAACTCACTGGGTAAACTGTCATCAAACATATCTGTGTTCACTTGTCTTGTTGTTCGTTTATCCACAGAGGATAGAGGCTTCTGATGTTGATGTTAAGGCTATATCTGTTCATAACACATAGAACTGTGGATGTGTACTACTTTACTCATTACCCCTAGATATCAATTATTAAGTCTCAAATGTTCATTAATTATATCAAGTAACAGTACCCTTTAATCCTTAACAAAGGCAGAGGCTTGCACACTTAAGACTTGTTAGCTATCAACCGATGTACCTACATATGTATCGGCTCCTGCATAGACGTCCTAATACCTCATCGACATACACACATAGAAACTGTTTATTTAACATAGGCGATGCCTTTATTTATTTGAAAATTATACTTGTGATTAAAACGAATTTTCCTAAAGCATGAAAATAAAGGTTAAAGTTAAAGTTAATCAACTTAAGAGAAGTTAATTAAAATTTACGTATTAACATATGACGAACATAACGACGTTGCGACTCTCGCTGTATCCATTACAGGTTTCATGTCACCCTTACAAAAGTGGGACAGATCCGACATGTCCAAAACGCGTGGTAATATTAATAGAACGTTGATAATCTCGCCATGTCCGAACCTTGTAATAGGGAACCGAGAACATCTTGAACGGCTCAGTTCGCATTACTATGGGACTTTACACAATCGAGGCGTCGAGGGCTGCGTTAGAGGCATGTTATCGGCGGGCGCCAACGACTAAATACTCCACAATGGATCCTCCGTTCGACCTAATGAATATTAAAATGTTGTTTCTGAACGTTACGACCTTGTATTGATGAAGCTGATGGGTGTAGTCGATCTACAGAATGATTTAATGAAGACGATAAATACTGTATATAAATCAGAATATATTGTAGATTCAATCTGCTTCAATGACTGTTTATTATTTTGGTAATATATATGTACAGATCAGGAATCATTGATCATCATTACAGCCCTTTACAAGTCCACTCCAGAATATAGGCGTCAACCAAAGATTGTCACCAAGCCTATCCCTGAGCCACATGCATCCATTGAGTTTGAAAACCTTATATGCAATATCAGCTGTAACGTCACTGATTATAACGTAGAAAATTATTTATAATAATTTACTGATAATTCATTACGCGTGAGTCGAACTGTTCAAAGAATAAATATTGGATTTCGCTGTGAAATTTATGTAAAATTTCCGTATCATTTCTTTAGGAGTTGGTTTCTATGGGAAGAGTTGCTCAAAGGCTCCAAACAAAAGCGCTGGCGTCTTCGGTCTCGAATCCCGGTTTAAATATTAATTAGTTGTTGAAATGTGCGCCCCGGTCGCGACCCTGAGCCCCTTTGAATGTTTTATTAACGCCCCTTCGCGCGGGAGGTATCGGAGTTATGGAAAGGTAGGCGGAATTGCGAACATTGTGTGATCTGGGCCGGGTGTGATGTGAACAGCTTTTGTAATGTGGTTAAGGAATATTGACAAATAACGCTTGGACTTGACACTATCTGTGCTCACTGGTATGAATATAATTTAATCTGTAATTAGTCAATTACTGGACTTATCTCTTCTTATTCTAAGTTAGGAGGACTTGCCAAACACCGCGAACATTAGACGCACGTCGTGTTATTTTATGATTTCTGTCACTTTCTTAAGTTGACTGACATGACGCAATCATAGAATGAGATAGGCCGCGGAATTTTAACAAAGTATAAAAAACCAAGATACTACAGAAATTCCTTCAATTAACAAAAAAAAAAAAATTAAGCTGAACTCTCAATTATTCTCTATTTCGGTTTTTACATAGATATTCTCCACAAAGCCTTACATCAATAATGGCACGAACAATAGAGGAGACTTATTGTAAATAATGTAATAAATTTATTCCGCGCTCCGATCTATTTCCTTTCAAATGTGCTCTTTGGAATTCGAATCTTCCCCATTGCAGGTGTATAATTCCCCATGCCTGGGTAGACGATCGTGATCTGTTGGTGGCAAAACAATAGCGGCCATGTAACATACACACACACACAAACACAAACACATACGCCCGATCACACAAATTATACAACAACACGGTTACGCTTGTCTTTGGGGAGTATCACTTTAAGCGGAGGTGTGAACTCGGCATAACATAACAGCTGCATTGTTATCGCTCCTGTGTGACATACAGACGCGCACACAACAGTCACAGCGCCGAGCGTGCTCTGTATATTCCGAATGCACGGTCAGGGTTGTCGATGCCGATTCAAACTTCAATTACGTATTAATACCTGTATCATACAAAATACTCGTAGATGTAGGTGAAACACAATTTAGAATAGTAATTATTGCAGAAAATAGAGCGACGAGCACAGTATTGTGGTAGGATTCAAGTGGTCATGGCCATTTTTACCCCATATGGAAAAAAAATATATAAATTGCTTACAGAGTATATTATATATTTACGATGAAGGCTACGTTTTAAAGTTAGTAGTTTACATTTAGGGTCGATTATTATTATTATTGTTTCGGAATAGCAGCTTTAAGCTTCAAGCTATATACTTGAGTTTTATGATTTTTTTGTGCCTATCGATCTTATTCTTGAAGCTATCAATCGATGAACTTTCTCCGGCAGGCTGATCCATGTTTGGGTGTGGGTTGCTTGGGCTTGATGCTCTAGTTAGTTTCAGTCCCCTTTGGCGGGTGTTGGGACTTCTAGAGTTAATTCCACTCAAGACCGCGACTGCGTACTATCTTTTCAAAGTTTTGTACGTTTCTATGAGATCCCCACGTTATTTGCGTTGTCCTAACGCTTGTCCGTCTAAATCTACCTAGCCGCTCGGCATATTCCAAATATCGAAGAGATGGTATTATTTTCGTAGCCTGTCTTTGGAATCTTTCGAGAAGGTTAATATCTTATTGTAAGTAGGGATTTCGTATTTGAAATGCATATTCCAATAATGGCCGGACCTGTATACGTTTTGCACAAATAGCTCTTAGTCCATACATAAGAACGCCTTCCTTATTAAATACAACAAGGAGTTTTCTATTTTCTTAATACTAATAATATCTTATTACTTATTCTAATTGAGGTTATATGTAATAGTCAACCCTACGTCAATCTGGAGTCCATAGCGTAAGTAACTTTAGAATAATTACTCCCAATGATAATTTACCTAATAATTCGTTAATAATATTCATCACTATTTATAATATGACAAATATACGTAGAGATGAACCTTATTTTTTATATGTAATTTTATTAATAATTAGTTATTGTAACAAATATTAGGAATCTATGTCTATATGTTTATATGTGTATGTTTGTATATTAAATTTCATTGTATAAGGGAAGAGAGACTCTGCATGACTTTGCAAAAGAAACCGCTATACCAGTCTGCTTAGCATTGTCTAATATGCTTAAGGTGTTGATTGAAGGAGTTATGCAAATTATTTATGGAATAATATGGGTTGTGCAAGCTTGCTCAAGAAAGTGATATACAGATTAGGGTTTTATTTTATATGGGAAAGGTGTCAAACAAGGAAACGGCTGCAATACCAGAGGAGCTGTAGGTGCATTCCCGACCTTATGAATATTTCGGGAGTAGGTAATGGGTGAGGGAGAGTCGAGTGGGCCTCCTGTTACCTTACTCATCGAACGAAACGCAAAAGTACAAGATGCTACTACTTAACGCCGGTATTCCGCACCGGTATGCAGTATGTCCAGCCGGCCTTTTCGAGCAGCAGCAAAAGTCGCCCCTAGGCTCTACCTCGTGATGGAAATGGAATAAAATATAATAAATAAAGTAAATAGTGAAAGTTGAGTATGATATGCGATCATTAAGAAGTATGTTTTGCGAGACGAAGTTGTGACCAGGGTTAAGAAAGGTGAAAATAGTTCGGTGAATTGAACAGGTACAAAAAATGAATGAGAAAAGAGAGACAAAGCAAATTTATACTGTAAAAGCAAGTGCTAGAGTCGGCAAAAGACACCCTAGACGGAAGTTTCTCGATCAAATTAGCAATACATTGATGGGCCCAATTGAGAGTACTCATAACCGACGTGCATGTATGCATAGATGTATGGATGCAAAAGAGGCGAGAGAGGTGTGTCAGGATTGTGTTTCCCTACCCCTATGAGTGACTGGCTTGAGAGTTTATATTATAATGATTAAACTTTAAATCTAAAAAATCGATCAGAGAGACATGCAATATCGAAATTGTTTTAAAAACATTAAGAAATTATATTATATTATAATTTCTACCTAATATAATAACGTGGTTTCGTTTATAGCCATCCCTGTATTTGATTACCTACGCGAACACGCGGCACTCGTTCAAGTGTGCGTTCCCGTATTGGCTAAACATACAATGACGCACACAAATAAACGATTGTAAAGGATGACACGTATCCTAAGTTTCCACTAAGACATTCGAAACCGTAAGTGTATGCATGCTCAAGACACATGCATAAAACATATTCTATTAGAAACAATGGCTCGGGATTGCTTCGCGACGATTTTCGAGGACAGAGTTATGTAAATTATTTTCTATATGGTGCGATTCAGTATAGTTGCGAGAATGGTAATTTTAACAAAATAAAATTGTCTTAACTTCATAATTATTATGGTATAAAGGACTCGTATAATTCCAAAAGATATTTAACATATTCTGACAATAATTTTATAAGACTGTTGCAGAGAAATTACAATCTAAGTTTTTTAGGCGTCACGTGGCATGTAAAGAAGATTGACTAGACTTTTGAATGTGGCAGAGCCACGCTGCGGACTGGTTGTCCACGTATGGTACAGAATAACAATGTGCATTAGGATCATAAAGCTGCTGCTTTTAAATTGCAGCAAACAGATCTATTTTGCTCGTCTTGTGTGAAAAGAATATCCAATTGCTCCAGTCCAAAAGTGAAGAATACTCATTAGTACCACTGTAGCGGGACATTCCTTTTTTTATCGATTGTAAATTAATTGATATCTATGGTATTCCCTAGAAATGCCTCTACTTCACGCCGGTATTCTGCGAGGCTGTGGTACCAACTCGGTCGAGCCGGCCAATGGCCGCTTGACTCTACCACGTTTAAATGGTTTTAAAACCATTATTAAAGTTAGATCTAATTTCTAAAAAAATAACTGTGTCGCGCGTGTTAGTAGTGGATAGCTGCAGGTTGTTTCTGGTAAAAATCCGGCGAATTTTGGATGGTTGTCAGTTGGTGAAACGTCATCATATTCTTTAGGGTAGTGGGGAAGAATATTCTGAAGATGCCGTAAGGCGAAACCGGTCGATTCGTTATATAAATAAAAAAATGTGTCGTGAAACTAGTACAAGAGGTAATAACAATTATCATTTAGTGTAGTGTTGTTTTTTAAAAGTTAATCGTTATCGACCAACAAAACCAGTTTGACTAACGACCCACTGATGCAGTTATTTCTCCATTGTTTTATTCACTTTTTATTACTTTAACATCATATTATATCTAGTACCATTTTACAATATAACTAGTAACTCAGTATTTATACAAGACACTATATAACTGAAAGGCCATAATAGCAGCTAAGCGATGATTTCATGCCATCACCTTTCTAAATTCTGTCTGTTCTCGCTAACTGTCACCAATCTACTTCAGTCTGTCGCCACGCCATACATTAGTACAGGCCGAAATGGAAATTCAAAACGAGGTTATCGATTCAGCCCGCATGTTGTTACCGAGCATCGATCGGTCTTTTTAAATATGTCTTGTTTTTTTAAATAATTTTAAATGTACTCGTACATACATAAAATTACATATTATGTAAAGCGCAGACCAAAACAGACGCAATACTTAAAAACGAAAAAAAATGTTGCGTCATGTTTCCGATACTCGACCGGAAAGTTAAAAAATACGTAAACCGAATTTTAACATCCTTAATTTTGAACAGGGGTTGTAAAAATCTCGCCCCGTAAAAACTTTTTTATTAACGAACTTGTGGGTTAAAGTTAATGGCATGCGAAAAATCGTTTTTTTTTTAATAGCTGCGTTCGTTTTAGCGATTAATCAGTTCTACTTTTAATATAAATTTTTAGAAAGTTAGTTAATCATGAAATATACAACATCAAGTCTAAACATGTACTTATATACATTTTTAATTTTTTAAGTTTTAATCAAGCAAGGGTTTTTCTGTCTTTCTTTTAAATTGAAAACTTATGATGATATTCATCTACATACATTTAATGTAAAGTCTCCAATTAACCCATTGCTGGGCTGACTAGCAGTAATCGTCTCTATGTTGTATGGTGTTTATTTTTACTCTGGAGGTCACTAGCTATTTATTGTTGAAGGTTACTTCAATCGAATGTAGTGCGAAGGGGTGTTGGATAATCCGATAGAGCAGTACCGTTTTGCAGTAAACTAGATGTACCGATCACCGGGGTACGAACCCAAATCACACTTATGCTATGTAGATATAACATGTGCGCTCGGCACCGGATCTTAAAAGACTCATCATCTACATAGGTTATGTTTAATTTATAAAAAAGTGATTGACCTGAGCAAAGCGATGGGATAAAATTTGATCCGAGAAGTAACGGATGTAGTAAATTTTGACACCGAGAAATTATCGTCGGCAAAATAAGATACTTTACTTATACAATCGCGCAAAGACAGACATACATACTCGCACACACACCCAAAAACCACCACAGGCGCATGTAAGCTCTGGCCTATGCACACATAACAGACTTTATATGCGTGATTGTTTTTTCTATACCAAGGAGACTCTTGATGGAAATAAAAAGTATCAAATGTCTTATTACATGAAATTATCTATTTCTGTTACAATCGTAGATTGTGGGACAAACACACATAAATTCAAACATTTACTTTTATAATATTAATAGGATTATAAGCAGAGTACTATGTGTTTTATGACATTTGGTAGCGGTTTAAAAATCTGCCGCTCCATTACTTCTCCAGAGTGTCGCAAAAGGCGGAAAAGGATGTTGAGAATCTCATGGAAATCTGTTGGACCAAACCCGGCGACCACGTCACGTACCGTCCCCAGGATACGCGATTGTTTATACTATACTATACTTTGGACAAGTTTTTCTGTCGACTCGTTAAGCAACGTTAAATTCTCATTAATAAAAATTCGAATAATACATATAGATACCATTCACGAGATATTTATTTGAAACAATGTACATTCTATTGTTATTTGTCATATAAGGTCTTATAACACACTAGAAAAGTTTCTTGATAATCAATACCTAAATTGTTATAAAGTATTTAATTCTGTAATTACAAGAAAAATAAAAAAAAATCCGGATATTCCGAATTTTAATTCTTACTCTTTGCCTTCATTAATCATACGTCCAAAGGTGGATGGACAAATCGACGACATAGCCAGTAATGTAACGATGTATCCATTTCTACGATCGGGGCTCGATATATATTATACTTATGTAGATTAATTTTCTTAATTTGTAGGTTATAAATGAACTCGGAAACTTCAGGGTTGATCCTATTCAAGTTGTCCTACGGTAGAAGAGTTTCTTCAATGTGAACGTATATCTAAAATCACAAACAAACAAATGTCTTTTATCTCTGTTATCGCTGTTAATTATCGTATAACCTGTACCGACCTCGCTAGTCTTGTAACAATAGCGTGTAATTTTTACTTTGTCATATCGATTTTTTTCATAACTTGTCTAAAAATAGGTTCGTATTTATGTTTTCAACAATTTTATTAACACTAAACAATTTTAGTGAAACTTTGATAATTTACATAGTTGAATCCTCGTCATCAGCTCTTACATAGGTCAATGGAAGACTGAGACTTCTTCGACCTTAGGAGGGTTTACCATAATCACCACCACACTTGTAAGTAGAATGTAGGATGTGGCATGTTACATAATCTAAAGGCGATCATTTTAATCTCTAGTTATTAAATGTTAGAAATTTTAAATCAGAAATTTATTCTGAACGTCGATGTTCAAAATAAAAGAGGCATTGTTGAAGAAAAAAATACTTTCCAATTCCCAGCGAACTCGCACCAAGTAGGTCTTTGTGGCAAAGATTGTCGCGACTCGATCAATAGGCAATTAACGTGAATGTTCTGTGCTCTGTGGATTAGGTCGATACCGCTGTATTTGTCGGTAAAGGTATAGATAGGGTTCCCACGGCAGTTATTGCTATATTTTGTGGATAATTATTAATGTGTTTCACTGATGTCTTTTGTATGACACACATTGATATATTTACAGATACCAACTGCATGACTTGTTATGTTTGTATGTATTACGTTTTTTGATTTTGATGAATTATGATTTTTTTTTAATATTTATTAGAATTTGTATATAGCTTGGTCCAATAGGGTATGCACGCATACACTACTACTTTATTTATAAATATTATACTTATGCGTTTTGACAGTTATCGATAAATTAAAAAAAAAATTATAAACAGTTGCAACCCTATTCTGTATTCCGATTTGACAATTCGCGCGCGTGAATTGCTCGCGGCGCCATTGAAGCGGTGAACCGAAATGAACGCATGTGTCGACGCCGAATAATCCCCTAATTTGAGTGTCTTCTGCCCCATCTTGTTATCGAATTTCGTAGATGAAACGTCGAGCTTAACTAATTTTACTTCCACAATTGTGAGGTACCAGCGATATAGATCATTTCTTAATTCGTTACTTATGTGATTTAACTACGTACTTTGTCATCTAATTAAATTAAAAATTCCATAGGTAATTGCTTTTTAAATAGTCGAATTATTGTGTCAATTCAAATATAAAGACGTTCTTGTAAATTTGTCGATTCTGGGCTTCATGAAAATAATTGGAATCCAAAAAGTTTTATTTAAAATAATCAATTAAGAGAAATTCGCGTACGAGGACGAGGAGACAAGGAGTATGGGAATACTTTGAGATATTGTAATATTTAAATTTTTTTTGAAAACCACTTTTATCGGTAATCCTTAGACTTCAGGTGAGACGATCTATCATACCATATTATTTTTGGAATTTTTATGGAAAGGCATATTTGCCACAGTGGAGCGATGTAGGCCTAATCCACAGAGCATAGAACATTTTATACAGGATGCTGAAGATGGGAAGATTTTCTTCTTTCTTTAACAGCCTGTACAAGTGCACAGCTGACAACAGACATAAGCCTCTCCATAAAGGCACAAACAAAAGCTAGCATGCCATACATGGCAGATTTACCAATAGTCGCTAAGCTGGACGGGCGGGTTTATAAGCGCAGGGATAGGCTTCGTTAGTATGTGGGATTTGGGTTTGGCATATTGGGAAAGATTTCCCATCGTCATTCGGTCGCCAGAACCTCGGTTGCTAGCACTAGCAGGGTTAACTAAGTCCAGGTGAGGTTGAATTTCGGAGAAAGAGATGGTGTATTTCCCCTACAAATTAAAAATGAAAGCGAGAATTAATATACAAACTATTGTAAATTGGTAAATTCTGGTTTGTTTCTCTCTATTACTGAAATAAGTGACGATTCATGTCGTCAGATATCTCCAAGACGCTATGAGAAGTCGTAGTAAACGTTATAACAGTGATGTAGACCTTAATTTTTAATGATTTAAAAATGAAGGTCTAGATCTCTCTTCTAATCTAAATTTCGGTCGCTACATCGAGTCCATAGCAAACACTGCTGCCAAAAAACTTAGTATCCTCTCGGGGGTGAGACGGTACTTCACATCGGAGCAGCTCTTAAATCTATACAAAGCTCAAGTCCGCTCTTGCATGGAATACTATTCTCAGCTCTGGGATGGTTCTGCTAAATATTAGCTTGATGCTTTGGACTCGTTGGAGCGCCGAGCGAAGAGGATCATAGGCAGTGACTCACTCGTAGAGGCAAATCTTCTAAGCCTCGAACACCGCAGACGAGTGGCCTGCCTCTCGGTTTTTTATCGGATACATTTCGGAGAGTGTGCGGAGGTTTTGCATAACCTGATACCCCCTTCCCCTTTACATCACCGAACGACTAGACGCGGCGAGCAGTTCCACCCTTATGTTGTAGACATTCCTTCATTACGCACGAAGCGATTTGCCTCTTCTTTCTTTATGCGGACGGCTAAGGAGTGGAACTCTCTGCCAAGTTCAGTTTTTCCAGAAAACTATAATCTGGATATCTTTAAGGCCAAAGTGAACAGACATCTAGGCAAGCGTGTACCATCCTAGGCCTCATCTTCGCCTTCCATCGGGCAAGATTGAGGTCAAACGTAAGCCTATTTTTCATAAAAAAAAAAGATTTTCCAATGTGCTGCCAAACAGTTTTAGCTGGGGTGGACATCGGGAATCGATACCTCAATTCGCGGAAAAAAAGTCAAAACGATAGCCCAATGTTCGAGCCGCCACGACTCTAAAATACATTCTAGTGTATGAAACGTCAATCGGACACGGGCCTCCGTCGTTCGCTCGTCGCGTCGTTAGAGCGGACACGACGCTCGCGTAGAGAATATTAATTCATATATAAGGATCAATAACCTAAGGTTCGGCTCTCAATCGGTGTTGGTAGGACTGTGGCTACATTGGGATGTATAGATTCGAAGTAAATTAATACAACGTATTGTTGATCGATATTGATTTGATTGATTAGATTGGCGGTTCATGCCTAATATGCTACACACTGGGATATAGAGGGGAATATACAAAAGTTTTCTCCAAACGCCAAACTCATTTTCACACAGTGGGTGGACTGACAGCTGACTAACGAGCGCGACTCTGACGACCGGAAGATGGCGGAGATCCCATCCGAATATGTCAAACCGAAATCTCATAGATTATAGAGATTGGGTGCAGCATCTTTAGTATGAGGGTACCGGGACTCAGCGAGCAAGAGCATGGGTAAAACTTGCATAAATGGCTCGTGAGGCTTTTATCAGCGCTTTCAAAAAAAGTCCCCCAGCAGTGGACAGAAAAAGAAACATATTGCAAATATCTTGGGTGAGAAGCTGAAAATAACTACTAATATAGCTGATGAAAAAACGAATGAAACAAATAAACGAAAGAAAAGTTTCGTAAATTCAGTACTTAACGTTGCCATTGAGAATTTTAGAGGTGTCGAAACCTGGATTTGAACCCATATCATTCGTGTACTCAGAAATTTATAGCAAGCTCCCGGCCGTATGAGCTATCACTATCTAGCCACATGCAATACATACACAAAATATAACTGGCAATTGGTACATGAAATATGTAAAGAGTGACCAGAATAGATTTACATTACTTAACGAGATAGACTGGAATGTCCCTTCACGACAGAGAAAACCCCATTGAATTCTAAAAACGAAAAAGGTCTCAGACAAAGAGGGTTTTTACGGGGTAATCTCATAGAATTTTTACACATCTATTAAAACACTGAACGTGCCTCGAATGTCAAAATGAAAACGTAGGAACTAGAAAGTTTGTCATCTCAAGAATACTTTAAATTCATTTTAGATAATATGTATGTTTTTATTTATGCTCACACATGCATACAGGATGATGACACATGATACACAGGCCCACCTTGTTTTTTGTAACAATTTCAGATTCTTTCGAGAAGACAGTTATTCCTTCGCGCACCTTATCTCTTACAATAGTTATGATTTTTTCTTATCAAAAACTGATAACTCTATTCGGTATTTAAACACAGTAATTTCCTAAATCACATTTTTTAATATATACCACTTTAAACAAAAAATAAAAACTTAACATCTAATCGTATTGCATTGTGAATTTTATCGCTATAACATTGAAGTTGGATTTCAATAGTAAGTAATTTGCTCCGGTTATTGCTTTGTCGCTAATTGATGTTTTAGTCGTAAATCCAGCTGCGGCTTTGGACGCCGATATTAAATTTGTGGTTTAAAGTCAACGGAACGGAATAGAACTTATTGACGTGCCGTGTAGTTGAGTTATCGGGTTTGTTGTTGGATTAGCAAAAGGGGGGCGGACAGTTTCCAGTATATAACTTCTATCGAGTATGACTTAAATATCATCGGATATTTAACATTTAATGAAACAATGATTTCTTGTATTTACGCGAACACTACACATTTTAAATGAAACTATTATTTACAGATGTCCAGATTTTATAGACAACTCGACCTACCTTCAGCTTTTGTTTCTTCTGCGTAGATCGGACCTAAATTAAGTCAGTCCCATTGTGACCATGGCTGTTGTAAAGCAATCGAAACGTCGGGAATTTAAAAACAAAATTAAACGCGATAAAATCCGTAAAACAAATTGAAATGTAATATATGTGAATCTCAAGTTTGCTTCGGCTTTGGTGGATCGAATGATGGCAGTATATCCATCCGAATTTGCCGAACTCAAATCCCACAGACTAGTGACACGGGGAGCGGCATCACTGTTGTGAGGGCACTGTGTACACCGCTGTGGCGAGTATGAGCTATAGGTAAATCTTCCAAGAAATGTATGTCCCGCTTATAAAGCGGCAGCAAACCCCGCTTTACCATGACATTTTATCAAGGTCTCATATTCTAGTATTTACTTTGTAATTTTCATCATTACGAGTGAAAATAAAATTAAAATTACATCCACAGCAGAACGAAGGTAACTAACCTCAAGAATCCGAAAGCTGAAGTGGCAATGGTCTGGCCACATAGCTTGCATAATTGATAATTTAAAACAATAAATAAATAATTTCTAAACGTGGTAGAGCCAAGCGGCGGCTTTTGCTGCTGCTCCAATGGGCCGGCTCGACCGAATTTGTGCCACGGCCTCGCAGAATACCAGCGTAAAGTAGAGGCATCTTGTGCTCCTGCGTTTCGTTCGGTGAGTGAAATAATCGGAAGCACCCCCCCCTTCCCCCTCCTAATCCTCCCTCCCATCTCCCTAATATTCTTAAAGGCCAGTATCGCACCTGCAGCACCTCTGTTTTTGCGGTTGTATGTGGGCGACGGTAATCACTTACCATCGGGTGAACCGCTTGCTCGTCCGAACCGCCTTTCGCATAAAAAAAACTGATAATCATGGATAACATCATACAGACGAACGCAGCTTTGTTCTAACCCCCCACAAGATGAGAGAAGATAAGAAGTGACGGCTTGCACATTGTTTCGGGGGAAGTCGATGGATTTACGTGATCCAGGTGATTTATGTGGACAGAGAGTAAACTCTGAATAATTGACTCTGGAATCAATTGTGATATTTTCGATATAACTATAATTTTAAAGAGCAGTCCACAAATCACTCTAAACCACGATCCAATGGGAACAAACCACAGCGCTCGAGCGACGCGTATTTTTGTGATTTATTATTAGGCGGTTATTTTGGCGGCTGACAGATTAAAATAACAAACTGCAAGTTACACTGAAACCTAATCCGGCCTATTGTTCGAACAGTTTCGTAATTTACGACCGCGTTATTTTATTGAAGATCACCTACCCCAGTTGATAAATTTGACTACTAAAAAAATGCCTATGTCTATAGCAGTGCTCAACGCATCTCTGTACCAAATTTCATCAAATTCGGTGAAGCGGCGGTAAATCATCGAAATAGAACAGAAAGACAGAGATACATTCGCATTTATAAAAATAGTTTCCGATTTCGACCACATGTCTTAATGTTCTTTAAGGCATTATTTTATCATTCCGGAACCGATCATGTGTTTTTCTTTGTCAACTACCACTTCATAGGTTAATTAAAAAAAATACGTTATCGCCAACAAAAATAATGAAGAGAATGTTCAAGAGACTTTTTAATTTAAAACTTGTTTTATTCTGTTATTGGCGTCTTAAGATGGCGATAGATAATATAAAAACTAAAATCAACTTTTGTAGCTTCAGGGTTCCGAACTTAACCCATAATGCATCATAATTTTGAAACAATTAAAATTCATATCTTTGTAAGTCATATCAGAACCAATGGCACTAGAAAGGGAGAGCCTTGTCCACGTGACCATCACTTTGCTTAGCAACGGCAATTTAATCATAGTTGAATTTTGGCAAAGTTAGTTAAGTCTGAAGGGTTCAATTATATTACAGCTGAATATTAAAGTAGTTCAAGACGTTTATAGTTTTCGAAAAGTTCTTCCAATTGCGCCATTAGTTCATTTGGTGCAATATATCTATACGGATGAAGTACGGTTTGCTAGTAGTGAATAATTATTGGCGTTGACGCTTGGCTGTCCGTCTGCTGACCGATTGATTTGGGGTCAAGTTGTATTCCACGTGCGCCGTGCATCTCGCAGCGCTGTTAAGGATGAGACATATTCAAACTGAATGACTAACAGAAACACGAACTATAACCAACTATCATTTTAGAATATACATTTTTTATCTTTGAAAAAGTTACATCACGCTAGAATTATTCTGTAGGCTCCGTTCGCGAGTGAGTTTGTAGAGATAAAATGCACGTGCACATGCAGACACTGAACCCGGATTTGTAGTAAGTATTTATTGCTTTTTGAATTTAAAACCAATTGTTTATTTCACCAATTTTTTGGCCTACCGTGCCGTCAATAAGCAGAACCTGTTTATAATACGTATGATGTAGTCACATGATGTCATATGAGCGTAAGTAACTTGCAGTGGCAGAGTAGTGGAGCCCTTCAAAAACTCTCTCAAATATTTCAGAGGTGGCCTAACCAAAGCTGTGGGACTTAACTTTTTTAAAATAAACTGATGATAAAATAAAAATTACTGGATAAAGAAGGTACAATCAAAGCTCTCAGCTAGTGCTGCATTTGAATCGCAATTCCTTACATAGGTAAAGAGTAGCGCAGTGAGACCCGATCCAGTGTTCCTGAGATATTTGTCTCCAGCTTTTGGATTCTTGAGAAAATCGTTGCATTGGTGCTAAATTAAAAAAAAACATAATGAAAAATCAATTTGCGCATGTAATTTTTTATGGTTAAAAATGTCATCAACAATACGATTACAGTGAGTATGCTAGACTTTTTTCAGCATGTTTAGAGAACAAGAGTCCTTAGATAAGAACCCACCTAGTAAGATCTTTAACGGTTCATCGACTTACTAAGACCCGCTTTCATACGTTGTGAATGCTTATCGAAACACCTACACAGTAATCATACATGGCACGAGCAGCTAATAAAACTGAAAGAATAATTTTAACGAATCGAGTGTTAATTTATAATGCAAGATAAATAATTTTAGTAGGGCCAAGCGGCGGCTTATGCTGCTGTTCGAGTGGGCCGGCTCGAACGGGTTGGTACCACGGCCTCACAGAATATCGACGTAAAGTAGATGCATCTTGTGCTTCTGCGTTTCATTCGGTGAGTGAGGTAACCGGAGGCTCACTCCCTCTACGTATCCCAATCCTCGTCCCCATCTCCCAAATATCCTTAAAGGCCGGCAACGCACCTGCAGCTACTCTGGTGTTGCAGATATACGTGGGGGCCGGAAATCACTTACAATCGGGTGAGCCGCTTGCACGTTTGTCCCTTTCTCATTAAATAAAAGACTGAAGAGTATATTCGGTTATCTAGGTTAGTTCGTATTAAAATTATTAAGTTCGTTTTAAGTAGTAATATACTATAAACACTTCGGCTAAAGAAAACAACGCGAGGAAACCAAAGTGCAGAAATAAAAACATTTCGCGGACATCAGAGACCACTAACTAAATTTCAGTAGCGTTGCAACCGCCGACCTTTAGCGTTGAATAGTTTTCAGATCCCTAATTTTATTTTCAATGAAAAGAAACTACGATAAGTAAGGGTCTATAACAGATGTAACAGTGCCTGCCACCCTAATAGGAGCAGGAAGTTTCTATTAAGTCCCTATCGCGGCACGGTATAATTGCTTCGAGTGGCTCCCTCTTGCGGCAGACCTCGACTTTACAGGGAGCGTAAACTGCAATAGAGGAAGTCACCGAGAAATAAATACTTATCAATCAGTGGCATGTATTAAAAACGTGAAATTAACCTCAATTAAATTGAAAAGGTTCCAATATCTTCAAATCTGTTTTTAATAGTGATCCTCCCTTAATTGAATCATTAATAACTCGTAAGTATTAAACTAACGAATATGTAGGGGGCTACTAGAATTATTAGAACAATTCGTCTATTCACTCTTGAATTTACTCAGCTTCACGTGAAGTTTTTTTAAACCAAACCATTACTCACACAGATAACATCCCATCGCATGAATTTTTTAAATTGACATATCGTATTTGATCTTACAGCTATAGTCCGACAGTTTCTTTAATAACGGATTTTAGGCGACGATTGAGTCTACAAATATTCATAACGTAATAATTCACTTCCACGAAACAGTTATTTAAATCAATTTCGTAACACTACGTAGTGCCAATATATCACGCCAGCACTTTGCTGTCGCACTTTGTGCCAAATGCATTTCCCTAATTATAAGATTTAAATTACATTTTTATTGCTTTGTTATCATCAAATCGAAGCGCCATGGGGAAGGGCCACACCCCTGCGAAACGTCACTTTGCAGGTTGTCTATTGTCGTGAACCACATCAGACACAGCTTGCGTCTGCTTAGTTTGGAGAGATTCAACAGAAATATTAGTAATGTAAATATAATTGCTTTTTTTATGTATCGATAAATATTCTGTCAATACAAACACGTACGAATAGTAACCAATATCGTACACATATTTAGTTTAAAAACGAATATACGAGTTTTATCGTCCCTCTTCCTCGTCATTAGGTAAAATGAATAGGACTCGTTAAGGTATATCTAATAAGATCAAACTTGATGTGTTAACTAGTAGCCATTCAATGGTTCTGTTACCCAGCTGCCAGCTCGTTAGAACAGCTCGAAGGTATGTCATATTATAATATTATCTTCGGTTCTTAGAAGAACGTGTTCAAAATTCCAAATTATTCGAAGGTCTGGAAGTGGGTGGATATTTAATTGAAAGATTCATACTTACATACATACATAAATACACACATACATACACACACACATAGCTCAAATTAAAAAAAAGTGAGTAAACAAAATAGAGGCCTCCATCATAACATAGCATCCACTAATACAAAGTTTTGATGGAATAACAGAAACACGAAGTCGTTAAACATCACAAAAGCAATAAGGTTCCGATGCAAAGTAAACTAAAGTAGCAGCCTATAAAAGGCCACTTCTGGGCAAATGCCTTCTCAAATATCTGCGAGGGTTTTGAAGCCGGTCCGCAACGCTGCTCCAATGCGGTTGGCGGACTTCACATGTTCTCAAAATAATATTTCTCGGACATGCAAGTTTCCTCACGATGGTTTTCTTCACCGCCGAGCACGGGGTAAATACAGTATTTAAAATCGCTATTAATCTATGATCCTAATCTGTATATTATGTCTGAATAAGATTCCATTAGTCTTATGGGGTACTACTAAGTTCCAATTGTGTTAATCTTTAAATAGTATAAAACAAACTCCCAATCCGTGTCTATCTGTGTATTCGCTTACAACTTCTTAATTTCTAAGTGGATTCCAATGCTATTTATAAACTTTTAAAAGGGTTACTTGTATTTATATATATATATATATATAAATAAGTAACATGTATACATTCACCATTAATTACAGATCTTTACGAAGCCGGTGCGGTTCGCTTGTGTTGGATAAAATAAAAACGTGGGAAAATAACCATCAATATGGGTTGTAGACCGTAAAAGCTAAGCTCACAAAATTACCAAAACATCTATTTATAGTTATTGTCCGCAACTTCTTCCGCATGACCTTAAATTTTGTTCACAAAACAAAAACCCGTGGTCCGTGATTCAGACGAAAAAGCATCCCATGTCTCATTTCATGACATAATCGTCGGCGATGCCAAATTTCATTTAAAACCGTTCACTCGTACAAACGTGATTGGGTCACAAATATTTAAATTTTCTCATTTATTTTGATAATAAGAAAATCCGCCCTGATGTAACAATTTGCACATTCAATACTAAAGCTCAACATTCAATAGAAGTCTTTCTATAGTATGGCTTTAGTAACCCTAATACGACCTGCTGAAGCTAAATATATACTATTGATCTGTTGTCAGACTCCATTTAAACGAGCAGCATTGATTTGGACCGATCGGTGCGACGTTCTGCCAACAGGATTACTATTGTACGATACGATTAAACGCTGCTGAATTAGAGACAACGCTGGCTTTATTAACAAACGTACTATGGACCTAAATAATATTCGATCACATATTTACTTTACTACAGATTACGTTTAATCGTTTAAAAATAATGTGTAATTGTAATGAAGCTGACGAATTCTTTATGATATTTTTGGTGCTACCAAAAATTGTCACCTGGACGATTAATAACAGCGACTTAAGTGTCCACTGCAAAATGTGACTTAACACAGTTTGTGATGAGTCGATAGATACTGAAGGCTTACGAATTTTAGGGTAATTAAATGATAAATGTAATCCAAAATTATGACATGTAATACGAATAGATACCCACACCCCTTTATCGTTGCAGATCTAATGATAAAATTGCAGAAAATTTCGTATAAACAAAACATCGTAAACAATCAATTATTTCTATGTAATAAATTATTATTAATTGAGAGATAATTCTCGTGAACACAAATAACGAATATACAAAGGAGACGTTAAAATAAGTAATACTCCGTCTTGGCAAATCAAACTTCATCCCACTGCTGCACTGGATAGCGTGCTGAGGTCGATAGCATTCTTAATTGACGCTGCCAAAACTGTCTTGCATTGACACAACGTGACAGATTCCCAACGATTCCAGGGCTTCAATGAATGTAGCATTATTAGGGCATGCAGTAATGGTTTACAAAATATATATGACGTGAATCATTGAGGAATCGCTTTTGGTCGGAGAGAGACAGCAGTTTTTAAGTTGAGAGTTATCTAATTTTTATACTGTATACGTATATTTTAAAAAGTGTACAGTGTAAAGTTACACATTTCGTTCATATTCGTGCTGCAAAGAAATTAGTTTTTTTTTAATTTTTGGTAATGAAATATTCCCTCTTAGGTCCAAGTGTGATTATTGAAATTTCATATTATATCGATTCTTCATTGATTTAGACATATTTTGGTCACAGAAGTCTATTTGATCGTGTCCTGGATTTAATTGACATAAAAAATACCTTGTGCCCATTGTGACCTGATGACGGCTTTGTTAAAACTGTTCAACGAGGGTCACAAAATGAACACAACAAAGTAACTACGATCTCATTAAGTTTGATCTCACGTCAAAGGTTCATTTTTCCCGTTTTAATTATAAATCGAAAGTTTTCATATAACCTTTGACGGTTAAACTTCAAAGACGATCGGATGGACCGGATTAACTTTGTACTCATGCCAAAATTGAGATCTTTTTCCATTCATTAAACTTTCTGTATTATTGAGTAAAGTTTATTTTAAGTTTTTTTTTATAATTTAGTAGATTCGCAAGGAATTTAATTAAAGCAAGTAATATAGAAAGAGGCTTATATTTATGCCGTTTACGCTAAGAGCACATTGTTTATTTATCGAATACTTCGCATAGAGAATCAAATTTTATAAAAAGGTTTGTTAAAATGAAGGCGTTATAAAATCCATAAATAACAGTTTCATTACAAAGGTCTGTTAAAGTTTTTTTGGTAAGTTCTAGAAAGCTGTGTTTGTTGAGTCGGAAAACCACTCTGGTATGTATATGGTATACCTAGATAGCTCTGGGGATCCAATGGAGGTGAAAACTCCATCAGAGTAACAACGAATAGTTACGAAGAACTGCTACAAGCGCGAGGACACCCCGTCACTGCGCTCATTGGTCGGTGACGTTTGTTCAGTGCCGCGAATCTACGGTGAAACATTCAAGCTTTCAAGGGCACTGGAAGAGGTCGATCTACGTCTAGCTTAATTGGCTGTAAATATATACATATATATGGGTGTGTGTGTATGTGTGTCTAAATATGTATGTGTGTACAATCATCATGAGCCCATGTAAAATGTTCAATATTTGGCACCCGTATCCAGTTTGAATTTAATATCGGTTTGACATCAACATTGTTGCCATTGCTGAAATGTATTTAAATGAGCCCGTCACCGAATATAAAGCAGTGACCGCCGAGGAGTAGGTGGACGTGAACGTGACTGGCCCATTGCCTACTATGAATGATTTTAAAATTGCGTTTGGCAAACCCAACTTGGTTGTAAATCAAAGCAAATCGATAGATATTATATGCAGGGTAGCTTGATGGTAAGGATGCTTATTTTAATTAAACAATAATATAACAATAAGCTCCCACGACCGGATCGGAATGGTCAGAGGTATATACATATTAGACCTTTCAACGCATGTTTTATCAGGTGCCTTATCCTCCTTTCAGTATATTTTCAAAATCTGAATCTTCATGATTGTGTGAGTGAGAGTGGGACTAGACCTTCGGTAATAGAACGAGAAGCAGAAGCGCAAGATGTTCTTCGATTATATGAAAATATTATTACAATAAAACTTCCGCCTAAAAGGACATCCAGTAATCAAAGCTGTCGAACTAAACAGCAAAATACAAGTTTGTATTTTCGTATTAATTATTATTCTGCGCGCTTGCCTTTCAATATTTGTTTTCGAACGCTAGACAGTATTGCGTTTTACGTATTTGAAGCCTAAACGTTTAAATGTTGTTACTATCAATTTCTGAGGCTACTTAAAAGTTTAAATATTTTAATCAGTTAAGGGTCATTTTTGTTATTTTAAATAGGTTTAACGATACCCACCTATTTATTTGGTTTGACATTTAGATTTGTCTGTACAAAAATATGTTTTCTTTAAATACATATGAGATAGAAGAAGAACTGTTAATTTAAAACCTCATTTTGAATGATGTACAACAATGTTAATTGTTACTTGTAGAAAACATTTATTGTCTACGATAAGTAAGCTAATTCCTATTTCCAAGTCATAACATCAATTTTCCTAATTTTAATTTCCAATGTAAACTGTTTATTTCATCGAGAACATCGAGAGATCGAGAAGCACAAAATCGATTCATAATCGTATTGCCACAGAATCCGACGGCATATATTCAGTAGAGACAGTTCATGGCAGGGATGCTACGCGGTCGGACGCAGGCGAAGACTGACATGCCGCCGTCCCACATTACCCTGCATCGGTATTCGGGAACCGAATGCCCACCGTTAACTGACAACCCTATTTATATACTCGACCAAACTAAAGTG
Organism: Bhutanitis thaidina; assembly: GCA_029286595.1. NCBI lineage: Eukaryota > Metazoa > Arthropoda > Insecta > Lepidoptera > Papilionidae > Bhutanitis > Bhutanitis thaidina. Next base: position 15,104,317 of record JAGSMS010000022.1, on the reverse strand, counting down.
AGCTGATCACCTGCACTAAATACCGATGGTTTGGAAACAAAGAAGCGTCGGGAAAGGTCCGCTTACGTCGGACGGATTTTATTTCGAGTGCCGCCTGTATTGCTAATGACCGATGTGTCACTAGCTCTTGTCTTTTTTTTAATCTATTTCGAGACAACGGACAACTAGAGGACAATAATGGTTTAGTATTAAAATGCTGATACTGAGTACGAAAGCCATTAAATTAAAAAAAAATTACGGAAATGTGAAATAAATTATTTAATGCACAAATTACAATTAAACAAAAAATATGACATGTAAATACAAAAAAACGTAGGTTTTCAACCCAGCGTTATGATGCAGCAAGCATGTAGTGTTGGTTTTTAGGTCAAGACGTTGCCGGTCAAAGATTTAAGTGGTCAAGGATTCTACTTTAAAAAATTTACAAGATAGTTTAAAATTCCGACTGTGATCCGATGTGACTTACAGATACAACGTGGCTATCGGATATTCATTTGCCACTTTCGGTAAAAACGGGTCTATAGAGATATAGAATATAAAACGGGTCTCTATAGAATAGATACATTCTCGAAACAGAGAAATAACGTGTGACAGGGACGCAAATATATAAGGTTATAAATACCTTCCTTACCTTAACCTTAACAGCTTGTAAATAGTCCACTGCAGGACATACTCGTAGACCTCTCCGATAAGGAGGAATTACTGTAATCGCCACAATCGGCAAGCGGATTGGCGATTGCAGTACCAGACACCTCGTACCTTGGACGCTGGTGGCTGTCATCGGTCTTAAGTCATCATAAATTATCCATCATAATACCCATGCTGTTAAAGAATTGAAATTTTATTCACAAGCGAACCCCTTTTTGGTATAAATACATAGGTATACCATAAATTGTTGCTTTTTACGGTCATGGTTAGATATTAATGTGTTTAAATTTATAATCAACTATGATATATATATATATATATATATATATATATATATATATCAACGTGAGCTACCACTGACGTACTTACAAGTATGATATAGTTAATCAACTTCGGCTCCTCTATATAATCCATTGACTTACCTGAAAAAATAAAAAAAAAACATCTGTACACATTATATTCACAATACTAATGCGTTTAATACTAATACGTCTGTTACGGGCCGCAAATTCTTCTTATATATTGAGAGCAGGAAAATATGTTTTATCAGCAAACTCAACGAGAAAATATGAAAATAAATATAGTGGATGCAGTGGGGTATAATATCATCTCGTTCTCCAAATGCCAACCTCACCAGAACGTGGTGCACCCTGCTAGCCATCAAACAAGGCTCTGGCGACGAATATCTTTCATAATATCCCGAACCCGAATCCCACAGACCAGTGATGAGGAGCTGTATCACTGGTGCGAAGGTACCGGCTCCTTCAAGTACCAATTCGCTAGCCCTGCTTGATGAGAATGGACAAACCTTCCAACGAAACATTTCCTGGTTTTTGTTGGCGTGTTCTTGGAGAACCCTACGTTCAGCAGTGGACTAAAATATGCCGATGCTGTAGTACTATGTAAATATTACAAAAACAATTCGATTCTAATGTTTCGAGAACGCTTAATTCAATTTAATTTTCCAAATGTAGACAGCAAAACAAGATCCTGACGTTGACATTTAGTTTAGGCAAAAAGATGAGTAAATCACTGTGGTTCTTGACCACATGGTCAGATTAGTAAATCACTGTGGTTCTTGACCACATGGTCAGATTAGTACCGGTGGTTCATTCGTCAATGCCTGCATTAATCAAAGCCAGGCAGAGCGGACACGCCTCTTTGGTGAAAATTAAAAACAAAAAGAGTCAGAGGAACTTCATTACGAAACGGTGGATGATTGAAAAACATAATGAGATACATGCGATTTGAAATGTTGTGACAAACAAAATTATCTTTCTTATGACGAAGAATAAATAATTAAAAAAAAAAGTAGGTGGCGACGTGCGATTCCGAGACCAGTGGAGAATCTAAAGCTGGGCCTTCCACAACAGAGAAATGTTCATACGCTTCATTTGAATGAGGCTAATGTTCTACCATCGTGAATAAAAGCTACGATGACGATGGGAGTGAGTCACTCTGATCTCTAATATCTATATACGATGATATACGCACATAAGTACAAAGATAGATATATTTTATATATATGTATATATTTTTGAACGGATTTAACTTAAAAGCTATTTCATGGATTTTTAGTTTTTTCTTAAATGTTCCTTGTGATACCAGAAGTGCTGTATTTTATCCTACTCCCATTAAGCAACGATAACAGAGTGGTCAGACTCGAGTTCGATGCACTACGTGGACGCCACGTGCCAATGAGTTTTTCGAAACTTAAGTATGATTTGTATCGTTGGATTGGACAATAAGACAGCGACAGGCTCGCCACCTGTCACGTTGTCCCGTGTAAGCTAAAAATGTCTAGTTCTTTTCACCCCATTATTGGGTACAAAAATATTTTTTATATTTATTTGTTTTTATTACATACCTTTATCGGAAAGTTTGTAAGTTTTTCGTTTAATTCTGATTAAAAGAACTGTTATTGGTTCTCTTGGGACAAAAGTCGTGACCACTCGAGTTTAGCCGTGGAAAGCCGTTACTAATGCATATATTTTATTAGCGTCTGATAGATGCGTTGGAACCTTTCTACCCGTGGGTGCTGTAAGAGCCGACCGAGGGAAAAGCCTCTTTGTTCGAGAAAAGTGGGTTACGGAAGCCCGTATTGAGATCCAGAGTCGTATGGGTGGAAGGCGTGAGTTCATATATACAATTTTATTACTCTGCATCATGCAATACCTGACCACATAATTTATTATTTGCTGTCATAAGGGCCGTGTTTGCTGTGTGCTGTCACTTTAAGATAATCTACATTTTAAAAATAGAGTTCATCAGGTAGCGGAAAAAACACCTCAAATACGTCATACATTCTTGCCAGATATAGTATACCTATCGCATTAATAACTTGTTAAACATTTATTTGTCATTTATCCCTTTTTATGAGTACGACACGACACCCATGGACAAGGCTGGTGCAGTTACATTTTAATTCTGATAACTACACGAAATACCAAGGGCCTCGTTTGCCTCCCACCAGAGCTCACTACGGTGTGCACACGAGGTTGATTTTTTGGATTTAAAATGCTGCTAGCGTCCCCTCTGTAATGAATAAATACGATAGTGAATTTATTACATGAGTGTGATGAAACAATATTTATATATGTAAATAGATAACTTCCAATTGTGGCCGCACAAAATTAAAACTAAGTATGATATATAAAATATAAAATTTCTTTCAAACTATTGGTACGCGCACACTTTTTAAAACCATTGATACTGGTTAGTATTTATTCTGATTTGGTATATATGTATGTATTAATGTGTTTGTATGTATGTATATATATGTGTAGATATTTAAGTATATATTATAGTATGTATTTGTATATGTATGTGTATTGTAGATATGTATGCTTATGCATTTATATATGTTTTGATTATGTAGTATAGTTCTCAATTAGCCTTTTGATATTTATATTATTTTTAATTTGATGCACCTATCACCAGATTTCTTCACACCCTGGGTTGACTGTTGGAGAATGCCAAAAGGCATTAAGTCCACCTTTTGTAATCCTTTTGGTGTACACAATAAACTATAAATAAATAAATAAAGGATTGAAGAAATGCATTTCATCTTCATTCCATTCGGTAGTTTCAGAACGAGTGATCTGGCGATGTGTTGTAATACATTAGCGTAAGAATTAAAAATAACAACGAAAAAAACAAACCGGCGAATGCAATCGGACAGCTTAATGCAAACGGTGGTTTAAAAATATTACATAATATAATAGCGACAAACATAACACGACGTCGGGAAATAGGATTATTAGCTTTATCGCCAATGCTACAAGAGTGATGTGGCTCGTAAACATAAACTTGGATAATTTGATCCGTTCACGAGGCGAGGTGAGAAGCGTTTAGGTGACGGATCACAGCTGTCATATTATGACGTGCACGCGTAATATTCATTAAACCGTTTTTGTTTTACTGTATTTACTATATACTACTATTGTGTTGTATGTGTGTTTACTATATCTATACACTGTATTTTAGAATAGCTCTTGAAGTTTAAGTATAAATATTGACACATAATTTTTTCATTGATTGCTGGAGAATATTCTTTCAAGGTTAAGGTTAGTGAAACAGTTTGTCATATTGAATGTATGTATGTATGTATGTATATGTATATATTCACGCCATGTTCCCAACAGGGTAGGCAGAGACAATCTACCTCCACTTGCTTCGGTCCTGACATACGTCTTTCGCTTCTCCCACTTTCATAAATCTTCGCATGCATACTAGTTGGTTTAGAGTACTCTTGACCTGGCCTTTTTTCGGAATGTCTCCGATTTGATCGTGAAATGTTCGCCTAGGACTTCCTCTCCCGACTCTACCATTTACACTCGCCTTTGTCATATTACCCCATTATAAAACTAAAAACTAGCATAAATGGCCATGAGCCGGTCACATAGTTCGTAGAACTGATAACTGCCGGAGAGGAAAGGATTGGAAAATTCTACAGTGGCAACCTCCTATAGGTAAGGCGTTTGCCTATACGGAGACCCACCACAAGACTGACTCCAGCGCAGTGAGTATTGGTTAATGAAATTTTCGGAGGAGGTTGCTCAGCAGTGGACTATGATAAGCTGAAATAATAATTGACAACACATGTCAACACAGAGAAAATATTATTTGCCAAAGATTTATTAAAATTAAACAATATTAAAAATAATAAAGTCATCGCTCATTAATAAATAGAGGAGAAATAATAATCAAATCTTTGTAACCTTTGAAAACCCCCTACTCGAAGTAAAATATATTTAAAAGCATACTTTAAAACATTCTACTCTGTTATTGTTTTAAAGAGATATTCGACGATACGTCATAGAAACGGTGTTGGCTTCACTTTGTTGGTTTAAGCGCTAATAAGATTTATATTAAGGTTATTAAGATGTGAATTAAGGTAACGTAATTATTGTATAGAATTTTAATGAGTTGTGCCGAGGCATCTCATAAAGACCCCCATTACATAGGATATGTTAGAGCCTGCCGGCACACTGAACTAATAACTTGTGTGATAAAATGTTCATTAATAAATTCATTATTAAAATATGCAAACTATTTCTACTTCGTTACGTTATAACGTAATTCAATGCGTTATTGGCGTATATTCAAACAACTTCTCATATCAATATAGCAATTTCTAACGAAACCCTATTCTGTTTGGTTAGTAAACATGAAATGAAAGTAGCGGAACAAATAATTCTTAGATCACAGCTCGAAGAAATTGAATTTTCTTACTGATCTCAATTTCTTTAAGGAATCAAACATTATCATAAATAACAGTGAAATCATTTTTAAAATCGGTTTTGTAGATCCGGATTTTTGTTTCTAAACTCACGCACTACAGGCACTGTCACCTCATATCTTCATCATATTAGTACAGACTTAGTTTAAATAAGGCTGCAAGTATACTATATCTGTTCCATCATACTAGAAAAGTAATATTACGTAATATTCTCATTTATGAACCCCGGGTGACATCTTTCAGTTAGTCCCAAACGTTTCACGTCTGATAAGAATATGTTCATAACATATAAACTCACATTCTTCTATCTTCATAATATAAGTACCGACTTTGTTTAAATAAAGCTGCAAGTATGCTATATCTGTTTCATCATACAAGAAAAGTATTATTATCATTTATGAACCCCGAGTGACATCTTTCAGTTATTCCCAAACGTTTCGCGTCTGATAAGAATATGTTACCTACCTGCTGTATCATTTCGAACAAATATAGAAATTTTTCCTCATCTTCATGTACACGATAAATATTTTAACAGTAACATTATAACGATTCCCGTTCCTTACGAAGATTTCCGTGGATTCTATTTAACTCAAATACCGTATTATTAAATAACGTAATATATACATCGCGTCCCTATTTTAATAATATTAAAATAGAGACCAGTTAATATTTCCTATCTTATTAAGTGAAGAGGTGCTGCATGTGTAGGTTGGTCTGCTCGAGCTTGCAGTTCACCTTATGCTTTAATGTTCTGGAACACTATATTCTTCTAGCATGCCTTCAGTGGCCTATGGGACCATGCTTTTTATTATTAGACATTGTATGAAATACAGTAATTGAAAAAATAATAAAAAAAGAGGATAACTACGGAGTTTATTTCTCCTGTTTCTTCTCCGTCAGGGGGACCCAGTGCGAAACGATTGTAGAAAAAAAAAACTAATTGACATTTCTATATACATTTTGAACAATAAAGAATTTTCTTTTATTCTTCACCAGTCTAATAAAAGTCCACTGCTAAATGTAGAGCTCTCCCAATGGGAGGATTTGACAAAATCGCCACGCTTGGCAGACAGTGTGGCCATCGCAATTTCAGATGCCTCACATCACAGACCCTGTTGCCCGTAATCGGTATGTGTATTTTTTTCTGTCTGGATTTTGCCGTGAGATATTTTCAGGTTTCCCATATTGAATCCGAACCGGCGACTCTCCGTTCAGAAAGCTTTCACTTCTGTGACAATATTGCACACTTGGTGATGACGTAGTCCGTTAAGATCGCGCACTTGACCCGGTCGGCGTTGTTCTGCTGACGTTAACCCATTAATATTAGGAAAACAATACGTTGTTAAGACAGCTGCCATTAATGATTTGGTTAAACACGCGTACGTTGAAAATTAGACTTTAAGACAATGAATAAAGTATCGCAAATAGCTAATTGTATACATACGTACTAAAAACCAAACAAAAATAAAAACACTTCGGTTTCACATATCACAAAAATGTTATCATCAATCCACGTGTAAGAAACCATTTAAGTATTCTCTTAAAGTAATAATATGAGTGGTAAATTTGTATAAATATCAATACAATATTCTGATACAGAACGACAGACCATAAACTCTACTAATTCTGCCTAACACGTGAAAGCTTACAGGCGTGAGTTTTTATTGAAAGATGTGATTGTTAACAGCACTGGTTTATTATTACCTGTTTATGCACAGTTCTAGGACCCAACAAACAATTATTAAAATTTCACTAAGACATGGTTATACCGATATCGTCGAATAAATTTATTTATTTAAACTTCATTTGCACATTACGTAACAAAAAGGCGGACTTAATGCCAAGAGGCATTCTCTACCAGTCTACCATTAGATTGAACAGAGAAAATGTAAAAGGGCGCACAATAATATTATGTTCATATATATACACTCGAATATTATACTACAATATAATACTTACATATGACGGTACTTAGACACACATGTAATTATAGTTGTACATTATATAAAACACTTAACACACTATACCTACATAAATGTTTCGCATTAAAAAATTATGGGGTAACAGTGGTTATTATTAGACGCGCAGGGCACGCGTTAGTTGCGGTGGGGGGTGGTTAATTGACTAATAGTGGGTTAGACGGTGCGATCTCAATCTACCCTGTTAAACACTATTTTACACGCTCTACGGCGCTAACTGTTCCACCAGAACAGTTAAACACACGGCTTTTTTGAAGTGAAACTTTGTTGGGCGCGATTAGACTAAAATCTCGAGGTCGAATTTGTGAGCAACGTTTTCGTGCAACGTTTCAGTTAGCTGTTAAGTGTTTGCATTTTGAACAGGAAGAGTGTAATAGTTATTACTTTATTATAATTTATCGTATATCAACAGCGAGTTATATTTATATATTAATTAACAATTGTTTTTTTTTTATTTGAAAGGCAGCAAACGAACTAAAGACACACCTGATGGTAAATGATGACAGTCGCCCACTTACATCTGCAATGCCACAGAAGCTCCAGGTGTGTTGCCAGCCTTTAAAGGTATTTGGAGGATGGGAGGGAAGATCAGAAGGCGGAAAAAAATAGGGAGAGGGCCTCCGGTTACCTCACTCATCGAACAAGATGCAGAGGATGTGCTCAACGCTGGTATTCTGCGAGGTCGTGGTACTGCCCCGGTCGAGCCGGCCCATTCGAGTAACAGCAAAAGCCGCTGCTTGGCTCTACCACGTAGTAGATTTTATGTGTTGTTAAGCAGTGTGTAGAATTTTCACTGCTGTCACGTGTACTAAATGTTGGAATTAATAAGCTTTTATAGCGAAATGGTCGACGGTTGCTTTAAAAATCGGTGTATAGGTAGGTACGCGAACAAAAGACACTGAAATTAAACAAATTTTTCGGAATTTATCGCGTTCGCGTACACCAAGTGACCACGGATGCTGTAAAGCACCCGAAAAGACGGGAAGTAAAAAGGTTAAAATTAAACACGTTAAATTCCGTAAATTTTAATTCATTTCAAAAATCTGTGTACCTGTAACATTAAATTTATCCCTCTGCTATTTCTTATTATAAAAGAATACCGTTAAAAATAAGTTGGGATTCTATAAATAGGCTCAATCCAGTTTTAAAATCTTTAACCTTTGAGAGGGTTTTGAAGCAGTATTTATAGTAACAATAATAATATTCTTCATCAATATGAACTATTACACCTTATATCATATCCTACTTTATATTTGATACATTTTTTATTTACAAAGAATGTAAAATAAGAAAAATGGCAAGCCGGACCCAGGTTTAAGTAAAAATGCAGTGTGTTCTAAATAATTAAATATTATTCATAGCAGAATTGATATCACGCTATATTTGTGAGAAGGCCATGAACATCAAATTGCATGATGGGAAAACCCGTCTCGATAAATAATCGTTTCGCTTTTTCACGGCGAAAAACTATACGGTGCGGCCTTGATTCATGGAGTTATAATTCAGGACTGGGAAATTACGGGTGGCGTCGAAAAAGTTGCGTTATTGCCAATATTAAGCCGTGTGATGGGGGCGGGGAGGGCGGGGATATAGTGAGTTATAGCCACCTCCTGCATTACCAAGTCGTTCGTTTTTGGGGTGACAATAAGAGGAAAAATACACACGAAAGTTGGCCAAATGCTAATGAAATTATTGTTACTTATGAGTGAAATTTATTATTTTTTACGTTCTTGGTAAAGCAATAAAACCGGAATACATTTGTGGCACAGAGGATTTGTAAGTGAGGAAGTGTGCCATCTTACACCGTGCAGCAAAGCAATAAATATTTTTTCCCCGCTCTTCCGATTTATTTTTTTAACAAAACTCGCGTTATATTGTTAACACATTGTGTAATGCAATCATGGTGAAGTTATACATGAGAATCGGAAAAATACAGTGTTTACAAATAGAGAAGTGTTTATCTTCTTCTTTATTGGCGTAAAGTCATAGTCTAATAAAAATTCATTGCAAAAGCATCCTGAACAGAAGTCAGGTTGATTTCGCAACACGATTTCAGTGCAGATTGGGGTTTCTTCTTTGTCGGTCTGCTTATAGAGCCCGCTGCTGGACTTAGACCTCTCTTGTGGCCAATCGCCACGCTTGGTTGACGGGTTGGTTATATTCACCTTGTACTTTGAACGCTGCTACTTGTCATCGGTCTGGATAATTAAGAGCTGCCATTTTTGAGATGGTATTTTCCTCATATATTTATTGAAGGCTGTGAGAATTTTCTGGAAATTGGCGGATGGCGGTAGAGTTGTAAAATCCGACTAATGAGAATTTTACCACACAACTGCCATCACTGTTCAGACTGGAGCTTGGTGGCCTCGGAAGTATTACGTCCTTACCATACCTTACCGGCCTGAAAATAGTCCACTGCAAGACATAGGCCTCTCCCAGTGATAAATCCGCCTTGATTTACTGTAGTCACCCAGCTCGGCAAGGTGATCGCAGTACCAGCAGACATCTCACACTTCAAAGGCTGCTGCCCGCCATGGGTCTGCTTAATTTTGGTCTGGTATATTTTGAAATGGTAATCCCGCCATGTGACGGTATCTATTGCGATTTTTAACGTTTCGCAGCCAGTCGCCACATACGAAACCCACAGAAAGAAAGGGGGTAGCAGATTCTAAAAATAATTTAAATTTCTCAGTCGTGCAGGTAATAACGTTAAGTTATTGTTATTACCAGCTAATTCTCTCAATGGGAAATCTAGCAGTGGAATAAATAAGCGCACAGGAAGATTATTACAATTTATAGTGAGTTATTATTATTATCTATATCGGAATAGGTATATGGTTTGATATAACTTTAATACACCTGTCTTCCTAGTAATGAAACAGATACGTAATTATATTAGTTATATAATATTTATTACATACCTAAGAATATCTGACGTAATGTACTTTGTAGTGTTTAAGACATAACTATGCAGTAATGTAGGTTTGTAACAGGGTTGCCAACTTTATTTCGACCGATAAAAATATAGTAAATTTCTAAGACTATATCTTTATATTTTATACAAACAGAGATAATCATAAGATTAAGATATATTTGTCACTTATTTATGTATTTCCATAGGAGGGATTTGTTAATAAAAAGTTTCGGTTCTACAATAAAAAAAAATTACCTATCCAACTGAAATATAATATTTCGTAGTTTAGTTTCTTCAACAGTATATGCAGACCTGAAATACAATACATATACAATAAAGTACAGTTGGCATCCCTAGTTTGTAACGACGGCAATGAATTACAAATAGCTAATAACAATTACATTTTATCCTCGACCGATGAATCTATCTGAGGAAATCAACTCCAAGGTCTCCAACAGCTATTCGTACGTCTATATCGATAGACAACTATCCATTGGTTGTTTAGTTCTTGTAATATAAGACAATTGCGAAGGTCAGTGGTCAGTGTAAATCGGAAACGCTGTTGGAAACGATGTCTAATTTAATTTTCTAGCGATTTCACCGGCGCTCGTGCGGCATGACCTTTGAAGCATTTTATTGCCTCACTATTGGGTTAAGTATGTTTTATTTATTCAGTACAATACAGGGACGTAAAGAAAAGATACGTTTTATTTATGGGCGACTGTCTAAACATTTCTCGTTTTATTTTTAGGAAGGTTTAATACTATAAAAAATAAACTCTAAGCGATGAGTAAAAATGTAACTAAAAAAAATTTGTTAAAATAATGAATTTTCCATTTCTGCAGTTTACAATAACTTACTTCCCTGAATTGAGTCTTACTTGATTATAAGTAAGAATAAAGTTCATAAGTTCACCCATAAGTCTGTTACATATCGAAATGTATTATATAATCAATATTTCTCAAATTTTAACATAGGTTCAGATCTGAACTGAACGGCTGGTCCTCGTCCAGTTCTTCAGGTCTTATGAAGTCGGGAACATTGTTCTCGAGCAAGCTTTGAGTTGTTTGTGCCTTGTGACCAAGAACAGAGTCTGGCTGGAAAGTTAACGGTACATTTGAAAATTCAGCATCACTACTCGAACAAGACAATCTCTTGACAAACTTTGACGAAAGTCTTTATTTCTTATTCATAAAAATTAAGCTTCGTGACTGCTTGGTAAGTCATCTCTTACCAAAGCTTGATTGATGCAGAATTATGCTCACGTTAATCTTTTCCAGCAAGTTGCTAGGCTTTTCTTAGAGCTGTGAGCGTACACTATGTCATTTTGCTTGTTGTGCTCTTTAATCGTAAAATTCTTTTCCCCTGTATATAACCCATTTCTGTGTCTTCCACCAGTGTATCGTATTCGGGGCAGCAAGCGTTTTGTTCGAACCACTCCCTTAAGCTTGCATGGACTGATTTAGGGCACGTCCTGAGTAAGGACGTTAAACACCTAGTTTCAGGCCTTGTTTAATAATTACCAACAGGGTTCTAGAATCTTCATTTCACGCGATAATATTTTTTGTTTTCTTTTAGGGTTTTGTCAAATTTCGGCTTTGACAGTGTTCACAGCCGGTCTGAACCTAACAGCACGAGGTCACCCCGATATTTTGTAGTCTTCGATAGAGGAATTGTTGGTGTAGATAGAGCGTAACACAACTTCGTGTACACAAACATACGCCTTGCTTTTGAAGCGTCTTAAAAATTACTGACGACTATCTCTCTTTACTTTCTCTTTTTGTTAACGTAATTATGAAATTAACTGTAATTAGTTTATCTCGGTAAAAAATAATATGTGAAATTGTGGCAAATCTAACGAAGTTAAAGTGTAGGAACACAATGATATAATTAAAATAGACAAATGAAAAAAATTTTTTTTTTAAATTGTATTGTTATTTATGGTCAGACGACCGCGTATCTCAGCGTCTAGAGAACCCGACTGCTGAGCTGGAGTAGAACCCATGGTTCCAATAAACCCAAGACGATATTTGTGCAAAACACAAATTATTGGGTTTCCCTTATTATCCCGTGTCTTTATACTTCTTATGTCACTTCCTACGCACCTTAACGCTTAAGCGTTAGATCGGAACCGGGTACGTGAAGAGCAGTGAATGCCTATATGTTCGAGCATACGCTTACGGCACTATAACATCTCCTGCGCAGTTGACAACTGCCGATTGTATTAGGATGTTGTCGCCGCGGTCGTAATCGACCAAGGGAACGTTATAACCACCATACGTAGATAATACGTATGTAAATATTGAAATCGTTAACATCGTTACGTAAGTATAGGATATTTGAAATTAAATTAGCACCAATCTAATTGCACTAACACTTTAACACCTGCGAAAATTTTAAAACCGTAAACAGATTACATTTTAAATCGGTTTGAATACGCAGGGCGTTAAGATATTTAAACTAATCGAATAAGGTGGTTTTGGCGGTTTTTAATTATGATTCGATTTCATATATTATTTTGGGATTATATTACCGTTTTATTTATAATCTTTGAATATACCAAATTAAAACTTAATTTTGTATATTCACAAATTTTGTTTTTTTCACATCATTCAAAATTTAAAAGATTCTAGTCAAGTTTGTAAGGTCAATTTTGATGAGTGAGTGAATATGAAAACAACTATTTGCTACGTAAATAATCTTTAGACGTCAAACCTGACTACAGTATTTAGTGACGCCTTTCTTAATACATGAAATCGAAAGAGTGTTTGGACGAACAGACAGACAAAAAAGCGGACAACTAGATCATGTTCAGACAGACAGACAGTCAGCCATTTGTTTAACTTTTTAGTATAACTAAAAAAAAAAATAGTATAATTTCAACTAAGGTTTTTACGAAAAACGACAAGTATTTAATAATGACCTTGAAAATGTCAACATCATCCGTAAGGGAACGTGGTAATCATTAATTTTTTAGATAATTCAGACAATCAATTCATTGCGGTGCAGATCGGTAAAGAAATAAAAATTAATCAATCACTAAACTATCGCGACAACGATTGCGAAACAAATGAATTAGCAGTTAGAACCCGCAGTTGGGTAAAGGTCTCCTCTTAATTTTTTGACAGGTGGTTTAGAGCGAGGAAGGGACATCCACGCTGCTCCAACGCGGGTTGGCAACCTTCACGAGGTCCGGAAACATTTTTAAATATTTCTCAAACATCATCATATTTACAGTTCAGCATGTGGCTTATTCCGCAGAAAGCGTTGCAATTGGTGTGATGCGACACTTGCGTACTACGAAATTTAAATGAGCGCCCGGGCCCTGAGCCATCGATCACGGCGACTACTGCGGTATACTATAGGCAGCTGTCAACTACGCAAGTGATATTATAATGCTGTAAACCTATGCACAAACACCGAGGCGTTCAGACGTCTTCACTGTAATGCAACACAACATAACCGGATCCGAAAGTAATTAGTGTTTTGCTCAAACATTAACTTCGGCTGGAGAATTCGAACTACGGAATCACTGTTCAACAGTCAGGTAAGCTTATCACTAATCCACTAGAATCATATCGATAGATATTAAACATGGAGTCGCTTAGTTTCCGATTAGATATGTGCAATGCAAAGGCTCGCCGATGCGAACAACTTGGACCTTCTGCTGTCATTAGTACAACCTTGTCAAGTGACGGAGCACGCTTGCTTATTACGCGTACATACGCTGACATAAGCAGATATGCTTTAAATGGATTTCAATTCTAAGATATACTTAAAGGACTGAGCACTAAACATCTAACAGGCAATAATCATATTTGTTAAACGAGCAATTTTTCATTTCTATATATATATAATTGGTATTTGGAAACGGCTCTAATGATTTGGATGATATTTTGTATTCAGTTTATGTTTTATATTGCAAATTCAGCTAGATAGGTGTCATCCCTGAATAAAAACGTTACCACTCAAACAATTAAAATAAAATTACCGCCACCTCATAGAATATTGAGGTAGCATTGTGTTCGCTATTTAACATAACAACAGATGGCAATATTATTGCAAATGAACAATAAGCATCTTTTCCTGTCGGAAGTTATTATGTTACCATACATTGCCACGGTAAACTCAAATAACGCCGAGCTGAGCTCGGTCGCCCGAGCACTATAAAGATAACACGTCACGTGTTCGTTTACTTTATTTATATATTTATTTTGGTTTTAATGTGATAAAGTCATGCCGCAGAACGGTTCGACCTGGACCACACTCACACATATAATACTGCTGTATTTTGATTGTTTATCGAGAGTTGTGAGTGTTAGCCACGGCAAGCCCTTACGATTGTACCTGATGAGGTATGCGGACAAGATTGTTGCATCTTTCGCCACGGTTGTGTATCTGCGAGTTCCTTATACTCGTAAGCCAACTTGGAGTACCCAGTCACGTCCTCGCTACATTTTATAAGAAAAAATTATTTTATTTTCGTCGTGAAAAAACATCTGTAGCCCGAGTCCGGTGCTATTTTCAAATCATAAAAGGCAGGTGCGACCGTTTGAAGATATCACGATTGTAATAAAATTCTATTGGAGTCACGATCTCGACAATTCCATTAAGGGAAACAGCAGTTTGGTCTCGGTGAAGCTATGTCGTATTCCAAAAGTTGACTTTGTTGCGCAACGCATTTGGTTAATTAACCTCAAGTTTGCTTCGGCTCTGGTGGATCGAATGATGGCGGTATATCCATCCGAATTTGTCGAACCCAAATCCCACAGACTAGTGACGGACAGACACGGGGAGCGGCATCACTGTTATGAGGGCACTGTGTACACCACCGTGGCGAGTATGAGCTATAGGTAAATCTTCCAAGAAATGTATGCCCGCTTATAAAGCGGCAGCAAACCCCGCTTTACCAAGACATTTTATCAAAGTCTCATATTCTAGTATTTACTTTGTAATTAACATCACTACGAGTGAAAATAAAATTAAAATTACATCCGCAGCAAACCGAAGGTAACTAACAGAACCTCAAGAATCCGAAGGCTGAAGTGGCAATGGTTTTGCCGCATAGCTTGCAGCACTGATAATTTAAAACAATAAATAAATAATCTCTAAACGTGGTAGAGCCAAGCGGCGGCATTTGCTGCTGCTCTAATGGGCCGGCTCGACTAGGGTAGTACCACGGCCTCGTAAAATTCCGGCGTGAAGTAGAGGCGTCTTGTACTCCTGCGTTTCGTTCGGTGAGTGAAGGCCGGAGGCCAACTTCCCCCCTCCCCCGGTCCTTCCTCTTCCCCTATTCTCCTCTCCATCCTAGATATCCCTCAAGGCTTCTCTGGTTTTGCAGATTATGGGCGTCGGTAATCACCTATCATCAGGTGAGTCGCTTGCTCGTTTGCGCCCTTTCCCATAATACAAAATCTACCACGACCAAACGATCTGGTGTGATGGTGTAAAGTCTTTTTATAAAAAAGAAAAAAACATTAAACCAGGCTTTAGAATTTTTTCTAGCACATGAACAGACATATTGCATGGATAGGAATAATTATTAGGTGGTTTAACAAATATTTGTCCCGAGTGGGATCCAACCCACGACCCGCTGCGTCACATCCAAGGACATAGCCCTAACATATATAATATATACTAAGTTATTATTACCTAACTTAGCAGTGTGTGCGCGAGTGTACCAACGTAATAAGCAGGTACATAGCGGTGTCGGCGCCGCGCTCGCCGCAGTCGTACTAAGTGAATTGGTACACATATCGGTACACATATCGGTACACACTTTACTTAGCGTCGCCTATTACCGACTTTGCCATTGTGGTCGACGATACCCACTGAATATTTTTAACTAACGGTGCCAATTTGCATACGCGATAAAGCTAATAGAGGTCGCTCCTATCGTACAATTTCAGTGTTGCCAGTGAAATTTAATTACGCAACTAAGACGTCGCACTGAGAGCTATTTATTTTAACAAAAGGACTGCAATAAATTACTCGTAGACTAGGTACTCGTATAGTCTCGCCAAAATGTTGTCGACTAGGAGCGATAATGAATAGGTTGTTTTTTTTTCAGGTCACCGTTTTTTAATTGCAAACGTGTTTCATCTTATCTTTTATTTTAAGGTGTCTTTAAATTTTTTTTTAAAACAGACAAAGAGTAAAAGTTATATTTTCAACATACAACATTTTTTTTGTTGTAAATTGTTATACGGCTTAGGTATTAGCTGTTATACACCAACCACACGTGCACATCGAGGCTAGTGACGGGGTAAGACGAAAGTATTGGGTACTGCTAACAGAAGAGACAGTAGACTTTTTGAAGAAAAGGTTTTGAAGAATACGCGATGAGAAGATGTAACGTAGTTTCCTGAACGCTGCCTAACCGAATTGGCTTCGTCGATTGACCTCGGGTTGGACTTACCTAGACGGACAATTTGACACTGGTATATAGAATAAAATATAGTTACATAAAATTTGTAATTATAATATATGATTAACATAAATATGTAAGTTTTGTCTGTCGATTGTGTTACATACTACGCTACCGAAAAATGTCGTATAATAAAATCGATGATCAAATAATCGCGTGCACCCATGCAACTGCGCGTAATCGATTGTCTGCCGTATAAAAGTGGGTCAACACAAATTGAAAGGAACCACGGAATGCAAGCATATATTTGTTAGGGACACCGACTTTTAAGAGACATGGATATTTTAGGATCTCATGTAACTAAATGAGACTGAACCCATCCAGCGAATAAGACCCTCAACTAGCATGTTGAATGATGTGCAAATGAGGACGGAATTTTGAAAAAAGTCCATTAACCTTAGGGTTTATCGAATGCTGATTTTTTCATCACAATTTCTGTGAATGCAATAAAGTTTATTGTTTTGTCTAATCAGCTTTCTGACCTTAAGTTACGCTATTTACATATTTTGGTAAATCAGACTAATAATTATTTTTATATTTTTTTTGAAAATTATATTTATTTGAAACATTTGTAAAATATATTTGATCTTTAAATAGAGACTAAAAAAACATTCAGATTTATCCCGTCTTTCTATTTTAAAAGGTATGGAATCCCTATCCACGGGGACGTATTTAGCTGTACTAACTTACAGAATCGCATGCTTCGCCTTCATACGCCGTTCCTCTAAAATAAATCTTACAAACTACCGATTCGTTCCTGCAAAGACTTCGCATTGCTTTGGAACTTTTCGCGATTACTTTTTTTACTCATCCTCGACACAAATTTGTTGTTCGTGGTATTCAGCCAGTAGTTTCAATAACTATCATTTATACAACTAAACTAAAACCTATAAATATGTTTTAATTTGCTTTTTTTAATTATTTCTTAGTGGAAATCAAGCTATGTAGGTAATTTGCTGAAGATTAATTAATACAATGAAGTGTAGCTAATCAGGTATCCATTTAATAGGTAGGACTCGATGACGTGTTGTAATGATTTCTTTCTGTTTTCCGCTTAGTTTTGTAACTAAATTGTCACGTGCTTGAAGCCAGAGAATGGAGTTTTATAGGCCGTTTATTTTGTAATTTAAATACGATAAAATTACGATACGAAGCTGGGATGTAAGGTAAGTATGTTTCTGCCGAAGCTGTCTAGGCCACCGGGACAACAGCGTAGCTCTAATTACGTGGCAGTATTAGACGGTCCGGGATTTCTTACTGATACCGATATAACATGTCACTGGCTTCAGGTGTTTACACCTTTCCCTCACGTGAAATAAATAAAATGAAAAAAAAAAAACGAGATAAGACTTGGTGTCACACTTGGTCGCATAGGAGGATACCACCCCCTTTCGTACGGAGTACCGGGAGCCGCTACAAATTCCAGTCAGTTGCAAACAAATACTTTTGAGAGCGCAGGATATCATGCCTATAAACCCACAGATAGCCCTCTGCGGGACATATCAGGACAAGCAGCAGTTATTATGTGTGTATAAGCGTCTTAACTATTCCATTGAACAGACTGCTGTCAACAATTGTCTATGTTAGTATACCGAGGTAGCCTAGTGATCAATGCGCGCGCTTTAGTTTCATAGAGCGCCGATGACCTGCGTTCGATGCCCGCACCTCTAAAACTGTTAATAGTAATTATAAGTGCTGAATTTACCACGTGCTCGGCAGTGATGGAAAATATCGTGTGAAGTCCGCCTCCTCTTCCGGCCCTTAAACCCTCTCAGGTATTAGAGAAGGAGGCCTTTGCCTAGCAGTGGGCATTTATTGGCTGCTACTTAAATATGCTAATGATGTAGTTACCCGGTTGTCTAAAATGTACACATTTGGTACCTGAAATATGACATTTTATATTTTATCATATAGAATAAAGTACTTCTACTATAAAAAACTTACAAAGATAGCTTTGAATTAATGCAAACTGAAGAGACGCTAAAAGGAAAGCTACTCATACTGCAGCAAAAAGAAATATTAAGTTATATGATTCGTTTACATTTTAAGAGCAGAAATAGCGTGAGTATACAATATTATATTAAAGTATCGTTATGTAACAAACAGAAAGGCTGCAAGCTATCCCCGTAGATCCTAATAAAATCACAGATACAAAATTGATACCACAAAGAACCTCGCCGCCTCACAGATACAGAGTGCACCGCATAAAGAACCCGCTTCATTGGAAAATGTCTTTATAGGACTTGTGACATATCCATCCACTCTTTGTTGCGTGGTGCATTTCACAAAGATAACACAGTTTGCCTCCTTCTCGGGATGATAGAGGGAAACTGTGCCAGTATTAACAAATAACGCGGTTTTCTTTAACGTCACGTCTATGCAGATCTCTTTTAAGGTTATGTTCATGAAAATGCGAGCACTGGGAAAATAGTAATGTGTACAGTTGCTTTCAGGCGTTGGGAAATGCTTGGAAGCATATGAATTTTTGAAGACTTTTTAGAATATTTTTCTAGTTTTACTGTCTGTAGTAAAGCTCATGACATCTATCGTGGTACTTTCAACTTATATTACAGCCGCTACTTTTTTTTTTCAAAGAATTTTCCACGTTTTCAGACCCATTAACCATTTGACTGGGACGTGATGTGACTTAACCTTCACTTATTAATTAAACACGTATGGCCATAGTGTGTATTTCTGAGTTCCATGCCACTATAGCATCAGTAGGTATATAGGCAAAGAGCTTAGAAATGGAAAAGGTATTATACTACCAGCTTTGGTATGTCTACGTACATGGGTCTACGTCCGATCTTCCCAAGTTTCAAAGCTAGCCAACACAATGACGTGTTTACCTTTACCAGCAAATTTAGTACCTTTTGTATATTATCATAGACAAATGTCACGTAGGCATGCGTACTTTAGGAGTCTGCAAGCGTGTTAAAAACTGTATTGTCATTGAAAAAGCGAACAGTAGCCGATAACTTGAGGTATTTATAATCATGATAAATTATGAAAATTCTGTAAGGAACATTTGATTAAATGCAAAATAGCATTTCAGACACCATTAATCTTTCTGAAGATTGTTAAGCAATTTGTAAAGAAAACTCTTTTAGGAAGGCTTGTTACAAAATTGCGTAACACTCGGATGATACGGATATCTGAAATGAAACCTTTCCTAAGAGTTACATAAGTTTATTAAGTGCTTTTTTACATACTCAAGGTTATGTTTCAAAGGAACACGTATATTTGAATGTTTGGTCGAGAACAAAAAAAAACATATACGGACAAATATGTCTTATAAAGCAATTTTTTTGAGGGAGCTTTTATGGCACATAGTCATCGCATTATGGAAACTTCATACTTTTTCTCTTTGATAAAACAATCCTTTTATACATTTCTGTGTATTCCCAATCTTCGTTCCATAGAGATTTCAAATGTTTAATACCGACGGCGGGCAGTTAAATTTTCACGTGTTGTAAAGGTGAATATCCCGTGCAATCCTCTCAAATATTTACGAGCGATGCGATACCGTTCCATCGGCGAGCCGCGAGTTGGGCGTGAAAAGTTGATGCCGTTTCCGCCTCTACTCTACCTACCTACCCATCACTCAGCCGGAACGTGTACCGGAAAATTGGTTTTAATAAAACATAGGTTCTTCATCAGAGCGGTTTGTTTGTTGCAGATGCCTGTTGAAAAGTGCCAATAATAAAACGTATTATTGGCACTTTTCAATAGGCATTTAAAAAAGACAATGGATTTAACTAGATAGATAAATGTATTTGTAGAAACTCACATATATCATCATCGTCATGAAAATATTATTTTAATTTTTAATTCACACTAAAGAACCTATACTGTACGTATTAAATATTCGACTTGAGTAAAGCTAACGATAGTTTCAAGTCATATAATTAAAAGCTGCAAGGATAAGAATATATTTAGAAAATAACACTATACATTATTTTTTTTTTTTTCAAAGAATTTTCCACGTTTTCAGACCCATTAACCATTTGACTGGGACGTGATGTGACTTAACCTTCACTTATTAATTAAACACGTATGACCATAGTGTGTATTTCTGAGTTCCATGCCACTATAGCATCAGTAGGTATATAGGCAAAGAGCTTAGAAATGGAAAAGGTATTATACTACCAGCTTTGGTATGTCTACGTACATGGGTCCACAGGAAATAGCTTCTGTGTAGTGTTTTCGATCTTCCCAAGTTTCAAAGCTAGCCAACACAATGACGTGTTTACCTTTACCAGCAAATTTAGTACCTTTTGTATATTATCATAGACAAATGTCACGTAGGCATGCGTACTTTAGGAGTCTGCAAGCGTGTTAAAAACTGTATTGTCATTGAAAAAGCGAACAGTAGCCGATAACTTGAGGTATTTATAATCATGATAAATTATGAAAATTCTGTAAGGAACATTTGATTAAATGCAAAATAGCATTTCAGACACCATTAATCTTTCTGAAGATTGTTAAGCAATTTGTAAAGAAAACTCTTTTAGGAAGGCTTGTTACAAAATTGCGTAACACTCGGATGATACGGATATCTGAAATGAAACCTTTCCTAAGAGTTACATAAGTTTATTAAGTGCTTTTTTACATACTCAAGGTTATGTTTCAAAGGAAACGTATATTTGAATGTTTGGTCGAGAACAAAAAAAAACATATACGGACAAGTCTTATAAAGCAATTTTTTTGAGGGAGCTTTTGTGGCACATAGTCATCGCATTATGGAAACTTCATACTTTTTCTCTTTGATAAAACAATCCTTTTATACATTTCTGTGTATTCCCAATCTTCGTTCCATAGAGATTTCAAATGTTTAATACCGACGGCGGGCAGTTAAATTTTCACGTGTTGTAAAGGTGAATATCCCGTGCAATCCTCTCAAATATTTACGAGCGATGCGATACCGTTCCATCGGCGAGCCGCGAGTTGGGCGTGAAAAGTTGATGCCGTTTCCGCCTCTACTCTACCTACCTACCCATCACTCAGCCGGAACGTGTACCGGAAAATTGGTTTTAATAAAACATAGGTTCTTCATCAGAGCGGTTTGTTTGTTGCAGATGCCTATTGAAAAGTGCCAATAATAAAACGTATTATTGGCACTTTTCAATAGGCATTTAAAAAAGACAATGGATTTAACTAGATAGATAAATGTATTTGTAGAAACTCACATATATCATCATCGTCATGAAAATATTATTTTAATTTTTAATTCACACTAAAGAACCTATACTGTACGTATTAAATATTCGACTTGAGTAAAGCTAACGATAGTTTCAAGTCATATAATTAAAAGCTGCAAGGATAAGAATATATTTAGAAAATAACACTATACATTATTTTTTTTTTTTTAAACATGACTAACTTATTATACGAAGCGAAAGTTTAATCTTCTTTACGAACGGGGGTTACGATGGTCAGACTCTATCAGTCCCAAATTATCGGCATCCGTATATCGCACGCCGCTACAAATGCTACAGCTGCAAAGTTTCTTTTAGAGGTAAACATGTTATACTACTGACTACACGATACCAATCGCCTTTGAGTCCAAATTTGCTTTCTTTAAAGTCTAAAACGCTGGCCACGTTTAATACTGTTTTATATTTTATTACATTTAATTAAATAAATAATATATATATGCAACTTATTCGTAATACTGCTCAGAAGAATAACTAAAACATGGACACCATCGCATCTTACCAATTTAAACATAAACTTAGTATATTATACGTTTCGTAATTACATGTCAAATTATTAAAAGAAAAATTTTGGTTAATTCGTTTATTTATTTATCCTGCATTGTCTACAGCTAAGGGTACAATTGAGCGCACTTTATAAGTTGAGGCTTTCTTTACCAGCTTTACTTTATTTTATTTTACTTAATGCTTTGCAACTCTGGCTGATGGAGAAAAGTAAATGGTTAACATTAGATGGTAATAAGGGAAGTAATAAGGGGTCACCATGAAAGTTTCGCGATCAGAATACTATGTTCTGCCGAAGCATTGTCAAGCACTAGCGGTAAGAGGCACGTCACGACGCTGCACTAGAATGCAGCATTATGCGTTCCGATCAACAGGCCGAAGCTTAAAGCTGGGCCGGGATTATCGCGTTGTACAGCAATGGCAAATGTGTACCCGAAGCGATCTTCTCAGTCGCCAATCTCTGCATGAAATCTTCGATTCCCGTGCACCAACACTGCCGTCTCGGCGACAAAAAGTACCAACATCTACCTATACCTGACAAAGCAGAGTAGGTCATCTTACCAACCTGTAAATAGTCTACTGCAGGACATAGGCCTCTCCCATGAGGATGATTTGCCATAATCGCCACGCTCGGCAAGCGGATTGGCGATCGCAGTACCAGACAATTCTCATCTTAGATTCTCCGTTATCGGTCTTTTTAATTTTGATCTGGTATTTTTTTGAGATGGTTATCCTGGCATCTGTGGATAGCCATTGCTTTTCCCTTAGTTGTTTTTTTGCCAAGATTATTGTAACGAGAAACCCTACCTGAGCATAGTGGAATAATATAGTAAAACCTTGCGTTTCCATCGACCCAGAAGTACGCTCTCTGTCATTCGTACAAAAGAAGAAGAGAATAAGAGGAAAAAACCTCGCCGCCTAGTATTTTTGTTTTCCCCGATAGAACACTCCATGCATGCTATAAGTAACATTTTTAAATAAATTAATTTTAGATAATATTTCCCGTTATTGAAAAGCCTAATAATATTAATTTTAATGCAGTCTACTAACTATAGCCATTTACAGAATATAAGTCCGTGTCTTGCCCGCGCACAAAATATGCTCCGCAAACATTTGACGTGCCGGAACTAGAGATGTGCTAACATTACTCCGTTACTCGTATTACCGGTCATTGAAGCATATTAAACGACCCCTCTAGCGAATTGTGGTTTTCCGGCCGATAAAATAATTTAATTATATAGCATCACACATGGTGTTGCTATGTAATCAAAATATTTTACGCTGATGGTGTGAGCTAATGAACAATAATGGTAACAAATAATTTATTGTTATTTGCGAGTTTTTAAATATTCTCATTCACTGTGTTGTATATATGTATATATATATATTTTACACCTATAAGGTAACGTAAAATGTCATATGATTAATTACGATAACGATAATTTGTGCTCAGAACCGTCCATCACGGTGTCCCAGCTGCCACAGATGTCCCGTGTGGCTGACTGGGATTTACCCATTCGCAGAGACGACGATCGGAATAATTTCGGTCGGCGTACCATGCCACATGTCGCTCACCTCGTGAGCCATGTCCAGATGTTTTGTCTACTTTTCTATTACGACTCTCACGGGGTGCTCTCGTCACATGGAATGGGAATGTCGACCAAAAAAAACCTCGTCTGCACCCGGTCTATAAGGAAGATTGTCCGCAAGAATCGTCCGGTATTCATCACGGATGTTGGTCTGGTCTCAATAGAGCCTGGCGCGTTCATTTTAAAGCACGGCTTCCGGCTTAAAGCAGTCTCCGATCTACAAGATTGACTACAGGTTTGCGTTTGTGCGCATATATATCATCATTATTACATCAGTGATAGCTGAGAGGTAGAGCGAGGAGCTTTTAATTTCGTACTACGCAGTGGTTATAATATTAGTAAAAATATTCATTGAAATTTTAATGCCGACATAAATTCCGAAAGTGATAAACCTTCGGAGAACGTATGGCATAGGCCAAGCTGTACTGGAGTAGCGGAGCGGACTCATCCTGTTTCGACTAGTCTTGTGCAGGACGAAAGCTTCTATTGTAAACTAGATTTACAATAGAATAAAGATCATAGCATAACGAAATAAAACTAGCGTATATAAATTTTTCTGCAAATATTTGTAAATCGATTGCCTCGCCGACATTACGCCGTGGCAGTAGCAGTGCCTGCTGATAAGGCGAATCGGGCATCGGCGGATCCATTCGAGCGGCAATGTAAACGGTTGGAAGGGGGAGAGGTAGGTAGACAAGTAGGGTTGACATTGACAACCTTGGAGCGTACGATCGGAAGGTTCTTTTATTTAAAGTTTAAAAAGTAAAAAATAAACGATTAAACAATTTATGTAGGAATAGGTATGATACTCTTCATGGATTACGTTTTACTAAAACGCGTCTATAAAAATAACTTTTAACTTTTTTAATTCCCGTCGTTCTGAGTGCTTCGCTACACCTATGGTTGCTTGACATCTGCCTACCAACTGTAATCATCATTATTCGAGAAATGTTAATTGGGTACTGCAGTCCATGGACACACTTCAATCAAAGGAGGTTACAGATGCGTTGTGACCCCTGAGGTCTAACATGGAATACCTCACAGCTTGTGGTTATACTGACTGTCAAAACGGCAGATAACAGTGGTTGCAATACAGATTGGTGGCTATGAAGGTGGTACCTACCCAGAGTTCAAAACGGCTGCTAGACAGAGAGAGCCAATCACCTTGTGAAATAGCTTGTACTTAGACTCAAGACATTACTACATCTACTCACAAACTAGAACAACGCATCTACATAAATAAACTAGACTACATAAAAACTAGACTACATAAATAGGAAAATCCATGCAAGTTTATATTGGCTGGTAACCCGAGCCGAAAGTGATCTGATAAGGATCTAAAGATATTACCTAGCTTCCGATCCCTGTCGAATAAACTCGAAGAATACTTTTCAGTGGAAACATTTTTCTAATCTTAGAATTTTTTTCGTGTGAGTTTAGGTATGATAATGCTATATTTTAATTAAATGACGTGCTTTAGATTTATATACTCGGTACTTTGCGTGAAAAATCTTCAGATAAGGCTATTTTAGGGTTAGTAATCGTTTAAAAACTATTCAAAGATATCCATAAATTATAAAACAAAATATCGATATTCACTCTGAAAACTTACCTAATATGTTTATTGAGTATTTGATGTCTTATCGAGTTTCTTTGACTTTTTTTTTAATACTAGACTTCGACGGTCTTACATAATAATATCCTATGACAATATTCCTTTAATACTGCCATTTTTTTTCTTTCCGTGTTTCTTATTCGCAGTTCTGCGGGCCCGACTTGATTTCTTGACTTGATTCGACTTGATAATACATAGTTTAGGTATACTCATTAGTAGTGTCATATATGTAGATTATTGCTTAATATCAAGTAGTGTGTATTTAATAGTATAAAATGTTTTGAGCAAGCAGTTGACTGGTAGAGAGTGGCTCTTAGGCATAAAGTCCGACATTTGTACGTTTTTTTGTGTAACATTCAAATATATAAATATTTAAAATTAAATTAAATAACATACAGGTTTATTAGGAAATAAATCTCTTTAGCTATAGTCAAACCTCAACCTCCAACTACGCACCAACACACGAAACCCTTATCCAATTATTTTGTTCTAATCCAATTAAAATGTTACCCGTTTCTACATTAAAATATTACCTACATTACATTATAAGTTCTGTAACATCGAAGTGTATAATTGGTTTTCTGAATTACATGTATATATAAACAAACATTTACAGTATTCAGAAGTAGCGTTCGCTTCGCAGAGATGTTAAGGTTAACGTAAAACGATATGTTAAAAAACATCCCTGATACAGGCAACATTGACATTCATATTACAAATGTTATACCCCGAGCGGGATTCGACCTTGCAATCACCCACTACGAAGGATCCTTACCAACTAGGCTATCCGGCTACCATTTACCTTCATTGACAGATAGCATATAAATAACCTTTCTTTAAAATAGGTATCAAGGCACGAATACACCGGTAAAATAACAGACGTTTAATCAAAACTGTTACTCGTAGTTTTCGTATGGTAAAAACGTATAGAGTAGCAATCTTCAGATGTCCCACTGCTGCATAAAGACTTTCCGTCCTTGAAATATTTATATTATTTCTCAAATATACAGGTTCCCTCGTGATGTTATCCCTCAACCCACACGTGGTGCATTCACCACTAAAAATTACAATTAAGTGCCGGCACCAGGAATCGAACTACGTCGCGTACTGTGACAGGTGAAGCGAGCACCCTGGCCTCTAGACCTGAGGAAGAAGAGTTTTTTCCAAGAGCCTAAAATGTAATATTACTGTATGCATATTTTAACGGTTATAACTACTTTAAATAAAAAGCAAACGCAATGGATACAATAATTTGTTTTTTTTACCAATAGAAAAATATTTTAACACTGACATTTTCCGACACAGCTGCTGTCTTTTGTTTTCGTATCAATTAAAAGTTGGCGGCACGCAAGGGCGACAGTCAGAAGGTCGTTAGCAAATCTCAGACTTGGACGTAGACCGAGACAGAGCACGAAGAGGATTTCGGGGACGTACGCCCCGATACGGGGCGCGATCTAGTTTATGTCGCTCGGATTTATGTATCCGATGCAATCTCAACCGGCGCGGGTAACTTTGTATACCGGCAGTTTACGTGGACGAACGACGGAAAATACTAACAGCGAAAGGAACTGAGAGACGTTAACTGAAATGAGTTTTGGTAGCTGAGTGGATAAAATGAAGTTTTGGTTATGTGTGTATGGCGTGTCGAAGCAAAGCGTAAACTATTTTCTTTATATAGCTATTTTGATATTATTTTTACAACTTATAAACAATCAACACTTAAAATACTTGTCAGTAGTAACCAGTATTCTTTATAATTACGAATAGATAGATAAATAGAATGCACTCTATTAGACAACATAACAATGTAAAAGTATTCTGGCAATTATTGTGAACTCTTGTATTAGTTTCACAATCCATTTGAGTCGGTACGATGAAGTTTCTGCAAGTGAGAACTAATCTCAAGAATAAATAATGCAATAGTATTTTTTCCAAGATCTTCGTGTTTTTACTAGCCACATTATAACGGACAGTCTTATCGCTAAAAACAATATCTTCCAGATAAACCTTGGACCGATGCATAGGATTAAAAGACAACTGAAATCAGAGATGATTTCATAAATGATGCATGCATTAAAGGTGAGAAAGGTGTTGTTAGTGATGTTACCTTTCTCACTCTCATTCTCATGGTAACATTAAGCATTAAAGGTGAGGACTTTTTTAAAGAGAAAGGCCGCAAACGAACAAGCGGTTCACCTGATGGTAAGTGATTACCGTCACCCACGTACATATGCAACACCAGACGAGCAGCAGGTAGGTTGCCGGTCTTTATGGATATTTGGACATTGGGGAAAGGGGAGTGGCCCTCCGGTTACTTCACTCGCCGAACGAAACGCAGAAGCACAAGATGCGTCTACTTCACGCCGGTATTCTGCGATGTCGTGGTAACACCCCGGTCGAGCCGGCAAATTCCAGCACCAGCTAAAACCGCTGCTAGGCTCTACTACGTACAAAATATAATAAGTAACGTCGACGGCTTTATTATTTTTGTTATTCGAAATTTACTAAGGCCTTATTATCTATAATCTGTTTAAATTTAAAATAAACAGCAGCAGTAATATTTTTTCCCAGTTCTTATAAACAGGTAGACTAAACATATGTTTTATATATGGATCAATCTCTCTAAAATACAAAAGAAGACAACAACAGAAGTTTATCTTCAATGAACAGACGTCACATCAAATTTGTTAGAAAACTAGGACACGGATCGTTTCTAAAAACCAATCGATTCTAAGTAATTACGACACCAATAGAGACAAGGTTAAACTTAATGCAACTTATTATTAAGCGGTGTTTTTACCTGAGTTGCCTCATTATCCTAATCGAAAGACATTTGAACAAAAAGCGTTTTTAGGTTACGCAAATTATTGCTGTTCATATTTACCCTTTGTTTGATGGATAATTGATTAGTTAAGTGATAATCGAAGTATTAAATAAATAAAATTAATTCAAATCATGCAAAATAGAGCATTAACATTTTTTAAATGTTTATATGACTACGAAGTTAAAATAATTGTATAGTAAACAAAGAAAATTAGGAAATAGCCAACAGTCTAATGAATTGTCGTGCGGACTATGAAAACTGACGATGCAGGTTCCTACCCGTCATTCGACTAATGTCGTGAAACATTCCAGAAACAAGCTCTATTGTTCAATCGGAATGGTTAACATAAGTACATTTCTTATTTTCTAAAAAAAATTATTTATTAAATATAATATTTTGTTAACCACCGGTAAAGTAACGGCAAGCCCCGGGAGAAAACATGGCAACGAGCCTTGTCACCTGTCACGTTCCATCCACCGGAGATGCATAAAGTTGTATTTTGAACTCTATATTAAATATATCGCAAGGTACTACATTTGCTATGTATAAAATTAATAAAATTATCATACACAATCGGCTGCGAGAAACGGTCGAGCAGCGAGGGATCACAAGCGATAGCAACGTGAATGAGTGCGACCAGGATTTCAATTTTCTTTCTGAGTTTCGAGGAACTAAAATCCCAATATAATTAAAGAATGCTCTTAATGTACCTTTCTGCCATACCGGCTTCTTACACAATTCTTTTACCCATCATGCTGTCAGACTCTGGAACGAGCTGCCAAATAGTATACGCACAGACACCAGTATAGCCACTTTCAAGCGTTTACTTTGGGGTTATTACCTAGCGATGCAATAGTAGTGCAGTTGAAGAACATTTTATTTTTATTTTTTATAACATAAGAAATCATCTAAGTTTATGTATGCATTGTGTATATTTGGATATATATGTAAATATGTATATATAAGGTTATATAAATATGTATGTATAGTGTGTTATGTGTTTTATATAAGTACAACTAAAATTACATGTATGTCTAAGTACCGTCATATATAAGTATTATATTGTAGTATAATATTCGAGTAAATATATATATATGAACATAATATTATTGTGCACCCTTTTACATTTTCTCTGTTCAATCTAATGGTAGACTGGTAGAGAATGCCTCTTGGCATTAAGTCCGCCTTTTTGTCATGTAATGTGCAAATAAAGTTTAAATAAATAAATAAATATTTATAAAAAAAATATGTTTAAATAACATCTCACAGCCCTATACTAAGGTGATCAGAGGTCAAGACATTTTTAGTCTTTTCAACCCACTTTCCACCAGAGCTCATTCGGGAAGTGACAAGCAGCCTGTGCCCTTATGCGTTATGTCAGAACAATTCCTTGTGAAATAATTCCGCACATCCAAGACATGGTTTCGTTTTTCTCTAACCTTGTTTTGGATAAACGAAACTATGTCAAAAAATAGCTCCGTATGTTCGGATATAGCCGCCTTAGTGTCCAAGCCAACGATACAAATCGTATGTAAAATTTGTAAACGTATTTACAAAGATAGATGTAATAACATAATTACATAGGGGATCTATCACAGATTTCCGATTTTAAGGCAGATCACCTAAACACTGGGCTATCGGGGCTTTTTCGGTTAGCCAAATTCTATTTTTAAAACCTAATAACTCGAAGCGTCTACTGTAAAATCTTTTTTATTTTGTATAGGAGCAGTGGCGTAGAGCAAAACCCCTTAAATCAGACCCGTCCTATTCCGCTAGTTGCATCCGAGATTAGAGAGAATAGATGCAACAGAGAACGCCTATGAGTCCGAGTTCGTTAGCGTTAGGGTTGTCGACTCGATTAAAGCTGTCTATTAGTTTTGATTCCTAACAAAATTTATGAATGTATTAAACAAAAACATTAAATATTTGATAATGTGCCAGTTTGACATCGCATTGTGTGAGCACTGTCTAAAAATTGTTGTTATTTTTCTAAAGTTTAATTGCATTTAGCTTGTACGTATGCAACTTGTAAGTAAAATTCTAAAATGACAATGTAGTATCTTTCTATGACTTACATACATACATTTTCAACCCACTAGAAACATAGTTTTTTTTTATTAATATAATTAAAATACGTATTTGTTTTAATTTAAAAAAAATATTGTTGAAACAAATATTTGTTTCTCATACAGATATTTTCCTTATAGGTGCTAATTAATACAACTGTTATCAATTTGTTATTTCGTGTAACGTTGACCACAAACCATTAACCCTTCACGTGTCATAACTTTGAAACAATTATATTGTTATGATAGTCATATTAGGTATGATACCATTAAAATGGATTTGACATTTAGCATGAACTTGTAAATCAATAAAGGTGTTAATCCATTGCTAACCATTATTAATTTCATCATAAAAGTAAGTTAGTATGTATGGTGTAGTACGGCTATGATGTACGAATTTTCTTTTTCTTCATCAATACAACGCGGAATTCAATTCAATTAATTTCCAAGGAAGCAACAAAACGAGTTGCTGTTCTTCGGAAGATTTGCCCTCACTTGATGATCACACGTTCACAGGCTCACATAGGTTGATGAGTGCAGTGCCTCTATTCCTCTACCAATATTGGAACTTGGGGATTTGAGTCTGCCATATTCGGATCGTCGGTCAGTCAGCGGGAGCAATTGTGCAATCTTCGTTGAAATTTAAAAGAAAATATTGTGTAACGATCCGACGAAATTTGCTTACAAATACATACTTTTTGTATTTAATTTTATGTAGTACACGTACGAATCGAATATGTAGTTTCGAAGATCACCCCTAACTTTACCTGTTTTTAATATTGATGTGGATATTTAATACCCTCCCCTGTCACTCATAGATATAGGCAGAGTTTGGGTATTTGCATTTGCCACGATTTATTCAAATATTTATGTTTAAACAGTTCGAAGGGAGATGCAGCAGAATCAAGATGTATTCTCCAATTTTAATTTCCTACTGGTTGTGTTAATAAATAATTTACATATTGTTTTAGTTAATGTATGCACAGTCGTTACTTTAAAGATCTGTAAAGTATTAAAAAGAAGTAAAGTGGGCACTTAAAGGAAGCAGTCTGTAAGTGCCCACAGCTGGGCAAAGGCCTACTTTTCCAATATATAAGAGGATTTTGGAGCCGGGATAGTTTTAATGGTACCGGCACCGGGGATCGAACCCTTGTCATTAGCGCTCTACTAAACAAAAGCGAGCGCCCTGTCTACTAGACTATCACGGCTCTAAACTGATAAGGTTTCATTGATTTTTCGAAGGTAATCATTTATTTCAGAATCAGTGCAGCCCTACAACTACTACCATTGTGGAGAGTTATGTGATGCGACGCATTGAAATTAGGTTTAGTTAACTATTATGTCTACACGGCTCGCTTCGTTAAGCATCACAGGAGAGTCGTTATTTGAAAACAGAAATGGAAGAGTGAAGCTTTATTGGCTTACGACTGTGACCTGGTATATGGTACCAGGACTATACTATTCTAAAGGAGATAAGTGTTGCACGTTTGCAACGGAAAATCATTTATTTCTTCGTCTTTCGGATGAAGGCCTGAAAAGTGTCAGCGTGCTTTTGATAGAAGTGTATCGATATTCTTACCACACTACCACAGCTTGCTTAATAGACAGATAAACCCTGATTTATGTATATATTAGAATTCCTAACACGAATTCAAAACAAATTCTAATAACTATATTTTTAGAATTTCTATTGAATTCAAGGCACATAAAATCAACAATTGAACTGCAATATGCTTGTGTGGGTGACATAAAGCGTGGGATTGTAGTAAAATCTATTACGTTGTGACACAATCAGTTGCTGCATTGTTTTCCTTTACATTAGTATGAATGACAAATGCATATTTTATGTAACTGCTTTGAGTCCACGACTTCGACGAAAAATTAAAATGTTGGATGTCACCCCTGTGTACTTTGATTTAAAGGTCACTTGCCAGTTACGTGATCTGATAAGTTTAAACGTTAGTATAATCCTCCTTATCGTCCGTTTGAGGGGCCGGAGGACTAGTACGAGAGCTTTAGGTAACTCAGAGAAATGTGGAAAGTTAAGGATTGAAAGAACAGACATAGCCCGAAATATGCCTATGCCTATGCCTATGAATATGAAATGCTTAGCCTTGCCTTAGACAAAACGTCTAGAAAATGTACTATAAAATCGTCTGTAGAACACAAGCAGTTTCCCTACGGGGTAAAGGAGCTCTACTGATTTTGTAGCCTCGGGTTTCGAAGTTCCCTCGATATCTCAAACATGAAATATTAACTAAATTGATAAATCCACGTGCCTAATTAGCTAAAAAGTTTATGGGTTTTAGATTTACCGCGCTCGGTTTGCTCCAATTAAAAGAACACGTCAATATAATACACCATGACTGTACCAAATTAGTAAATGCGGAAATATAATTTATGTCAATGGCATAGAGGCTAAATTTAAATGCTCAAGCGATTTTTATTTAAAACGCCCACTTTGATAACTAGGATTGTTCGATGTTTTGGTATTCGCTTAACTAAATATTTGTGATATGAAATATTATAGTAATATAGACGTCCTGATGTCATAGTCATCTTGGGCTACCTTCAGCTTTTAATTATTAAACTTCGTTCCGATCTACGCATAATGTGCTCATGTGTATCTTGAGATTGTGTGTGGTGTGCTTGGTTTTAGATTTAATTTTATTTATTACTGGATCCCAAGCTGGTGGTAGCACCCAGCCATCTTCTATATTGAATTAGGATATTTTTTGATTTCAATGACCTCTCGAGTCATCCTTAGCAGGCATTGGTGTTCTTTTGCGTAGATTTGTGATCTATCAAATCTGATGTAATGGTTGGGGCGATCAAGAATATGATTGCAGACTAGGAAAGTGACCAAGGAAGTGTTTACACATCTTGTTTAATTTCTTTTAATCTTATGGTATTTGGAACCTGATGTTTCGATAGAAAAAAGATAGGTATGATGTGATAATCTAATGATGACACTAAAGCACAGAACTAAAACTGAAGAAAATAGACTATATTGAAAAAATTATACTTGTTCGAATATAGTGATGTAAGCCACCTGATGGTAAGTGATTAACGACGCCCATGTACATTCGATTAAATCATAAATTCAGCAAAACACTTTGTGGTTATAAAAAAGTTATAAAAAGATCAAAGTTATATGATCACTTTAGAATTAATTGTTACATTATACATATATATTACAATTATAAATTTATTATATTTAATTACGAAAGAGGTAAAATTATCACACGTAGACATTTCTTTAAACTCATAATTCCTTAACG
Source organism: Bhutanitis thaidina (assembly GCA_029286595.1). Classification (NCBI taxonomy): domain Eukaryota; kingdom Metazoa; phylum Arthropoda; class Insecta; order Lepidoptera; family Papilionidae; genus Bhutanitis; species Bhutanitis thaidina. The sequence continues at coordinate 15,070,513 of JAGSMS010000022.1, read as the reverse complement.
ACTGAGTGCAGTTATAATCTATAGAAATAATTAGGCAAACTTATTATTACGAAACGCGAGGCCGAAATATTTAAAGTAAAGACATTGGGAATAGGCGAACGCTTATGAAATAGTGACGAAGGAAACTTTAATCAGTAATTACAATTAAAATGTTGTATGCATAAAAAATAATTCTCACTTGTAATTCGATCAGTAAGTAACGTTAACGTAATGCAAGCAATTTTATCCTGAATCACCGAAGCATAGCAACGTAATTTGCACGTGTAATTATCGGATTTTATTACAGGAAGTACGAGAAATACTTGACGAGCTGCAGTTAGAATGTTAGCATTTATCAAATAAAAGTTACTACTTCGAGGTTTACTCTCTTATAAAATTGATTTAAAGCTACGGTAAGTTAATCTAATCTATACTTAGTTCTTGTGATTGTGTACATATGTTTTTTTTTATGTGGGTAAAACAGTTAGTAAAAAATGAAGTGTGTAGGGGCTCATCTAATTCTGAAACAATGATTGAAAATCTGCTAAGATCCTATAACTAGACTTACACCATATACATATCCATATCCTCAGATCGGATCACAATCAGAAGTTTTTAAAGTACAGTTATAATTCTCTTCATGTTTGATGAATCAACTGATCGATGTGCTTGGAAGAGGTTTATGTGCCCTGCCCGAGTCAAGGAAACGTACGTAAGTTTATAGTAAATTGGATTTGGTAGGCCACTCCTGAGTCAAGTGGAAGTGTTTAACATAATGTATCTGTTTTATAAAACACTAGCTGGATCGGTAGATATTGTTTTTACCTTTCCGGTAGGTAGCGCGTTTGTGTTTGATTTCTTAGTTACTTGATAAAATGACCACAGCGTACAGATTTTGAGATTTACGTTTTTGTACACCAACATGTATTGTGGTCGATAAATATTCAATTTGTAAATAACTTGACTACAGCGCCATTAATCGGATCTTAGTATGACTACGAACCTAAAATTTTGTCTCAAAAAAACAAATATATTACGAGAATATCGCCTCAGTTGCTCAAGTCGTACAGAAGAGATATAGAAAATTCCAGCCGAAATAAGGAAGAGGGACACTACCATAATCGACTCATGGGCAGAAACGGATTCCTACCATCTAGTATTTCATTACATTTTTTTTTAATAAACCCTACTTATTTTATGTCATTGATTTTTTAAATATATAAAAGTAGGTGTGCATTAAAAATATACAATTTGTATCAGTTAATTACTTTCGAACAGCGTAACCAACTAGATTCAAGAAGTATGTACTAAATTTACTAGTGACTTTCTGATAATAGACGCTCACACACGAACACCTACACACCTACATGCATACAATTAACACGACGCCATTGTTTAGTAACATTACCCACATAGCCATCAGTGAGTCACGGAGTGGCATTATGCAGCAGGCATTTCGGTCGAATAATTGTCTTGAGGTTAAGCTTTAATTGTATTGTGTTACGAACTGAGGCGTGCTTCGGCGAAATTATCGGAACGTCTACAAATTTCTTCACTTACTCTATCTATTCGAGAATGTTCGAGGTTTTTTTATTTATATAGGTTAAATAAGAGTTTTGAGAGCGCTGTTTCTAACGTGATTTATGGTTGAGAGTAATTAAAAATAAACGGTGAAATTTTCAGTTAGAAGACAGCTAAGTGCAAGTTACACTCGTGCGTCGATAGTTCCGTATTCTTTTATTTGCAAACTTTATAGTTCTATTCTTCCTGTTCTTCATCGGCCTATTTAAGTGCACTGCTACTATGCCTCAGGGTGATGCTCTTCTTCTCTCCGGACTAGGTAATATTTGCCATTTCAATGTTTTTCATTGTATGAATTATGTAAAGTAATATTTACCATCATATTTAAAATAATGAATTACCATAAAGTAACGCCTAATTCTATTTACTATGGTTACTATGGTACTAGTAATTATGGTTATATGTTCACATTGTCTGGCATGAATGAATGAAAACGAATTAGGTTTTTTTTAATTCGTTCTCAAAAAAAAATTAAATTCCTAGAGTAAGCACGATATCCTATGTGAAGAAACAAATATAACTCAGTTCTTAATTAGTAGTCAATTTCATTTTAATAATAATAAATTAAAATAATTTCATGAACGCGAAATGTACGGGAAGATTATTCCTTCCTTTCCTTTTTAATGTCAATGTTGATAGCTAATAACTGACTCGAAACGTTTCCGGTATCTAACGCAGTCTGAGTTAGTCCTGATTTATTGGACCTACACATTTGTATAACGTGTATTGCGTGTTGCCAGTGATGACATACGGATCCGAGACTTGGTCCTTCACTGCAGGCCGTATGAGGAAGCTCTAAGTTGCTCAGCGCGCTATGGAAAGGGCAATGCACTGTGTTTCTCTCCGTGATAGAGTCTGCAACGATGATATCCGCAGCAGAGCTAAGTTAACCGACATAGCTGTAAAGATCAGCAAGCTGAAGTGGCAATGGGCCGGCCACATAGCTCGCAGAACTGATAACCGTTGGGGAAAAAAGGTTCTCGAGTGGCAGCCGCGTACAGCAGGCAAACGCAGTGTAGGACGACCCCTCACAAGATGGAGTGACGACCTGCGCAGTGTTGCGGTAAGTCAATGGATGCAGGTGGCTCAGGACCGAGCTTCGTGGCAATCTTTGAGGGAGGCCTATGTTGAGCAGTGGACTTGCAATAGGCTGAAATTATGATGATGATGATGATGATTTGTATAACAAAAAAGTGTCTTAATGTAAAATAAAACAATGGCTGTGACATGTGGAGTTATAGAAAACGAAACCTCGTCTCATTAAACCTCTTAGTTTCAGAGAATAAGATTTAACACATCTACAAGAAACTTAACCCTTAACGTGTCATAACTGTAGTTAAAACAAGTCATTAGTTAATCCAATCTTTCTACTTACAATATCTAACATGTATACGCTAAGGTGATTCCTATCTTTGACCTTATTAACGCCAGAAGAATTTATTCTCAGTACACAAAATAGCTGATAGGAATCAATGCATGCATAAAGCAATGTGATGGATGTCACATACGAGCTTGCAGATTGCATGCCCGCGAGCCTTGAGTCCGATGTATTTGTAAAAACCACAAGGCCAACAGCATAAACTTCATCGAACACATGCTGAATAACTAATGTATGACTCTCAACGCAATTTCACCTTTATTGCTATTATTGTCGGAGCGTAATGAACATTCAAAATCGGAGTCGTTATCCTCAAAAACAAATAAAGGCTATAATGGTAAGTCAGCGATAACAGAGGATGTGCTTATTGTAAAACGATCCCACCGGCTTACGTAAGGCGCTGGCACTTGTTCAAACAAACCACCACATCGCCTTTCTTGATAACGATCGTGGCTAGAACCGTTGAGCTTTGAGAATTTATGGAAATAATTTAGTGCTACTTGTATTATATTACTTGGTGATGTATATCGGGGACATCTTTTACGAGACCTGTTGATCGTTGACTTGAATATAGACTATACTCGTTTTATAGACTATGATTCTTAACCGAAAGATGATTAACGTGAAGTTATAGCTAGGTTGTTTGGTTGTTACCCTTATTGAAATAAAAAAAAAACGTATTGTACTTCGGTGTTAAAAATCAATCTAATAATATATTCTGAGTAGTGTTGATATTAATATAATTTATAGATAGAGATATTTATTAATGTCTATAGGGTTTATGCGCGAGTATGCATCTATGAATGCAGTCATTGTGAAACTAATGCAATTGTAAACAGAATTATATATAGGAATTGTAATTCGATTAGTTTATTCGCTTATCGGATAATGAAGCGTTGATACCGAAGTAATGTTTCCTTAGCGACAAGTAAACAAAACAAAACTCAATCAAATCTACAATATGTTTTCCGGAACGCATACTTTTAATTAAACTGAAGTCGTTTCTCTGACTATGAAAAAGCGTGGTAATGTTTCTATTTTGTACGCGTGCATACATGAAAATTTTAAAGAAGCCTTAAATTATTAAATTCGAACAATAATATAAATATAAATATTAACTTAGCCCGCGTCTTCGTCCACGTAGAAATTTTCTCGGGCCTTTCCCGGGACAAATAGTAGTCAAGTCCTTTCCAAAGGTTTAAGGTATCTCCATAACAAATATCATCAATGCAGTTCAGTAGTAAAACGTTACAGACAGACATATAGTACTTACTTTCGGATTTATAATATTTGTATGAACTAGGTAGAAATGATTTTATAAACATCAATTCACTAAAAACCCTCATTAATTTTTTACACTTTTAATATTTAAAAACATATACTTATTAGTATGATCGTAGTAGACTAATAGTCAGGATGCTCGCTTTGTGGCCCCAGCGCGAGTCATATGGGTTCGATCCCCGGTGCCGGCATCACTAAAATTGTTAATAGAAATTTTAAGGGCTTCATATACGACGTGCTCGGCGCTGAAGGAAAACTGATTACTGATGTACAAAGATTTAATTTCGAGAAGAGTTCGTTTTATTTTTTCTGTAAGTCTACTTACAGGCTCTTAGAAGAAGATGTTTAGTTTCGTCCTCAGAAAATACATTATGCATTTTAATTGTAAGCCAAGAGAAAAGTTGGCTATTTAAAGCCATCTTAAAGTATGGTAATTTATTAAAATACTTCCCTAAGTAACTATCGTAGTCGGTAGTAACTAGTCAGTTATGTTAATACAAATTCATTATAACACACACATTCAGGAAAACAACGTGAATAATGCCTACTTAAACACCTTAACGGTATTACAGACATCTGTGCTTGTGATCAAACATAGTTAAGCCTTACTTATTGTCGCTTCAGTGAAATATCTCTTACGGAATACGAGATGGGGGATCGAGCATCTTATCGCAATCCGTGCGCACCTGTGTCATCAAACCATGCCCCGTCTGCTTTATCCTATGGAGCATACATTATAAATGTCTACATTGCTGTCAGGCACAAGGTTCGGTCTTTGGTGATGCGTCTTTTACGGTTGACAACAAGGGGCTCCTTGTTAAATTTTTTCCCTCAACATCTAACAGTGTGACAGAGCATGTGTGGTTAAGATAATGTGTATTTATGTAGGTGAAACAATCATCTGTCATGGCCGTTTTAGTGTTACAAGAAACAATGCAAATAGAAAACTTCCACCCAGGGTCATGAAATCGGACCTCGGCTATCATGTACACTTGCGGCACATCCTTCTGGATGATTTTGACCAGGGCGCCATTTAAAAGCTGAAGGTAGGCTGAGCTAACTAGGACATCAGGACGTCTATCAACTCAGTCCCCTCGACCACGGCTGTTGTGAAGCACTCGAAACGTCAATAATATAAAAATCAAAATGAAACACGATAAATTCCGTAAATAACAGTTTCATTTAGAATGTGTAGTGTTCGCGTAAATACAAGAAATCATAATAAATATTTATGTACATTTTAACATTGTATTGATTTTATTAATATTTGATATTGTGTTGATTTTATTGTCAATGATAACATGGCGTTACAAAAAGAGCTCTAAGTTTTATTCCAGTTATTTTCCAAGAAGGTCTTGTTTTGCGAAAAGGTGTAGATTTTGACGTTCATTAAAGCTTTAAAGAAAACTAAATTAAATAAAAAAGTTTTGACTTTAACTTTGATATATTTTATAAAAGTATTCCTGAATACTTTTATTCTTTCTGTAAACTTTCAATAGTAACTAAATTCTTAACATGTAATGATGTACAATCAGTACCCTCCTCGATTCTAAATTTACGCAACCAATCACGTTTGGGTTAACTCTGTGACTTTGAAGTTAGCGGTAACGTGACAATTTACGTAAGTGATCACCAACTGCACGCCGCATGTGAAATAAGCATTGGATTGTATTGAATTGATTGTTTTATAATAAAAATTATTATGTTTTCGTAAGATGGTTTATGTAATTATTCAAAAAATAATAAAAACAACTAAAAAAAAACTCAATATCAATGAGGTCGCATACAATTTGTATAAGCATTCACGACTGTCCAACAAAGCGGAAATTACTGATTTGCCTTGGCGTGACCCAGTCTAGCTATACGAGATTCCACAACACACTTCTTTCCAGAAGATAGAATGTACTCTCTTATGCAAAAGTTTAAGCAGAAAGGGAGTGGTAGATTCTTACACCGCTAGCATGTGCCAAATTGTTCATTAAAATTTATTGTAATAATATCTTAATTGTTAAAGAAAATACGACTTCTTAACCATACGCTTTGCTTGGTTTCCAGAACTAGGGTCAGACATAGTAGTTATGTTTTCGAAGCGATAACGAATTGCATAGTTTTAAGAGAACCGAGGATGAATGAAGAATAATGGTTAAATAATTAATTAACGGAATTAAAACTAAACTCTCCTGCAGGCTAACTTACAAAAAAAAAAAACAAAGGAAGGCTGATTAGGAAGGAATTTAAGAACGAGAATGTTCGTACTATTTTATACTATGATAAAACTTAACACTTTAAAGACTTAATAAAGTCTACTTATTACAAGAAATTTTTAGGTCTTTCATCAGACCCTATTTGGCAGTGTGGCAGGTGGTGAGCCTGTCGCTATCTTAGTGTCCAAGTCGACCATACAAATCGTATATATAAGCTACGAAAAATTCATTAACGCGTACTACCTTGAGTTCGAACACGAGTCTTTTTAATTCGGAGGCAGATCTTCTAGCCACTCTGCCATCGCGCCTTTTATGTACAATAATTAAGTTATATTATTTAATCTTTTACTAATCGAAATTCCGATGTAGGTTGTTGGGTTAAAAAGGGCTAATGAAAGTTTGACTACCTCATAAACATTTAACACGGTGTACAAATAAGAAGAATTAAATATACATTTTGAACTATTATGAATTATTATCCAGTATGCCTATAGATATAATAGCTACCTACAGTGCATATATGGTTTCGATCCAGAAGTAGTCATTTGGACAGGTTATACTATTTTCATTATCACGTGATGAACAAGCGATATACTTGTACGGGCCCAGTAAGATTCGGAAGCAGTTTTAGAGACAGGATGTAGGGGACAGGGGGTATACGAGTATAACGTGAAGGCAACCGTGCGTCAACTCAAGAGACCACTACATGATTTCTAATGCTTTTCCCTTGATCGTCTCATATGACATCCACGAGAAGAGAAACGGTGTCAGATTTTCTAACTCCGCAACCACACGGCATAAAAGAAAAATGAATGAAAATAAAAAAAATGCATTAATTTTCAGCTCTGGCTGGGTCTAATGTATTCAGGTGTAATAGGAGGAAACGAACATATTTACGTGTTCATACCTCATAAGATTACGGTCGTGAAGAGTTTTACAGTAGCCGATTGGATAAAACACCGCACCGGGTCACTCGGCATCGCTGTGGATGCATTCGACACGAGGATAATGCAAAACGAGGAAACAAATAGACATTTATTTTCGTTACTGCGACGCGCACAGACCAGATATCGCTAGAGGTAACAATGTTATACGAAAATACTTGTGCAAGTTTTTATTAGTGCACTGTTTTGAGTGATTTTCATCGTTTACTGTTATCGACAAAACAACTTAGATTATAGAGGTTAATGAAGGATTTTAAGAAACTATCCAATCTATGGTAAGTGCAGAAAATTAATCAAAATGTGGTTTGTAATCTCTGTCAGCTAACTACTCTGTGCAGGTAATCAGCTCGTACTGAATATACCAACGGTAACTGGATAGATTAGTATTTTAGCGCACTGTTTCGTTTAGCATTGTACAACAGATGGGCGGGAAGAGTTCTGTTTGCGTTAATGTATTTAACAATATTAACTGAAGCGTTTGCTTAGTCCGTTAGAGCCGGTGACAATTATTTGAAAAGGCTCATTAATTTATGACGGAGTTCTCATAATTTTTTCTGTGTTATTTAACAACTATCTTTCTCCCGCGAGTTTGCTTGCATGGAAAAAAATCTCCGGGAAAAGTATTCAGTGTCCTTCAAGGTATCGTCACGCTGAATTTCATCAAAATCAGTTCTGCGGTTTAGCCATGAATACGGACAAACACAGAGTCAATTTCACATTTATAATACTTGTATGAATAGTGTGGGTCTCGGTAAATACCTGCTTATTGTAATGCAAATTTATGTCTTCATACTAAGTCTCGGAATTGTACATTGTATTCGTCAGGCCACTTTAAATTTTTTAGACTAAATAGTTTATTTTTAACTACACCCTTATCTATATTTATTAAATTTAAGTTCTCTTCGTATTTTGGATTTGGAACTTCCATAATTAGTATGTAAGTGGTATTTGAAAGATACATAAATATTAGACATTATACAAAAATTGTAGAGTTTTCCACTACGACAACGATTCAATATTCAATCGTCCAGGTGCAGCCTTTGAACTTCTTCTATTGTTATTTTCCGTATTTTGTCTCTCTGAGCATCGTCCTATTAAGTTACATAATAGGTGTAGCGTACACGATCACTTACACGAGCAATGCTCAAATAAAATTAATTAGGCGTTATTTAATACTGCTCTTTTAAGGAGATTTCCTAAAATATTTATGAAATAATGAATAACAATTTATTTGGTACACATATTTAAAACATGAAGACTTAAAAATAAATAGAATAAAAAAAAAAAAAAAACAAAGTCATTAAATAAGTACCAAATAGGTCTAATATAATCAGGTTAATGCTGCAGAGGCTGCAGCGCTGATTTTCAGTTGGAGCCTTGTGACTTCACCGACAAGCCGATTTGCGATCCTTCAATAGTTTTTTTACTAGTCATATTATAATAGTCGGTTGTACTTATATAATAGTGCAACGTAAGGTACCTGAGCGTCGGTTAAGAACAGAAACGATTAAACGCAATGAGGTTTAGTTTAACCACAGCTTAATTTCAAGATTTCTTCTTTGAAATTGAACATAAAACCACAGTAGCATGTCTAAATCGAACATTAGCATCTTGCGCACCAATTACATAATAATTACCGAGTCACGTGTCACTAACTCTCTCAAGGTAGACACATGAAACTGAGAAGTGCAATATGTACGTACAATGTACGAGTATGTACGTATAATGTCGTTACCGTGTTAGGCAAACACCGGCGTGCGATAATCTGTAGTCGTAAACACATTGGCCCATAAAGATCAGTGCGTATGGCAGCTGTTGTGAGCCATGTCCCCAAACTGACTGTGCTAACTAACAAGGCACGGGAAACCCTCGTTTATCAAACGACTCTACTTAACTAATAGAATAAATAAACTATATATTTAATGAAACTGGGACTATCTTATTAAATTTTGCCTTTATTCAGTTGCGTAATAGATAAAGGTTCAAGTATTACGGTGGTAATTTACGTTTCGAGGAATGAATTATTAGATTATATGATTCAGGTGACAGCTATAAAAAAAAATTATTAATTATTAGTCGTTCAATTAAACAACATCGATTTCCATCGAATATTATAATCATTCGTAACCATTAAAATGTCTCCAGTCTCAACGTAAAATTAAAAGAATGACAATTATGAATATGAGCAATGCAATTTACAACGAAATCGCGACGGAAATATGGCATTGTCTTTCCGTCAACAAATTGGTCAATGTCAGACTCGCTTTCGATTACAAATCCAGGCGCTAAATCTGCGAGCAGCGCGACACCGGCGCAATCGTCTCTCACGTTAGATTTGCGGTTGACTCCTCTGCGGTGACGAGGATAACTTCGTTTAATATTCACTACGAACATCTACAATATTGGCAAACGCTTTGTGGCATTCACAGAAGTATTTACACCGTCCTTCACAGAAATTGTTTAAACCGGTACACGTTTCTGAGAATAGATCATGTCACGATGTATTGAGCTTTGATAGAGCAATCGTCAAACCTGGCACGTGATAGGGGGTAGGGTTTGATGGCGGTAGCCAATAGGCGGCGCTGATTGGTGGGTAGCTACCACCGTTTGACCTGGCTCCGCCCGCCTTGCCGCGAGCGCCGCCCGCCTCGCCGCGCATCCTTCACTTCACTTCACTTCACAAACACTTCACGACATGACGCGTCTGCATTCAACCGCGGCCGACACACAACTAAACACGTATAACGACAGTGAGGTGCGCGCGCGCTGACGGACGATCAGTCATTCTTCGCGGGCCTGTGTCACTTCTGCCTCCCCCCTTCTCCTCTAATGAGCACCGTCCTGTCTGCGTCACGTCGACGTTTTTCACTTGTGAGCACAGAGACAACGTGTCATCGTTTCCCACTCAGGTCGGTCGGTGTCAAAGTTCTGACCTACTTCACTCTTTCATCGGTGACTTGCGTAATTACAAACTTTGTATACTACGTTAAATAACTAACATTTGTTACGTTTTTCAATACTCATTTTTGAATAAATAAAATAGGTTTAAATTGTAGTTAGCTCGACATGGCTCAGTCCGCAAGCAACCCAATTTTAAAGTGCCTGCATTATTTATTGGTTTATCCAGTGAGGGTAAAAAATGAGCACCTGATGAAAAGAGGCACAAAGACACCTGTAACTATCCTAGATTATGAATCATGATGCAGATGCGTCGTCATCCCTGAGGATAAAGATGCAATTCTCAATAGATGGGTCTCTCTTCGATCCCTTACCATACGAAACTTCAATATTCTATCAGATGAATCCAGCAATCATCACTTTTTCTGGATTTCCTGTATGAAACTTTTTTAGGTCTTATACTTTTTATGTTACATGTTGTAAAACCCCATGGCAATATAGTCAGTATTTAATAAATAGCAGGCCAGTTAGAAAAAATATATCATGCGCTTTACTATTCTAATGCCCAATCTGCACTAGCTATAGAAGTTTTTCTACATTTCATTCATGTGAAATAGTGGTCAACACATACGTTATCTTTGATATACTTACTGCGTATATAATAAAAATCAAAGTGTCAACAATTTCCAAAGACGTACTAAAGCTGTATCTTGTTTTTTTAATCAGCCAGCCAGTGTAGTCAAGTGTGCTGACTTATATAGAATTTAATAAGAACATTTGCAACTTTGTTACAACAACGTTAGGTTCAGTTTAAAATGAGTACGCAAGTTATTGTTTGTAAACAGGCGACACTCACCCACTGATTCGTTTCAAATTACTTAAGCCAATTCACAAAAGAAATTTCATGGCTTGATATCTTGATAGTGGCTTCAATTTTTTTTTATAGGATACGGTGCAAATGAATTAGCGGCTCACCTGATGGACACGGCCGTGGTGCTGCAACTGTGCTGCCGCCGGCCTTTAAGGATATTTGGGGTGGGTAAAGGGATTGAAGGAGGGAGAAGTGAGCCTCCAGCTAACTCAGTTGCCGAACGAATCGCAGAAGCATAAGACGCGCGACGGCAGACCATTGAAAGAATGACCAAAACATTGTTTATTATAGAAAGAGAAAAAGAAATAAATGCTAAACTTGACAAAAATAAAAAATTAAAATTTAAACTAAGCAAAGAGAAGAAAACAAAATAAATATGCTATTTTGAATGCTGTCTTTGCCACGATTTATCTGTGCTGCAACGTTGGCATGAAAAGGAGCTCACTCAGCTATGGCCGCATCTGTAATAACAGCCTTGGCGCTGATTTTCAGTGAGACCAGTAGTGGACAGAGTATCTCAGCTCGGCTGCAAAATATAAGCGATAGAAAAAAACAAAAAGGAAATTTGGCTGTGTATTATGTATGTTGAGTGATTGAACCGAATACCTGGTACCCTGGTAACGTGACATTCCATGTTAGTCCACAGGGGAGACTATCTTTATTTTGATTGGTGCCTAAGTAACGCTACAATGATAAAGTCACATATTAATTTTTCTTTGAGGATGATGCGGTAAGGTTTCAAAGGGCCACAAATATGATTAACCATCAAGTGATCTCTGTGAAGTTTTATGTCAAAAAATGTAAATGTTACTCTCTTTCGACCGAATACCTCATGCTGAGAGGGTCGAGGTGTAGACATTTTAGTCTTTTCTACCCACAGTCTTCACCAGCTTATTTGGGACGACGTGTCAAATGGTGTCGACTTCTCAGCGCCAAGCCATCAAAAAATCATTGGAAACCTGCCCTTCACATAGGAGATCGAGCTCAAGTCTACCCTGTTTCGGAAGCAAATCTTCTAACCGCTTGTCTGTCGTGGTTTGCGAGAGAAATGTGAAATTTGGTTTAACATTAGAAAATAATATGACCTAGTATGTCGCTTATAATAGGTATAATTATAATAGGTATAGTAGATACAGAGGCTTATTCCGTTTACAAGCACGACTAGTCGCAAACATACGCTGCTTAACATTCGCCCGATGCGCCGAGCTCATGTCGGCTCAATATATCGTTGTTGTAAATGAGTTAAGCGGAATCACCGCGCCTACGAAGATCTATGTGGCCATACAAGTGTTTATTTTCAGATTCAAAGATGGGAATTGGTACAGACAGCATAATGAAGTTGATAGCGTTTTGGCTGATTTTGATCGGGGAGTCATTTTTTTTCTGCTGTTGAACAAATTTCTCCACTAAGGGAGATATAATGTGTGGCGAGCGTAGTTGTCGGATTTGCAGCTGGAGATTGCTATGAATGTAAGATGCACTAAAATGCTTTATTAATAATTGAGTTTTTCGGTGGACTTGATTTAGCTTTATTCGTGTATGAGGAACATTCCTTAGCAAGAAATATTCCATAGGAAAATCCCGCTTTCATAGATAGACCTAGGTCCAGTAGTGGATTTTTACTGGCGGATAAAGTAAAAAAGTAGAGTAACTATAGAGATATCTATCCATCTGCGTCCGAATACTCGAGTTCAATCGCCTCATTAGGAGACTTCGCTGCATTGAGTTTATCCAAGATTGTGTGCGATTTGTATCGTTGGCCTTAGTGAAACCAACGACAGTCTTAACAACTGTCACCTATTGTTCGAAATAATTTCAGATTTTCATCAGAACTTTTCAGTTGAAGCGACTGAAATAAACGTGCGTTCCCGATCACACCAGTATCGGGAATACCGTCGTGATAGCTAATTATATTATTATTTATTTAAATTTAATTTCATTTTGGTTATCATAAAATTTGTTTTCTATATATTCATAAAATACTAGTAACGTAATATGTATATAGTCGTAACGTCTTAGTGTTATAGAAAAAAATGAGATGACATTCAATAAAATTACGTCACAAGTCAATATTGGAATTTCAGGTTAACACGCAATCGGAAACAAAGTGAAAGAATTTCCTTTTGATAAACGGTCCGCGTAACCAAGTTTTCCGTGTGACAAATCGCATTTATGTTTCTCGACGGTTCATGTTATTTAGTTTTGCGCTATTTTTATTCTCAAGAACTTTACGCGGGAAAGAGTAATCCTTTTTAAATCAGGTCTTAGAAGATTTAATTTTAGACAATGTTAGATTATTTCAAAAATAATATTTTGCCACCAGTTATTTTTTGATTTTAAAACCGATAGAGTAGGGATCTGTGAATAGTTGTATGAGGATAGTAAACAGCGATTGTGATAGATATTACGTAATAGACGGTTTTCACAAAGGTCAGTAACAATTTTCGACAACATATATCTGTAATAGACAATATATATTATCAGTTGTAATAAGATGCCTGCTATTGAATACCCTGGAGATGCCGTAAGGCTAAACCGGGGGTTTACTTATATACTCATAAATAAAAAAATGGGCTGCGAAACTAAGAACAAGCGATAATAATAATTGTCAATATAGTGAAGTTTCACCAAATGACAACAATCGCATGTATAAATTATCTATTCATTTTTGTTTAGTAAACTTCATTAAAATATATGACTTACTAATCATAATTATTATTCATAAGCATTCGCTTTTAATATTATAGGATTAACATATGACCACGTGATACATATATATTTATATATAGTTAGATCAATATTCGTACAGCGCTTCCAATTAACAGGCAACAGTTGTGACGGATTCAAGTGCGGGAGCTTTGTCGGGCGAATGATGCGAGAGGCGATTGTGAGAGCTAATCCAGTGCAACGTTAAGCACTGACGTATAAATAGAATACAAATGTCTGATTGAATATGTATGCGATACTGCGCGCTCGGCACTCTGTGCGCGCGCAGGGCTGACAACTGAACTACTTTCGTTTATGACGCTCTTGATCATTGTTCGACGCTCCTGATTATCCATATTCAAACCTAAAGATGAACAGAAATAGCGGAGATTTTCGATTAACATAGTTTCTATCAGCAGCTAGATTTGTAATAAAAGTAGCAGTTTGTAAATGCCCACAGCTGGGATAATCCTTAAAAATTTGATAGAGTTTTGGAGATGGAAAGGTTCCGTCACGCTGGTCCAGTGCGGGTTATCGGACTTCACACGTCCTCGTAATAATATTTTTTTTTAATTATTTCTCAGACACGTAGGCTTCTTTCAAGCACGTGCTAATTAAGCCTAGAAATTGGCATTCACAGCTTTTGTGGTGTCGGCACCGGGGATTGACCTCGGGTCACTCTTGTACTATGAAGTTAATGTGAGCGCCCACATCACTGGGTTACCACAGCTCTTAATTCATAATAAACAAACACATTACTTAACTATTAATTAGATAACACTTTCACCTAACTCTCACGGAATCATAAAATATACTTCTTACGTATATTTTTATTTGTGCGTCGTTTGAACATGTAAACGTCAGACATCAACAAAATTAAAGCGTAATTAAAAAAAAATCTGTTTATAAAAACTAGGCCAAAGGTATAAATGAAAGAGCTAATGCAAAGAACATAAAATAGCAACCCTGCGAGAGTCGGATTATGTAAGAGCACGTGTTTAGTGGTGTGCAGCTCAAAAAAAAAGCGCCACGATTGTGAAGCTCCGTTTGATTATCCAAGCTCGTTTTGTGTTAACTGCTTTATACACATCGTAAAATACCTCTTGTGATGCGCAAGTAAATGCTTTGAGCTTAGTGATGTACACGTACGTTAAGGAAAAGCTTAATTAGCACCATTTCGAGGTTATATGTTTTAAAGAAGCAGCAGTTAGAATTCATAATGTAATGAAAAGAATTTCTAGAAGAACTTAACGACTTATTTACCCTTTAAAGATCTTGCTTCTTTATCTGTTCCAGTGGGTGACGTGAGAGAACGAATAAGGAAAATGTCTGGAAAATTCACATATCTGCTCACATGACGTTTTGCAGTGCATAATTCTACGTACGAGCACGCACGACGCACGAGCACGCGCCACCGCATCGTAGGAGGGTCCTGTCCTGTAGTCGATGGATCCGGACGCGTCTACGCTACAACGAACGAGACCCCTCCCCACGGTGCGCCGTTCGTGACGGTCCGTAAAATCACATATCGTGGCAAGACACCTTACAGCGAGAGGCGTCTGGTACTGTGATACCAATCTGTCGCTCTAACGTCCTCTTCCCTTCCTCATACAACAAATTGCGAGATAAAATGTCCAATAGTGCAATATGTACAAGCCACTCGCTTGATGACACACAAATATGATCGCCATTGGTTTATATACGCGTATCTACAATAAATAACAGCGTCGTTTGATCGAAGTGAATGGTATTATTTTTATATACAATTAATTAGTTGTCGAATTAATGAGTACTAGACACATTTTGTATCAGTCTGAAAATTAAAGTAATCAAGATAACACCTTAATGTAATGGATACCATTCAGTTACAAATAACTCATACATACGTGGTTACAAAACGATGTAAAAAGAAAAATACAAAAGCTGTATTTTTTAATTACAATATTAAAGGTGCCAGTCTTTTACTTCATATATTTACATACTGTGTTAAGTATTATTTATACTAACTCAAAATAAAGGTTACATACACCTAAATGAAAGCGTATTCGCACAAATAAAGACCTATACTACGTTCGAAAACGTTTCTCACTAGGAGATTGCAAATATTTAATACTTTTTTTACATGCGTGTTAAGAGTCGTGAAGGCTTGAGAATTTATTTGAGTCACGTGTTTTTTTTTTAAATATTTCATAAGGTTTTAGTTTAATATGATTTTCAGTTTCAAGAATACTCACCATTTCTATTTTCGCTGTCAGCCGGTTTCATCTGGATTGGATGGTGCATCTGTAACAAAAATGTAAATAGTTTAATATAAACAGCCTAGAGACACAGAGACAATCACACATTCTCACCGTATTATGTGATAAGTAAGGTCACGGAATCACGCTGTCCGAAAATAACGACAATAAGAATACATAGAGTATAGAATATAAAACCTTGACAATACGAAATTCGAGGAATTGCGTAGGAAAGCGTATGCTCACACATTAGAATTTATTGATGATCCAACAATGTGTAATAAGTTAAAGGTATTGTACCTCTAATGGTTAATATGGAGGTGCGATAATGGGCTTAGAGTAAAGTTAACATTGATTTTACAATCTCTTCATATTGTCTGCACATTCATGTTGTTGTGTGTAGGGATATTGAGGTAATGAACCCCATTACCAAAGGCAATGCAATATGATTTTTCGTTAAGTGGATAATTAGATGTTATGAATTATTTATTTCGAGTATAGATTATCTTCATTTGGAAATTAATTTTACATGATGAACATAGTACTGGTTTCTTTTCTTCTTCTTTCACCGTACAAGCCACTCCTCTTTAGAACGCTCTCCCCGATGATATCAAGAAAACTCCGAACAAAAACTCCTTCAAAACCCTGCTCCGTCGTCACTATCTGGAGGCAAATGCCATCTGAGATTTTTCTCTCCATATTTAATTTGTTTATGTAAGTATTGTATGTTTATGTATAGTGTATTATGTATGTTATATGTATGTAAGTATATTATTAGGGTTATATATTTAATATTTATGTTTTATTTATTTTTATTATTTATTTTGAACCTGCCAACATGTTTTCTTTCTCACCCAGGGTTGACTGGTAGAGAATGCCAAAAGGCAAGTCCGCCCATTGTATTCCTTTCTTTTTTAGGGACACAATAAAAAAAAAAAAAAATGATGGAATCCGTCAACTAATATATTTTCGAAGTAACCAACGAAAGTGTCAATTAACACAAAGTACTTTAGTTTCACGTGATTTGTTTATCTTGCTATGACATCACATTCTATAGAAGCCACTGCAGGATATAAGCCTCTCCAAAGTTCGGAGGATATGGCCTATATATCATCGCGCAGGCAGATTGGAGATAACGGGAACAGACAGTTGCCGGTCAAGTTACTTTAAGATTGATCTTTTCGTCCATAGGAGTTGATGAGATCGTTTGGCATTTATCTTAATTGGCCTTTTAGTAGCTCATATGTAAAACCAAAATGTGATTTATTATTATTCCAATAACCTTAGCTGTCTCATTGTCGCACAAAAACCTATCTCTCATCCCTCTAATGGTCAAAATTGTCAATGAGGACTGTCCAGTTTATGTCAAATGTTGTAGCCAACTTCCTCTCCGCATGGCTTATTGCCCACCATGTTGTCGTGATACATGCCCAAAGATCTTTAGTAACGCGGTATGAGCCCAGCCCCAATACCTCTTCAAGACACTGACCTTCCGAATAACTTCGGTTATTTTTGTTCGGCAACATAGCATGGAGGTTCAGAGGTGAATAGTTAATTTAACTCCTAGTATGTTGCGGTGTGGTGTGATCAATTTACCTTAGTTTAGTTAGGTTAAGTTATCCTTGATAAGCCGTTGTTTTTTGTTAGAATAAAAATGTATAATGACATGTTTATGATGTTAGCGAGAGTAGTAGTGGAGTAGAATTGAAAACAGTTAAAGTAAACTGAACTTTGCATCCAAATATTCTTTAATGAAATATAAATTCAAGTTTTCGTCACAGACATAGTTGAATTAATTTAATACAAGACGTCTAATTAATTACGAAATGACTTTCAAAGAGAATCAACCTTTTCAGTGATTCAATAATGTAAAACGAGTGAAAAAGTAGTTCTTTAATAGCTCGTAAGTAGCAGCTGGGTGACGCTGGAGACAGGCATAGGGAAGATTTGTATAGCCAATTTTCTAACTAGACAATCGATTAAACCCTTTTTTGGTAATTATTATTGTTATTATGACACCACGATTTTCATGTGATTAGGAGATCTACGCTTTCTAGTTTCATAACCGATCTACTTGAGGCTGATATCAAAAAACTAAGTAGAATCGTACGCTCAATAAAAATGAATGAGCTAGAAAGATTTACGCTTAAACAGTGGTAGACGTGTCACCGCCAGGAAGCTTTCTTTCTAGCCAGCGCTTTTTCCCTAAGAAGCAGTTACTGGACTTTGACGTTCTCGAAGATAAGAAAAATGTACAAACAATTTAAGTAAGCTTTGGTGCAAAGAGGATTGAAAGGACAATAATAAATGTATATATTTGAGTTATCGTTAGTGATGTTCTCTAGTTAATAAATGCTAAACTGACATTGATACCTCATCTATATATATATTAATAATACGTTGTATCGACGACATATTGATTCGTCGGCTCTCTGGCCCGGTTAATTATTTACATTGGCCGGCTCCGGGCGGGAGCAAACAATCGGAAACTATTTAAATTATTCGTAAACATAGCGGTTGATATGGTTGCTTTGTAAACAAAGTTTTTAGTGAACGCTGTTTGCTTACGAACTTGTTTGTTAATTGAACCGTGATGATGTAGAGACCTCTTGATTATTGAAGTGAGGTACAAAGTTGAACTTTGTGATCTAAAGTTCTCTTCTTACATGGAGACTTATGTACATGGTAAAACAAAGCGACGGCTTTTTTTTTACCACGTACATAAGTCTACTCTACTTAACGTAGTGCTACTCAAATGGGAGGGCTCGACCGGGGCAGTGCTACTGCCTCGCGGAATATTGGCGTGAAGTAGAGTCATCTAGTGTTTCTGCGTTTCGTTCGGTGACTGAGGTAACTGGTGGCAAACCCTCCTCTCTTTCTCCCCTATCCCCTTGTCCCTTACGAAATATCCTGAAAGGTCAGCAACGCACTTGCAGGTACTCTAGTACGTGGGCGTCGGTAATCAATTACCATCAGATGAGCCGCTTGCTCGTTTGCGCTATTTATCCATAAAAAAAGAGATTCAAAAACAAGACATAATTTTTTTTTTCAAATTAGATTTTTATTTTAGCTTTTTTATAAGTCTATTGTTGTATACTACTTTCGTATGAAATGATACTATTCATATATTTTTGTTGATTTTAAAATACCGCTCAACTATTCATTAATTCATTTTAGCCTATCATAAGTCCATAAATCCCTTGTAGAACGTAAGCTCCCAAATAGTGTCACAAGGCACGGTCCTGAGCCACCTGCATAAATCTACTTTCCGCAACACTGCGCAGTTCTTCACTCTGTCTGATGGCAGGTTATCCTACACAACGTTTGCCTGTAAGAGGTTGCCACTCGAGAATCTGTTCCCCACTGATGTCAGTTATGCGAGTTGCGTGCCGCTACAATTTGCTGATCCTTACGCCTATGTCGGTTATCCTGGTCCTGCTGCGGATATCTCCGTTGCAGATTCTATCTTAAAGAGAAACAACGAGTATATATAGCCTTTTCCATAGCACGTTGAGCAACTTGGACCCTCCTCATATGGCCTAGACAAAGACCACGTCTCGGTCCCGTAAGTCATCATATATTCGACGAGAAGATGTGACGTAATTTCCTGAAGGCTAACCAAATAAGTAGGATTCGTCATACAACCTCTGAGTACGTATTTGGACTTACCTAGTGAGGTAATTTTTTCCCGGTATACGTACTAATCGACAACTACGAGCGTAGTGTTTCCAACAATAACCAATTTGAAAACATCTTTAAATACAATGGCGAATAGTTTTGAAAATATCACATTTCCTGGCCTACACTTTTTCTACAATTGAATGGGGAATGGAAATTGAAGAGTTTCGTATTCTGGTTCTGTACTCAGATAGACATCGTAGACACAGCCTTTCGATATAACGGGAGTCTACTTGACTGGGCTGAAGAGAATGTAGCACCGCCCGAATTTTGACTAAATCGAAGCCTTTCTCATAGTCCACATACATCAAACATAATGGATAAATTGTACTACTCGATTTTCTGTACAACTACACTAACTAACTACTACAATATACAACTGAATTCCGTCAACTATACTATATCAAAAATTAAATCAGTTGAGAGAATCAGCTTCAGTAACTAAAGGGGCCAATGCAGAAATAGCAAAGTTGCATTCTTTTCATACCTGCAAATTCACAGCAAACTAAATGTTTTTTTTTTATTTACAGCAGAGCTCGCACTTGGAATAATTCCAAAAGTGAAATGCTTGTTACATTTTTTAGCAATTGTTTTGTTTTAATTTATAGCATTATCTTGGACATTTTGCGAGATATACTCTTTTACTCGTATTCGTTATTTATCAGTCATTATCTCTTTTCATAGAATAAGACACGATTTTACCAACAAATTAACAGACCGTTAATACACTCCCGTATCATCGTATCATAATCAATCGTTTTTCCTCCACTTAAACAACTGAACGTTGGTTTTGACATTAAACGTCTCTTAATTGTCGGTGAACTAGGTTTTATCTTGTTTAAGAAAAAGCAGCTGACATAAAACACGGCTGCAGTTAACGACACCTTTACAAGAAATTGCGTAAGAAAAGTGAACAAAGACCTTTCAAAGCAGTTACGAGCTGTTGTCATAATGTTGAGTTTACTTTAACAGTTAATGAAACTTAACCCTCAATGGGTGTGTACCTCGTTAAGTCTTTAATCAACCTTTCTAATTTTATTTGCGCATTTGATGTCCCGAGTAAGTTTAATAGAGTACGAGTGGAGCGTTTTTGTATATTACAATTACATATCTGCCTCTAATTTATCAGTCTATCTCCTCCTCTCTCTTATGTAGGATTTGTTATAGTCGCCACGATTGGTAAACGGGTTCCAGTACCAGACGCTTTACATTTTAGACGCCGATTGCTTAGAAACTTCCCTTCTTTCTAAGCTTTCTTTCTTCTCTTCTTTAACAGTTTGTAAATAATCCACTGCTGGGCATATCTGGCTAGCTGGGAATTGTGCTTTTAAAAAAAAATGGTTCTGATAGAATACCCGCGCTGTAGTTGTGGTTATTCATTTAGCATTGCTAAAGCATAATGCTGAGTCGGACGCCGTTTTGTTGCTGCAACTCAATAAATTATTATTACTTTTTGTTATGTCTATTAAGTTATGTGTTACTGGAGTTGTGGTAATGAATAAAGTACTTTATTCTTCTTCTTCATCTTAAATTGTAGACACTTAGCAACGTAGACGCTGCTGCCTGGGTTCGGTCTACGCATTGGTTATTGTGGTAATTCTTTTGATGATGAGTAGTAGAGATAAGCGAGACATAACTTCTTCTTTTTTATATTTAAGTTATAATGGGTTGTCAGTCCACCTGATGATGAATTGGTCATCGCAACCAATGGACACTTTGTCATGACACTTTGATGACACGTTGTCATCTCCGAGGATAAAGATGGAAAGTCTCACAACATGTAATTTTACTCGCTCTTGACCTCTAAAACGGAGTACAAGAGTAGTTACAGTGTCGATTGACCGCGGAAACAGTGTGGTATCGACCCAGATGGCTTCTAGACTGACTAGACTAGACTGAAAATAATTCACAGTCTTATAATAACATCTAGCGGCTGCCCGCGGCTGTGTCCGCGTGGTGACAAATTCTGTCTCATGGGATCTTATAATTGAGATAAAAAAAAAAACGTAATATCTAAATATGTTTTTAAAATCTGTATAGTCGTTTAAGCGTGATTGAACGACAAACTTTCTTATTTTGAATATTAAGTATCAGGATACTCGTTTAAGTTTCATATTGTGCCAGAAGCACTAAAATTGTTCATAGCAATTTTAATCACATCGTTCTCGGGGTAGAAGGACAGCATCGTCAGGAAACCGGCACGTCTGAGAAAAAAATATTGTTCCGGAAATTCTCGAGCGAGCTCGAACAGAGTAGACGTGCATCAGACCTGGCTGTATGGACTAAAGTCCTTTGCCTTTCCCATATCATCACATGTAATCACATCACAGATAAATTAATATCATCATAACCATCCAACTGTTATCAAGTTAAATCCATTCAAATATACATATATAGGTTTCGATGAATAAGCTCCGTGAATTTTTTCGTAAATAACACTCCCCGTCCGGTTTAAATATTCTTCAGTCAACGTCACAACGCGTCTCTGGCCACTGAGACATCCGCGTCTCAAAGCGCCCAGTGTCAATCAGCGGTCGGGTTATTTTTATGGCGGCGCGGACGGACTCGCGCCATTTAATGGACGCCTCATGAATTGGCAGGTGAAGTATGTTATAAAATGTAGGCAAATTTTATGCTCGACACCGATGTTTAACACCATAAAGTTTGGTAATTAATTGAAGTTCTTTTTAATGCGCTGATTATTTAAACTGTATGTACTGTTTGTAAAAAACTTTCGTAGTTTATTGATTTTGTAAAGTTACAAAGTTGGAAATGCAAACATATTACAGATAATGATTTCTAGTATTTCTGCGAATACTACACATTTGATACGAAACTATCATTTGCGGATTTTATCGCCTTTAATTTTACTTTTTCTTGCCGATGTTTCGGGTGCTTCTTTGCACCCGTGGTCACGGAATAAACAGTGGAAACGTGAGGAATATATATTTTGGCATATATATGACATAGTTTATAAGTGAATTATACCTAATTTATAATAACTTTCCAGCTGGTAGAGCCAGCTGAAATTGTTGATTGAAAATATCAAAAAAAAAAAAAATTCTGTGGACATGTATATATAAAGTTCGCCAACTTGCACTGGAGTATCGTGACAGACACTTCCACAATACAAAACTCTCACTAATATTAAGAGAAAATAACGGGGGCAAACGGCCCAGCTGTGGGACAGACTACTACTTAATATTTTATAATTATCACGCTCTGGAGATAAAATTTCACTAAAAGTTCGATATTATTTCGGAGTTACTTAAAGCTAAAGCTTACGTAAGTCAAATTGGGTCTTGAATAAAAGGAAAATATTGCACACATTTGTAATAAATAAAATTATTTGTATGTATGTATGAATGTTGCAATAGATTTAACTTCAAAACTATGTTGCGGATTTTCAGAGAACTTTTTTGAGAAAATATTACACAAGTGTTTATTGATGAGGTGCAGATTCCAGATAGATTTTAATGTGAAAGTTTAATTTGTAGAACAACGGATATAGGATACTTCTTACCTCAATTAAGAGTTATACTGGAAGAAAAATTGTGACAACACGGGGGAAGCCACGGGTAGACACTAGTACAATATACAAAAAAACATTTGGTCAAATTTTTAGTACCTTAGATTTTCCCAGGGGTCGTCCTTAATATTAAAGGCTTTGTTGGGTTTTCCTAAGGATCTCCGGAGGCTTAAATAACCTGTCCAGGCGTAAAAATGCGCAACCCATTCTTTATTTAACAAATTGATTTACGCGATGCTAGGTTAGTAGCTGTAATTATAGTAACAAACATATTAAAAACTGTGTTACAAATCAAAAGATATACGTGTACTTAATTACCTTACCTAACCAGCCTGTAAGTAGTCCACTTCGGGACATATGCTTCCCCCATAAGGAGGATTTACTATAATCGCCAAGTACGGCAAGCGGATTGGCGATCAAAATTATGACAAAAGTTACCATTTTCATCGGTTTCATTGACCTACCTATACAATAATAATAGTGGATGATGATGAATGGAATCTTTCAGAGGCAAAGGAATAGTAACGATACGTCCAGATTCTATAATCCACAGATGGTTTATTGAACAAACTATGGCTTCGTATGGACTTAACCCACGAATCAACCAGGAGGTAATCTGACAGAGTCAGCCGATCGTCATAGAAACGCTAATAGGTTCATAATTGGTTAATGTGTAGGTGTGTGCCATTATACCGATAATGGTGACAAATGCGATGCACTTTGGCCTTTGGCCATGCAATACAGGTAAGTTATATCACGTAGATAGACATAACGGTGCGTTCCGCTAACGGAACATTGCAATGTTAGTTAAATATCAAAGATAATTGATGTCATTTTTAATAATCGGAATTGACAGCTTTACTTATAAATACTAACTTTTCAATGTTGTTAAATTAATTAAACATGATGTCGTATAAACTATTAACATTATCTCCGACTAATGCTCAGAGCCGTAGTAGTCTAGTGGTCAGGGTGGTCGCTTTAGTTTCATTGAACTCGAGTGATTTGGATTCGATTCCCGGTACCGGCACTACTAAAATTGTTAACAGCAATTTTAAGTGCTGTATTTACAACGTGCTCAGAGGTGATGGAAACCAGCAAGTCTGAGAATTAATAAAATATATTATTTCAAGGACATGTGAATTTCGCCAATCCGCACTGAAGGGTGGTGGACCCTTCCCGCCTCCAAAAACACTCATAGATATTCGAGAAGGGCCTTGCAGTGGGCACTTACAGGCTGCTACTTTAATGCTCATAAACTTTGGAAGAAATCTGTTAAAAAGTTGCTACTACTTTCGAAATTAAGTCATAAATGGTAGAAGTTTCATTCGATTTGTCGAGTGTGAAGCAAATTGTCACTCGACCTTTATATCAAAATGTTCCAGCCAAGTTTTAATTCCATACACACATAAGTATTTGTCGTAATACAAATAAATTATCTGTTAACATTAGGACTCTTTTAACCCGCTTTCTGTTTAACAGTCGTGAATTACAGAATGATTTGCGTGATTATGCAGATGAAGATTGGGTGCTTTAAAATGCATTTGCTTTCAGGCGATGCATTGATATAATGTTATTCCATACAGCTAAGGTTCAATTTTTCAGACGCATAATGGACAGGAAGCGCGAAGAAACATTATGCAGAACAACATCATTGTTCGTGCGGCGAGATCGCCTCGGATCTTGGCCATGAATCACGCTCGGATTACGAAGATTATTCCGCAAGGCGTCTGCTAATATCCCTTATCTAATTAGGCACAGATGACCATCAATCACAGCGTGACAGCGCCGACAAACACTGTCACGTACAAACTGTACAATTTGTCACGCGCCTCCTGGACGCGTCACGGTGTAATCAACGCCGTTGTTCCATTACCGTACAATGGTTACACGGAAATTCTAATTTAACTTGTCTTAATTAATTACTGAACAAATGTAAAAAGTTAAATTATTTTTCTGAATTCTACTACTAGATACTACAACACAGGCCTAATTTAGTCCACTGGTTAATATAGGCTTGACCAAGAAAGCTCCAGAATGGTTTGCCAATTCTCACCACGGTGGGCAAGGGGGTTGGCGAGCGCTGAGCTGGGTACGAGCTATTATTGTTTATTTGCGCGTCTGTAACGATGCTATCCGCCGCAGAACTAAGGTAACCGACGTAGCCGTAAGGATCAGCAAGCTGAAGTGGCAATGGGCCGCCCACATAGCTCGCAGAACTGACAACCGTTGGGAAAAAAAGGTTCTCGAGTGGCAGCCACGTACAGGCAAACGCAGTGTAGGTCGACTCCCCACAAGATGGAGTGACGACCTGCGTAGTGTTGCGGGAAGTCGATGGATGGAGGTGGCTCAGGACCGAGCTTCATGGCAATCTTTGGAAGAGGCCTATGTTCAGCAGGGGACTTGTGATAGGCTGAAATGATGATGATGATTGTTTCTAGTTTAATAAGGGAAAGCTGAATCACAATTGTATTCTACTTTAAGTAATAATAAAAATTCTTGCTTCGGTTTTCTTCTACTGGTATTGGATGGTATTGGATATAAGAAAAGATTTTAAACGTTTCCTATCGCTAAATTGAAGCTAGTGCAAAATCCACAAAATAACAAAAAAATCGGACCTAAGATTTAAGACAAATTTCTTGGCCTAAAATCTTAAAACACCAGACGATCGCAAATCTTAAATAACAAAGCTACCTCGTTCCCAATATTGGACGAGATTTAACTGTCATAATTTACGATAAAGCCCACGATGTAATTCATAGTCATTTATTGCCACACAGACTTTACGGAATGAAATATGTAGACGACACGCCGTTTGCCCGCGATATATACCAAAGTGCACCTATTTTAAGGACTCTTAATTAGAACTTGGATTGTCAAGCATGAGATGAAAATTACATTCTTGTTGTCTATCTTGATTTCATGTCATTGTTTCAGACTATCATAAGTTCACTGTTGAACCCCTACAAAGCTCGGTCCTAAGCCACCTAAATTCACCGACTTCCCGCAACACTATGCAGATCGTCCTTCACTGTATTTGCCTGTTACTAGTTGCCACTCAAGAACCTTTCTTCCCCAACGATTGTCAGTTCTGCGAGCTATGTGGCCGGCCCTTTGCCACTCCAGCTTGCTGCTCCTAACGAATATGTCGGTGTTACCCTAGGTCTGTTGCGGATATCGTCGTTGCAGACTCTATCGCGCAGAGAAACACCAAGCGTAGCGCTTTCCATAGCCCGCTGAGTAACTTTGAGCTTCCTCACACGGCCTCCAGTGAAAGACCAATTCTCGATTCCGTAAGTCATCATATACAATTAGAATACTAAAATTATTGATCGACGTATTGAATCGGCGTGACAAACGTGCTAAAAGTCTACCGCATAGTAAGTGACTACGAAAGCCATGGACATCTGCTAACAACTTCAATCAAAGGAGGTTACAGAGTTGTGTGACTTATCCAGAGTTAAAAACGGCTCCCAGGCAGAGAGTCTACCACATAGTAAAATAGTTTTTTTTTTATAGAAGAAAGGGCCAAACGAGCATGCGGCTCACCTGATGGTAAGTGATCACCGACGCCCACGAACATCCACAGCACCAGAGGAGATACAGATGCGCTGCCGGCCTTTAAAAGGTTGTACTATTTCAAGTCAATTATGGCTCCATTCCATTCTTATGGTGCACAGAGCTATATGGTATTAGGTAACTTCAAGATCTTTAGGAGTTAGGCATGTCTTCTCTCAGACTCAAGACTTTACAGGTCTTTGTGAGACTTAACAGTTACAGACGAATCGTTGGCTGTTATATTACATAATTAGAATACTAAAATAATTGATCGACGTTCTTTAAAAATATTGGATTGGGGTGACAAACATGCTAACAGTCCACTGGATGGTAAGTGGATGCTGAAGGTCAAGGATACCTGCAAACAACTTTAAGCGAAGGAGAGATACAGATGCTTTGTCACCCCTGTGTAAGATGGAATGCCTCGCAGCCTGTAATTATATTGGCTTAGTATTTCTTTAAAACCTAAACTCAACAGTGGTTGCATAGTTGATTGACAACAGAAAGCAACACCATACCCAGACGACTCCTTGACAGATAAGGAGCCTACCGCCGAGTTAAGTAAATTTGGATTTTTATAGCAATTTTAGAGATTCCTATGTATATTTGTATTTGTAATAAGTTGAATTTCATTACTGAATGCATTTACTTTTCCTTATGTTAACGCTATATCGGATACTCTAGTTCAGTTGAAAAAAAAAAGTTATTTGCTAGCGAACTGCCACTTCTACTGAATTTCATGGGACTATTACCATATTTCATAGACATTGATTGTAGAGATGACATAGACAAGACGAAAGCCATACCTTACAGAATGTTCGACTAGCTCTCTCATATATCTAGGTCTGTAATCTCACTTCGTCAATTCTCCTTGTCGAGTATTTTCAATATCATCTTGTCTATTGGCACAAAAATGAGTGGTAAGTGACATGCTACCGATTATTGAACGACATACGAGGAAATTAAAAGGCAATAACCGAAGAACTTCGTAGATTTTTACCCAATCTACATTAATAATTATTAAATAAAAACTTATATCGCATTCTTGTCGTCAACTTCATTGGTACAGAAGTACTAATAATAATTTTTGGTTGAAGAGGTAAGGGTGTAAAAATAAACTTTTGGTTTGTATACAGATTTGTTATAATATTTTTACTTATTATTGACATTGACTTCTTATTGCGTAAATTCTATTTTTAAACTCCAGTCTCTTATAGTTTGATAGTTAAGTTGAAAATTAGTAAATTAATTTTTTAATTTGTATTTTTATATAATACTTCATGTATTGTATAAAAATCAATCAGGTTATTGTTATTTTCGACGAAAAGCTTTCTACGTACAGTACGTATTCACGCACGTCCTGTGAAATTCGATAATAAAGTCCTATGGGTCGAGCCAAGGAAACTATTCAAGGAGTGCGTAATAAAATTATACCCTCCCGACCCCGTACTGCATACAAATTGTTATCAGTTTACAGGGACAAAGCAGTGAAATTTCGTCGCAATTATTCCGTAACTTTAAAAATTCTTTATTTTGCGGATTTGACCTGAATCCGTTGAACAAACAGCGCGGTAAACAAAAGTAGCAAGCTCCCAGTGAGTGATTTCCCCAGGCAGTGTTCGCGGCGCACTCAGTGCCTGGCGGATCCAGAGCTCGTTACCATTCAACGGTAAAGCCGCTTTTGTACGATTGAACGAGAAATTAAAAAAGTGGGCTCGCTTTTGTTGAGGAACACGCGGAGTGTACTTAAGTGGAATAATTGCCGAAAGCGCTAATCAGTTAATATTGTATACGGTTTCCGTATTGTATATATATATATATATATATATATATATATATATAATTTAAACACATTTATGTGAGATAATATTGTAGAATGTATAGTAATAGTAAAATAGATGATAATGATAAAAATAATTATATTTAAAGAACTGTCGAGGCGATATGTTTCATTAATACCTATTTTCTTTAATTGTTCATTCTTTTGAGACTTTCAACTATAGCTTCTCCTGGAAGAGATTATTGTTTATCAGTAATGCCGTCTGTTTGTACATCTAAGTAAGATAAGTTTGTATTTAAATGTATTCTCTAAACGCCAACTGAATTTGCAGCTTTTGTATCCCGTTCATTGACAAATGACACTCAGGCTACAAAGATGACGGGAAATCAATCTAGATGCTGAAACCACATTCTTTGCGGAATTTGGATACCCTCGCGTACTCGTGATGCTAATCACTAATCTGTGCTATTAGGGTACGGCAAATTTGGAACAATGTTAATTACACATTACCATTTAATTACTAGGGGTGTCAATTAATCAATGAAAATGGCGCTGTGCTGTGCTTATCAATATTAATATGCAATCGTCAGCCCGGAAGTAATTGTGAAAAATGCGCGCTACCCGTGAATATTACTAGCGGCATGCTTAGTTTGAAGGGACACCGACTCAAACCCCCAAAGTCACGGGGTCGGAAAGAATTCGACCCTAACTAATGGAGCGGATGAACAATGAAGTTTAAAAGTTGTCTGCGAAGCGATTTCTACTTTCCAAGATAATGAGCAACTATGCTCTGAAACATTTTTGTGAAGTTTCTATTTGTATATGTATATATATATATATATATATATATATATACATTACAACCTATGTGTTAATATAATAGAAACAGAAGCCATCATATACTTCTCTAAGAAAGCGATGTATTTGTTGAAAGGTTTGCCTAGTTGGTGAACGCAGTGCCGGTCCCCACGAACTGGTAATACTGCTCCTTATGTCTGTGAGATTAGGTTCTGGCAAGTTCGGATGGATATTCCGCCATCTTTCAGTCGCCAGAGCATCGTTTGTTGGTATTTGGAGAAAGTGATATTCTCCATTACACTCCTACCCCCTTACACGTTTAATCGTATTAAAAGGAAATCCGTAATCTCTGCCTTTCCTTACTGGTAACAGTCGTAAGTGCTTACATTATGAATGTATGAATTACAAGGTACAACCAATAGTCTCGCTTATGGTCAAAATTCAACCATTCTTACCGGAACGCATCGAGGAAAGAGTGGGAATGGGCAAACGTGCTACGCGATACACAGTAACGTACCGCGTAGCACGGTTTGTATGGAAAAATCATGTTCATGCATGCATGCATGTTCAATTTATTTACAGGCAACCTTACCCTTACCCCATCTTACCTTAACGGCAACATGCACATGATTTTCTTTTTGTGCAATTTATGGCACTGTACTTTTTCAATTTCACTTCACTGTAATCTTTCATTCATTCATGTTCTTTTATAATTAATTAAAATAATATTAATTTTCGATGTTCACATTACTATAATATGATGATGTAATCTCAATAGTTTTTAAATAAACATTAATACTAAACTCCACGCGTATGTAGTTTTTAGATTGTTAAACATATAGTTTCGGTATAGGATTTATTACTTTGTTACATACCTAATCTTTCTGTGTTCACGGTCGGTTCGGGACGGGGCAGATATTGGCTGCGAGACGGCGGAAAAGGACTGTTTGTTGGCTTACCGTGAGCTATGAAACCTATTGAAATATTCTTGCTTTTCCGGTTTGATATCCGGACTTGCCCGGCACAAAAGACCGAGCCGAAAGCTCGAGCTGTGTTTGCGTAAGTCTTGAGATGTTTCGTGAGGCAGAGTATTTCCGAAAGCTTAGTGGACACAAAGATCTTGTCTTGTGTCTCGATGTTACTGAATAATTTTGTTTTACGTTAACATATGAAGTATGTTTTCTAGGTTATGGGCTCTAGGTGATGGGACCCATTACCTAGAGCCCAGAGCCCGGGTTACGTCACTTACCGAACGAAATGCAGAAGCACGAGAACTTCACGCCGGTTTTCTGAGAGGTCGTGGCACTACCCCGGTGGAGCCCGCTCATTCCAGCAGCAGCAAAAGCCGCCACTTCTACCATGACAAAAAGTTCGTTTGTCACCCTAATCTAATAAAACCTATCGTGGTGGGTGTGATTTGTGTATAATGTTATAATGAAATTCTAATAGTTAAAACGACTATAATTTTCAAGAAAAAGGCTATCCGATTAGAAAAAGAAACACTACGTATAAGTTTAATATTGCTAAAGTGTAACAGCCAGCGGTCAAAGTGGACGTATCGATTTGGCATTAAGTCCTATTGAAGTGGAATAAAAGCCGCATTTAAAAGGTCCATCGTCAAAGAGGTTTAAGTCTTTTATAGGCACGAGGTAGTAAAGGCACCTTTAGTTCACCTAGTCAAGACGTATTAGAGTTGAAATTGCTCTAGATTATATCTTACCATGGATTCGTGATAAATTACTTGTTATATTCAATATTATAAAATATTTTTTAGAGTTCCGAACATAAACCAATGAATACTATTTTTATTATATGGGAAAAGCGTCAAATGAGCAAGTGGTTCACCTGATGGTAAGTAATTACCGTCGCCCATGTATATCTGCAACACTAGAAGTGCTGCAGGTGTGTTGGCGGCCTTTTAGTGTATTTCGGAGTTGGAAGGGAGGATAATGGGGAGTGGGCCTCCGGTTACCTCAATCACCAAACGAAACGCAGAAGCTCAAGATGCCTCTACTTCAAGTAGCAACCCAGTCGAGCCGGAAGAAATACCATTATATTTTAAGTGCCTTAATAAAACAATAAAACATATTACAAACCCTCGTCTATAATTAAAAATCTCTCCCAGGGTAGATCAATACTTAAATCTGTCAGCAGACAGCTTGACGACTGACAAAAAACAGCTAAGGATTATGGTATAAGAGGAAATACATCTCTTTCTCCAAATGCCAACTTCTGCACGAGAAGCACCCTGCTAACAAAAATCCGGAATTACAGAACCCTAATACCGCAGACTAGTGATGAGCGAGGGTACAGGCGCTACGCTCACCAACCCGCTCGCCCAGCGTGGTGAGTATGGGCAACCTTTCAAGCAATGTATGCCAGCTTTTGTTAGCGCCTTCTTATGAAGGCCTACATTAAACAGTGGAGTAAAATAGGCTGAATCAGTGTAATAGTATGTAGTATCTGTATAGCAATGGTTGTCGGCCATTTTATAAGCACACATCATACTGCATATATGTTTAGAGTAATTGGCATTTGCTCACACACGCATAGAGATAACATTTCTCAAGTAGTATATGAAATAATGGATTAGATTGAGCGATGAAAATATCCGACTCGGCATGAGTCAATAGCAATTCTCCCATCTTCACATCGTTGATAATCCCTAGGCGCCACTTTATCTACTTGTTGAAGTATGACAGACTTTTCACATAATAATGTTAATATACAAAAAGTGTATTTGTGTACATCCATTTGTTGAAAAAAAAAAAACAATGTAAGCTTATCGAGTAATACACTCGAGAACGATCGTAACCGAAGTCTTACCACTTTTGGACGATTTTTCGTTCCTCGCTGTATTGAAGTAAAGTAACGAAAAAAACAAGTTAAGTAACCATAGTGCGATTGAAAATTCTTCATTCATTTCGAATACGCAAATATAAATAAAACGATAACTATTAGTAACACATGTAGTGTTTAGTTTATGTTTGTCTCCAGTTGCGAGTATTCATACCGGTACTGCGCTCACCAACCCGCTTGCCCAGCGTGGTGAGTATGGGCAAATGTTTCAAGAAACCAGCCGTGAACTTTAATAACAGTTTGGTATGTTTACTTAAAAACTATTGATATTTCATCATCATATTATATTAATGTGAACATCGAAAATTAAATTACTAAAGGGGTAGAATAAGATTCAAAACTCACTCGGTGAGTGTAAATTGTTAATTTATTGACAGGTGCATTTTAGGTCAATTGATTTTAGATGATGATTATAAGGGAGAAAAAATAATAATTTCCGACTATGCTGAACCCATTTCCTGCAGACTGGTGACAGGGAGGGTGTCAAGCTCAAGCGAGGATACCGGCAGTACGAGAATTACACTCAACGTATATATGGAAAAAAAAATCATGTATGGCATGCAAGCTTTTGTTAGTTCTTATGATAAGAAATGAAATAATGTGATCAGAGAGCTTTGTGGCGTGAATGACGATGTAGTGACACGAATTGAGAAAGGGGTGCTGAGCTGGTTTGGACATGTGGAGAGGATGAATGAAAGTAGGTTGACGAAACAAAATATATGAGGCGAGTTTAAATGGTAGAGTCGGAAAAGGAAGACCTAGGCGAACATTTCGGTCAAATCGGGGAAATGTGAAAAAAGGCCAGGTCAAGAGTACTCTAAACCAACGAGCATGCATGCGAAGATTGATGAAAGTGGAAGAAACGAATGACGTCAGGACCGTAGCAAGTGGATGAAGATTGTCTATGCCTACACCGTTGGGAACAAGGCGTGAATATATACATTCATTTGAAATTGCAGAACTGATTGCAGCAGTACATCCCATGTGCGAATCTACCCGCGCGGTGAGTTTGTGCAAATCTTCCACGTAAAGGCATGTCAAGTTTTGTTGCCGTTTTCTGAGAAAGCCAATTGTCCAGCAGTGTAACATTTTGAACTTAGAACATGATACTCTGCTTTGTGACAATTTGCGTAAGCGACAACTGTTCATATGCAAAGTAACGTTAATGCCATCACATTTATTCAATAGTTTTAATTATTATTTAGTGTACTACACAGTAATTGGCTACAACTAAACTCCGAATGCACGACCTGTGGAATCAGGTACGTACTTTAACACCTGCCATGCGATAATCAAAAAAAGAATGCCAAAAAAAAGAAAGATAATTCCACAGTTAGCGGCCTTTAAAGTTAGAGGGTTTGAACAAATTGTTTTCAAACTAATGGAGCGGTGAAAAAGAATGAACATTGAACTTAAAACCTCGTACTTACTTCCTAACACTGCACTTTTTTAGGATTAGTTATTATTTGGTGTTCTAATAAGAATATACCATCTATTTATTCAAAATCCGACCTTATGAGCATGCACTGCTGATAAATAGATAGAATGGAGGAGCTTCTAACGGCGGTTGATGGCGGGATAATCATCCAAATACAGAGTGTGGGCTAATATTCCATTCATGGATATGCCTCCTAGTGAATGTTTGTGCACAACATAGATTTCCAAACGCGCCACACGCCTCCAGTCAACCCGGCGCGTCAGGATCATGCAGAACACTTAGCCGTCAACAGCCGTCAGCAACTCCTCCTCCTCGGTTTTGTTTTATTATATACACTGTATTATACATGGTTCTATATAACCAGGAGATTATACATAATTATTTTTAACTTGTATGATTATTTAATTTATAGCAAGAATCCCCCAACAGTAACAGAATTATGCAGGTTGATAAAAATCAAGAAGCCATCCTTATAATTTCCACTAAACAGAAAAAAAAAACTGCAGCCGTTTGTACAATAGACACACTGACTCGAACCAATATAGAACTCGTAAGACGATTCGACACGATTTCAATAACGAGAATACGTGTATCGCCTGCAATTGGAAGTGATACTTGTGTACGTGTTTTCTGCTTACAAGTTTATCGAGTCACCAAATTGTTTCGTATCTCACTGCACTTGCTGCTGTAACACAACTTTGTATATATCGCGGTGTCCTTTGCAAGATATTCTTTATTCAAATTAGACAAGAGCCTATGGAAGACGAATGGGCAGCTTTCAAGCTAGTCTACCTGCTAACAGAAGTTAAGGACCGAACGTTCATCAATTTAAGACATTAAATCTGATAAAACTTTGTATTTTTTGCGTATTTTGTAGGTTGAGACGACCAAAAAATTATCTTAACCTTTGACCACCGCAGCATTAGGTAAATGTTTGCATGCATTGCATATGCTCTAAACACTACATTTTTTTTTACGAAGCCAAATAACTCAATAAAATTGTACTTCCGCTGATACATATACCTTATACATCAAAGCTATGAATTATTGACTCTGTTGTACTATATACCGTATCGACTCAAGCAGTGGGTTCTCGACTTTCATTGAGTTTTAGACCCGGAAAGAGTTCGCAGCGTCACTTCACTGTTAGACGGAATTCACATATCTTTGAAATACTTTATTTTTTACCATGCAGGTTGCCTTACGATGTGTTTCTTTAACTCCTAACAACAACAAATTACTAAAAAATAAATAGAGAGTAACAATTTTAGTGACGGAAGTGAACATAAAAAAAAAGTGGACGTGGATATTCTATCAACCAAAATTTCTGAGCTTAGGACTAAAATGCGGAGGGAATTATACAATAATTTATAGAAAGAAAATCGTAGGTTGCTTAATTATTTCATTATTTTTGTTATTACCTTACTTTGTTATAGTGTAGCTTTAGATAAGCAATAGATCTGATTAATATTAATATTCATTTAACTTTACTAGACTGTGTCTACTGGCTTTCCGTGGTTGCCTTTAAGTAAGGTGGTACATGCCTTTTTTTTAAAAAAAGATTTTTATATAAAAAGAATTTGTTATGTGTTAACCTTGTTGGTAATCCTTAATAAATAAATAAATAAACATGACATATAATTATTGATTTGTAGGATCATCTTATGGGATAGAGATTACCATGGTTTTACTTTTAGGTTGCAATATTTTTATTTGCGATAACAAAATTAAACGAGTCACATTCGATATTGTTGAACAAAGATAGTCAAAAAGGTTGTGACGTTTTGACATAAACTTCCATTAAAGATGAATGAAAAGCCGCGCTTACAAAGGGCAACCATCAAAGAGGTTCCTGGCGAATTACCCGGTCGACGGGATAAGACAAAAAACTTCTTGTTCAACTTTTGGTGGAAAAATGGCTACTAATTCAGTGCAAGATACTTCGGGTTGTATTTGAGGGCGCTTTTTAGAAAGCCAATATTTTTTTGCAAAAGTTTAGCTATCAAGATGTTAGTAATGGAAAAGTGAATTTAAAGATTTCTTATGTATTTTTCCATATCGAAGCAAAATAAAAACTACTGAATAATAAATACTGAATTTTCTCACTAATATCTACTATGCAATCGGTTATATATTTTTGTATTCATTAAATTATCTACTCGCTGCTGATCGTATTACGAAATTCTAAGTTGCTTAGCGGGTTATGGAAAGGGCTATCTATGCTAGGTATTTCTCTGCGTATTAGATCCGGCAACGATGATATCCGCAGCAAAACATGCAACTTAATATTAAAAAACGTAAAAATCCATTCTCAAACCGAGTTATGAAAGCGTGAAAAATTATACGTAATGTTATGCCAAGCCAAATTTATAATTTAAATGTGAAAACATGTTACGAATTTATCAACGTATTAATTAACACCAGACTAATTTTTTCGGGTATTATTTTTAAGTCACAAGGACGGTTTTTAATAACATTTTACTTTATGTAATACTGTAAATGTATTTACATTGACATGTTTACCTAGTTGAATCTAAGCTAGTCACTGGCAAACTTGCAGAGCGCATAAAATGGCTACATACATATAGTCGTAGTTTCAGGGCGGGACGTAAAAGACCACGAAAAATAATCTTTTGTCGGTTTAGGTACACGTATAAAACTTTTTGAAATATTCCTGCATTTTCAGTCTGAACCATCGATGTCCCGTTCAATGGGCCCAGTCTGTGCTCGTACCTATGTTTGCGTAAATCCGACCGTCGTCTTTGTAAATGGAAAGGTTGCATTGTTAGTAACTGTATCGCTAAAGGGAAGCAGATGCCACATTTCGCTGCTGTTTATATATTATAATGTAAATTATATTGTTATGGTAATAGTAACATGAGTTTTTAGTTTATTATAGTAGCAAAATGATAACTTCATAGAAAATATTAGATTTTTTATATTAGCGCGAACACTACAGATTTTATGACGTATAATTTTTGTTATTATGTTCCCGACGTTAAGAGTGCTTTATAGCGCCCGTAAATAATAGTTTCATTTTAAATTATATTAGAGATTAACTTTGAGTAGGTTTTGTTGTCGGTACATCCAGATGCTAAATCCAGATCCAGATTATAAAGTGAGTGTTTACGGAGTTCATGTGTCGTCAATTTTTTTTATAGCTATTACATTAAATAATTTGGGTTACTTGTCGCGCACAACAAAACTAAGTAGCTGAATCAAATCATGGATAATTTGGCTGCACTAGAGTGATCAAAGTGAACCCCTCGATTTAGCGATAAAGATTCGCAATAAGGTGAATAAACAGCAGAACATTAGTAGGGCACATAATACCGGAAAGGTTTTGAGTTTATTTCGCGGTTTAAGAGACTCTTTTTTCTTAATTGCAGACTAGATAATAGTGTCCTATGAATTGGAGAATGTAATCTTTACATCTTAGAAACCTTATAAATATATAAAAAAAAATTAATAAACGGACGGGATAAAATCAATCTTGCATAATGATTTCTTGTATTTACGCGAACACTACACATTTGAAATGATTCTATTATTTACTTAAAATATCCCAATTTCAATAGATAATGTGGCTGGGTACTACCACCGTATTGGGATCCAGTAATAAATAAAATTAAATCTAAAACCAAGCATACCACGGTACGACCTCAAGATACTGTGAGCACACTTCGGCATTGATCGGAACAAAATTAATAAATAAAAGCTGAAGGTAACCCGAGTTAACCATGACATCTGGACGTCTAACACCTTAGTCCCCCCATGACCATGGCAGCTGCAAAGCTCTCGAAACGTCGGGAATATAAAAACAAAATTAAGCGCAATAAAATCCGTATATAATAGTATCATTAAAAAAAAATCAATCTTGTATATTATAGTATTTTCACACAAGTTTAGTCCAGTGTCAGTGTGTAGTAATTATAACGTTTCTTTTATTAAAAAATCTATACTAACAAATAGCGCGGTGAACAAAAGTAGCACAGATCCCAGTGAGTGATTTCCCTAGGCAGTGTTCGCGGCGCACTCAGTGCTCGATGCATCCAGCGCTTGTTACTGGGAAAAGTTAATGCTGATTTCATTACATTGACCGAGTTAAAAAAAACTCCCATGTGAAATAAAAGATTTGTGATATTTTTTGTCAGTTATGACGTAATCTTTCATTTTGACCGTAGTACCAACTTCTTCTAGGGAATTTATCTTCATCTTTTTCATCTGCCTGTATGAGTCCACTGCGTTCATCTATCGCGTGGTGGATTATCCTCATGATCCACTACCCTTAAATACGGTTGAGGATGGCTGCCGTATGCGTCGTAGTTGTGAACAGGTGCTGCCTGTGCAAGCTAGTTTGCTCGAGTTGGCATTGCAATTGTGCTTTAATTTTGTAGATCACTATGTAAATGAACAGTAACCTATCGGACCATGCTTTTAATTTTATACTCATAACAATTATTTAAAAAATAAATCCTAGACAAAGAGTATACCTACGGAGTTTCTTTCACCTGTTTCTTCTGCGTTAGGGGAACCAAATAAAAAAATTGACGTTTGACAAACGAAATTACCTTTCTTACGTTGAAAGACTACCATTGTATTGTACGTTGAAAGATAAAGTTATTATATAATAATTCCCGGGCAAGTATAGACCGTGTCCTTCCCTAGGTGAAGTCCCTAGTACCCACTAGGTGTCCATCCAAATTTCATCAATACGTTTTGGCGATTGAGCCGTGAAAATGTATCAGAGAGACAGAGGCATTCGCAAATAAATATTAGGCAAGCCCAGTTAGTTAATTATATATACACAATAAATAATAACTAGAAATAATAAGTAACCCAAAAATGAACAGTTTGCATTGCTTTTCCGTGTTCAAATCTATGCTTTATACATAAATATAGTTCCGATAACAATTGCTCTTGATTAACGATACCATAAAGGTTGTACATAAATGCACGTCAGAAGATTAATGAGTCCAGCTTTCATTTATATCCATTATGTATATTTGTTACTAATAAACTTGATATTTTAAGTATCGGTTATAATAAGGTATCATTTTGGTATATATATATAAATATATATAAAGTGATCAAGACCAGAGAGTTTAAAATTTACCGTTATACTTTACGTAGTGTGTACTTGTCTGGTACGTTTGTTTGTCTAACCTGTCTGTCAATCTGTCGGACAGTTAAGATCAGATTTCTCAGGAATGGATTAGCTACTAATGGAATAATTACCAAAGCTTATACTACAAAATGACAATGTTCTGTAAAATATCAGTTTATAACTAAATGCAATTATTTCATAGAATTTAGTAAGTGAAAATACTTACAAAACCTTACTAATAAACCTACAGTGGTGATACACACTAATAACGTGAACATATTTCAAACACCATGTATATGGTTGTTCAAAGAAATCTACACATTACACCTATCGATTTCGTCTCACAAACTTTACTTTCATTAGCAGTACAATATATACGAGGTCATCAATGGGTCTCAGCCTATTGTGTACCGAACGAAAGTACAGGCGATGCATGTTTCATAGTGCCACCGCCCGGTCGTTCTTTCCGGTACATTGTCTCACCCGGGCCGCTCTGCCCGCCATCCATCATATCCGCGTTGTAGGTTCGCCCGGTCAAATCGATATTAAGGGACATTTTCACGTTATGAACTGGTAAATTGGGATCCATATTACACTGAGAGTATGACATAAGTTCATTGTCTTTTAGAATGTCAGCAGAAAACTAGTAGTGTTGTTATTGTAAAGAAAATAATATTTTATGCGGGATTGAGAAATTTGTATTTTTAGCTTATGTTTATTTTAATATTTTTTTTTTAGAAATCTCCATGTGTCGTAAGTATCAACGGTTCAACTTGTGGTAGACTCTTTATCTGCCAAGGAGTAGTCTGAGTAGGTATCACACTCTTACACATTTCTGCCGTCAAAGGTCCGTCTGCCGGTTTGAAAATTAGAGAGCACGGGGAGTACGGGTTGTGAGGCATTCCATCTTAATCCGCAGGGGTGATAATGCATCTGTGAACTTCTTTAATTGAGGTTGTTTTCAGATGTCCATAGGCTGCAGTAGTCCTTCATCAAGTGGACTATCAGCAAATTTTTCAGCTCAATCCAATAACAAAAAGTTAAATTTATTTTTAAATTGTATTAGCGATGGTTATTAAGTCAATTCAAAGTTATATCCAAGTATATTCAACTTTTTACCGTTATCGTAAAATATACTTACTAACTTTTTTTTCAAAACTCGCTACATGGTAATGTACCTTCTGGCTTAAAAAGTTACCATCTTGTCATTTAGTATTATCCTCAAAATATTTCGTCATTGTTTTCTTAAATAAAAGTTAACAAGTTTGTCAACTTTGACTATATTCCACTCAAAGAAGCTAAAGCTAAAGTTATCTGACGCGCTACAGATGAATAATGGTTATTACTTACTCCGGCATGATTGCTGTAACTTCCGGTGGTCTTGAGTTCGAACCTCAGTGAGAATTAATATTTTGTGCAATACAAAAACGATCCTTTTGTGTCTCAGTGATATT
Organism: Bhutanitis thaidina; assembly: GCA_029286595.1. NCBI lineage: Eukaryota > Metazoa > Arthropoda > Insecta > Lepidoptera > Papilionidae > Bhutanitis > Bhutanitis thaidina. The sequence goes on along the minus strand of JAGSMS010000022.1, from coordinate 15,030,233 downwards.
TACATTTATGATATATACATTTTCTACTGTAGAATGCCATCACGACTCAGCATTAAATACCACATGGGAGTGGTAGATAATCTTATTGAGCAAAAAAAAAAAATTGGAAAAAGTTAATTTGGCGTCTCTGCACTAAAATAAGTGAACATCTTTGAGTTTGCATAAAACTAGAGTTGCAGGTTTGTTCTCTCACTGGGCAAAAAACGGGATAAAAATACCACATGGGAGTGGTAGATAATCTTATTGAGCAAAAAAAAATTGGAAAAAGTTAATTTGGCGTCTCTGCACTAAAATAAGTGAACATCTTTGAGTTTGCATAAAACTGGAGTTGCAGGTTTGTTCTCTCACTGGGCAAAAAACGGGATAAAAATACCACATGGGAGTGGTAGATAATCTTATTGAGCAAAAAAAAAAAATTGGAAAAAGTTAATTTGGCGTCTCTGCACTAAAATAAGTGAACATCTTTGAGTTTGCATAAAACTGGAGTTGCAGGTTTGTTCCCTCACTGGGCAAAAAACGGGATAAAAATTTTGCACAAAAATTCTGTATGTTTACACTTATATCTCGATAATATCATACCGTGGTATTGTTTAAATCTATGACATGATTTCGTTGTTGTTTTGATAACCATGTCTCGGATAAAAGATACCATTTTAAAAAATAACACGCTATGATAACATAGGGGAACGATGTCACACGGTATTTTTGTGAATTCGTTTGTGGCATAACGGATTAGGCCCCTGAGTTAAGAGTTTGGCACACTGCTTTAGAGTGGTTGATTTTTTTCTGATGATACGATTTGACAAGGTGTGGTGACAAATAAATGTATATAAATATTTTTTTCATAGTAGAACGTTACCTCCTACTGTGGGAATTTCTCCTGTCTTTTAGGTCTCCTGTGTCTGCTGAGGCAATTTACATACATACTCGTAAACAGCATAGGATGGACAAACAACCCAGAATCGAAACAAATATTTTGTCGTCCGGGAATCGTATGAATGTATATTATAATACTTTATTTATACATATATCAACACTAAATTGAAAAAAACAATTGTGCTGCGGCTAAAGAGAATGGAACTCAGGCTAATCGTATACCAAGAAGCTCGTATGTGAGTGCCCGGCCGCTGGAATACAAGCAACCATAGCACACGGAGGTAAATAACATGTTACTATTTTAGATATAATGCGTGCATTTAAAAAAAATCTAAAACCGTCCTTGGGGAAAATAACCGACAAACGTGACGTAAGTGAGAAAGAGAAGGGAGAAGAAGCATACTAAGCTTAAAATCGATACTTCAACTCATTGGAAACAAAAAACGTAAAGCGTTATGAATAAAAGCAATTTTGATTTAAACGTCAACCCCCGTACAATTATACACGCACTCACACACACACATACACACACACACACGATCACAGACACATAATTGTTTGATTCCCGAAGTAGATAAACCCATTTTAGCATACTACTGAATATGTACCATACATTTGAATAAGGGAAGGTTGGCTCCCGATATCTAAATATCCTAGATATATCGGCAAGTCTCTTACAAGCTGCGAAAATTCGTAGTCACGTCGGACGGTCATCCATCACGACGAATTACGATTTTTTTTAACAGGATCGAGCTTGCAGTAACATATTGTGATAATACTGTTGGTGCCTAACCTATACGTAACGTATTTTCTAAATCTAAATCTAGATGTGAAATCTTATTCGAAATACTGTAAAGAGACTTTGAACTCTTTGTACTGAACTGAAACTTATATCTAACTACTGTAACCAACACACTGTTATTTGTGATAATATGAGCCAACATTATAAAGGTTTGAGTTATTCTATGACTAAAAAAACGATTAACAAATAACACCGAGATCGAGTAACAATCTCTAGCGCTTTATTTAAATTCATAAAATGGTAATTTGATAATAATTTAACACTAGTAGTAGTGTCATCGGTCCCGATATGACTAATAGCAATAGTTAACAACGGTTAAATATTTTATGCATTTATGGTATAAAACGCGTGTGAAATGAATCAGAATCGATTGTTTTCTTATCTTATTGTATTTCATAGTAAGTCGAATTTAGTCCTTTTAAAGGTATTGGCCAATGTGAATGTATCCATTCGACTGGAAGCAAAACCGTATTTGAGGTTCCCACAACGCCTTACCATAAAAATCATCCCGGTAATAGAGGAAGAAATAAAGACGGGGATATCGATTCCGACGCGAGCAATCAAGGAAATTGAAAGGTCGAGCCGGCCCCACCCGGGTATGCCACCTTTCCGTTACGTTGTCTCATCCGGGCATACGTCATGTCGGCCCGCGCCAACCGCCCCGATCGGAGACGGATAACGCGATTTACACCGGTCTTTTGGGATTGTTTTAATAAATCGACCGCTCGGGGTCGCCAGGTCGAGAGATTTATTCCTTGTATTTGAATAGAGCTAACATATAAAAGGTGATTTAGGAACGAAATATTCATTTTAGGGCGGTTGGTTAAGGAGTAGAAATTTCCATATCTGATTCCATTAATTTATGCTGCTTTTGTACATTAGGAAGTTACGCTTGTATAGAAAATTGTGCAAATTATACCGTATAGTCATAGTAGAGAAAAATATTTTATGGATATGTTCATGTATTATTTTAAACATTTTACTCCAGAGTTTTAGTAGTGTAAGAAAACTATGTTAGTAGTTAATTATGACAAGAGGACGTTAAACACCTCAATCCCTTCGTGAACACGGAATCACTATAAAGCAACAAAAACGTCGGGATATAAAAAATCTAGTTATAGGCAATAAAATCTTTAAATAATAATTTAATTTCAAATGTTTTTATTACATTAACGCTTAACTTGTTATAAGAATATTATTTTTATGAATGCAACAGGTCATGAGGAATTGTTAATTGTTTTTCCCCAGATATAATCCTCGATTGAGCGCTGTGCACTCACCCTGCCTATTCTGTGGACTAACAGACGCGACGATGGCGAACATGACGATGACGTCAAAGTCATCACATTATGCCAATATGAAATATACCAAATGTGTTATATGACACCTTTCAACAACAGAGATTTTTTTTTTAAACTAATTGTCGAAAATTTTTCTTAGTTATAAACAATGCAATCTATAAAATATCGTAGAAAGCTGTAGATTTTGTAAATAAAAAAATAAAAATAACTTATATCGAATAGCTTAAGATAGATTTAGTTTAGGTATAAAAATTTAATAGCAATATACTTATTAATAAAATACTCACAAATAACAGTAAAGATCTACTTATACTGTAGGGTACAGGCTCTTAGTCAAAATTTACGACTAGTCGGCAAAAGGGTCTTTTGGGTTATGGTAGTTCAAACTCCGCACTAAATATGATTTATGTGCTTAAATGGATTATGCGGATTACTGTTTGAATCTGGTTTGATATTTGAACACTATGACTGGGATCAAAGGCGTCTGAAGCCGATAGATTTGAAAAATACACAGTCGCACGAAATTAATATCGCCTCGACAGTGCAAATTGACTTTCGACTCTGTTTGGTGTGTTTTGCGTAGCATTGATGTGGTTTTTATTTTGTATGTGATATGATTAGATTTAAAATTATTCGGAAACATTTAAAATAAATACAAACGCAGAGAAAACGAAATTCACCGCAAGATGGAGAGTCGACATGCATAGTGGTAGAGCGAACCGGCGGCTGTTGCACGGCACGAATGGTTCGACCGGGGTTTTAGATCTTATATATAGATTATACCAGTAATTTAAAAATACACAAAGATCTAACATTGGAATCCAATCTAAATAAAAAGAGAATAAAAAGTAATTTATTCTTGCTTTCAAACAAAAGGTCTCTCATGGAATTTATTGTAAATTAGATAAAAATATTTGCTCTAATCACATTCGTCTCTTGAATTAATTTTCTGATGTTCAAAGAATTTCAATATATATGATATGAGATCAAAACTTCTGATGTATTTCACTTCTGATGTACAAGTGGTAAATCATAGATTGATTCGTCTTATGTGGACAAATTTACGCAAACAATTTTTACATAAATATTATATTTAATTATGATTTATGTGTTATTTAAATATTCCGTTGGGGAAAAAAGGTTCTCGAGTGGCAGCCGCGTACAGGCAAACGCAGTCTAGGACGACCCCCCACAAGATGGAGTGACGACCTGCGCAGTGTTGCGGGAAGTCGATGGATGCAGGTGGCTTAGGACCGAGCTTCGTTGCAATATTTGGGGGAGGCCTATGTTCAGCAGTGGACTTGTAATAGGCTGAAATGATGATGATGATGATGATGATGATGATGATGATGATTATGATGATTATATTTAAAACTATTTTAATTTTTGATTCAATGCCTCATCTAAGTCATAACACTGTACAAGAAATAGGAAATATTTCAGTACTTATACGGAATCTTTGAATCCACAATGACGTGAGTAGTTTTATGGTAAAAGTTCAAAGTTTCCACTTTGAAGGTTTCGCCTTGTGATGTTCTTAAGCTTTATTGTTCACCAGCGAGTGATTTATCCGTCAATATGAACTTCAAAACTATCTTAATAATAGTAATCAAACCGGTCCTCAATAAACACATCAAGAGTTTATAAGACGCAGGGAGGTCGAGTACACAACCCCGATCTGCGTAGCATTTAAGCAAACTGTTAACACTAAGCAAATATTACTTTGTATGCGCTCTATTACGTGGAGTTATTTGAATATTTCGACCCAAACGTTTGTTTATATTACGTTGATCAAAATAATTTCGACCACAGTAAACAACGATAACACGACTTCTATACTTACGTCACAATTCATATGTCCAGCAAAGTGGTTAGTTAAAAAAATTACAATTCAAGTTGAATCCTTGTCGATAAACTAAATAATCTTTGACTGATATAGATGTAAAGGTGTAGTAGAGCAAGTTGCTCATATAGTCGTGAGTGTAATTCTTATCCACAATAGTTATCGAGGGAGCCAAAACACTATGTTTCAGAGTCCTCTGTGACACTTTATTGCGACATCACTAATTAAATAATGCATACTAATAAATTTTACTAGCATTAGTGCCTTTTAAATTGAAACTCAATAAGGTTTACACTTCCCGCCAAAAAAAATAAACCGCAACTAGGGTTACCTTTGTATAAGAGTTCTATCACTTAGTAGATCTATCTTTTCTTTTAGTGTATGTCGTAAAGAAAGAATATCAGGAATTTGAGTATAATAGAACAGTAACTCCATTTCATACAATGAAATTCAAGAAAGGGATGGGTAAGAACTAAAATATCTTGACCGATGACGAGTGGCAATATTGACGCAACAGGCAGTGGATGCTCTAAATAATAAAGGTATTTTAAAACCAAACAGGGGTCTTTAGTAAACTTTAGTAACCTGTTTTCCAAAATCGCGAATTCCACGATAAAATGAAACAGAAAACTGATAATTTTGTTGAGACATACTTTCCAGACTTATTGCTGAACTTTCAAGTCAATTCACGACTGGAACTAAAGAGAATTGAAATGAGCCAGTAAGTGAAAACCGACTATAAAAGCCAACTGGAGGCGAATTATGAAATATAGGGCCATCTCAGACAGGGTCCGTAGGGTCGTTGCTACAGGGATTAAGGGGCTCGCTGCTAATCCCTCGACTTCGTCGAAATTGCACATTCTGCGCGACAATAACGTTACAAATCCGTACGCACCTGTTGCAAAATTAGAAAAGTTTCATACGCCATCCAATTACAGCTATAAAAGTTGTGCTCGTAAATCTAAATACTGTAACGATATAAGATATTGTCATTATACTTATAGTAACGAGGGTCCAAGGTTCGAATCAAAGTAAAAAAAAAATAATATTTGTACATACATGCTGCTCTGTATTGCTTTTGTGCATGTACTAAACTTTACTGTTTATGACACCGAATGTACTATAATTATACAAGTTGTCCTCCCCTTTAAAAATTAACTATCACGACCGTATACTTATAATTTTGGGTTGGTTAGAGGTTAAGACATGATAAGTCCTCTCAACGCCTTTTTACCAGAGCATAGTTTGCCGCCTACTCCCGTATAAGTTTCGTACTAGCTCAGGGCGCTCGCTTTAATTGCATAGTACGAGAGTGACCCGAATTCGATTCCTGGTGTCGGGAACACTAAATTTGTTGACAACAAATTTAGGTGTTTAATTTATCACGTGCTCTGCGGTGAAGGAAAACGTCGTGAGAAAACCTGCATGTTAGAGAAATAATAAAAATATTTATTTCGACAATGTATGAATTAACGACCCGGACTGGTGCAGAATGGCGAATTCTTCTCCGCTCCAAAATCCTCGTAAGCATTTACAAGAGGCTTTTGCCCAGCATTGAGACATTTGGAAGCTGCTACTTTACTGACACGCAAACTCTACTCTATACTATATATGAATATAGGTACTCACGCTTAATATAATGTAATATAAGGAGTAGGCAAAGATTTTAATTTTTCATGATTCAGTATATAACCTGCCACACGAACTCTATTTTTGCCATTTCGGGAGATAAAACGCATCTGACAGCGAGCTTCATGGTCGCTTCAACTCACCTTTTACATCTATATTTGTGGGTAAAAAAAACATCGATCCATGCATCGTGAATAGCGATTTACAGTGGTGTTTGTCCTATCCATGGAAACGTTCACTGCACTGTTGAAGATCGACGCACAGAATATGAGGAAACTACGTTTTAGACAAAGTACATCATCCATCGATCAATTTAGACACAGCTGTTAACGTGCTTGCTCCAGTTTATGTATGTTGGCTTAGATGAGTAGTGATGTGGTAGAATAATAATTATGTAATTCACGTTATCGTAGCACGTGTGTTTTGCTATTAACTAAGTAGGTTCATAAAGTACATAGAGAACTAAGCCTATTTTGTATTGGTTTTTGGGCTGAATATGCATATGAGAACAAAATGCGGCTTTTGCTGCTGCTCGAATGGACCGGACTCGCCTAGGGTAGTACCACGGCCTCGCTGAATACCAGCGTGAAGTAGAGGCCTCTTTTGCTTCTGCCTCCTCGTCATCCGCAGTTCTTCTGGGGTTGCAGATGTACGTGGGCGTCGGTAATCACTTCCTGATAGGTGAGTCGCTTGCTCGTTCGCCCCCTTAACCATGAAAAGGCAGTCATTGTAGTATGGTGGATTTTACTATGTTTTTATTCATTTCACAGAAAACTTATAGTAGTCAGTACCGGGAATTAAACTTAGGTCTCCAAGCGTGCCTGTAATTGAACGGCCTGTAAAAAGATATATGCAAGTACGTAGAGATCCAGATAGTAAAAACGCGAGTCTTACAAACTTTCATTTAACTTTTCATTATTATCTATATTATAATATTCACTAACCAACTTCCTTAAAATTTACTATATATATATATATATATGGTAATAACCAGAGAAATAAAGATTACGTAAACGTAAACATACAATAAGATGTCGAGAGTGATTTCTGAAAGATTACCAACAAACATTTCTCTGAAGAATTGCTCATCTCGACCTCAAGGAGGGTGAAATCAAAAGAAAACGAAGCGCTCTTCATGTGGGATTGAAATGTCTGCAAAGGTTTAGTAAATCGACGGAATCCCGGAGCAAATAATAATGACGGCCGATCGACGAAGCACCCTAGACATAATTCAAATTCTTTGAAGCAGCCTTGCTTCTAATAATGTTACATTCACTTCCAACAAAAACATCCCTATTGCGATTATGTAAGAACTACAATCGCTTGATCGGAATATAGTTTGCTTAAATAAGCGTTATGAGGGTCTTTGATGGAGTAGAATTATAGACTAGCGCTGCTTATGAGGGTGGTTGTAATTTTTGTTTTGTTTTCTTCGCGATCACATTTCTGTTATTACTCAAGGGCTCTTTTCTAATATTGGAGTGAATCCTTGATATTTTAGCAAATTCTTCTTTATATACGTTCCACTAATATATCTTCTATGGGTGATTATCCTTCCAAATTGAACGATTCCCACCTTCTGCAGTGGATTATTGATTTACATAATGTATTTACTGGATAGAAAATTATAATTTTAAATACAGAAGCTTTCAATTAATTATTCTTTATAAAAATCCTACTACTTAACTTTTACTGTGATTTTAAGAATAACATGTTTATTACGATCGTTGGTATACGATATATTGATTTTAAATGACAAACGTAAAATAGACGAACTATAATAAAGTCGTCACACACGACCATATTTACAAATTGTCTCCTATCCTATATTAGGATAACAATAGTCGAGGTCAGTCAACTGTTCTCGCTGGTAGCCACACGTGAGAATACTACTAACACGCTAATTGTGTTACATGCCATCGTATATAATTAATCATATAATTACAAGGCGAACCATAAGTGCTTCAGTAGGCGTCCCGGGAGACGTAAAAGGGTTCGATGTAAGGGCGTCTCCAGACTGAATCGAATTTACAGCCTTATTTTAAATGACGACGTCTCAATTTTAAAAATAAATTTTCATAAAAAAAATATTAGACTTTTTTATAAAGTGTTTTCTAAATTATACTGTTGTTAACACACTATGGATTAATGAAATTATAAAAAAAAATTATATATTTCTTCTTCTTTCTTTATTCTTCATCAAAAGAAAATTATATTTCTTTTATTTACCAGTGATACACGATGAAACCGCATCAATCTTTTTCATTTAGTTAATTTAATTTGCATTATAATTCACTTTTAAAATGACGTCACTTCATATTCTTTATATTCATCGTAAAATAACGCTTTACTATACCCGTACTATAATACCACCTTCAGATTTTGTTGACAGCAAATTAGGTTTTTGATAATCAAATAAAATAGGCTGAATTTTTTGAATACTTACATTTTTATCTTTATCTTTATCTAAACTGTGGGGGTTTTAGTCGGTTAGTTAGTTCATTAGTTCAATGATGATCCCAACATCACCAGGTAGGTGTAAGCACCTTTCCTCCACGTGATACAAAAAAAAATTGTTCCTGTCTGGATAGGCTAAAATTACGCCCGACATAAATCTATATCGTCTGCCTACCCCTATGGGCAACAGGAGGTGTGCTTATATATAACCATACTGCTGAAATCGTAATAGCAATATCGAACAACTAAAGCCATCTTAATGTTATGCCATAGTTAAATTTCGTGAAATAGGCGAGAATGATATTACACCAATTGTGAACGGAAAAATGGTTTAAAAAATGTAATCGTACAGTCCATATTTTAAAACTTACAGAGAATTTTACTTTAATATTAATCATAGCGAAGTGCTGAAATTCATAATTACTTTTATTGTCTATATTATACGGATTGGAGAACGAATATTTTTGATTGCAGTAATATTTAAACATTTGCAGAAAAAAAAAATTAAAATATTACACGCTTTTTATTAGTTTCACCAGTATGTAGGTATGAATGGAATATAATCCTTTAATTTAATTTTCACCTAAAAAAGCAAAGTAACAGCCTGTAAGTGCCCACTGCTAGGCAAAGGCCTCCTTCTCAAATACTAGTATCAGAGAGGGTTTAGGAGCCGGGAAGGGCCGCCACGCTGCTCCAGTGCGGGTTGGCGGGCTTCACATATCCTCGAAATAATATGTTTATTATTTCTCAGACATGCAGGTTTCCTCCCGATGTTTTCCTTTACCGCCGAGCACGTGGTAAATACAGCACTTAAAATTGTTAATAACAATTTTAGCGGTGCCGGCACCGGGGATCGAACCCAGGTCACTCGCGCTCTATGACACTAAAGTGAGCGCCCTGACCACTGGGCTACCACAGCTCGTCATTTTCACCTACTTCTGAATAATTTGGAAAACCATAGGGCTATTCTGATGATGGAGCCTGTAGATGGGTAACGGAACACTTGAATGAATCCTACCACCCATCTAATTTAGGCTCATAACATTTATTTCGTTCAATTAAATATTAAAAAAAAATTAAAACATATTGAGCAATTCTTAAAAGATTTATGTAAGAGATGATCAAGGAAACTTTAAATTTTTGTTGTTCATAATTTTCGACAGATTGTACCAACCTTTGTCTACAATTATTCAAGTAAAACCAAGCCATATTTACTCAGTATACCGGATAACCTTTCGGTGTTCAAGTCGACTAACTGCTAAAGCCTCTTGGAATTTTTATTATAAATGATTATTCGATAAGATAGGGAAGATAAGTTCCACTCGTCGCATTATTTTTGCTACTGTGAGCAAAAGTATGTGTCTGAGATCGTAGATATGTTCCTCACACCTCCGCTATACATTGTGTTATTGCCTCACTTTGGACAAAGAAGAAAGAGTTGATAAGGAACTATAGTGTTTTGCGTTCTTAGGCCTAAAATGGAAATTCGATCCTCCCCGTGACAACGCGACGTCGGAAAATAAAAACTAAAGTTAAACGCAATAAAATCCGTAAATAATAGTTTAACTGGTGAAAAACGTGTAGTATTTGTTATATCATATTATAGATATCATTACGATTTCAATACAATATTATATTGTATTGAAATCGTAATAATATCTTTTTATTATATATACGTGAACATCGAACATTGAATGGCCCTTTGTTTTTAGTATTTTATAATAGAAGATATAGGAAAATTACATTATTAGAAAGTTTATGTGACATAGATGGGCACAAAAAAGAAAATCATGTTGGTATGTAGAAAAAAAGGAACCAAGGGAACCCGTGGTGATAATAGCAATTATATGTAATACTCCACTACAAGATCAAACTTTCTGACAGATTTTATTTAAATCCGTTTGAGCAACATCCAAACATCTTCACTGACTTTCACATTTATGATATTGGTAGTATTTAACTCTTGGCCATGCAACAACATTACACAGAAATCGCAAATTCTGAATTGAGCATAATCCTCAAACGTTTTCCATTCACGTCACACGTAATCGCGTACTCTTGTATTATGTGGTTGTTTAAATGAAACCACTGTTTTCGCTAATGGACCTGTGCGGTGTGAGCGAAGTGCGACCAGTAGCTTCCGCTATCTGTTAGAGAAATTACACAGCGTTTAAATTGAACGACCTACATGCAGTCATTACAAATGTATTCATTACAGTCCACGTACAATTAGCGCGTATGAAAGATTTTTTTTTTAATATTTTGTGGCCAAAATATACGTGTTCGATGAAGAGCGATGTGCTCCAGGATCAGTATGAATTGGTCTTTAAGAGCCTCATCCTCCTGCCAAGACTTAGGACCCGTAAGAATTCCTGTATGCTAAGCAAAGAGTTAAGAGTGCATAGAGGATGCATTACGATTTTGTAACATAAAAACTCACAGTTCTGAGCTGTAATAACGCAGTGAACATTTGCGAGTTGTTTATTTTTTATTATTTATTAGGCAATTTTACAGCCATTTAAAAGAATATCTTTAAATCGCTTTTAACAATAGATAGAAATGAAATAAACACGTATAGGGAAAACAAATGCGGATTAGGGAGGAAACACAAACGTGGCTGCCACATGCGCCACACTTGTGAACAGGTGCTGCTTGTGGACGCTGATCTGCTCGAGTTTGCAGTGCACTTGTGCTTTAATTTTTTGGATTACTTTATTCATGTAGCGTACTTTCAGTTGACTATAGGACCATATATTTCATTTTACGATATACATTATAATTAGTAAAAAAAAAAATTTAAGATAGCTGCCGCTTTTCATTCGCCTGTTTCTTCTCCGTCAGAGGAATTTCATTACGTAACAGTGATAGATTGTATAAAAAGTAAAGACTTGACACACGAAATTATCTTTCTTACGTTGAAGCATATAATTATCATTCAATGTTTCTGTATTGTGCTCAACTAGCATTCTCTGGTTGTGTGTATGTGTGTGAGAGTGTGCGGGTGTGTGTGTCATTTTGTAATTAATTATGTCACGGTACACTGCCAATCTAAAGAGATTACCGTCACTAGAGTACTCTTATAAGAGTTAGTATTTCTGCACAGACAGCGAGGTTTTTTAATAGGACGTTATCGCTTTTCTCAAGAATGATATCTTTAAACATCTCAACTCATTTTTACTTATTTATAAATTTAGAACGACTGCCTCTTTTATTTGTTTTTTCACTTGTTCTTTCAATGTACTTTTCCATGTTCAACCATTTGAACATTTTGAATAATTCATTAAAATATTGTAATCACTGCATTCTGGCCATTATATCTTTAGTACTGTGAACAACTATTTGTTTTGTGCACATTCTCTATATTTTCCCTTAGACACTAAAATATAATTAATAATCATAATTTTTTGGGGTATTTTTATAATATTGCTATAGTATCATATATATTATGTATTAATACCAGAAGATCTTATGTCATGAGTGTGTCATAAAAGTGCAAAAAAATTAATCTGTGTATTACATGGTTGAAGCTGGTAGAATAAAGTTATGTTTCCATTCAAACGCTTTAAGCAATGAAATAAACCCACCTCATTATATTTGTGAAACAATATGAATTTCGTTACTTTACAAACACAATTGTAGGAATTTCGAACACAGGCTGTACGGGTTATATTTAAAATAAAAGTATGTTCGGATTGCGTCATGAATGAAGGCTGTGTCTGCGAATTTGAATCAAAGGTTTCCTATCTATGATCAATGATAGAGTTAAACTTTCTAAACTATTAGCGCATATTCTAAAATGAGATCTCATTAAAAGAAGAATGAAAGACGAATTTATTGTAGAATTACGCCACAAACATAAGTAGGTATATTAAAACTTGTTACTAGTTAATAAAAAAAATATCTATTAAAATTTCAATCCACAGAGTAAATTAAAAAAATAAAAAAAGAACACGAGTTTTTTTAACAAATTATTATAATAAAATTAAATTGTCACGTGAGCCGCGGCGGATTGGACAAACAGACCGCACTCAGCTTAATGCTGCAGTTGATCTACAGCGCTGGTTCTCAGTGCGATTACTAAAATCGGAGTACTTATTTATGAGATATTCAAGATATTTCGTATTTTCATTACACTAAAACTACATCAGGTTACTACTGAATATGGAGAATCTCTGGATTAACATTCAACCAAAAACAAAAAAATCAAATCACATTGACAACTAAGCGATGAAGACTTCACCAAACATAATAAATCACTAATGAAATATATCGCGATAAATCTGAATCCATAGAGACGTCAACCTATATTTTCGCCATATCTGTCCGGAAACAAATTAACGGCACATCGATTTACTTTCCGAACTTTTCACGGAACATTTGTCAAGGAATACATTATACATGTCGGCTAACGCTGGAGGGTTCTGTAACATTGTGCTGCTCTGTTTTATAAGGAAAACTAGTAATGACGTGGGATGGCAACATTAAAGGTTGACCTTGCTATGAATATACATCTTATGTGCATTCATTTAAAGTTAACGCAAACATTTAAACCATTTATTTATTTAATATTGTATGTACACACGTAAATAAGAAAAAAAGAAATAGGATATGAGGAAATGGTCTGTACAAAGGTACTGCTTATTTATTAGGAAATATCTTCCAGCAGACCTGCGACAGAACAATAGTTATTTAATAGTAGGTTAACGGAAAATAAAAACCTATGCAATACGTTCCATATAAATCTACGTACTCCTACTTATACATAAATATATAAATAACTAAATACATCAATGTAAATAAATTTGTACATAATAGAATAGTACTAATAACTCATACTGCCAATGACTTATAGTGGTATTTGACTCTTTTCTTAAATACAAAAATAGTTTTGCAGTCACGTATATTTGGTGGGAGAGAATTCCACAACCATTTCATTTTATTACTATAACCTAAACACACCCCTAACTTTCAGAATAACTGGTAGGATAAAGTAACCAACACAACATCATCCAAGAAGTAAAATGAGATTTCTGAAACCAAGTCACATTCCGGAGGCATTCTTAATTCCAATACGGCCCGGTTAAAATTTCTATGCCCGGTTAAAATGCTCATACGGATGGAACCCCAAGAGCGTTTCCTCCGCTAATGGAGTCGGTCAATTACTTAAGACCGGGGAGACTCGATCATAAATCCGGTCTATCGATCAAAGCTCGCCCGGTGACCGGCGGCCACACAACACCCGGATGAAATATAGCTTTTCTATTTTGTGAGCTGCACCGTGCCGGCGGCGAGATTGATTTATTATCCGGCTATAAAGTTGCTTACGGCCGATTAGTTTTTTAAGAACGCTACGAGCTTACGTGATTCGATCATTCGCAAGTAAGCGTGACGAATGGTATATAACTTTTATGGACATTAGGCAAATTGGGGCAAAGTCACTTTGGTGGCGTATTTGAATTTAACAATTTAATGAAGAATATGGTAGCGACGTAACAATCTGCCGCCCCTCTTCATCACATGGGTGTCCTAAGAGGCGACTAAGGGACGACCCTTAAAAATGTCATGGCAATCTCCTGCTGCAGCCCCCAGTAACAAGGCTCGCACGGCATTCGCATTTTTAATATTGTTGAAACGTTACATGTTGTCCGCCTGTTACTTTCTGCCTCTGACACTCAGTGCGATATGCACATCAGTGTGATTTCTCCACGTCCTGAGATGACAGGCTTCGGATGCAAAAAGGCATTAAGTCCGCCTTATGTACTCCTATTGGTGAACACAATAAAGTTTGAATAAACTTGAAAATGTGATCACTTTATTTTCCATTAGTTAGCCGTGGTAGCCTAGTCACTTTAGAGAGCGCGAGTGTCCTGGGTTCGATCCCCGGTGCCGGTACCACTAAAATTGTTAATAGCAATTTTAAGTGCTGTATATACCACGTGCTCGGCGGTGAAGAAAAGATCGTGAGGAAACCTGCATATCTGAGAAGTAATAAATAATATTATTTCGGATATGTGAAGCTTGTCAACCCGCACTGGAGTAGCGTGGCGGGCCCTTCCCTGCTCCAAAACCGTTTCAAATATTTAAGAACTTTGCCCATCCACTGATGGCTGAGGCACTTACAGGCTGCTACTTTTTTACTTATTACTTTCTATGATGTCAATGATCAAATAGAATAGCTAGAGTTTAATTTTGTCAACCAGCAGGAAAGATTGGCGTTTGAAGAATAATGCTTATTCTTTCTGTAACCAAGTTCGTACACTTAGGTAAGGATTTAATGATAGTGCTGATCATTTTAAAATTTTAATTTAAATATTAACAACCTTCATTGAAAAAATTATTTAATTCAAATTTAGTTCAATTACTTTAATAGTTAGTTAACATTTTACAAAAAATCTGTATTATGTAAGTCGAAAGTTTGGGCTCAGAACGCTCTGTTTATCACATATAAAAGTTAAGATGAAACTGTGTTTATATATAATACGATAATTAATAGAACATGGCATATAATAAGACACGATTTAGTCCCTGCGCTAGCGAGATCAGGTAAGTAAAGATATTCAATTTAAGGTTTATTGACAAAAAATATTTTGCGCGAATAAAAAGAATACTTCTACAGTCAATCATAAGAATATGCTACAATGGTTTTTAATTCAACGTGTAAAGAGAACGAAAAACGATGTTGAGATTGAGAGCGTCGCAAAACGATTTTAATTAAAACTTGGAAAAGTTAAATTTTCGACAATAAAAAGTTGGAGATGTTATAAAACGGCGGCAAGGCGATTTTAATTATGGATGAAACTGCAAATTTTCACACGAACGTTTTTGACTTTTACGAACTGAATTATTAAAGTACTTTATCCACAATTAGGATAAGGTCACGAGGGTTCGAGCTTCAGAACTATGTAGAAAATCTCAACCGAGACAACTTTCAAAATTCCCTTTAAGCTTGTCTGGTTTGTAAGGACCAACCCGTAAAATATTTTGAATAAACATCAACTTTGGGTAAGGCTTTTAAAACTATGAAAACTCACTTCGATCAATACACAAAATATTCTATAAAAATGTGGTCAGCATCACAAGTTAACTTATTTAATTTAGCCAAAGTAAAACTACATGATGGTTCCCTGTGTCTCGTAAAAAGCGACTAAAGGATAACCCGTATCCTCATGTATGGCGCAATAAAGACGCAAATATGCTTGAAGTAAATCATACAGACTGGTGAAAACCGCTGAACGCTCTAAAATGCCAGATATATAGCCACTTCATGCGCTCACCTAACATGGCGAATACGGTAAATCCCCCAATTAGGAAAGATTATGTACAGTTGTGGAGTATACAGAGGTCTCTTAAGAAATAAGATATAAAACTGTACAAAACCACTTGATTTCATAAGAGCGTGTTGCATTTTTTCACAAATTGATATAGATGCTCCACTTTTAAAAATACAACAGCTGTCAAAATTGGCCAGATATATTATTATTTACTAATATAGGTTTGAAAAATGTTATCGAGACAAAACAACGTTCACGTGGAATATAATTTCGCGTTAAGCGGTTGTTTTCGGGTCGCAGTAATTGGACGCTTCCGATTCACTATACCGTTCAACTAGCAGGGCAATTAAAAGATGGCAAATTTTAACGTTTATGATAGAGATGTACCTGAAAACTTGGCTTTTTACAATCACTACAATATTAGGTTAAGTTGTAGGATTATATGGCGTTTGTCCTTTACACATCATATGTGCCTTTTCGTCCAATGTTTTTTTTTGATAAAAATAAATAGGGAATACTTTAATCAGTTCAAATCAGTTACATAGTTTCGAACACGGCAACCTTACAAATTACTCCGAATATAACTACAACAAATTATATTGCCTACACTCTCACCACGAGTAAACTTATTATTCAAATAATTGATATGTGGTGTATTTCATTTAAAAAACGACAAAGTAATATTTCAACGTAATGAAATATTTTTAATTGAATTAGTTGAACCTTTGTAACCCATAATTTTTAAGTAAATAATGCTAATAAGAATTCCCAAATTTCCTTTATTAATATAAAAAAACTACCTTCCCCAGGGTTTAAGGTCAAAATCGGTTCAATGGTTCAAGGTCAAAGCCGTGAAAAAGTAACAGGGATGGGTTGAGTTACTTTCGCATTTATAATAGAAGTATACATAGCACAATGGATTTATTGAAACCCGTTATATTAATCATTCGAAAAAGAAACCATATAATGATTAAAAATAAAGATAATATAATAAAAATTTAATTTTAATGGCGTACTGGCAAAATACAAAAAAAATATAGAGGGAAGCAATGTGACCAATCATCAAATATTTTCTTTCAATTTCAACGAACAACTTACCTGCCACTCCTATTGGAGCGCGCGGCCCAAATCAATCGAGAGAAAACCCCGGAATAATAGAATTGAATTATCGCCTGAAATGAAGCCGAGTGCCTGATAGGGTTGCTAGGTAATTCTTATTTTCATATAAATTTTTAAATATGTTAATTAAGTAAATGTTGAAGTATTAGAAATAATTGGGCGAATCAATCCAATAATAAATCGAACTTGTAATTTCTTCTTCGCCATATATTTAAAAAAAATGCTGTTAAAATTTAACGACCTCTTGAACCATATGAACCTTTCATATAATTTGTTCAGTCATCTGTGATAATGACGTGGTAACATTTTGCGTAAATTTCTATATTTAAATTTACTAGTACCGACTGTCGGAAAACGACCTATTGTGTTTGTAAAGTAACGAAATTCAACTTGTTTTTCAGGTAATCTCTGGTATTTCAGAGAAAATTACACACATGATTTCTTTTTTGTGCACATCCATGGCACTGTACCTTTCGAATTATTTAAGTTTCATTCTTCTCCTTCTATAATAAATACTAAAAAAGGTTAGTACTTCTATTTTTAATGTTCTTATCTAATGTTATTCAAACGATATTATATTATATATTACTGTTATTTATGATTAAGCATATAATTTCAATAATAGTTTCGTTGTAAAAAAAATTAAGGCAATCAACTTTCTCTTTCAATCAACTTCAAGACATCTTCAACTATTTGCATTGTTATTGGCATGAAATAAACTTTGTTTAATTTACGTCAATATTACATTATAAGGGAATAGAGAGAACAAATAATGTATAAACAAAATAAATAAAACGTTTGTGGCTCATTATCTATTTTGTTGTCAACCCTAATACTAATTAAGTCCAGGATTTTTCCTATTAGATTTAAATTATTTCTTAAGTCCACTCGAATTAGTATATTAGTAAAAAAGGCCATGATCTAAAATATTTAAATCAATATAGTTCTCCATCATTTGCAATGAGAAGGAAAAGCGACACAAAATCAATTTCTACGTTTGTATCGATCCCATCGAATCTGTTCCAACCCTAGAGTGGACAGGAGTAAGACGTGCGCCGTCAAATGAAAGAATCAGTAATTCGATTGTATTCGCTAACAATCGATGCGATATCGAATAGGATGTTTGTTTCCACGTCGTTCGCGTAACGTAATAACGAAAATTGTTATAGGAATCGTCGATGCAACAGGTTCACCATTACACTGACTGTAACATTCAAACGTTCCACGTTCCACAACGCATCTGTAGAAAGAGTAAAATGAAAATGGAAATCCATTCGTAATCCTTTTTATTCCGATCATTATGAATACGGCTCTATATTATGGCATTTATTTCAGAGCCAAAATGATTATGAATAAAACGTATTATGAATTAATTTTTTTTTAAACATTTTTATCTTATAGTGGAGTCTATCCCATTAATATTATAAGTAAGAAAGTTTTCCTGTCTTGTGTGACGCTCAATCACGTCTGAAGAACTGAAAGGATTTAAATAAAAAAAAATGGCAGAAAGGTTACACGAACAAGACATACAACAAGATATTATTTATTTTGTTTAAGACTTCTCTTGGTTTAAAATAAAATTAGGATCGTTGTAAGCGAAACCGCGGATAGCCAATAGAAGTAACCTTTTATTTTTTGGATACTGTACCCTAAATTCCCTCGTTAAGGGAGATGGTATGTGGTAGACTGTAAGAGTCTAATGTAACGGATTATTAAGTATATTACTTATTCGAAAAATTGTATGTCTTGTGTATTGGCAAAAAAATCATAAATATATACAAAAGAATAATGAGTCTTTTTCTGTACTTGAGACCTGTTCACTTATTATACAGAAATAATAATCGTGTAAATGATATAAATACGTAATCTAACGCAATTAGAAATTAGTGGAAAAATAATTGTGGATGGTTTTCTGTCTAATTTTAATATTTATGAGATTTACAAGTTTCGAAATTATTTCAGGTGAAAATAATTTCAGTTGAATATTTTGAAGCCCTCAAAAATAAAAGTTATCTCATTGAAAAAGTCAAACGTCGGAGAGAAATAAATATACATAATACCAAAGTGAATTAAAATTGTAACTTGATTATAAATCAAGCAAAACAAATTTCGAGAAAGGTTTCCAACAATGAAATTAATAACTAATTTCATTGCCCGTGAAAACGACATTGAAATCGCGTAAAAACTCGGGGAGTAAAAAGAACTTGTAACTTAATTTTCTTCGATTCCTAACAATACTGAAATTAGTAAAACTTTTGAGCCGAGGCAATTTCTGAAGCAATTTAAATACGATTTGATGATATTTGACGCATAATAGACCTAATTTTATGAAGTACGTTTAAAATTCAAATGAAAACACTTTTACTGGCAACTAATTACATGTTGGCCAACAGGGGAGACAAAACACGCTTCGCGAAGTCACACTTATAAAAATATTTATTGGTATATATAAGCGATATAGGTATGGAGGTTCGTGCAAATATTGTGTAGATAAAATTAATTAACCTTGGAGAAGAAAGTGCAGGCGCTGTTTGATCTCTTCGACTAAAGTTTTAGTTGAATAATTTGTCAATTAGGTGTCCTTCATCAATTTAGCAACGCGGTATGGTTTGACTGTATGCTTATTGTCTTACTTGCTTATAATAAATTATGAACCCTTGTAGAAGCCGTTGTTTGATTAATAATAGTAGTAGCTTTCCCCAGCCATCCTAGAAGCGCGTAATCAGGCTACGTTATCACCAGACTGAAACTATAAAATTTAGCTGGAGATTGATTTTGTTTAAGGATTACTATTGTGTTCAATGGTGTAATAAATAAAGTTTCTTACTAGAGATTAAAAATGATTTGTCGTAAAGTTTAGGTTTGGCTTACACTATAACTAGTTGTCTTACATTAATTTCGCTCCAGTTTTCACCTAGCGCAAGTACGCTTTCATGATATCTAAACTAGATATCATGAAAGCGTACATGCATTTTGGACCTTTAGAATACGAATTTGATACAAAACTGATGGTATGTAAATAATTTTACGACACTAGTTTAGCAGTGTACTCAAACGTGACGTCAGGGTTGAAAAGATCAACTTGAAACGTGTACTAAATACTGCTGAATGTATTGAACATAAATAATTTACTTTAATTTTTAATTAAAATTAGCATTAATTTGGCAAGATAATTAACGTCATAAAACACGAGATAGTTGTTTAATAAGTTTCAAATATATAAAATGCAAAAGTGTCTTAAATATATGAGAACATTGCAGTTGCTACTACAGAGTTTTTCACTGCCTCCGCTCTTAAGTTCCTCCTATTAAGATCATCTATTGCTTAGGGTCTCGGGTAATGAATTTGAACCATTGGATTCCATTGTATCATGGCGATAACTTGTCAATTGTACAGTAAACGAAGTCGTATTTATTTTGGCGATAGTCGGAAGAATTCAGAATCAATTAAAGACAGTACAGTATACAACTCAACACAAACAGAACCCAACATTAATAATTAATGTGATGCAACAAATATTTACTGATACGCTAATCACAGTGGCACGCGGTGTATGTTAAATTACATAAAATCTTGATAATTTCAGACCCTCATATTTATCTAAAAGTAATTCTAAGCAACGAAGGCTTTAAAGGTTTTATCCAAATGTCGCGTATTTTAAAAAAAAATGACATCTTCTAATTACTTCATTATTTTAGACGCGTATTACAATACGTTCAGAGATTGTAATCATATAACAAAGATTAATGAATCATTTAGCGAACTAGACTAGGCTACGGAACTAGGATAGAAGTCATTAAGGTTCTATCCGATACCTATAAGAGAGGTGAAACATAACATATAAAAAGCACTTACCCCCGTCAGTGTTTTGATATTGTGCAAAGCGTCCTGAGCTTTCAATGCCGCTTTGCGCGTGAAAAACGTCACAAAACAGCAGCCTGTAACAAAAGCGCACACTGACGTAACATGGCCGCACACAAACAAACAAGGACTAATATCTACATAGTAACACGTACATAGGACACAACATAATCTCTACATAAGTATTGAACATAAACAATATCAAATCTTACCACTGAACTTATACACACAATAATAGCGCAAACTTTTATTATTGTAATATACTAACAACCTATGTCCCATAGTTGGGCAGCAGCTTCCAGTCATTTTTAAAAGGTTTTTATTTTACTAGCAGCGGACAACTGCCTACAACTACAACTTTATTCACAACACAACACAACCAGACCCGAAAACCAATCATTTGTGTTTTAGCAAAATTATTGGCATCGTCTGGATTCGAACTTTGGACCTTTTAATTAGCAGTCTGGTACGCTAACCTCTAAACCACGAGGCCGACGCTGCTATCTACCTATGTTAGATTAAGCTTAGACACTGAATAACGATTTATTTTATTGGTATCATTTGGTCATTCGGATATCGCATTTTGAATTATACGAAGTATACCCCTAAACGCAATGATTAAAACCTAATTTTCGCCAAAGTCATTTGGTAAAAAGTCAACCGATGTATTCAACATGCGAACCTCAATGCGTGCATGTTTGACGGGAAAATAGCGTGTTCAGGTTAATCAGTTTGCACGCTACCGTCACTTTGAGCGGGCAAACGAGGTAAAGGCGACTTTTGCGTTAGCTTTTTAATAAGCTTTCTTTGTTTACTAGCTCTATGCGATGTTTCTTGTCAGTCAAACTGTAAAGAAATTTACATTACTTTAATGAAACTCATTCTCAATTTAACCATCAAAAGTTACCAATGGCTTATATAATTATTTATGTCGTTTTGAATTAAAGCAATATGTAAATTGATTTTAATTAAAGTTAGCCTTTAAGTGCCAACAGCTGGGCACGTCCTTCTTAAATATTTGAACGGTTCGTGGGTTTTGGACCCGGGAAGGGTCCAAAACGCTGCTCCAGTTGGTCGGCATCACACTATTACCAATTTTAGTGGTTCCAGCACCGGGGATCGAACCCAGGTCATTCGAGCTCTATAAAACTAAAGTGAGCATAATTTTAATTAAATAAAAAAAAGTTCTTTGATGTTTAAAAATTCGCCGCGCGGGTTTTAATTTTACGAAAAAAGGATTAAGACAATTTTTCATTAATTCGATTTAACAATCAAAGCTTTGAAGTACGGTATGTTGGTATTTACAAATTAAATCGTGCCAATTATGTTGATTATCGCTTACGGTCGAATGCGGTTGAAGTGTTCGCGCTTTTTGATTGCGATTTAAAATTCAATATTTTTTTTTCAAATTTAAGCGAATGCTTTCCATTATATGAAGCAGGTGATTCAGTGATCAAACTCCTACGCTGTTATTTGATATGAGGCTGCGAACTTTTGACGCGAAATCAATCAATATAATGATCGATTTCGTTTGAATCTTAACAAACAAACAGCGTTCGCTTATGCTATTGTATTATTTTAACGACTGCTGCACAGCCTTAGTCTATATTGCTATTATCAGCAATACTACCGATAAATAATATAATAAGTAGTCTAGCCTGTCACCTAGAAAAATAGTCAGAGTTTACGGATTTTCTACGGCTACGCGGTATCTGTAACGGACATCAGTACACCACTTTTCATCGCCCGGTTAGCTACAACATGATGGTTAGTTAGTTGGCCAATCCGCCATCTGCCGGACGTCATAAGAGTTTTAGGACTTGATGGGAAAAATATTATGAAAAAACCTGCAAAATTGATGAATTAGAAATATTTGAAAACCAAAAGAGGTTTGAAACACAAAAAGCTTTAAATCTCTCTCTGAGAGATGAATCCTACTCGGTTATATCCCCCCTCCCCCACCCCAACTTTAAATTGCATTTTATATTTTTAACTATTTTTAATGGATATGTAAAATTTTTAAATTGTGTTTATTTTAAATTTTATTCGGTATATTAGTTATATTGTTGGTTAAAACATTAACATGAAACAATTTAACATGACTTGAACACATCAAAAGACTAAGTCACTTGAAAAATCCCTAGCGACCAATTTACATCCCACCCATAATAAGCGAAGTCCTGTTAATTTAACTCCGGGCCGTGGATAGAGACGCAGGGTAAAGTTTACGAACGGGTCGAGACAAACTTAACTTGCAGCCGAACTAAGTCAGCAATGTGCAGTAAATGAGCTGAACTGTTTGCTATTGTTCCATGAACTTGTGTTGTCTGTCATGATATGTTCTATTGGAAGATTGGATAAAGATAATTCAAAAATAAGTGTTTAAATTGTACTAAGTATATAAATTATTTGGCGACCTGAAAGCCGAGTTGATTGTGACAATGCCTTCAAACCTGATGTTTGTTGTTCCATTCCCACATGGGACAAGTATCAGGGTAAAGGACTCAGTCCGTGCTTTTATAATTTTTATCGTGTCAAAATAATTAAAATTCTATTGTTATGACTCATCAAAGGATAATAATTTAAAATAAAAAAAGTAAATAGACATAGGACATAATTTGAGTTTTAGCGCTTCGTTGATTCCATCAACTAGTTTTGTAGGATTGGTTCTTGTTGCAGAGAAATTCCCTATGAAACGAAAGAAAACGCTTGTATTGAAAACCTACCCCCCGATAAGAAATCCAGTAGAGAAACGGTCCTTTAAAAACAGGATTCTGCAGGCGGGCGTGCGGGCGATTGGGGGTCGCTGGAAGATATTGATGATTCCCAAAACGTTTATCTTTCTTAAAAGGAAAAGGGAGACAACTACTTAGTCTTTTGGGTAGGTGTCACTTTCTCACCTATGGTTCCTGCCAATTAGCAGTGCAACCATTGTTGCCTTCCGGTCAGAAAAGTGAACTGAGCCAGTAGGGTGAGAGGCATTCCATCTAAATCTTCAAGGTTGACAACGTATCTGTAACTTTCTTCGATTGAAATTGTTTGCAGGTGCCCAGGGCTTCAGTAGTCACTTACCATCAGGTGAACTTTTAGTTCGCTTGACAGCACAAACCAAACAAAAAAAAATTTTTTTAAATATTATTTACATCATTTTTTAATATTTTCAAAGCTTTTAGAATTGTGTCAGAATAACATTAAAAGCTTAGAGACACTTTAGTTAAATAGATAAGACAAATACTGTAACTAGTGGTGATATATTTATAGGTATACAATTGTAGTGTGCGTTTAATAGAGAACAATATTAACCTGCTCTAGAAACTGTCAAAAACATAGTACTCGAAATGTAGCAAATAATTAAGTAAGCAACAACTTATATGGTTGACAATGAGCCATTTTACAATATAGACAAAATATTCATACGTTTCTTTTTGTTGTTCGCGATATTAAAACTTTTCAACTAAAAATAATAAAGCATAATGTAGCTATGTTGACTCAACGAAAACAAGTAAGACAACAATTAAATAACTCAGTGACGACAACAAAATAAAACATAATAATGTGAACGAAACAATGGTTCATTTCAGGATAAACCAAGCTTGGGGCTACACGCTGGCATCCCTCTTGGTACTCAAAATAAGGCACGTTTTCGCATAGCAGCGTACAAAGGAAGCTTTTTCAAACAAAAGACGTGTAACAAAGCATACAAAAATGTCAACATGTACGCTCGGCTCTTTGTTGGAATGCAAAACAATGATGGGATGGCCGACGTGTGTGTAAATGCCTCTTAATATAGTGAGTGAAAACTTTTGTCCAAACTTCGGGACATATTATTCTATTTATTGCATTGTTTTATTTCTCTAGCCACGGTCGTAATTGGATCTAAAAAGAAAGAAAATAAAATAGCTTATCTGTTACTGTAGGGTTTTAAATAAGAAATATTAGATATTTTTTGTGCTCCAAGCAATAGATCTTGCGGAATCGATAATCGTTGAGAGAGAAAAGGTATCCAGTGGTAAGTTTACTGGGAAGCTGTATGGGACAAACTGTAACGCGTTGCAGAGAGAACAAATATCTGCCAGAGATCGATGCATGTTTAGCAGAATGATAACATCTAATAATAATGATAATATCATATCATCGTTGCAACTGCCTATGGCAGAATACAGTAGGAAATTCATATCTTATGATAGAAAAAGAGCAATTTACTTGATTTAAACAAGGCAGCAGAAATGTACAAATATTGTAGCTACGGATTTAACCACGGCCATGGGAATGCTATGGGGTGCTGGTTTAATTCCTGCATGTAACAAGTATTTGTATTGCACATAAAGCATAGAATACATTACATAATATAGCTGGCAGAACTGACAATTGTTGGGGAAAAAAGGTCCTCGAGTGGTAGCCGCCTGTACGTGGCAAACGCAGTGTGGAACGACCCCACAAGAGAGAGTGACGACCTGCGCAGTTTTGCAGAAAGTTGATGGATGCTGGTGGCTCAGGACAGAGCTTTGCAGCAATCTTTGCATTGTTTACAGATAATTTTTTCGAATCTCGGAGTGTTAGTGCATGTGAAATTTATATCTGTAATGGCGCTCACTGCACAGACATCTTAATATGGGACAAAGGTCATAAAAGGTTTTATTTTTAATGTTACGAATAAACGTTGCAAATTTTCTGTAATTATCAACTTAAGTATTAAGTTGTCAGGTTTAGGTAAGTTTTTTTTAAACATTTATTAAATCTAATTAATGAGCATTGGTATAAAAACGTTCTCGAAAGTAACTAAGAAAAGTAAGTCAATCCTTGCGTAAATGTGCATCATCAGACAGTCATCAGTAGGGTATTAATTGCACCTCTACGGTATATTAGAAGTAATTAAAAAATTATATTATTGTTATCACAAAATAAATCATCCATGTATAAAATTGAGATATACTATTTCAGTGATAGGAGGACTAATTTTAGTGCTAAATACTATTAACCGAACTAAACATTTATAATTTAGCTATAATTAACCTTTGCTCGCTCCGGTGAGCTTATCCCGCAGCACGTTGATCTGGTGCACACGGCCAAACTCCTCGAACATCTGCCGCAGGTCGTTCTCGTCCATACTCCGCGGCACTTGGCCCACGAACATCTGGAATTCGAAGAATAGATCAATCGGTTAAATGGGGCTTTGCAAACTGTTTATAGTGATTTGTAGTGCATTATTTGTGGATGGGTGCGTATTCCCGATATCAGAATTTCATCAGAATCATACATCTTTTTTTAATTTTTATGGGAAAAGCGGCAAACGAGCAATAGCTTCTCGTGATGGTAAGTGATTACCGTCGCCCATATACATCTGCAACACCAGAGGAGCTACAGGTACGTTGCCGGCCTTTAAGGGGATTTGGGAAATGGGAGGGAGGATTAGGAGTGGAGTGGGGAGGGGGAGTGGGCCTCTGGTTACCGCACTCACCGAACGAAACGCAGAAGCACAAGATGCCTCTACTTCACGCCAATATTCTGCGGTATTAGTCCGGTCAAGCCGGTCCATTCGAGCAGCAGCTAAAACAGCCGCTTGGCTCTAGCACGTTGAAAAATAGAAGAATCTCAAGATAGAATTTCATTTAAGACTTCATTTGTCACCTTATGTCTGTACCTGTGAGTGTCGTAAGAGACGACAATGGGAAGCCTTGAAACTCATAGCAATCTCCAGGAGTAAAGCGACGAAGCTGTTCTCTCACTTCCGAAGGGATGGGTTGCAGAAGCCCGTGCTGAGTGGATTCAAATAGATCCGTGACGTCAGAGAACTACTGGGTGATATAAGCGTGTGTGCTTATATCAATTAGTCTGCCCATAAATAATTGTACAATTTAAAAAGTTTTTTTTTTATGAAAGAAATTTCGATCGATTTGTCGCCATTCCAAATATTATTTTTTACTGTAATTTGTTAAATTACATAATGAAGTGAGGCGTTAAATAAAACCAATTCGCAGTGATTAAGACGGTTGAAAAGCAAGGGATCAATTGTATGTTTGTATATTCCACTATCGACCAACAATTCCTCTGTCGAAGATCATCAAAGGTCGGAACGACTCCGTGTCGTGTTAGGACCAATGGGGCTGTGAACGCTGTGG
Organism: Bhutanitis thaidina; assembly: GCA_029286595.1. NCBI lineage: Eukaryota > Metazoa > Arthropoda > Insecta > Lepidoptera > Papilionidae > Bhutanitis > Bhutanitis thaidina. The sequence goes on along the minus strand of JAGSMS010000022.1, from coordinate 15,002,955 downwards.
AAGCCAGAATTCAACAAATCCCTAAAAGGAAATAAAAAAAATTATACCCTGTCAAGAATTATTAAATAACACCTGAAGCTAGGTGATTACCGATACACAGAACATGCCCTGAATCAGTCCGGCTTAAAAGACTGATCGGTTCCAAACGCTTGCTTGATTGCAGATTAACTTTTGAGACTGAGGAGCACTACATCAAGCATGTTTCGGACTTTTTTTTTTGGATTGGTGTGAGAAAGGAGCTAATTGTAAATGGCTACTGAAGCTGGACAGGAGCAAACTACTACCAGAGAACAGGCTCTCTATACCCTTCAACCCAGAACACACAGTGTGTGGTACAAACCTAGATAAATTCTAGGTAAATAAGGAATCTGCTTCCATCATAAAAACTGAAGACTGACCTTAGTCCAGTCGAGATGTGAAACCGTTGAACTACAAATTGTGGTCAGTGTTAGAGAACGTGGTCTGTTGAAAATGTTACTCCCACATTGAGTCTCAAGAAATTTCTTTTTTCGTGACTGTTTCTTTAAAAAAGAAGCATTTTTATATATTACATAATTCATGGCTATTCTGAGTATGAGAATAATATGCTTTATCGATAAACGATTCTTAGTATATCTGGAACAAATAATAAACTGGGCTAGTATGAAAATATATTTCATAAAATAGGCTCACTAAAACATCTAACAGAATCGAATCAATATTTCTGAAACTTAGTAAGTACGAAGTTATCATAACTTATTCGTCTTCTCAAGAATATTCAACACGGCAACTTTTTATAAATCCATAACAACTTTTCGGCAACTCAAGTAATGAATCAGTTTGTGAAACTTAACATTCCAATAGGCCTGGCCTATTGAAGCAGAACGATTAGTAAGTTATACAAAATAATATAATTTTAAGAGTGAGGTTTGAATTTTCAACTGAATGTCGTCGATGTACTCCGAGATGTCGATGTTTCGGTGGGATAAGAAAATGGTGATTTAGCATTTGTCAATGTTGAAATTTATTGTATTGTTGAATTGGCATTGCACATGGTGAAGCTAAATTTTTTGGTCCACTCTAAATCAAAATCAAATAAGTAATTTTATTTTAATTTAGAGTACACAATGACACTTATATTCATCATACAAGTTATGGTGCCCAACGGGACTCGAACACACAACCCTCAGCAGGGTCACTGTCAATTAGAAAATCTGGCTGTCATATATTACAATAACCCTTTTTAGAAAGTCTTTGTTTTAGGTTTTTTTTAATTTATTGACACTTCAAGAACTTACAAACTTATACATTGCCCCATTAACGAGTTACTGACGAAGGCCACTAGAGTGACAACCGGATTAAGAGTCCACCTGATGGCAAATGGCAACTGTAGCTCTTGTGCACCTGCAAACAACTTCAATCGTAGCTAGGCTACAGATGCGGTGTCACTCCTGAGGACTAAAATAGAACTCCTCCTCCTCTCCTACTAAGATGCACCTACTTACATACTGTAATTATACTGGCTCTCCATACCTTCACACAACACAGTGATTGTACTGATGTTTGGCGGTAGAAATTAGTAAAAGGTATCCAATCACATGGTAAATCTTATACGAATTTATTACACTAAAGTATAATACTCTTGTGTACTTATAATTACGTAGACACGTGATTTCGCCAGTGCAATTGTTTGGATCTTAATAATTTATGCGGGCATTTCTTGTATACACCTACCACATATCTTTGAAACCAATTACATATATATCTAAACGGCTCTAACGATTTGGATGAAATTTTGGTTTTATTTGAGGAAACTCGTTTACACACAAATAATTATTAAGTAAAATTGATAAAAACGCCATCACATAGAATATAGAGGTACCAATATGTGCAGCGTGTACACCGTTAGTAATGTCATTATGCCCGATTGCAATAAAAGACGGCGTGTGAAGCTCGGTCGCCCCAGTACTGCGTTATTAAGCCACGTAATTATCCCCTTTAATAAATTCCAACAAAATGAAAGTGCAGTAAATTCGTATAATAAGTCAGCGTCAGCAAATGTAGCGAAAATTTAAAGCAATCAGTAGTGGCAATGGTCGCGCCGACGGAGCGCCGCGCGGTCGCTTGGAACCTTTTTAATTACGTCAATATATCACTTCATTTGGGAAAATTCAAAGTTCGCACTCATTTAGCTCGCACAGGTAACTTTATATCGGTGAGTCGCGTTTGCGGAAATTTCCTTTATGAACAGCGAGGAAATGAATTAATAGGTATAGTAGAATGTATAAATCACTTTTATATCACGTTTTCATTTGTTATCAGCCTGTGTAAGTTCACAGCTGGACATAGGACATGGATAGTACCCATCAGAAACTGGCATGCTATGAAGTAAAGTAAAGTAGCAGCCTTTAAGTGCATATTGATTTGCAAAGGTCTCCTTCTCAAATAACTGAGAGGGTTCTTCACCGTCACTTCACCGTCGATCATGTAGTAAATTCAGTATTTAAATTAATGATATAAGGTTTTTGAATTGAAATGAAGAATGACTAGCAGAGGGGGTTGATGAGGTTACTCCCGGTACCCTCTCGCTAGAGATGCTGCTCCCCGTAACTAGTCTATGGGATTAGATATTATTAATAGATTTTTTTTTAAGATCGGATATAGGATCGATCACAGTGTCAAAGACACGAGACGGACACAACACAACCATCGAAAATTTCGTTTTCGCACAAATATTGACTTCCACAGGTATACGAACCCTGCATCCATGGTTCATAACCACTAACCCATGCGGTGATAGCGCTAAGAGCTTCTGCTTTATCTCGAAGGTTTTATAAAAGCCTACTACGATGAATACCATGAAAACTTATAGTATCAGACTTACTTACGAGTATGTATGGTAGAATAAACATTTCGAAAGCGGCAGACATGGATTGTTCAGACGTGGAGAAGCGTCTAAGGTACAATATTTCTGGGCACGGCGACTGCTGATTAACCATACAAGCAAAGTGGTTATAGTAACCCCCCCCCCCCCTTAATGATAAATTCTCAGAATTTCTTTGTTTTATTTAATCTTAAAAACACTTAACGGCATTCCTGGGATGCAAACATTATTCGTGTGACCCGTAGCTATACGTTTAGCCATCGCTCAAACCTAGTCATTAAATACTTGTGAAGTAGTGAACTGTTAAGAGTCTGCCGAATAAAAAGAATATGTAAGAATACTATCTACTGCCTCCAGCTTCGCCCCCGCGTGGTGCCAATTACTTCTTAATTGAGATAAGGCTATACTATATTTTATTCTTATTAAATCCCATCAGTTATTTAAGAGTCATTGAACCACAAACATACAAACTTTTACATTTGTAATTGTAAAAAGGATGTGGGACCCAGTAGTACTTCGAAAATCGTAATGAATAATAAAAACTAAAAGCATCAAGTTGTGTCAATTTATTTTCCAGTTAAATTCGCATAACAAACAAACATACATACATATAAAAAAAATATTTTCTGCAAATGTTATGCAAGAAATGTCGAATGTCAAATAATACTATTTCTAGCTATTATCAACTGATTGTTCAGAAGAAAGGTATGCAGCTCCTGATCTTTCTGCTGGCTAATTTTATCTATTAACTTCAAATTACGAAAATAAATACAAACGTTTGTAGTCTTACGTCATTTGCGAATGACCCGAAACGTATGAGCCATTTGTTTGACGTCAGAGGAGAACTAACATTGATAATATATGATAAATGTTGCGTGTAACACCGCGCCTAAACCTTTTTGACCGTAATGTTAGAATCGCGTTCCCATAACAGATATACGGCCTTATCGTTGAAGCACCTTCTAATCTAGGTCGCATGAAGTCATGGATTAACTTATACTTCAATTCAAGATTTGGAACCATGCGATGGCACTGAAGTTAATACTAATAAACGAAGTAATCACCATCCTCATCATCATCGTTGTATTGGACAGAGACCTCGTCCAAGTAAAGGAAAATTTCTATGGCGATTGCAGAATCGGCGATTAGAATTTCAAATGCTATGGAGCGGAAACGTGGCTACATTTCATCAAAAAGAGTATTGTTTACTAATATGGCTAATAAGCTACCGGCGAAAGATTTTTTTTGTGAACATCTCACTTTTTTGTTTATGCGGGAAGCGATTTGGTAAGTGGTCTTCATTATACATCCCATTATTCGCTCAAAACGAATCTAAATAAAAATTGGATGGTGTTTTAAATAGCACCATTATTTTATTTATTTATTTTAGAAGAAGGGGGCAAACGAACATGCGGCTCACCTTATGGTAAGTGATCACCGACGCCCACGAACATCCACAATACTAGAGGGGCTACAGATGCGCTGCCGGCCTTTGCGGAAGGAATAGGCTCTATTTGCCTGTATGATAGTGAAAAAGGTTCCTTACCTTAATGTAATCCGGGTCAGGCATTTCGGACTTCTCGTCATTGTTGTTGTTGTTGTTTATACTCGTGTTGTTATTGTTGTTGTTAATGCTCATCGTCATCCCACTGTAACAAAATTAAAAAGTTATGGATAAAATTGCAATGAAACTGAAATTTTTGGATTGATTTCCGAGATATCGACGTGAAAAGCGAAAATTTAAATGAATTATTTCAAATGGTGTCTTGGGCATCAATCATTTCAACATAATGTAATCATGTCATTTACATGTATTTATTTCACGCAATTAATTACGTATATATATATATATATATATATATATATATATATATATATATAGTGAAGGTTCATAAAAATATTTACAAGCTATTTAACAATTTATATTAATTCCCAGTGTTTCTTATCAATAAGTTCTTATCAACGAGTTTATTATAGACGACATAACATAATAACATGACGCCAGGATGATTAACAAAAATATTATAAAATACTTATATTTACACTTCGTCATATTACTTAAAATAGGAATACTTAGAATATCAAATGTCATATTTACACCCTTACATAATATAACATATAATTTTAATCATTAGTAACTCGGTATTAAAAAAGAAATATACACCAATTGGATCAGGGTTACACAAAATGAAACAGGCAGACATTTAAAAGTTAACCATGAAAGTAGTTATTAAATAACGAAAGGAATCAGCGTTGCGAAATGTAATTCATAGGTTATGTACCTCATTGTTCTAGAACCGCCGTACCAAGCTGCGTACGCGGCGCACTTGTTTGCCACAGTGTTATCACCGATAAGAGCATACATCGCTCGATTAGAGCACGTCCTTATCACTTATCAAACGCGATCAACGTGTACGAGCGTCGAGTGCCCGTTGGATGTTAGCGCGAGTACATGCTATGTAGGGTACGAGATGATTTCTTTCGCGTCTACCTACGTTCAGCTAGCTTGCTTAAGTACCTACGGACACAATGTTTTGTATCGTTGTAGATTGATATTTGATAACTTTATTATTAAATGTGAATTCACTTGCCTTTTCAAAGATAAATTATATTACTTGTATAGTATAAGAACTACCTTCGTTTTTTAAAAATAGTCACTACAAGACTAAATATTATAATAGCTATATAAGCCTTGTTTCAGTACACCATTGTGCATACGTGTTTACATTAATAATTAATAAAAATTGTATTGAAAAAGTAAAACAAGTAAATAACTGTTCGAATCCTAATAATCAACTTTGAGTCAAGAAATATTTGCCAATGAATCATTTACGATATGTAAATAACACGATTATAGGTTACAGTAAAACGTCGGCTATGTGTATTTTGTAACTCTCAAACGATCTCATCAATACTGTTTGTAAATATTATTTTAGATAGAAATATGTACTTCTTTACCTCATTTTTTTTATGGGAAAGGCGGGAAACGAGCTATCGGTTTACCTGATAGTCACTGATTACCGAAATCTGCAACCCCAGAGGTGCTGCGGGCGCGTTGCCTATAAAGGTAATTGGAAGATGAGAGGGAGAATGAGGAGGGGGATGGGGAGAGAGAGAGGACCACCGGTTACCTCACTCACTCGGATAAAACGCAGAAGCACAAGATGCCTCTACTTCACGCCAGTATTCTGCGAGGCCGTGGTAACAACCCGGTCGATTCGGCCCATTCGAGCAGCAGTGAACACCGCCGCTAGGCGCTACCACTTATACAAATATGCACAATTACGCACACCGATGAACATAGGGTAAAGAAAGAACCTGCATACGATCCTTATGTTTGTGCATCAGGGTGTATTTGAACGCGATGCACCTTCCTGATAACGTACGATACAGTACAGACGCTCCGGGTCTGATGGCGAAAAATCCATTCAAAAATATCGAAATCATTTTTTTTCATACGTACATAAGATCATTCATCATTTCATTCAATCTTTCAAACATGACACGCTGGCTATAGTTGGCGCTTTCATCGATATGCCCACAGGCCTATCACCCGCGACATATACCGTAGTGGATTTTTATAGGCTGGCGAAGTAAAGAAGTAAAGTGAAAGTAGGTCTTTCCAAGACACGCCGACACGTATATATTTCTTGAAGAGCAGTAAAAGTAAAGCAAGCTCCATAAAGGTCTTAGTCTCGGACAAAGAGGCTGTCGCTGTTCCAATGTTCAGACCAACGATAAAATACGTATATAGTAGGTCTACTTTCAATAAATTCATTGGTCCATGCCCTCCGAATAGGGAATCGACCTCGGGTTTTCTGATTCGGAGGCAGGTGTGCAGAACTAATTGGCTTATGTAGAAAATATAATATAATAACATGACGCCAGGATGATTAACAAAAATATTATAAAATACTTATATTTACACTTCGTCATATTACTTAAAATAGGAATACTTAGAATATCAAATGTCATATTTACACCCTTACATAATATAACATATAATTTTAATCATTAGTAACTCGGTATTAAAAAAGAAATATACACCAATTGGATCAGGGTTACACAAAATGAAACAGGCAGACATTTAAAAGTTAACCATGAAAGTAGTTATTAAATAACGAAAGGAATCAGCGTTGCGAAATGTAATTCATAGGTTATGTACCTCATTGTTCTAGAACCGCCGTACCAAGCTGCGTACGCGGCGCACTTGTTTGCCACAGTGTTATCACCGATAAGAGCATACATCGCTCGATTAGAGCACGTCCTTATCACTTATCAAACGCGATCAACGTGTACGAGCGTCGAGTGCCCGTTGGATGTTAGCGCGAGTACATGCTATGTAGGGTACGAGATGATTTCTTTCGCGTCTACCTACGTTCAGCTAGCTTGCTTAAGTACCTACGGACACAATGTTTTGTATCGTTGTAGATTGATATTTGATAACTTTATTATTAAATGTGAATTCACTTGCCTTTTCAAAGATAAATTATATTACTTGTATAGTATAAGAACTACCTTCGTTTTTTAAAAATAGTCACTACAAGACTAAATATTATAATAGCTATATAAGCCTTGTTTCAGTACACCATTGTGCATACGTGTTTACATTAATAATTAATAAAAATTGTATTGAAAAAGTAAAACAAGTAAATAACTGTTCGAATCCTAATAATCAACTTTGAGTCAAGAAATATTTGCCAATGAATCATTTACGATATGTAAATAACACGATTATAGGTTACAGTAAAACGTCGGCTATGTGTATTTTGTAACTCTCAAACGATCTCATCAATACTGTTTGTAAATATTATTTTAGATAGAAATATGTACTTCTTTACCTCATTTTTTTTATGGGAAAGGCGGGAAACGAGCTATCGGTTTACCTGATAGTCACTGATTACCGAAATCTGCAACCCCAGAGGTGCTGCGGGCGCGTTGCCTATAAAGGTAATTGGAAGATGAGAGGGAGAATGAGGAGGGGGATGGGGAGAGAGAGAGGACCACCGGTTACCTCACTCACTCGGATAAAACGCAGAAGCACAAGATGCCTCTACTTCACGCCAGTATTCTGCGAGGCCGTGGTAACAACCCGGTCGATTCGGCCCATTCGAGCAGCAGTGAACACCGCCGCTAGGCGCTACCACTTATACAAATATGCACAATTACGCACACCGATGAACATAGGGTAAAGAAAGAACCTGCATACGATCCTTATGTTTGTGCATCAGGGTGTATTTGAACGCGATGCACCTTCCTGATAACGTACGATACAGTACAGACGCTCCGGGTCTGATGGCGAAAAATCCATTCAAAAATATCGAAATCATTTTTTTTCATACGTACATAAGATCATTCATCATTTCATTCAATCTTTCAAACATGACACGCTGGCTATAGTTGGCGCTTTCATCGATAGGCCCACAGGCCTATCACCCGCGACATATACCGCCGTGGATTTTTATAGGCTGGCGAAGTAAAGAAGTAAAGTGAAAGTAGGTCTTTCCAAGACACGCCGACACGTATATATTTCTTGAAGAGCAGTAAAAGTAAAGCAAGCTCCATAAAGGTCTTAGTCTCGGACAAAGAGGCTGTCGCTGTTCCAATGTTCAGACCAACGATAAAATACGTATATAGTAGGTCTACTTTCAATAAATTCATTGGTCCATGCCCTCCGAATAGGGAATCGACCTCGGGTTTTCTGATTCGGAGGCAGGTGTGCAGAACTAATTGGCTTATGTAGAAAATATAATATAATAATGAAGTTAATACATGATCGATGTTGATGTTTAAATATCATAATTTACGCATGTTAGTGTAAGCAGTATACACATTTAAGTAGGCAATGGTGCGGCAATATGCTCGTCCCATAAATCAATATTCAAACCTCATCTATCTGAGTCATATCTGTAAATCGATAGCGTGCCTACGTTAGTTTGCTTTGAAGGGGTGATTAGGGCATTTATTGGGGCGTGAGAGGGGTGTGGGGGGTGTGATAACGTAATCGTAATTTTCTATTGGACCGGCTTCGGTTTGATCGATACTACATATGCGGCGGCAACTGTGTCAAATTTTATCGGTTAACCCCTCAAGTTTGGTGGAACGGTCAAATGCAAGCAAATATACGTTTGGTAGGGTATCCCGATGCGAATGTGAAATATAGCATGAATCGAAACGTGTCAACCTCACCTCCAAAGTTCACCCGGTCAGCTAACAAACAAGACCGGAGACCGTCTGCTAACGTAAAATCCATCGACTAATACCGGGCCCTAACTCCGCAAGCATTAGTTGTGGGGAAACTAAACAGTATCACTAGTGCATGGGTAGCATCTTTAGCATGGTTTCTGCCTGCCCTTTCTAGAAAAGACTTATTAAGTATTTGTGAATTTAAAAAGATCGTTGATGAGATGAATGATTGACAAGTAATCTAAATAACTCGCTGCGACAAATAATTCCCCATCAGGATTAAATCGCGAATTTAAAACTATGATGTGCTAGGCTGTCACTCCAAATGGATACAATTTAATATAAAAGAATCCATTCCTCCTAAAGAATTTTAATAGCGGCACATGGAAATAAATAAATAGCTTCCCGGAGTTTATAAGTTTTAAAGTAAAAGTACGTTAACTTTCACAAACTTCCTAACTATATTACACAAGTAAAGCATACATTTTATTAGTAAGCTGAGACCGCGATAAAATAAAAACTAGCTTCTATACTTAAACTACTAAATAACCAAACTAAATTCCACACAACGACCGGAAATATTGATGACGTATACTAACTTTAAATTCAAACTTTACAAGAGTCGAGCGCACGGAAGGCTTTCACCATGCATGCTGCAGTTTTTTTTTGTTTACGTTGGCCAGTAAACCGGGTTATTTAGAAGCGATCTAGTACAAATCGCAATTTAAACTTTCAGCGCTTCGTATCACGAAGTGGAATATGCAAAAGTCGACCGGGATACTTGTTTGAACGCATCGACGTTGCAAATAAATTACGTGCCTTGTCTTGTATTAGTTTAACGATTATTTGCTGGCTGTGTTGCACCGCGTGCAGGTGAGTTCGTAGGAAAGAAAGAGATGGTATATACCTCCACGCTCCCCAAAACCCCTTAGCAAACAAAAAACGCTCTGACAGGCTGACTGGTGCACACAGATAAGTGATGGGGCACAGCTTCACTAGTGCGACGGTAGTGTCACCACGTTCACCAACGCGCCTGCCCAGCGTGGTGAGTGTGGGCAAACCTTTGGAGAAATGTATGCCGGCTCTTGCTGGCGCTTTCTTAGAGAGGCCTTTGTACAGCAGTGGACTTAAATGAGTTGACGTTGTAATAGTAATGATTAATAAAAAATAATACTTACAAATTTTAAAAGACAAGACAAGGCAAGTACGTCGCTCATCTGATGAACATCAGGTACCATGCCTAACTATAGTAAAATGCTGGACACCCATAGAACTATGACATGTTGCATTATGTCGACCACTGTGGTCGTCAAGTTTTAGATCTCAAGTACTATGCTGTGTGATTTGATTGATTGATCCACGTTGGCCGGAATGTCTTGACAATTTTTATCGATGGTGTACGTCGCGGGATCGACCCTGCACGGGTGTAAATATTTTTATGGCTTTTCAAGCAATGTTCTCCTTGTCAATTTCGAAGGTCGTCAATAATTATGGTTAACGAAATTTGAAGCTCCGGACAGACATACACTGTAAGGTCGTAAGTATTATCGCAAACACACACATACGTCTCAACCTTCACGCCAAGTATATAATGCCTTCACGATAAGATCGTTAGCAGTTCGTTGCGCTAACTAGAGCTGCTAGTAAAGTTGCTATATGAAATTAATATTTTTTTATTCCGTTTCACTTTCTTACATAATCTAGTTATCTTATATTTAATTTTGTCTGTTATGCAACAAATTAAGTTTCTTTCCTTCGTTCAGTAATATAAACCTGAGGAAAAGACTATTCCGGTGTAAAAGTGAACGCTAAAACTAATATTTGTACATAGTTTTACCGACTTCCGTTTAGATACCAACTCAGGGCTTCGTAAAAGGTTAAGTAGGAAAGCAACCCCTTCGTCATTCTAATGTTTATGATTGTTTAGTTTCCAATTATATTAGATATTCCTCTAGAAAAAATGAGTTATATTGTATTATCGAACAGAGGGTAAATGTTTTCAACTGAAGTGTCGTTATAATGATTCACTGCCAGATATTTCCAAAAAAATATCTAAGCAAGTTTTTAAGGTAAAACATCAAAGTAAGGCAAGTCGGGGCACAGCAGTGTTTAGATCATTCGCTTTAATCTCATAGTACGCGAGTTAAACTCTACTGAACTCACTATCTGAATTCACCACGTGCTTGGCGGTGAAGGAAAATATTGGAAAGGAAATCGGCATTTCTGAAAAATAATAATACGTCATGTGAAGTACGCCAACGCGCACTGGATACATAGCGTAGCAAACACTTCCCAGCTCTAAAACCCTTTCAAGTATTGAGAGGAACTCTGTGCATAGCAGTGGGACATTTAACAGCCTGCTTCTTTATTTAACTTAAAAGTATTTTGATACATTTATTAAAGGTTAACGTTTGAGTATAAGCCATTAAGCATTGTTCTTAACAAGAATACAATACGTCTTCGTACTAGAAGCTAATGCTGCACCGTATCAGAAGTTTTTACGTTTTGATTTTAACACAATATGGATGGATGAGTTGGGGATGTTATGAATTTGTCAGCCCCTTTCTCCCTGCGAATGCCGTAGGAGACGACTAAGGGAAAAGACTTGAAAATCGCAATGGCTACCGACAGAGGGCAGCGAACCGATGCCGGGCAACAGCGTAAGACCGTACCCAGCTGAGCGTGTCGATTATGGCAAAGGCTCCTACTTATGGTACATGCCTATAACCCGCAGTGGACTATTTACAATCTGTCAAAGTAAGTCGCGGAAAGTCAATAGATGCAGTGCCGTATCAATCTTTGCGAAATGCAGCTTAGCATAAATCCACTGCTGAACCTAATGTTGTATGATGTAATAACTATGATAATATTCGGATGGATATTAAAAAACCAAAGACAAAACCGCAAGCATTCTAGAGGTATCAGAATTATCCTTAATGCAGTCTTAAATTAGTAAGTCTTCTGGCGAAAGGTTATGTCCGCTGTTTGCTACGCTCAGCTCTGTACGGTTAGCAGCTCGCATGTTGCTAACCGCACCTTTATTTATGTTTCACGAATGTACTGTCCACATGCTGGCTTACATATTATATTTGGCTAATTTAACGGCTTTCACAGATTATGCACGGCATTAATTATAAGCCCTGTAATAATATATTTATTAAAGTGATGTGAAAGTATAACATAAAAATAATCGTTAATTTTTTGAATCCACTTATATTACTAGGTAGCAGAGTTCTTTGACCGTCGTCTGGGTAGGTACTATCATGTTACCTATTCCGACGTCAATCAGTAGTCCAACCCCTGTTGTGTTACACTTTGAGGGATTTCGTCTCTATACCCAGTATAATTACAGACTGTAAGGCTTTCCATTTTTTAGTCCTCGTGGCAACGATGACACCATATCTATAGCCTTCTACGATTGAACCAATTACCAGAAGTCCAAATGCTGCAGTAGACGCTTATCACCGGGGAGACTGTTAGGTAATTTGTCACCCCAATATGTTATTTGAAAATTATGCATTGAAAACTACAGAAGGTATTGCGTGTAAAAGTCGCATCTCATTTATTGCAATAGTAAAAGTACTCAGGTTTTATGACGCCCTCCATTGTTCTCTCAATCAGTTTTGTGAAGTCTCATATAGCGGTATAAATAGAAACACCGTTTTGTTGTTAAGATATTACTCTGTGGGCTTGGTTGGTGCAATGAATAAGCGATTGACTGCAAACATTTGTTAGGTCTATGGATAAGTGGTATCTCATTCAGTAGTCAGCAGCATCTACGTCCGTAGTTAATGTTTCAGTGGTAGAGAAAATAAATATTTATGAAATAACCGATTTTATTTATCTTGTTATCTCACATAAAGGACAAAATAATGTTGTAACAATGTTGTGCTATTTGAAACGAATTCATAAATTTAAACATTATTAAATATGCAGTTTAAATGTTGTATGTAATAATCCCTATTAATTCATAAACACGAAGGTTTTATGTTCGTAGCTTGCGAAGCACGACATCGTTTGAACAGTTTGTTTGCAACCGGTAAACATGACAAGCCAAGATGACATTCTACTCCAGGAAGGCACCAATGACGTCATCAGTCTGATGTCACTTTAAAATATTAGACGAGTTTTAGATTGTTAGAGTTCTATTATTTTTCTTCTTGTACTTGGATTGTTGTGAATATAATATTTTATTAGCCGTCGAAAGATAAAATCTTGATAATGTTAAAAGATATCATTTCATTGGAAATTCGAATTATTTTTAAAAGAATCGGCCGGTAATAACCTAATACCTTCATATTAAGAAATTGTTGAGGTAAATAAATAACATTTTATAACAATAATTTAAAAAATATTAATGAAATATAAAATTTAATAAAATAAAATTAAAAAATAATTAAAATGAATGAAGGACTGTCATTTTTTTTAGTTGAATTTGACGTAACAAATTGAAATTTCGTGGGTGAATTGTTATTTTTCTTTAAATAATTACCTATGGGCGGTACGCTAGTGAATTTTTACGCAGCCAATATCGGAATCGGCCCTAGATAGCTATACCCTTTTGTTGTCAATGTGTATGTGTGTGTAGCAAAGGTAGTTCACAGTCGCACACGCTCGTTTTAACTATATACGCGTTTCGTTTCGCGTAGTTTCCTGGGTTCCAACCCCGTTGTCGGCACCATGCAAATTGTTAATTGCAAATATTAAGTGCTGAATTTGCCACGCGAAGGAAATCATTGTGAGAAAACCTGTCAAATCAAATCAATTACTTTATTGCAACCATGAGTAGCTGAGATGTAATGCAAATTGAATTAGCACATAAATAATAATAAAAAAAATGAAAATAAAAGAACAAACAGATATAAATTCAATTCAAAGTTAAAGTCGGATAATTTACAGTCTGCGAATTTAAATCATATTTAATTATTGTTTAATTAATATGTAATTATTTGAATTAGTCAACAGGCATTTTTCAATTAAGTTCTATATTATATTATAATTTCGTGATTATATTAGATAGGCGAAATTATTTAATTTCGTTTGTCATGTCTAATGTCTAATGTTTCGAGGCAATGACTCTTGCCGCCCCTCCAAACCGTCTCAAGTATTAACTGGAGGCTTTTATCCAGCAGTGGGTGTGATTCGTATATGAGTGAGTTCATATAAGCTCACAGCCCTCCCCATGCCCCTCCCCATGCCCCTCCCCATGCCCCTCCCCATGCCCCTCCCCATGCCCCTCCCCATGCCCCTCCCCATGCCCCTCCCCATGCCCCTCCCCATGCCCCTCCCCATGCCCCTCCCCATGCCCCTCCCCATGCCCCTCCCCATGCCCCTCCCCATGCCCCTCCCCATGCCCCTCCCCATGCCCCTCCCCATGCCCCTCCCCATGCCCCTCCCCATGCCCCTCCCCATGCCCCTCCCCATGCCCCTCCCCATGCCCCTCCCCATGCCCCTCCCCATGCCCCTCCCCATGCCCCTCCCCATGCCCCTCCCCATGCCCCTCCCCATGCCCCTCCCCATGCCCCTCCCCATGCCCCTCCCCATGCCCCTCCCCATGCCCCTCCCCATGCCCCTCCCCATGCCCCTCCCCATGCCCCTCCCCATGCCCCTCCCCATGCCCCTCCCCATGCCCCTCCCCATGCCCCTCCCCATGCCCCTCCCCATGCCCCTCCCCATGCCCCTCCCCATGCCCCTCCCCATGCCCCTCCCCATGCCCCTCCCCATGCCCCTCCCCATGCCCCTCCCCATGCCCCTCCCCATGCCCCTCCCCATGCCCCTCCCCATGCCCCTCCCCATGCCCCTCCCCATGCCCCTCCCCATGCCCCTCCCCATGCCCCTCCCCATGCCCCTCCCCATGCCCCTCCCCATGCCCCTCCCCATGCCCCTCCCCATGCCCCTCCCCATGCCCCTCCCCATGCCCCTCCCCATGCCCCTCCCCATGCCCCTCCCCATGCCCCTCCCCATGCCCCTCCCCATGCCCCTCCCCATGCCCCTCCCCATGCCCCTCCCCATGCCCCTCCCCATGCCCCTCCCCATGCCCCTCCCCATGCCCCTCCCCATGCCCCTCCCCATGCCCCTCCCCATGCCCCTCCCCATGCCCCTCCCCATGCCCCTCCCCATGCCCCTCCCCATGCCCCTCCCCATGCCCCTCCCCATGCCCCTCCCCATGCCCCTCCCCATGCCCCTCCCCATGCCCCTCCCCATGCCCCTCCCCATGCCCCTCCCCATGCCCCTCCCCATGCCCCTCCCCATGCCCCTCCCCATGCCCCTCCCCATGCCCCTCCCCATGCCCCTCCCCATGCCCCTCCCCATGCCCCTCCCCATGCCCCTCCCCATGCCCCTCCCCATGCCCCTCCCCATGCCCCTCCCCATGCCCCTCCCCATGCCCCTCCCCATGCCCCTCCCCATGCCCCTCCCCATGCCCCTCCCCATGCCCCTCCCCATGCCCCTCCCCATGCCCCTCCCCATGCCCCTCCCCATGCCCCTCCCCATGCCCCTCCCCATGCCCCTCCCCATGCCCCTCCCCATGCCCCTCCCCATGCCCCTCCCCATGCCCCTCCCCATGCCCCTCCCCATGCCCCTCCCCATGCCCCTCCCCATGCCCCTCCCCATGCCCCTCCCCATGCCCCTCCCCATGCCCCTCCCCATGCCCCTCCCCATGCCCCTCCCCATGCCCCTCCCCATGCCCCTCCCCATGCCCCTCCCCATGCCCCTCCCCATGCCCCTCCCCATGCCCCTCCCCATGCCCCTCCCCATGCCCCTCCCCATGCCCCTCCCCATGCCCCTCCCCATGCCCCTCCCCATGCCCCTCCCCATGCCCCTCCCCATGCCCCTCCCCATGCCCCTCCCCATGCCCCTCCCCATGCCCCTCCCCATGCCCCTCCCCATGCCCCTCCCCATGCCCCTCCCCATGCCCCTCCCCATGCCCCTCCCCATGCCCCTCCCCATGCCCCTCCCCATGCCCCTCCCCATGCCCCTCCCCATGCCCCTCCCCATGCCCCTCCCCATGCCCCTCCCCATGCCCCTCCCCATGCCCCTCCCCATGCCCCTCCCCATGCCCCTCCCCATGCCCCTCCCCATGCCCCTCCCCATGCCCCTCCCCATGCCCCTCCCCATGCCCCTCCCCATGCCCCTCCCCATGCCCCTCCCCATGCCCCTCCCCATGCCCCTCCCCATGCCCCTCCCCATGCCCCTCCCCATGCCCCTCCCCATGCCCCTCCCCATGCCCCTCCCCATGCCCCTCCCCATGCCCCTCCCCATGCCCCTCCCCATGCCCCTCCCCATGCCCCTCCCCATGCCCCTCCCCATGCCCCTCCCCATGCCCCTCCCCATGCCCCTCCCCATGCCCCTCCCCATGCCCCTCCCCATGCCCCTCCCCATGCCCCTCCCCATGCCCCTCCCCATCCCCCAAATACCCTTAGAGGCCGGCAACGCACCTGCAGCACCTCTGGTGTTGCAGATGTACGTGGGCGACGGTAATCACTTACCATCAGGTGAACCGCTTGCTCGTTTGCTGCCTTTCTCATAAAAAAAAAAAAAAAAAAACGTATATTAATATAAAGTTTTATATTACAATAAAGACATAATTATGGTAGCATGACAAAAAAAACTATATTATTATATTATTATCAACCCATTAGTTGACAGTTGACAAGTACAAAAAAATTTTTAAAATTTTGAATACAATGTTTGTGTATGGAATCTCATAAAAAGCTTTATACGATATATCGATTGTGTGCACTGATTGTGGGTTTTCTTAAATTTGCTTGTAGTGATTAAAGAACGATAGTAGAAAACATAGATAAACAAAAATATATCACAGAAATTACGACCATCTAAAAACATTCGAGTCACTTGGCTAGAGCTTCAGTCTTGTTTTTTTTTTTGTCTTCAGCATAATACGGCAGAGATATATGGGGCCATTTAAATTGACAACCTACTCAACTCAATACGTATTATAATTTGGAAATTCCTCACTCTAAGAGCAAAGGATATGACTGATGGAATCCGGGTAAAGTAATATAATTGAAGTCGGCGGGAAGGGCATAGTTGTTTTATGTAGTATATGCTGAAGTGAAACTCACCCCCTATTCTATTTATTCTATAAAAAAGTAAAGTAGCAGCTTGTAAGTTCCCAATGCTGGGCAAAGGCCTCCTTCTCAAATACCAGTATCAGCCAGGGTTTAGGAGCCGGGAAGGGCCCGCCACGCTGCTCCAGTGCGGGTTGGCGGGCTTCACATATCCTCGAAATAATATGTTTATTATTTCTCAGACATGCAGGTTTCCTCCCGATGTTTTCCTTTACCGCCGAGCACGTGGTAAATACAGCACTTAAAATTGCCACTAACAATTTTAGTGGCACCGGGGATCGAACTCAGGTCACTCGCGCTCTACGAAACTAAAGTAAGCGCCCTGACCACTGGGCTACCACGGCTCGTCATTTTCACCTACTTCTGAATAATTTGGAATTTTGCACAAGTATTAAGAACCGATGACAAAACAATAATATGATACCATAGGGCTATTCTAATGATGGAGCTTGTAGATGGGTAACGGAACACTTAAATGAATCCTACCACCCATCTAATTTAGGCTCATAAGATTTATTTCGTTCAATTAAATATTAAAAAAAAAAATTAAAACATATTGAGCAAATCTTAAAAGATTTATGTAAGAGATGATCAAGGAAACTTTAAATTTTTGTTGTCCATAATTTTCGACAGATTGTACCAACCTTTGTCTACAATTAGTCAAGTAAAACCAAGCCATATTTACTGTTTACCGGATAACCTTTCGGTGTTATAGCGCCCTGACCACAAGGCTACCGCGGCTCTTCTCTGTCTATACTGTGTCTGAAAGCTATGAAGGCGACAGACTCACCGAAAAGCGGGCACATACGACGATAAACATCGAGTCCTCTGATCATCCTAGTGTTGAATACTCGGTTAAGATCGTTCACCTTTTTTATATAAAATCATAATCCTTAAATAATACAAATTGCTCTTTCAAGTCTGTTCTGTTAGTGTACTATTCTATTATAAGCGCTGGCGAAAAGCGAGTTTATTCGTCTAGAGTAAATGTCGAGACCTCTGACCATCTTCTTTTTTATATATGATGAAAAAGCCTACTATACTAATTTCACATTTTCTCAAATGCTTTAGTTACATTTTAAGACAGACAGCCTTTCCGACGTCTATTTTGCAAATGTATTAGCTCCTTCTACTGTTCATTGGAACGGCGTATTGGTAATTAGTATGCCTGTGTGAGAATGTACTTTTGCGTGGAATAATGCATATCATCGAAAAATAATCATGTTATTATTAAAAAATTAAAAGAAAAAAAAACAATTAAATGTGGTAGCGACCTAAGACAATCTGCCAACCTATTTCGTCCCATGGGTCAGCTAAATATTGACTGAGAGCAGTAGTAGAACATAGGCCTTCCCTAAAGATTGCAACAAAGTACGGTTCTGAGTCGAGCCGACTGCACTCATCAACTCTGTACAGATAGTCACTTCTCTCTCGTAGAGCGTCATTGTACTAGGCTGTCACTTCTGCTGCTGACATCGGCGTTTCATATTCTGTCACTATAGTATAAGCATCTAAAATATACCCGGCATTAATTATCTTGGCCAGCTACAAGCTACATCGTCTAAGTTACAAAGAATCTGACACTGCGATTGCCAACCCGTTTGTTAAGTGAAGCGATTACGTAAAATACTCCCGTTCGGGGGATTCCTATTTCCAGCAGGGGACAGATTAAAGCCTGAAATAATGTGTGACGAAGTTGTTGACAAATATTGCGCCACAGAGCTGCGTTGAACTTTGATACAGGTCTTAGCATAGAAATCAGTTGGCTTCATTGGAAAACCTACTCTCTCTTTAATTGTGTTCCTTTATATTCACTAGTACATTTGCGGCACTGTAATCTTGTATGTCCTGCGCGATTGACAACTGTCGATAGTCTGTGGGTCTCGTCACCGAGATCCTGATTGCCCAGGGAGACATCTGAAGCAAATACTTGTCAGTGTTTTGAGTTCAATGGAAGACATTCACCTTACAAATGAAACGTTGTGTTTTCAATCTCATCGAGTTAGGCAGGTTTATTTACACTGTGACACTTTAGAAGATAAGGCTCCAATCACAGATAGCTCTGATAAAAAGACATGCGTTGTGCGATATGTGCCGGCCAGTACGTTAAAAATTGTGCATAAAACAGCGAATACTGAATAATAAAAAAAATAATAAAATTAAACGTTTATATAAGTTAAACGTGAAGTTCACGACACATCGTTAATCACGTCCCAACAATCTTAAGTTATTATATTAAATAAAATATATAACTTGTCTCTGGTCTACCGTGACTAAGTTACAGTTGCACATATTGTCTTGGGACTTTTGTTCAGACTTGGCGAAGAAGAAAACAAGTAGCATCACCTTTGGCGGTGTTGTTTAAACTTAAAACTCTCGGTAGCCTCGGCTTCGTTGCAAGTGCCTTTAAGTTCGAGTAAAATAAACAGATATATCGCACTGAATTATAAACATTTTTATGTTAAAGCCGTAGATTTTTCTTTGAACTAGCTGGTTAAGCTATAGTGCGATTGAAGTAGTTGATATTTGTAACCTTTATATCGGATTAATGTGTGCAATAGTAATTAAATCGACAAGTTCCAATTAAAATTACCTATAACTAAAAATCGATGTCTTCATTTCTCTTCAGACTTTGATTTCGTCAATGGTTTTGCCTAAATAAAAAATATGATAAATTTGAGAAAAAATTGTCACTTACTTCGGCTTGGAGTAGGGCGACGATGGCGAGGACATCTTGTGGTTCCTGTTAGGGTGCGTATGTCGATTCGCGTTTGAGTCAAGGCCGCCGCCCGGCGATATCTTGCCGGCGAGTGCGTTCAGTGAGTGCAGCATGGCGGGCGGCGGCCGCTTGGTGCCGACGGGCCTGGTCACGGTGAAGACACGTTCCCGTTTGTCGTGAGTGCGCTCCTAGTTGATGCCTTATCTGCTGATAAGAGGCGCGGGGGCATACCCGCCCCGCGCCTCATCGCCACCTTACACTGTCGCGCGCACACATACACACACACTCGCGAGTTTTTTTTTCCTAATGTCGCTCCTTTAGGTCTTGGTTCGGGTCAGCGTCCTGTCCGGTTGGAGCATGTTCCCATCGTGATTTATGTAATGATAACACTTGGTCTATTTCATTTCAATTTGATCACTTTTTTCAGTTCTGTGGCGGATAAACTATTTAAAGCTTTCGATGGCTGTTGTGATATTTCACTGTCAGGCGCGTCTAATGCAATATTAACTTTTGTAGACAGCGCTGTGATTGATGTGCCGGTTCACTAGTAGTTAGAATACAGTGGTGTTATTGTGGACTGTTAACTAACTCGTTTATTTCACAAGTCTAAACGCGAACTCGAAATGGCAATGGGAATTGTTTAGCAAATATTGCGTTTTTGTAATAACTTTTGTAGAGAATCTAATTGTAGCTTGCGTCTTAAAGAAAATAAACCCTGTCTCCGTTAAGGCAGATAAGTATAAATGAAATCCGCGGACACTTCCAGGAGGCGCTGGGCTGGAAGTGAGTAACTGGACAAAAGACGGTGCATGTGCCAAATAGGTCAACTAGCGCCTGAAAAAAAACTATAGCAACGCTGTTACGTTTGTCACCTAATAATCATTTAAATGCAGGCGAATTGATGAATTGTTACCAGTTGATGAGAATGAACGGGTCTTACATTCGTGACGTCACATTTCAGGTATTTTAATTAATATATCTGTCGATTGCCAACTGCTATAAATATAAACTATGTGAATCGTAAACTTTCGACATTATACTCTCATGATTTCCGGGTTCTAATCCCGGCTGAAGCCAACTACATAAATTACACTATTTAGGTTTACTAGACGTTTTGTGATAGCCTCGTGTCTCTTGCACATCATCGATATTTTCATTTTCTATTCGTATCTCATGCGTTACTGATCGCAAAAGTAGCAAGTTTCTGAAATGACATTAAATGGTCCACAGCTGGGCGAAGGCCTCTTCTCAATTTTTGAGAGGGTTTGGAGAAAGGAAGGGTCCACCACGCTGCTTCAATGCGGGTTGATAGTCTTCACATGTACCTGTACCTTTTCTTTTAAGTATTTCTTGGGCATGTATGTGTCCTTAAGATGTTTTCTACACAGCCGAGTATAAATTCACTCAACAATCGTTGTGGTGCCGGCGCCGGGTATAACCAATCAAGGTCACTCGTGTACTGTGAAACTGAAAGAGGGCCCGGCCCCTGTGCTACCACGGCTGTATTTGTTTTACTTGGTTTTATTTGTTTTTCTTTAGTTATTATAAGAGCTCAACGGTTTATTCATCGAATCGGCCGTTTGCCAAGCGTCGAGTACTTCGGTTGGCGCGTCAAACTCTCTGCTCTTATTTTGTGCTTAAAATTTCATTTCTCAAATAAAAACACCGTCTTTTGCAAACAGAAAAACTCTTAAGCTTTAAGTAAATTTTATCAGCGCTTTTTTAATCTTCAATGGAGTTTTGTTTTTCAAAAAAGATTTTAAGCGACGAAAATTTAACAAGTTTAAATAGCTAACCAGGTCACTTCTTCAGTAAGCGAACAAACCGGGGTCACAGATCAACTTTTTTAAAATAACAAAGATTTTTTAGAATTTCGTATAATCTGATATTAAAATCATTTTATAAATTCAGTAGTTAAAAATGGGAAGCTATTCATGGCCAATTGAAATAAATGAAATTCATCTGCAACAAGGTTTTATAAATGTCAATGAACTTTGAAGTATTATTTTTAAATTTGCACAAAAAATTACCGACAGTAAATATCCGTCAGCTGACCAACAGGGAATTCGAGTAGAGTCTCACTACCGATGAGTTTTGCGACAGGCCAAAATATATCAGGTAAAAATGATTTAGAATTCTGACCACGGTATTGGGTATGTGGTATAGAGAACTTATTTTATTTTCAAACATTCAGCGTAATTATAGATATTTCCACATACGTGACACATGACGTGCTAGAACCCATCAGCGGCTTTGGCTGCTGCACCTAATGGGCCGGCTTCACAGGGTACCAGAACCTCGCAGAATACCGGCGTGAAGTAGAGGAATCTTGTGATTCTGCGTTTCGTGCGGTGAGTGAGGTGATCGGAGGCTCACTACCTTTCCCCATCCCCCTCCTTATCCTCCCTTCCATCTCACAAATATCCTTAAAGGCCGGCAACCTGCACCTCCTCTGGTATTGCAGATGTTCGTGGGAGTCGGTAATCACTTACCATCAGCTGAGCCTATTACTCGTTTGCCCCCTTTTGCATAAAAAAGAAAAAGAAAAAAATTTAATCTATACAGTAAATTAGTACTTAAATATATAGTAACTAAATTATTAGTTCAGTCACTTTTTGACCGAAACATAATTATTTATTACTTTACATATTCACATTCGTATGTAAATTACATTACTCTTCTTTTTTTACAATACTTTCAGCGCTTATAATACAGTAATAAGAGTTTTAAGTAGAAAAAGCGTTGCCTTTTCGTTACGATTCGGAATAGGCATATTGTGCATGAAAGGAGCGCAGACTCGAGGAAACGTCATTGTCGCAAATTATACGCGTGCCCTATTACGTGAATAGGTTATCCAGGCATAAACGGGTAAAATGAGGATTAAATATTATTCTCCAAAACTAGTATATAATTAATTTTTGTACAACATACGGGACTTATTTGGAAAAGAGGATTTACGTTGTAATATTGAATAACCTTGTCTTTTGTTTGAGGAGTTGAAAATCAGTAGCTTTTACAATCATGCTTTTTAAATAAGTGTTTAATATAGCATCAGATTAAATCATTATAAAAAAAATTCAGGAAATTCATATGAATTTATTTATATTTGGTATAACGGTAAAACGCATATGTCTTCCAAATGTGTTAAACAAATATATTCAAAATGAGTCGACAATTAACTTCTTCAATAAGAACTTATTAAGAATAAATCAAGATACTGTCGGGACTTATCCAGAAACATTAAAAAGAATTGTTGTCACTGGGTTAGCATATATTGGGGGGAGTTTTTTTTTATTAAGCACGCGAAATAGACGACGTCACGAAAAGGGCGCGCACCCCTTCTAAACATTTCAGATACTTAACGAATGCGGTCGGCGGGAGGGTAAATTTCATATTTGATTGGTATATATTATACTAGGACTTCAGAAAATTATAGGCAGGTTATTACCCTGTAATAAGGTTTTAATTTTCCCTCATATTTTATATAATTCAATGCAGTTATATTCAGAGATATTATACATACGTAAATTATTTTGAAAAATTGCATTCAGTAGAATAATTAGACGTGTGCAACACATGCCAGGGTTATTAGGAGACGAATTAGCATGGGCTGATGTGGTTGATGTTGTTTTGTTGTTTGATGATATATACGCCTAAAGACTCAGTCTTTTGCCCATAGGGGTAAGCAGAGATTACTGTTTTCCATTTGGCATGACGTTGACACATCTCTCTTGCTACCTTCATACCATTCATCTAACAAGCGTATCGGTTATCGGTATTCCATCACTACTCTTTCCCAATTCATTCGTGCCTCAATCAACAATTCACCGAAACATAATCTTTGATATATATTATAATAAGGTCAAACTAGTCAAATTCGGTAACAAGATATTAATAGGTCGTATAGTAAAGCATCGTAGTAGTTGTAATTCTTACGCCGATACCACACAGCCAACTACTTAATCGAATAAACTAAGAATAAACCTCGGGGAGAAGAGGGTCTTTCCTTGGATGTCGTAAGAGACGACTAAGGAAATAACCTTGAAAATAACAATGGCTACCAGACCAAAGTTAACAAGAACGAAGATGGGCTGCAGCGTCTATGGTCCGAGGTGTCTGGTGCTGCTATACCCAATCAAAAGAGCAAGCTGCTCACTTGATGGTAAGTAAATATAATACCGTCGCCCATGTACATCTGCACCAGAGGAGCTGCAGGTGCGTTACTGGCCTTTAAGGATATTTTCGAGATTGGAGGGAGGATGATGAGAGGGTATGGGGAGGAGGAGTGGTCCTCCAGTTACCTCACTCACTGAACGATACGTAGAAGCTCATGTGCAAGGCCGTGGTAGTACCCCACACCACCCAGCAGCAGCCGCTTAGCTTTACCACGTACAAGCTGCAGTGGATTATTGATAGGCTGTTGACGTAAGATAAAGTCGTAAAGGTAAACAATAGTTTTTCTTCTTCAGCGCAGTTTAATGTTGAACTTACGTTTCTCCCGGTTATTTTGTTTATTGTAAATTAAAACGATATACACACTATATGAATTTCTCCTATGTGACGTATTCATACATTTCAAAGGTATTAGCCGTAAGTGCCACGTTAAGAAGCCGATCCCAGTACCGCGTCAGTATCGATGTGACAAGATCCGCCGACATGCACTATAGGGCAGTACCCACCCGGGGGTGCAGCGATGCCTTATCTTGCGTCGTGTGGGAAAATTCGTAAAAGTTAAGCACCGTGGATGCCACCATTAGATGCTGCTGTCCGTCACATCCCAGTAAGGTGTGATAATATTTTTAATGTAAAAATTTCCGCATATGTGTATAAATTTTTATGGTTATTGCTCTTATGTAATCGTTGTACAACATTAATGGTATGTATTAATATATTGTTAATGTTTGATAATATATTAATGTATTAATATTTTGTTTCTTCAATGATTATATCGAAAAATCGCAAAAACAAATTTTACCATTTCATACAGACGCTACGTCGCTGTTTAATTTGAGTGCAGTAACTAGAGTCACTGACTTATCTAGAGACACTGCAAAAACAAAGAAGTATTAAAGGAGATTTTCCATGAGAACTAAAAAAAAAATGCTACAAAAAAAATATAGTTTCTCTGTACACAGACTTCGCACACTTCGTATCGCTGGTACAATGGGCACCGCATCCAGACAGATATGTTATCTGCACGCCACAAACTGAGCTCGTTTGACGACGAACCCTGGCTTTGTAAGCCGAACGTCGCCGTGGTGGGGAATTTCATTAAATTTCATTCGACCAACTTTCGCCTTGCCTCGCGTTGATGAGCTATTTTGTTTTGAATTTCGCATTTCGTGTTCGAAATTTTTGGTATTTTGATTTCGCAGACACGGTTCACTTCCCACTGCCAAACTATTTCAATTGGACGGGGCGCGATTATACTCGTTGCGGAATGCGATTTTAATATGCAAAGGTTTACCAATTAATTGCTTCCACTACAAATAAGAAAAGAACAACAGTTTCTCAACGAAATTTTTTTTGAAATGCTTTAGGTCAGTTTCAGGTTGAAAGAGGGAGTAAGGGGAGGGGGGGAGGGAGGGGTTAATCGGGGTTGAAAAACTTTAAAAAGATTTAAGGAAAAATCCCGCTTCGTTAAGAGTAACAATCAATTGTTCTATATGAAAGACGAGGCGCTAACAAGTTTTGATACATTATGTAACTTCATTATCATATATTGCCTATTCAATATCTATTTTGAAGTATTTATACAATTTTGAGACAATTATAGTCAGATATGCACACCACTTAATCTGTATTTTTGTTGGGAAAAGTTCAGTGATCAAGTAGTTTCCTCCTAAAATACATTCTCGAACTAAACAACAAGGAAACCGCGTTTCAGATCCACCTTTGAACTCGCGAACAAAATGAAGCACCTCGTAACGCTACAAGTCTCGTAACAAGAAATTTAAACGCCAAACGTTTTCACGCCCAAGCGCCACTTCACACATTTCCAATATAAAGGCGTCGCCAGACCGACGCTACACGCTTCGCCCACACCTCCGCGCGCAATTATTCAGTAAATTAGGAACACCCGCCGACCTTTACCGTCGTACATACGCCACGGAAACGTAATTTCCTTTCCGCAGCGTTTTTCTGCCTTCGGCGTTTCACCGTGTTCCCGAAGCCCTAATTTTAGTTTCGATGTTGTACATAATAAGTCGGTTGCATGTTGGGTACTAAGATAATATGAAAATTAACTATGAACGTTCCGTATCAAGCTAAGTAAAGCTCTATTAATTGTGTGCATATTATCTTAGGACAGGACGAGTCTACCAGCCGATTCAGAGTGCGTGACGATTGCGAGTGAAATTGTTGATGGCAATAATGTTAAGTGCCGAATTTACCACGTACCTCGGCGACGAAGGAAAACATAGTAAGGAAAATTTATATATTTCGAGGACATGCGAAGTACGTCAACTTGCACTGGAGCAGTGTTGCAAGCCCATCTTGGCTACAAAATCCTCTAAAATATTGAGAGGAGACCTTTTTCTAGCAGTGGAAATATATATATATATATGTACTAACTACTGTTTACTTGCTGCTACTATTTACTTATTTCGTTCGCCAATAAACAGTGCTACCGCTGTTGTCCTCAGGTTTGAAAGGTCTATAGAGCCTATATGGGCTCTATATTAAAGACTGGATTGGATGAAAGATGGTCCGCTGTAGCCACTTACATGTAAGACTGTTAGGTCGTCACCCAATCCATTAAAAAAAAAACACTAGTCCACAAGTTTGTGCTAAACGTTAGTATTCACCGTGGTGGTAACAGAAAAGATTTTCTGGTTTTCTCTACTTTCATTTTCCTCTTTATCAACTATTTGATATTAATAGACAATTCTTTTTTTTTGGGCAAGGGGGCACACTCTCCTGATGGTAAGTGATGCCCCGGTACATCTGCAACACCAGAAGAGCTGCGTTGCCGGCCTTTGAGGACATTTGGAGTGTAGGAGGGAGGAGGAGGAGGGGGTGAGGAAAGGGGGGAGAGCTCCTCCGGTTACCTCACTCACCGAACGAAACGCAAAAGCACAAAATGTCTCTACTTCACGCCGGTATTCTGCGAGACTGTGGTACTAACCATAAAGCAACAGCAAAAGCCGCCGCTTGGCTCTACCACGTAGAATCTATACAGTGCTCCACAATACTTTATCCTCTACAGGCTGATAAACAAGGTGTTTCTATTCGAAGTGGGAGCGGCGAAAGTATATTTACCGCCACATTTCTTCCCATGGATGTTGCGATTAAGGCCAAACCCTTGAAAATCTTATAGCAATCGGAGAGCAATTAGCTCTCGAACTATAAGCTGACGCTCAAATTTTACAATAGTTTATGATAACAGTTAACTACCAACTGTGGCCGCGTATACTTATATCAATATTATTCATCATTAGCAATTAATCAAATATGAAAAAACTGTCATTATAGCCAGAAGAAGCAAGCTCTTTTGTTATATTATCAACTAAAGGCTTGTGTGGTCTAAAATTTTTTTGGTATTTTGGTACGTACTTAATTCTTGTTTATTGAAATCTTGTTCTTTTACTTTTTTATTATTAATATAACGTGTCCTCGAACGTTATTTATATAAATTTAAAGAATAAACATTACAAACGATATGAAATAATTAATAGGTGATATTTTTCTAGAGACAAGAGTAGGGAAATTGGAATAATTTGTATCTTTTACGTACCTCATTTTGTGATAAACTAATAGAATAGCATAACATTTTTTCATTAAATTTCTAATAAGCCCACTCCAGATTGTTACAGAACATGTCCAAACATCCATTAGTTTATCATAAAAGAACTTTGTTATAGGAGAGGATTAGAGTCCTGTCTTAGGTTAGAATAATCCTTTTTACGTATATCTTACCTATTAAAAACGTACTGTATGATTTATTATATTTGATTCATCGCTCATAGGGTCTCTCCCCTTCACGACGCATTATTTCCCGCTTTGACTTGGCGGCCAATTAGGGGCGAATTTGGCTGTTTGCTTTGTACATCAAAACGAATCCACGGTTAAGAGATTAATTGGTTGAATTATATCTCTTATGCTTGCCTTCCGATAACGTGTTGTTCAACGTCAAATTCACCGTTTTTGATTCTTGAGTTTTCATGTGGACGATATGCGCTTTACAAAAGAAACAAGGACCGCGTGACCCATTTTCTGCATAGGGAACTCTTATTAGATCTGAAACGTGTCCTATGTCTTACTCCGGGGCAAAATGAATCTTTTTATAACATGTCATAAAATCTGTACGTTAGATGTGATGCAACGTCTGCCCGCGGTCGCTTGCGACATCATACATTCATACTTAAAGATAAAAGTCTTAATAGAGATAAAAAGTATTTTTGTCTTATTTTATGACATAATTTAACTTCCCAAATTTCATCAAAATCTGAATTATGGCAGATCTAAACTATCCAGAACCGAATCCGAATTATAAATAACACTGTAAAAAGATACCCTGGAAAGATACCCCGGAAAAAAAACAAATACAGGATATTCTTGCCTGTTCTTTTCTGAGAAGATCTAGTTTTGCGAACCGTTGTAGATTTTTACGTTCATAAGAGCCTAAATTGATCAAAAAGTGGACTGCAGTAGCCTCTTATAATCAGGAGGACTTCAAGCTCGTCTACGTACGTTACTACAATGTACTTTTACTAAAACAGTACAACCTACTGTTATTTCATGCCTCTGTATAGTAAATGTCGAGCAAATTTTAAAGCTTCTAAAAGGCACTGTGATGAACAAGATTTCTAAGAATTTATATTACGCTGCACTGCTATTGGGTTGGAGGAAATTTCCGCGTCGGAGCGATGAATAAATATTTTCAAATTATTTTATCTCAAAAATATTTCATGTTCCACACATTGTTTTCGATGTGAAGGACGTAAATCGAATATTTATTATCCATTTTATTGCTGCGCGAATGAAAGCTCATAAAAATGACATAAACGGAAAAGGTTAATGTACGCCCAAAATATTGTTTTTAATAAAATCCAAAATGTAACATGTTGTCGCTTCTTGATCCTGGCAAATACATGGAATTTTCTTTTTTTTTTATTGACTCTAGCGACAAAACGTGTTTTTATTCTACAGAATACATTAGGAAAAATTGTATTAAAGTTATCTTATTTTTAATTCCAGTAACCTTCGACGGAAGTTGTTTTCATGTTTGTTTCAGCCATAAGTGTATAATTCAGTAATTCGTTTGTCAAGCTATTGTCCCTTTCTCGTGTCATAAGTCCTGATATAACTCCTAACAACAGAAATTCAATTGTTTCATAGTTATGACAAGTGAAGAGAGAAAAACTACAGACCGAAAAATTAGGCAAAGATATTTTATTTAAAAATATACAACTAAGAAAGGTGTCAAAGTGAAAATAGAGAACTTTTAATAGCTTTCTAATAAGTCCAAATTCCTGAGTAAAGGCAAAACGTTTCATTTATAGCCAGCGGGGTCCCGAGCCAGATGGGGTGTTCTGTGGGGGGAGGTGAGAGGGCGACGTTAGTACCGGTTTTTAAACAGGATCTCAAGTCAAACAGTATCCGAGGTCGGGCTAACTGTTACTCCCGGTTTGCACTTAATTAACTAATATTTACATTGGCGGGTAGAAACAATTTCAACTCGCGCACCTGCCAGCCGTAGCCGTACCGCAGCGGCTTGGAAAGTTGCCGTATCCGAGAACACACGGCCGAGTTTTGTTACGAAGTGCGTTGCGGTTAGATGAAAATAAAATCCTCTTGGAAACTATTCTCGGTTTTATTTCTAGAATTCTATGTTAAGAATTGCTGTTCAAATTGTACTTCGAGAACATTTTACACGTACGTAATCACACGATTTGTTTCCTCTGTTTGATAAAAGATTTTGATATATTTTATGGACAAGAATGAGCTGAGCAATTATTATTGCACACATTTTAATTGTTAGTGAAAAGGACCGTTTAATTTTTTTCATTTTTATTTCAATGTCTGTCTCTGATTTGTACGTTAATCACACAAAAACTATCCTGCGGATCTTAGTTAATTTTATGCCGAATTAAGGCTGTGACCAAAATCCTACATCCGCAATAGTTACGCTCAACTCATGCAGGGAGTGAGCAGTGAAGAAAGCACTAAAATCAGGTTCAGTTTTCTTAATAAAACTTTAACATAGCAGAGTCGTGTATGGGATTTTGTAACAGGAACCAAATTAGCATTTCTCACAAACCTAGGTGCTAGCCACTAGCTACCAATGCCAGTTAATATCAGACTTCGTCAGCAGTTAGAGGCGAAGACATATGTTTGACAAGGATACATTACGCCAGGTGTAGTCGGTACTAAATTCCTCAGTGGTCCACCTTCGCCACGTATCGGCTACTTATGTAGCGCAGCCGTGTGCCGGAAGCAGCATTCCATCTAACCCTTGCGGTGTTTCTGATCCTGTCTGTCATAACACCGACGCCTCTATCGTCCCAGTGGGCTCACCACGGATCAGTATTGGACGGAGTGGTACATCGCATCACCATACATCTCATATTAAAACTCTTCTACCTTTGCGACTTCATCGTAGCTGCGATCGCCAGGCAGAACGGTCCAAAACAACGACGCTTAACTATCCTCATTCCATCAACACGCATCAGCCCTGCTTTGTAAGTGTATCTTGTTTCAACGAGGGTGACCAAATTAGCGGTACCGAGTTCATCCCGTTAAGGTTCGGGTGAAATATATTCCAGACCTAAATTATCTAGACTAGTAACAGGCAGCAGGTACGGAAAATGTAGATATTTTATTAGATTAAAATGTCAAATTTGGAAAGCATTTTCGTCAATCGTCGAACGCCATATCGTTTGACATTGTCTCTGACCATACAGACGAAGACGCGAGGACATATAGTGAATTAATAAGTTCAGAAAATTGTTGAATTGGCTTCTTCTACATTCAAAACATCCCCCAATAATCAATGTACTAACTCTTCCCTCTACAGTTTCAACTCCTACCTTTACACTTTTATAATATATGCAAGACATGACCTGCCAGAAAACAAATATTCACCAGGTAAAGTTTTGGAGGATATCAATTATTTTATAATTTCTCTAATAAACAATGCCTTTATTGGTTATGTGGTTCAATAATCAGAGTATTTGAATCCTAAGTCGTTAAGCCTTAGTTCGAATACCAAAAATAACGAAGCCAATAATTCTTCCCATATCGGCTTACGATGTAATGTATCGTGATTTTGATGACCCTGCATCTAACCATTCGTTCGGTCTTATATATAAATACATCAACACGCGGCTCACTAGTTGATCCACCGCTGATTCGTGAGCCCTGGATTAAGCCAATTGCCCTAATACTACTTATTTTTATGGTGGTAGAGCCAAGCGGCGGCTTTTGCTGCTGCTCGAATGGGCCAGATCGACCGGTTTGGTGCTTCGCAGAATACCGGCGTGAAGTAGAGGCATCTTGTGCGTTTTGTTCGGTGAGCGAGGTAACCGGAGGGCGACTCTCTCCCTCCACATCCCCCTCCTCATCTTCCCTCCCATCTCCCAAATACCCTTAAAGGCCGGCAACGCACCTACACAACCTCTGGTGTTGCAGATGTTCGAGGGCGACGGTAATCACTTACCATCAGGGGACCCACGTCGGCCTCGTTCGAAACGGCGTGTTTCTCCTTGTCGCCCTTTCCGTGTATATGCGTTTCTTCTCCATCGTATGATAATAAAAATTCCTTCTCCCGATAATTTATTATAAACAAAATGAAATAGAGAATAATCGCGACTGTTCTGTCACAACTTCGTGACCCTATTGCAAGTTGCTGCACGAGCTTCGCGGGTACGATTTACTCCGCTACGGCGCCGCAGAATACTGTACCGTTACATAAATCGGTGCTTAGAGTTTTAGCTTTGTCTTGCAGTTTGTATTGGCAGTAACGTAAAGTAACAGCCTGTAAGTGTCCACTGCTGGGCAAAGGCCTCCCTCTCAAATAATAGTATCAGAGAGAGTTTAGGAGCCAGGAAGGGCCCGCCACGCTGCTCCAGTGCGGGTTGGCGAGCTTCACATATCCTCGAAATAATACTTTTATTATTTCTCAGACATGCAGGTTTCACGATGTTTTCCTTCACCGTTGAGCACGTGGTTAATACAGCACTTAAAATTGTTAATAACAATTTTAGTGGTGCCGGCACCGGGGATCGAACCCTGGTCACTCGCGCTCTATGACACTAAAGTGAACGCCCTGACCACTAGGCTACCACGGCTCATTGGCAGTCTCTGTTTTGACCAACTTTATATCTGCGGTTTTCGTAAGAGTCAACTAAAGGGACAAACCTGGAAATTCTCACGGCGTCCGAAAAATGGCGGATTAACTATCTCAACAAATGTTATAAAGAAAATTAAGTAGACCGAGGTTGGTGGATTGTATATTAAAATGTTAAGGTATGTATAAATGGGTTTATCTAAATCTTGGAGTTGCTTATTGAATGGAAAAGTAAATCATTGGGTATTTAATAACTTATGTCTATAAACAATTAACCCACACAGTAATCAGCCAAAGTAAAGCTTATCATGTATATATTTGACGGCTCGGTGGCGTAATGGCTAAGTTTTTAGCTGCGGCGCTGCGATTTGCGGGTTCGATTCCCGCACGGGACTAGTATTTGTATGGACTACAAATAATAGTTCCCGGTCTGGGTGTTTGTCCGTGTGCAATTCATGTATGTAAACTGCCTCCGCGACACAGGAGAAATTCCTACAGCGGAAGGTGGTAACGTTTTTTAAAAACAGAAAATTAAAAAAACAGAGAATATTAAAAAGGGATATTACATCGAAGTAACGATTGCCTGACACAAAAGAAATTCGAACAATGTACGCCGAAAAAGTCAGATTAAAACGAACGAGGCGGACCTGCAACTCAACAACACCACACTTGACTCAATCAAACACAAGCCACGAAAAAACTGAGACCTCGTGGCTGTTGAGCTCTTATAAAATGTCACCTCATCAGACAATGTTCGCAGGTTGCGACGTAGCGACAGGAAAAAAGTTTCGTACGCGTAGGGTTGTAAATGTAAACATTTTTTTTCTCATACATTAAACATTAAATTTACAATTGTTCACGTGGTAGAGCGAAGCGGCGGCTGTTGCAGCTGCTGGAATAGGCCCTCTCGACAGGGGTAGTACCATGAAATCGCAGAATACCGGCGTGAAGTAGAGACATCTTGTGCTTCTGCGTTTCGTACGATGAGTAAGGTAATGGGAGGCCCACTCTCCCTCCCATCTCCTAAATATCCTTAAAGGCCGGCAAAGTACCTGCAGCTCCTCAGGTGTTGCAGATGTACGTGAGCCTACGGTAATCACTTACCATCAGGTGATCCGCTTGATCCTTTGCCCCCTCTACCGTAAAAAGAAAAATAAACAAAATAAGGAATTGGTTATATTTGGTGTAAGGGGGATTATAGTCGCTGTTAATCCAAATGCCAACCTCTAACCAATAACCAAAGCTGTTATTTGTGCAGGAAGAGGCAAAAATATTTGCGAAAGCATGAAGAAACTCACTAGTCCTGTTTCTAACAGGAAGGAAAGATTTTATAATGTTCGATACAATTGGGCCTTAGTTAGTGCTAAGGGAACAGAAGAAACATGCATATATCAGAACCGATAACCAATAATTACGGTTTCTTATATATTTGCTCAAACTGGGATTCGAATATTTATCGGTTAATCGTAACTACTATAACACTAATATTATCCTAATAAATGTAATAATTGTAATGAAGGTTTTATTGATGTACGAATCAAGAAAGTAATAAATTGACCTGTTATTATCAGTAATACTGATTAAATATCTTTTAGTTTTCTTCTTCTTTATCAGCCTATGTAGGTCCACTGAACATAGGTCATTCTATTAAAGTGGGAATAAAATTGGGAATATAGAGATTATTGCCTGGATTCCCTAAATATGGATGGATTTTCTACTATAATTTTTATGCACCTTAAACTTAGTGAGATATTTGTGAAGACACGAAAAAAATACTTTTATAATAAAATTAAAGTGCGGTTGTCAACCCTATATTGCCCTCTATCATTCTTCCCGACTCCCTACAAGTCCAGGATTAACTGACAACTTCGTGGGGGATTTGCTGACGCGTCCATTTTAATAAAGAATTCGCAGTAATGACACGATGACACAAAGCTAAGCCCGCACAATACATCGGGAATAATGCGAAACAAACGGCTAGTTTACACCATTGTTAATGTTCTAAAGTTAATCTGCGGAACTAGCGCTGCTGGCGCTTAACTAAACACGAACAAGATAAACGATTATAAATCTTCCAAGTCCAACACGCTGAGGATATTTAGAGAAGTTTCGTCAAATATCAATTGTGTAACATTTGCGTATAATGTTAAAGGGTATTTAAGTTTCTTTGTTCTATCAAAGATAATATTAATTAATTAATTTAAAAAACGTTTACATTTATGTTATATTTAACTGCAAGGCTTTAATATATAAACAACCATTTTACAACCATGAATACTAAGTTTGGACGTCTGTTTTGACTTTAAACGTCTTTTAATTTGGTAGTTTTATGTTCTATACATATAAATAAGTACTCATACCTGTCATCTAAAGAGATAACATATTTTCGTCTAGTAAGATCCTTTATCGCCACCACTTTCACACCCATAAATCTCTTTACCCTCTTTATCTGTCTTTACCCTAAGGGCAAATGGGACACGGGCCCAGGGCCCACGGCCTGATGGGAGTTACGAAATCCCGAAACTCAGTGCTATTTTTTATCCAAATGAAAATAATTTAAAAAAAACAATGGCTTCTGCGTTCAATCCATAATAAACAAAATAGATGAAAAACTATGCCATCTAGCTGTTATCAACGTTGCGTTGCGGTACGTGCCTGCACTATAAGTGACGCACCTCCCTGTGATTACAAGTTTCCGTGTGACACTCGAACGTAAATGTTATGTCTGAAGTCGAGACTTTGTTAAACAAAGTCTTTGGACTTCGGCCGACGAAATCTAGTCCAATCTAACGCTAGAAAGACAAGTTATAGTCACTTTTAATTTGACCCCATTGCAGTACCTTAGTACTTATTCTCGTCAATTTCGTCGATATTAGTCTAGGGTTGCCATACTGCACTTCTGTAGCACAATTTGGCTTCGTCACTCTTTCTTCATTCATTCTTTTCACATGTCAAAACCACGGAAGCATTATTTTCTCAATTTAAAGTCATAACATGGTCTTTCTATCTCGTATCCTCTATATACTCAAACAAAACAAAACAATGTTTGTTGATTGGAAATTAAATCTTTTAATTGTTTTAACGTTTGTTTTTAATTAAAATTTTAATGATTGACACATGAAAATTATTATGACAAGCTGTAACATTTCTTTGCTCAAATTCAAAGTAACGCAGAATGGACTGGAAATTGAAAACAATTCATAACGACCGCAGTTCACAAACGTACCGCAGAAGGAAGCACTAAAATTGTCTTTGCATCGCCAACAGAATCTTATTAAAAGTTGCCGTGCCACTACCGTTAGTTTAACTTTATTCCCCTAGTTGTCTCGATTCGGAACCGAAATTGTCCAGGGAATCTGACCAGAATCGCGCCCGAGACCAACTTAAAAGTAGAATGTTGCCTCGTTGAGTTAGACTTTATAGTTAAATTTATATTGTTCAAGTTTCGATAACTTTTTGCCAGTTCCGAGCGACCGAATACTGTGCACGGAGCGTGCACTTTTCTAAAGTACGATTTTGGAACTATTCTGGTGCCGTTTCTAATTTATCGCTTCTATTTTGGTCACCGGCCAGTTGCTATCATAGTGGAGAACAATAAAGTGTCTGCGGTGTAAAGTTTACAACTAATAGTATTTTTTGTTGCGCGTTTAGGAAATAGGCTTTAAAATCTACTTCAATGTTTCTTTCCGTATTTCATTGTACTTTTACAATAATTAATTTCATTTATGAACTTTAATAATTTGCTAATTTATAGTTAATAAGTGTAAATGTAATACAGGTTCAATAATAATTTAATAATCAAACATCTTTTAGTACGTGAAGAAATGCCTAACGTATGGTGGCTCGGAGGCAAAGACTGGCTCAGCGGCCATAGCTGTCCATCCTCGGTAGAGAACTTTTCTTCCCTTTCTCCATCTCAATGTATTTCTACCCCATCTTCAATCCCAAGTGGGTAAAAGATTTTGACACAGCGTAAAGGTGTGCATTATTACTTCGCCTGTCACAAGTCCACTACTGGATACTTAGCACGATCTTATGCCACTTATATCCATCGATTTATCGCACACATACTTCACAATAATCAAGTCTAGGTGGGTATTAGAACCTAATATTATTATATTAAACTACTGACCCGGACGTACTGCCGAAAATTGATAAAGTTTCAATGAAAATTCACTAGCCATCGTAAACTCACTGGAAAGTCCCGAACGGGGAGATCAATTTTAATGTTCAGCGTACCTAGTTACATTCAATGTATCTGAAGTTTCTGAACTATTCGAACGTACGGCATCGATAAAGTACAAGCGTGGCCCCTTTGTCCGGGCACAGCGTATTTAAGTGATAACTTTTAAAACATCTGTTTTCATAAAAACTACTTGAAAGTTTTTTTTCATGGTTAGCAATGTTTTCTTCTTTAACATTTACATTTTTATATTGGGTTGCTGTGATAAGCTAACAGTCTATCTGATGGCCAATGGCTACTGCAGTATATGAATATTTCAATCGAAGGAGTTTATAGATGAAACGTCACCTTTGCGGACTAAGTAGGAGTGCTTATCAGCGTATAATTATACCTTTCGGACCGGAGCACAACAGTCTGCATTGCTCATAGCGACAGAAATGGGTAAGAGGGTAGTATCTAGCCAGACGACTCCCTAAACAGATAAGGATTTAACACCTGGGAAAGTGCTGGACGTAGATTAAATATAAAATTAGGTATAAAATAATTTGCTGTATTGTGGCTTAAGAGATTTTATCAACCCGTGTGTACCTGAGGATTTCGCGGATACCAGAAAAGCATGCCTTGTAACAGGTAGCGAAAGCATAATCTCGAATATGACAGACTTAAAATATCTGGACCGATGATGGACGATTGTGTTTTAGGTGCCGCCCCTTAGCATGGTTATTGCTGCAAAATCATAATATAAACGTTTATAACTTTATAAACGGTGGTAGATTTAAAAAAAAAATATGTTCGACTAGTGAAATGTATGTTTCTAGTGTTGAATCAATGATTTGATTTGATTGGATTATATAAAGCGTTTATACATAGTTACTCAGCGTAATTAGGTTGAAGCAACTACTACGGAAACTGCACTCTTGACTTTTTATTTAAACTAATTAATCGTGCAAATTTAAATAAACTCGCGACGCGCACTCTAAAAGACAGCAAAGAAGATCTGCAGCGATAAGTCGTTTTTTTCCGGTCAAATGAATGGAAGTTTAATTAAAGAGTCGTTAATTAAGGTGGCTAAAGGATGCCTCGCAGTTTTAAGCTTTTTCAATATGTTTCCTTTTTTACTCGTTAGGTTCGTTGAAATTCTCGGGTACGAATGCCGGAGTTTAATTTGTTAATTAAAAAATGAGTGTTACGGTTTCGAGTGTACCTGCCGGTGCTCATTTGATTATCATACGTAATTGTAGTTTCACTGAAAGTAAGTTACGGTGGTGAAATTAAGAGCCTGCGCAATAATTACATAGAATGGAAATTTGGCCGAGGTGCATATGCATATGGCATTATTGTGCGTAAGTCAGATGGAAATGAGTTATTATTATGACGAAGGTATTGAAATTAAACTCATTTTACAGAATTTATCGCGTTTAATTTACATTTTTACTTTTGGACTTGATAGTAGTCATGGAGAGACTGAAGTGTTAAATGCTTTAATGTTATATTTAATTATTAATTTTGTTACTATAAACGCAGTCAAAGTATTTTGAGGTTGAGCAGTGATATGCTTGCTTCTGCGTTAAATTTAAATGTAATGTTCGCGTAAAATTAAACTCGATAAATTCAATAATATATATATATACATAAGAAATAAATACGATGTTGGTTACTATGGGAAAAATGGCAGTTTATTGTTTCAATGTTAACTACACCCGTAGCCTATTTGCTAAGAGATAGATGTGCCTATTTGTCGAACCTTGATTCTACAGACCGGGGACCCAGGACCGGGACATAAGCAGGATCACTAGATCAATGTAGTGAGTAATAACAGCTGGCTTCAAAGGAATGCATGCTAGTTTTTTCTGGTACTTTCTTAGATAGTCACATAAGTATTAAAAAACTCAGACTGCTTTCACTTTATCTTTTAGTGAGGGCTTTGGAGCCGAAAGGATTCCATCCCGCTGCAATTATAAACAATTATCAATTAACATGTTAACGGTGGTGGCACCGTGATCCAAACCTTGATCGATCGTGTACTATAAAGTTAAAGGAAGCGCTTTGACCACAAATCTACCTCGGTTCTATATCATTGGATATCAACAAACTGGTAAACTAATAAAAGAAAATATCTTTTGTAGGTGGTAGAGCCAAGCAACGACTTTTGCTGCTGCTCGAATGGGTCGGCTCGAACGGGGTAGTACCACGGCGACGCAGAATACCAGCCTGAAGTAGATGCATCTGACTTGATGACTTGGTCCCCTACGTTTCGTTCGGCGAGTGAAATAAGCAGAGGCCCACTCCTCCCACCCCAAAGGTACGTGTTGCAAACGTTCGCATATGTCGGTAATTACTTACCGTTAGGTTAGCCGTTACCTTATTTGCATCCTTCTTAATACAAAAAAAAAATTAAATAGCAGCACTAGACGCAAAAAGCTCGCCTTCCGTTGCAAAAAACTAATCTAAGAGTGCTCTCCGTAACGACGCGGCTCGCTGATCTACGAATAGTGCACCTCGTTAGTATAATGGCAGTATTAATTGCCACCCGTATTGTTTGCCGTAGGGGGCCCGGCCCCGGATTAATGGTCGTCCAACACCTCGGGGAAGACGGAGAGATACTACGACGGGTCGAGTCTACTTGACTCACTGCCGGAGACGCAAAAACTTCAGCTCGTCCCGCCGTTATGGTAATTTACGTTCCACTCTGCATTAACTACGTTGTTGTGCTCAGGATCTACTGACGTGCATCATTATTACATTTAATAATCTTAATTTATACTAATGTATACAATTATTCGTGTGTATGTATGTTTAAAGGATTTAACATAAAATTAATTCCGCGCATTTTGATGTAACTTTTTTTTAATTTTTGCTTATGATTCCAGAAGTACAATAGGCTTTGTTTAATTCTATTTAATATAACAAATTCGAAAGTTTGTATGTTTGTCATTGAATAACGCTTTAATGATCGAACGGATACAATCTTAATTTGTCAGAGCTGTACGTACGTTCGTGAAGATTATACTAATGAAATAAAAAAAAAATCTAAATCTAAATTTCTCGCTGGACCAAATTTGTGGCCACGCGTGCGAAACTGCGGGCGGCCGCTAGTTAATTTTAAATATTTAATTTAGTTCAAAAATTCGTGGTCTAATGTAGAAATAAGAAATTCAAGTAGGCACTTATAACAACATCTAAATAAATCGAATTGGAATACGCGAACAAAACCCTCTACCACTTAACATAATCCACTCGCAAAGTATTAAGTACTTATATCAAAGGTAACACTTATATACACTTTCTACGTCGACTGTTTACATTACCCCCGGGCGGCAGGTCCGAAATATGGGGAAAAGAAAATAAGTTGTTTTCTTTCCAAACATTATGTAGATGTGTCCTCCAGAATTACTTTTTTCAGCAATAAACGGACTGAGACCCTGTTGTAAAAATCTTCTCCCAAGGAATTGAGAAACGAAACAAAGGTTGGTCCAATTTAAAGAAGGGAGAGAAATGTTAGAAAAACATGACATCATAAGGTGACATTGCAAGTTTCTTTATACCCACATATGTAGTGGGTATATAGAAATAATCTCTGGTACTACTGAACCAATACGAAGAATACGTTTTATCACCGATAAATTTAGGATATCCATAGAAAATTCGATTTTTATTATAGATTATATTATGACGGTCCGATAGCCTAGTTGGTAATGACATTGCCTTCGTAGCTGAGAGTTAGAGGTACGAATTATCTTTGCTATCATTAGAGTCCAATGATTAATAATTAATAAATTTTCACCATTTTGGCGATACTCGTAGAAGCATGTAGCTTTTAGTAAAATTTTGCTATTATTTAAGAATTACAATAAAAGTGGACCTTATTTTTACGGCAGGAGTGAATCGATTTTGACTCAACACTACTCAGTAGAAAAGTGAGGCAGGAGCTTTTATTAAAAATCAATTAATATTAACTTTACGCTTAGCATAAAAACCCTAGACTGGCAACAAATCTGAAAGAAGAAAATTTCGTCTATGACAAAATCGATTTCGCATTCGACTTTCAGGTGCCCTCTCCGTAAATGTTAGAATTAATAAATGTCACGGATCGTTTTCGTACACCCGCTGGATATTCTAACTTATACCAAATGTCATCCGAAGGGCGGGAGCCGTGATAATGGTTATGGCAAAAGTTCACCATTTTAACTGTCCTATTCGGTAGCCGCGCGGAATGGCGGCGACGACGACAGGCGACAATTTGTTTCGAACGACTGTTAGTCGAGTTTGCGAGATTGGATGTTATTGCCAACGTCGATTGCGAGTTTTCACTTCTTCATCGAGTTAACGTGTTGTGCGGGCGGAGCCTTGAGAAGTTCAACCAGTGCTACAATTAAAACATTTTTGTGGTCCGTGATAAAACTTTATTATTATTAGTGTAGTATCGATATTCAATGTTAGTGTGTATTTATTTAAACCTTATATACGATGTAACTTTTTTCATGATATTCTTAAAATTTAACATTTATGAAGAGTTTAAGTATTCTAAATAAGAGATACGTGTTCGATCTCCTACGCGGCGGGCTCGTAGCAGCGACATTTTCGAAACTTATGTACGATTCGTAACGTTGACTTGGACACTAACAAGGCGACAGGCTCACCATCTGTCACGTTATCTCAAATAAGCTTAGGCGAAAAGTAAACTGAAACGATTAAGATTCCCTGACAAACCTCAATTATGGGTCCACGATCTTGAGTGCTTTATTTTTAGTAAGTCTCGCTTAAAACAATACTCCTTTCAAACGTCAACGCTTAGGTGGACAATACCGTTCGTGTATTCACACAAATATATACACGTTTTAGTGTTATCGGATCACAGACAAAATTTTACAGTACTGAAATATTGTTGGTGCACCAAAGCACTTCTCCCTAGCTTATCCTATCGAAGTGTGTACCTACATCTTTATATGAGTATCTGTATTTATCCTATTATTTCAAAGACATAGGTGAACGAAGTTGCGAACGGCGTTTACGGAAATTTCTCTTGTAGAGTCAAGCCGTGAACCGGTTTTATTACTACGCGATTGTCCAACAACGAATCGTTTGCGACAACGTCTGCTATCAAATGCTAGAAAATATAGCGAAACTTAAAAAGGGAAAATAAAGCTTTTAAAGTAGCATAGAGTAATGACGTCGCTATCGATGCACCCGGTGTTTTGACAGCTGTAGTAGACACATGTTGAAAAATCTCAAATATATATAGATAGATAGACCTAATAACGTAAAAGTTATATACTAAAATGTCTCACGACCGTTACTCAATACAGGGGTGGTCAGAGGTCTACATTTATTTGTTAGTTGTTTCAATCTAATTTTCACCTAAACTTATTTGGAGCTACAAGGCAGGTGTTGAGCCTTTTGCAATCTTACTACTGTTCAGACCATCAATGCAAATCGTACGTAAGTTTCAACAAAATGTAAGGTACGAGGCCTCCTCGTAGGGGATCGAACTCGGGTCTCCGGATTCGGAAGCCGATCTCCCCAACTATACTCCTATACTAGTTTGGCTACCATAATGTATGTAATATAATCGTGGATTATGATAACCTTATATATTATACTATTAAGACAAAGTAAAGAAAAATAAAAGGGTGGTAAAGACGAAGTATACAAAGTACATATATTTCGGTGCGTGCTACTCTGTGTTACATCGAGGTCACGTGATTAACTTGTTGCTCCTTTATGTTGCTGTTGGTTTCATACTCAACATATTTGATTATACTTCCGTGTAACTACATAGCGCTGTATGTGTTTTGTTATATGCCCAGCATAATGGGATCATGCCCTAATAAAAAAAAAAACCCATCAAACTCGTAACAAAATAATAAAATTTCATGTTAACAGTACCATTGAACGATTGCTTGTAAAAAAAACAACATAAATAAATACCGCACTCAACATTAATGAATATCATATTTTAGAATAACATTATGGAACGCTTCGTAGAACGTTCGAGAATATTCCAGATGGCTCTGCATTGTTTGCATTTTGCTTCTTAATTTTCACTCTTCACAAGTCTCCACCGTTCGTCGATGGCATGCTAACGAGTGATTGAAGTGTTCTTTATTCGCGATTGTTGCAGTCACGAGAAAATTTTAATTTTGTAAAGAAATAATTTCTGTTCTTGATTAAATGACAAACGCAGACACAAAAATGCTGGCGTAAAATAAGTTTGAGGGTTTTAATCTTTGAGAATTACTTAGGTTTTTTATATATCTATAAAATTGGTAATGTCTACTTCCAAACCAAAAAAAGTTACAAAGTGTTTTGTATTATGTTTCAATTCCATAAATGTAATAAACAATTATAAACTGAAACACCATAAAACAAGTTCCTCATTTCAAGATTATCCAACAATCAAAAGGGATTTTTTTCAAACCCTACAATTATGAAACAGAAAAAAAAATCAAAAAACCTGTTTCTCTAAGGTACCTTAATAACTTTAATGTAACTAAGCGAAGTAGAGGCTATTTTTTATAACGAATATTCAAATATGACCATTGTGTTTATTCCATTATCAATAAAAGTAATTAATAGGAATCTATGGTACACAATAAGTGCCATTTCTTTAAATTTTGGAAGTATAAACTATGTATATTTTTAAGGTATTTAGCTTAAAAACTTTTCGTCATATGGCTATAGCATAATCAATTTAATATTTTATTAGTGGCCAGTCTGGCTCTCCTTATATCTCCTATTTTTATCTTAAAACTTTAACGTTTTTTAATGACACATTACAAAAACGTTTATTGTTAGATATATTGTATTTAGTCGTCTAGAAAGTTTTGTGTATCTGGACTCGATACATCGAATAAGAAATCTCTTAATCGATTTTCAACAATCTAATTTAACAACAATAATTCACACTTAGAGGATTATTACGTAACTGACAATTAAAGAGAAGCGTAAGAGCCGTCCCTAAAATCGGTGTCCCTAATTATGAGTGTGGCGAGCTTATGATAAACATAAAAGAGCATGACAATATGTAATAACAATAATGCGAGACACAAAGCCATATCGACGTCTCCGGGGAGTGCTCAATGCCTGGAACTCCACTTATTATTACGGCAATGCTTAAATTCTCTTCTCAAGTTCCCCGCGGAATTGTTCGAGCAATAGAATAAGGATTATGCCGGCGATAACAGAATCGTATTGATAATATTGGATGATATAAGCATACTTGTGTTTTAATAGGATAAAATGTATGTATGCATATATGTTGCTTGCATCCACTATAGTCACTCTTTGTACCTATTACAGTATTAGTATTATTTAACGTGCTTATTATACAATTTTTAACGTGGTAGAGCCATGCGGCGGCTTTACTTGCTGGCTCGCTCAGATTAGGACACGGACTCGCAGAATACCGGCGTGCAGTAGAGGCATCTTGTGCTTCTGCGTTTCGTTCATTGAGTGAGATACCGGCCCGGTGAGATGGCCCCACATCCCTTCTCCCAAACCCCCGTTCCTATCCTTTCCATCCCCCGAACATTCT
The DNA here is from genome assembly GCA_029286595.1 of Bhutanitis thaidina. NCBI lineage: Eukaryota > Metazoa > Arthropoda > Insecta > Lepidoptera > Papilionidae > Bhutanitis > Bhutanitis thaidina. The sequence continues at coordinate 14,959,091 of JAGSMS010000022.1, read as the reverse complement.
TAAAGGCCTCCGGTGTTGCAGATGTAAGTGGACGACGGTAATCGCTTACCAGCAGGAGAGCCGCTTTTTGCCCGTTTATCCAAAAAAAAAAGTATATTTTAGGAACAGTCTGGATACAAATTTTGGATATATTAGTAGTTTGGAAAGCCCCAAAAGATGGTGGTCTTCACTTAACTAATTTGTTATTTTGGTTTTCTTGTTGTGCAGTATACATAAATAAACATATTATAAAACAGGACGATATATTCTTGTTTATTTTGACGCACATGGTAACAGTAGAACAGAGAATTAACAGGCGTATATTACTACCTTTATTTGTAACTTTCATTTGAGTAATTTACATTTAACTATGGCTTATAGACTGAAATAATAAAACTAAATCATCAATAATATTTCTTTTTCGATTTGTTTAAATGATGATCATGTATTTTCTTTAAGGAACTGTTAAAGTAAATGTTAAGTAGGAGCTTGTAAATATCTCAATGAAAGGCAAAGACTTCCCCTCAATTTGAGAGAGTTTTAGAGCTGGGAACGGTCCACTACGTTGATGTAGTGTGGGTTGGCGAACTTTATATATCCTCGAAATATATTTTTATTATTTCTCAGACTTGTTTACCGCCGATCACGTGGTATATTCAGTATTTAATGCAACAATTAAAAATTTTGGTGGTTTCGGGGCTGGGATTCGAACTCAAGGTCAGTCGGGTTCTATGGAATAAAATATTCCTGAGAGCACCGAGATTTCTGAGCCGCCACGGCTGCCAGTTAATTATTCCACTAAATTGTTAATATGAAAAATAAATAACAATTGCCGATCGTCGTTTCACATAACACGATTCATGGATACTCGGGTGTCCATCGTATGCCGCATCGCCATCGATCCCGGCGGCCAGCCATAAATCCTGTGATGGCAACGGAGCAAGTAGACAAAACAGCGATTAATACTACCGTTAAACTAACTGCAGGCCATTTGTTACGCCGATATTACAGTGCTCGCGGTGGTGCATCGTTTATTTTCATTATTCATACAACTCCGTGACAACTCATTAAAGACATTTGAAATTAACCTATTATTTACATGCATTCATCGAGTTTAATTTCACTTTTCAATCCCGACGTTACGGGTGCTTCACGAGGCAAAAAATTATAATTCGATGACATCAGGACGTCAAACACTTTAGTCCGCCCGTAAACCACGGGGTAAATTTAACGCGATAAAATATATAAATATTATTTTCATTTAAAATGTATTCCCGTAAATACAAAAAATAATTATGTGATCTCATTAAAGATTTTTTTAATGAGTTCACAGGAGGCATAATCACATTTAGCTTTACATTTGAACGAAATATGATCATTATATATATGAAACACATTTAGAAGTGCAAGGAAAATATATATAATAAAAACATATATATTTTATTGTACTGAAAATTCTACAATTAGTTAAACTTGGCGTAATGGACATTGCCAGAATAGCTCACAGTATTGCCAGTTATCAAATAAGGATCCTTTATAATGATCTCGTTTGTCAACCTGTCAGATTTGTCCATGATATAGATATTTCAATGAAATGCTTATCTCAGGCATTACAGATCCAGTTGCTCACCGCGTTCTCCGTGTGACATGTGAAGTTCGCCAAACCGCATCGGAGTAACGTGGCGGCCTCAGACGGCTCCAAAATCCTCTCAGATATTTGACAGTCAGGAATTTGCCCAACAGTTGACATTTACAGGCTGTTTTATTTTACTTACTTTAGAGCCCCAGTGCATAGTTTTTTAGTTATTTGAAGAACAAAGTTAACCACGTACGAGTGTGTAGTGAAGAAAATATAGTGAAGAATCCCGCATGGCTGAGGAATAGTAATATTATTTCGAAGACAAGTGAACTTAGCCAAACTGTAATGAAGGAGAAACCGAATCCTTCCGAATAACTAAGTCAGCTATATATACTTACATTGAGAAAGACCCATTGAAATCCATCCGGTCATTTTGCATATGCACCAATTTTTAAAATTTTTCAAGTCTACTCAAAGCTACCCTTGTAATTTTTATCACTGCGCTCGGGTAGTTTCTTATCCTTTCTATCCATACAAGTTCTTTATAGCTTCCTGGTGTAGTATTTCTTCAAGATTTACAATTCACCGGAAGTACGGATACAGTGAAAGCGATACTTAAAGTTGAAAGCTATCACATCGCGCAGGAATATTTCTTCTTCCGACTAATTTCTGGAGATTTTATTTGATATGTCTGTGTAATGATTTTACTTAAAATAAGAAAACAATAGCCCATAAAAATAAAACAAAAGTTTCAATTTGTATAATTTTCGTAAATTCATGTATTGTTTGGTTTCATGTAAGAATAGTCTGTTATAAATATTATGCCAGTTAGAAATTCTGTGACGCTTTCAATTTGTGAAATAGTGTCTGCAGTACCTCGATAAAATTGTGTCGAAGTCGATAACCGCATAAAATACAACTTAACTCTGCGTCGAATCAAATTTGATCGTAAAGTTTTGTGTTAGATCGGTTAACAAGAATATATATTGGAGCAGGTGGTGCTTTAGTGCGCGAACACTCTGTATTGACGGCCTCGACATTTTAATCTTTATTCGTGTCAGAATTGATAGATGTGAAAATTTTCTTTACTTTCGTTTATTACAATCAATTTTATTTGCGCAAAATTATTTATTAATATTCTTTCATTATTCATTCAAACCTCGATAGCTGGATTGGAGAATCTGCTTCCGAATCAGGAGACTTGAGTTCGATCCCCTGTAGGCATGTACCAATGAGATTTTCGAAATATATGTAACATTTGCATGTAACAGTTGGCTTCGATGCAAAGACGGTGACAGGCTCTCCAAGTGTCACGTTGTTCCAAACAGCTTTTGGAAATGAAGTTGTTGGAGTCGGGTACGAGGAAGGTTATGATTTTAGCAGTCTCTATATGTATTTATTTTTATGGTATAGGGGGCAAACGTACAAGCGGCTCACCTGATGGTAAGTGATTTCTGTCGCCCACGTACATCTCGTACTCCAGAGAGTTGAGTTGACGGCTTGTAAGGATATTTTAGAGATGGGAGGAAGGGACGGGAAGCGGGCCTCCGGTTACCTCGCTCACCGAACGAAACGCAAAAAAACAAGATGCCTCTACTTGTTGTTGTTGTTTGTTGTGGTACTACCACGGTCGAGCCGGCACAGGATCAAAAACCACCACCTGGCTTTACCACGAATCAGAATGAAATGAAGGCGTCCGACAGAATACCAGCGCTGTAGTTGTGGTTTAGCATTGCTACAGCATTATGCTGAGTCGGACACCGTTTTGTTGCTGCAACCCAATAAAATATTATTCTTTCTTTCTTTCTATATAATGTGTCTACGTTAGTATGATTATCTGTTCCCGTGTGGCTCCAAGTTAGGTATTATACATTGATAAATTAAGTGTCGTTATCTTTGTCTTAAATACTCCTGTATCCTTTATAAAAAAGCTCTAACAACGGAATGATAGCAGCAAATCCGTCCGACTATACCGAACCCTAATCCCACGAACTAGTGATGAGTAGCAGAATCTCTAGTGCAAATGTTGCAGCGCTGCTCACCAACCCTTTCCAAGCGTGGTGGATTCGAATATACGAAACTCGGTAACAACCGAGCTAACAGTCCATCTGATGTTAGTTGGCTACTGTAGCACCTGTAAACTTAAATCAAAAGACACATATCTGTGGACTAAGATGTAATGTCTCGCAGCCCGAAACTATACTGGCTTAGTATACCTTTCGAATCGGAACACAGCAGTGGTTGAAGTGCTGCTTAGCGGTAGAAATAAGTAAGAGGGTGATACCTACTGCGGCGCCGAGGTAGAGAGTGAGCCTACAACTTAGTATGATCCGAGGAAGACGCGGCTGCAATCCAATCCAATCCAGGCACCCAAATTTTAAAGCTAACAATTAAAAAAAAAAACAAAAGTTCTGATATATTGATGTGTAAAATAAAACGCAAGTGTACGTGATTTCTTTGTCGCCACGAATTCAACGTGCGAATGGCACATATCGTGACGCGTGCGGCGGGGCCAACAAAATGGCTCTCCGCGGCGTTAATGACTTGTTCAGATAAGTGCACTTGATTTGTGGCCACGCGATGTTATACTTAATGAGGTGCTTTTAACGTTAGTGTCGGTGCAGTGTGTTATAGAACTAGATTACATACAACGCTATGCATTAAACGCTTGAAAGGGTTTCGACAGAACCTGAGAATTTAATTTTTTCTTTACATTAAAATTCTTTTACAGTCCTAACCACTCCAGCTTAGTCGAGTGGTTAGGGGAAATGTCTTCGAATCAAAAGACAAAATTTCGATCCCCTAAGTGAAGATATTGTGAGCGTTGTAGAGGCTATAGTAAATGTAGACTAGAACTAAACCTCTGATTACACGATTAGATTAGCAAATGTTAAAGATATCAACAAAAGTTCATCTACTTGTACACATAGTGTATTATAAAATTTGGTTTTATAGTGTTTAAAAAGTGAAATATACATAACTGACGACAAACAATGAATCTCAGAAACTATAAATCGAACAAACAAGAAAATTGTACTTTTTGCCACATTTCACTCCTGGAACGTGGGTTAGTTTACATGAAAGAATCCTATGTTTTTGAAGTTAAATATATTAAAACCAGTAATAAGTTTTTTTAAACAACAATTAAGCACCATTTTCAAAACATATTTGATTCGATTTTCGAATAAGCTGGTGCTGCTGCTCGAATAGCCCGGCTCAACCGAGGAAGTACCACGACCTCGCAGAATAAATATTATTTCGAGGACATGTGGATTCCGCCAGCTCACACAGGAGCTGCGTGGCAGAACCTTACCGGCTCCAGAAGCCTCTTAAATATTTGAGAAGGAAACGTTTGACCAGCTGAGTGCATTTATAGGCTGCTATTGTTATACATTACTAGCGGACGACTTTTTTATATAAATTATTATGTGAATGGCACAGAATGATGGTGAAAACCGCATGCGTTCCACTTAGAATATTAGAAGTTCTAAGTGAATACACAGATAAACGCGGATTGCTTCATTGTTTTATATTATTTAAGAGAGATGTCAAAACTTCATAGTCTATACTAATATTACAAAGGAGGGGTGTGAGTTTATATAGGTGGGAGAATAATGGCCCTTTGTTTAAAACTGTTTAAGTGATTTCTGAAGTCAACAACTCAATAAAGCTCTACATTGCACTGAACCATTAAAGTATTTATTACAGTAATGCTGACTATAAAATACTATAAGCTATAATATCGTATGGCCAGTTATGAGACGTAATGGCGCTATGAAACGGGACTTCTGTAAAACTCAAAGTTATTAAACATTGTAGCGAACTTTTTAATTATGATTAAATTAAAGCTTTTTTATTTTCAGTAAACTTATTTTAGCATTGTATTTCTAAGCCTAATATAACTAACTAAAACATTAACAGATATGTAAAACAGTTTCAGAAAATTACAGAAAACTTCAACTACAGGAATGTATTTATTTTTTAATTTCAACGTAAATAATTCAAATTTCTTTGGCCAATCCGCATTTTTATAAATTTTTTGCCTATTTCTTAGTGAAGTTCTTTATGCGGAAAAGAAAAAGGCTATAGAAATCCCGTATGTATCTTCATTCAGTTGTAGCATAATTTTGTATATATACGAAATACATTCTCAAATACTATAGATATTCGATCGGCTCTTCTACCTTACCCAAAATGAAACAATATACTCTTTTAAAGAAACGTATCTATACTGTGAATACTTTTCAAAGTCAAGCGAAGCGTATCCATGTTGGGGTTAGATTTCGACCCAGTCCCAGTTCATAGTGAAACATCATATCTATGTTTCCTTTGATGTTACGCGTCAGCCTCCATGTTGAAACGTTCGACAGTTTCGAAGTTAATAAATCGGCTAAACATTGTGTAGAATTTTCGTAGAAATCAAGTAAATTCCACGTAAGGTTCAGTAGCACTATAAAGGTTATGTAAACACAGATACAATGTCTGTCTGTAGTTTCGAAATAACTACCTTTTTTATTATTTGCACGATACTAAAATGTAAATAGTTTGAAATTTCTAAAAGTGCTCGTTTTAATTATTAATTAAAAAAATATAATTACTATTTTCTAAAAAACTCTGCAAATTCACCTTCTTTTACGACACCAATAAATTTTAAATAAGTTCCTAACGTGTCGTTTATTTCACTATTGTTGATTTTTTACTATTTCACATACGAGTTTTTTTTATGCGAAAGGGAGCTAACAAGCTGGTGGTAAGTCCATTACCGATGCTTACGTAGATCTGCATCACCAGCGAAGCTACAATTGAGTTACCTGCCTAAAAAGGTAATTTTAGATGGGGATGAAACAGGGAGTGGAGAGGGTAGTGGGCATCAGGTTACCTCAATCACCGAACGAAACGCAGATGCACAATATGCCGACGACGAAAACAGTCACTCGTGATCCAATATGGGGTGGTTATTTTAGTCCTCTAAACCCACTCACTTTTCAACAGAGTTTATTTGGAGCAACATAACTAATAGTAAGACTGCAAGTATCCAAACCAACGATATAAATCGTAAATATAATCCACAATCTCGTCGGTACGAGTTCACCACGTAGGGGATCGAACTCTGGTCTCATGATTTGGAGCTAGATCGCCTAACCCCTTCGGATGTGGTAACTATTAATACAACCAGACAATAGGTATTAATTAATGGTTTGTAAAAATATTGACTCCAGGTGGGATCCGAACGCTGGAACCATAGATTAATGGTGCGCTAGCCTCTAAACTACGCAAGAATACTAAAAATAAGGCACGTTGAGACAATTTTTTTAAGTTCTTAGTGAATATGTATTTATAAATTATATTATAATATAATCATTTATTTACATAATTATAAATTTATTTACGATAAGATTTATTATAACAAATGTGATCATATATTTGCAATGGTAAATGAACTTACGCGGTGAATCAGAATAAACGTTGCTATGTCATGATACTGTGTGCCCAGCAGTCCAATCTCTATGTGAACCATACTAATTACGCAAATAACAAGCCATAACGCATAACCTATATCAAGCAGAAGCAGTGTAACGAGATAAGACATGAATTTAACGATAAGCTTGTTAAATTTAATGTAGTTGCAAATATATTACATGAAATTAAATTAAAAATTAATTATAAATAAAATATTCATACTTACATTATAAACGCGAAAGTCTAACTGTATGTCTAATAAAATATATACATTGTAACTTTTTTTTTTTTTTTATAGAAGAAGGGGGCAAACGAGCGTACGGCTCACCTGATGGTAAGTGATCACCGACGCCCACGAACATCCACAACACCAGAGGAGCTACAGATGCGCTGCCGGCCTTTAAGGAAGGAATAAGCTCTTTTCTTGAAGGTCCCTAAGTCGTAACTGTTCGGAAATACTGCTGGCGACAGCTGATTCCACAAAATCGAAGTGCGTGGCAGAAAACTTCGATTAAAACGCACTGTGGTGGAATGCCAACCATCTAGGTGGTATCGATGGAACTTCGAATTCTGTCGCGATGTACGATGGTGAAACTCAGCAGCTGGGATCAATCCGAACAATTCCTCAGAACATTCCCCGTGGAAAATTTTGTAAAAATGCAAAGAGAAGCAACATCTCTTCGCAAGGCCAAAGGATCAAGCCGATCAGAGAGAGCTTGGTCGCCGACAATTCGAGCCGCTCGACGTTGGATACGGTCAAATGGAAGGAGTTGGTACTGGGGTGCCCCTGCCCAGAGATGAGAACAGTATTCCATGAGGGGCCGAACTTGCGCCTTATAAAGTTGCAAACGGTGGACCGGCATGAAATACTGTCCCGCTCTACAGAGCACACCAAGCTTTTGGAGGCCAATTTGGTCTTTCCCTCCAAGTGACCACGGAACTGAACGTCGCTCGATATGTCAACGCCAAGGATTCTGATACTGGCTGAGGCAATAAGGGAATGTTCTCAAAAGAGGAGAAACGACAAAGGGATTATTTTTAGCGGTGAACGCGCAAACCTGTGTCTTTTTGGGGTTGAATAGGACCAAATTACGTCGACCCCAATCCGAGACTTTGAATAACAAGGTCTCGACTTCAGACACAAGTTTGTTCCGGCACTCGTCGACGTGTTCCCGAGAAATATTCGCACGGCCTGTATATAGGGCATCACCCGTGCTGTCGTCTGCATAGCAATGAATGCTACTGATTTGTAGCATGTCGTTGATATGCAGAAGGAACAGAGTGGGAGATAGCACATCTTCACACACATCTTCAGCACAATTGGAGGGATTCCGTCCGGCCCACTCGACTTATGAATGTCCAGGGAGCGGAGTGCCTTTCGCACTGAGCTCTGCAGAAACTGAATTTCCGGCATGGAGCACTTACACCACGGGATGGTAGGTGGAGAGTTTCCCCGGTCATCAAGAGTCGAGTTGGATGCAAAAAGAGAGCCCAAGAGATCGGCTTTCTCTTTTGCAGTATGGGCCAGCGAATCATCCTCCTTGTGTAGAGATGGGAGAGATGGCTGACAGAAGTTCCCCTGGACAGCCTTGGCGAGAGACCAGAATGCGCGGGATCCCGATGGGAGGCGAACTAGTCTCGCGCCAATTCTTCCAATGTGCTTTAACTTTGCCGCAGCGATAACTCTTTTGAAGGACCTGGAGGCAGAGTTGTACTCGTTTTAAGAGCACTGGTTTTGCATCCCGAGACGCCGATGCATCGGCCCAGGCCTGGTAGCACTTCCGCTTTCGGCGTGACGCTATTTTGCAGGTGCGACCAAACCAAGGCTGGGATTTACCTCCGACAGGCACCGCAGAGAACGGAATAAAAGTTCCATTCCTGAAGTACCACATCGGTGACAGAATCTGCAACGGCATTGGGATCATCCAGCGAGAAGCAAACCTGCCCCCATGGGTAGGAAGCAAAGAAAGACCGCATTCCATCCCAATCTGCCGACCTATAGTGCCACACACGGCGGAAGCCCGCAGATCGCGTTCGGGATCGGCGCGCGATAGGCACTACACTCCGGATCAGACAGTGGTCCGACGAGCCAAGAGGAGCATCGACTAAGACCAAATATCCGTCCGGGTGTGAGGTCAGCAAAAGGTCCAACAGGGAAGGTGTATGACCTTCCACGTCTGGGATCCGTGTCGGCGAGGTTACCAGTTGTGTCAGGCCATATGCTAATGCAAAGTCGTGAACAGATCTCCCGCATGATCGGTTATGCGAGAACCGAGCCAATCGGTGTGGTGGGCATTAAAATCGCCGAGAATCACGATCTCTGCGGATGGGATCTGTTGTAGCACGGAATCTGTAGCCATTTGGATGTGGTCGATGAGTCGGCCAGTTACGGTATTACCGCTATGGGACCTGTAAAGGCACGCATAGACGCGCGGATGGTCGTCGCTGTCGATGCGCAGCCAAACGGTAGATAGGTCCAAACCTTCAAGACTACCGAGGCGTCGAGAACAGATATCATCTCTGACGTATACGCAAACTCCGGCACGGGGCACAAAGGAGTGTTCTAGTTTGTACCCCGGGTAATGGAGATAAGAGGTATCAGCCGGAGACGATATCTGAGTCTCTGTAAGAAAAAGCAAGGCTGGCTTCGCCGTTTCAAGATGGTAATGAACGGCGCTAAGATTCGAGTGCAGTCCCCTGATATTGCAGAAATCCACGGCGAGCGCGGTAGGGGATGCCATAGTTTCCTTGCTGCGTTTGCCTCGAGTAGGAAAGAAAGAGAGCGGAATATTGCCCCCCCCCAGAATACGCGGGGCAGACTGAGCATTCACGATTAGGTAGCGTAGGAAAGCCTGAACGTGGATGCTCAGTGAGGGATTCTCCAGAACCGTAGGTACTGGTACCCTCCTGGGGTAGCTCAAAATTATATACCGCTACCATATTTGGGGAGGGGGGAGGGGGGAGGGGGCCTCCGGTTACCTCTCTCACCGCACGAAACGCAGAAGCACAAGATGCCTCTACTTCACGCCGGTATTCTGCGAGGCCGTGGTACTTATCGGGACGAGCCGGCCCATTCCTGCGGCAGCAAAAGCCGCCGCTTGGCTATTACTTTCATTTAAATTTAAATTAATCTTAGGTTAGATTCTATCCCCATAACCACTAAAATGTTTATTATACAGTGATTAAAAAAACTAGATCAGGAAAGGTTGAGAAATAAAGAAAAATATTTAAGTCAAGCGTCGATAAATCATACTGTGTTATTTCTAACATCCAAGACGTGGTTTCCTTTTTTAGTAATCATGTCTTAGATAATAATAAAAACCTTTGCCCAGCAGTGTGACATTTGCAGGATGCTCCTTTACTTTACTTAGAAATGCATTATCAGGTATTTATTAAAACATGAGACCACGCTGTAATTATATGCTCTCTAATTAAAAAAATCACACAATTTGTTTCACAAAGGCTTCAGAGAAAGTAAAAAATTACAAACCTGTAGTAGAAATAATGTCCGGACTGCCATAAAATGGAACATTTTTCCTTATACAATTTGATGACAGATTGAAATTAAAAGAAGTCGATTATAGCAAAAAAAAAAAACAATATTCTTCAAGGGTTTCATCATTCATCAAACGATCCCGTTCTATAAGCGTCGGACTCCGGAAACAGAGTACAACCGTAAACTGGTTAGCGTCCGTTAATTATTCATTTATCGCGGCCCGGCGTTATTTACGACGGTCCGTTTAACGACTGACCGCCTCCACGAGCTACGCCGCTACGATGCTACGGCGTAGCCGTCAAGTGCTCAGTGTTCAGGATAATTAATATTTATCTGTATTCGGGTACCATTTTAATGCCGTGTTTGACTTTTAAGTGTTTTAGTTTATGGATTTTATTAAGCAGATGCTAATGAAATCACGATCAGTAGAGATTTAAAACGGGATTTTAAACTCGAATAAGCGTTAAAGCCTGTAACACATCAGGGAAGGTATAATTTTTATCGTTGGCATAAATACTAACACAGCGATAGGCTCACCACTTGTGTCGTGGTCCCAAATAAGCTTCATTGAAAAGTAAATTTCTGACTACCCAGTTATTTGGTATACGAGTACGGTCGTGGGAGAAAATTATTCTATATGTTTATAATACTAATAAAGGAGGAACATGCAACTTTTTGTAAAATATACAAGCAGGTGTTGCACTTTGTTTATTAAAAAATTAGACTGACGATAACAAGAGGGGATGTATGAATAATTAGACTACACTCATCTGATCAAGAGTCGTCATAAGGCGATGAATTGTGAGTTTGCTTAAAGCCACCGGAAGCATTTGTTCGCGATTTACAATTCAATGGCGAATGTTCTGAGCTTAAGAGTCCTAGGAAGACTTTGAGAGAATTCGCATGATCTGAAGAGCAGCGATTAGCACACAATCGTTCAATTTACGATGCTGTAAAACTTATCCCTAACTTTCAACGAATGTTGAACATTGTTTGTTTTGTTTTATAATTTTTTTCTTAATAAAAAAACTTTGGCATTAATTTGATTACACAATGTTTTAAATATGTATTAGAAATAATAGCAGAATTTGAAAATCCTATTAAGCTAAAATGTGTAATTTTCAAAATGAAATATTCACATATTGCAATTTTGGCAATTTTGTCTTTATCAAAGCTAGTACAGTTGACTGAATTTTCAGGAAGCGAGCGCTAAATTGCGCCCAGTAATGACCTTTATATACTGATGATTCTCATCGCGACAGTATAAAATGACTTTAATATCTGTTGAACAAGTGGTACTTGATGAGATATTTAATGACAGATCCAGTGCTGGAGCATTTTCGTAATGTCCTACACATCTTTATGCAATCCAGTAACATTATTAGAAAAAGGAGTATAAATTGCATTTGTAATTGTGTGATTTAAAAGAAAATTAACTTGATCGCTATATACATCCTAAAAGCAGAAATTAGTATCAATAATCTAACAAGCTAGCTGGCGATACGCAAGTCTTCCGAAACGACATTATTTCTAAAGTTAGAATATTTCTCTTTACATATTGACACCCATGGTTTCTAATGCACAAAGTAACCATCTTAGTTAAAATAAATAAGGATTTTTTTGCACAAAATGCACAACATAGTAGTTTAAAATGTATAGAGTATATAATTAGACAAAAGTAGAGCCATCAAAACAAAATTTATTATAAATGTTTTAGGCCGAACACAAGTACCGGACATTCTTTTCTTTATATTTTTGTACATAAAAAAACTTACTTTTTCAAATCCTTCCATACACGCCTGTAAGGGTTTACATTGAAATGAAAGTACATAGCTATGTTCCGTTATATAGTAAAAAAGAAAAAAGAATATGTGAATCTCTGCACAGCGATTCGCTAGGGTATTAGAGTTATGTGTAGGTTGTAAAATGATCTATATATTTGCCTGTACACGTGAAAGCAAAGACTTATCGAAGTCATCCATTACTACTCAATTTTTGATACGTTCCACTACTACAGCTATGGTATGTCAGAGGTCGTAAGAGACGACTGATAGAGAAGCCTCGAAGATTGCCAGGGCTACCAGCAGATGGCATGAAAATCATCTCGAAAATTACCAGATCAAAATGAATCAGACTCATGATGGGCAGCCGCGTCTAGAGTGCGGGGAGTCTGGTGCTACGCTCGCCAATCCTCCTTATGGGAGGAGCCTATGTTCTGCATTGGACTATTTAAAGGCTGCTAAGATATGGCGTTACATTTACTAATCAGTTCATATATTATGAATGTAGTAACTTTATGATAATATTGCATTCTGTGCGACAAAGAAAAGCGTTTGAAGGAAACCTGTATGGTGAGGAATAATATTTTTGAAAGGTTAATAGAAAATTAAATATTCCGCCATACTCACTTAACCAATTGTCAACCTTACCTCCACGTGGTGCACACCCTGCTAACATACGAGGCTCTAGTGACTGATTGATGGCGTAAAATTCATTCGACTCTGCCGAATATACGTCCAACAGACTAATGATGAACGGAGTGCATCTCTAGTGCGAGGGCACAATTCGTAGCACTGCTAGATGCACGAGTACATAAGAGCTTCAAAAAGCCTAAGTTGAATTGAATGAAATTAATAATAAAAGTTTAGATTTTGACTGCGCTCACAAACTCTCGGCATGGTAATGACAAACTGCAAATCATACAAGATTTTGTTGACGTTTTTTTTTACGTACACAGACAATAAAGAAGAAGCATCATAGACTATTTTATATTATTCTATGCAAACATTTTGTTCTGCTGTGGTTATACGTTTTAAAGCATACTATCTAGTTAGTAGGTAGTAGCATAGTTGATTTTTAATGAGCGTCGTGGGTACTCAAAAACTCCAACGAAAAGTTGAATTGGTAGCATTTTTTTTCACCGCGATGAAGTTCAAGGACTCTGAAATTTAAGTTATCACTTTTCAAAATATTTTTTGAATCTTTAATAGAGGATACGAAATATACGGGGTTTGTAGTTCCTGAGTTTATTGTTCATGGTTAGTAAGTAGTATTACGCCTTTAAAAATATATGAAGATTTGACTGCGTTACTATAAAAATATGTCAGTACAGCAGTTAGTTAATGGTAGGTTATCCTCTGGCTTATTATAATAAACCTGTATGAATTGCGATCACTCGATTATTAACAGTCGCATAGGGTTAATCTACATACTTAACACTGGTGTGTAAAGAAAAATCATCATAATTTAAGTAATACAAATTTCAGTGCCTTTTAAATAAAATACATAAACATTTCCACATTATAGCTTAGTGGAAAATTAAAAGGCACTGTGGTAGTAAGCACCTCGATGATCTCCAGAATAGTAAAAATAAGTTGTAGAAGTGTATAGATAGGTATAGGGTTTTACTGCTTAGCGAATTGTTAATTGCACTAATAGGGGCTGCTCACCCCACCGAGCGGGAAATTAACTTGACAATTGATAGCAAAAGGGGATATAACAGAAAAAGCGTATAAATCTAGGTTTTTATTAGTAAACCCCGTAAGTAAAAAAACAGCGAATGGTTACATACAGCAATTGATTTCGGAATGCGGCCGTGACTATTTTAAACTAAAGACAAATGTGAAGAGTGGAGAATCCATCGAGTTGATATGTCTTGTCGATATCGTTTCTCACCTCCGGGCCGGAGATGTTGGAATACCGATCTGGCACGATTGAAACTGACTTGATTTATACTTGCAGACTACAGAGATTACTGTTCGATGTGAAGAGGAGCTCATTTCAGAATGCCACTTAAACTAGTTCGTGAGCTGCCAGCGAAATTGAAATTTCTGACGTAACTGACACTTGACGTCAAAGGACTGGTTCACGGTCTGATTTCAGCGATCTCTCAAGTTATGAGAGCGGTTTGATAACCTTTTATAAATTATATAAACATGTAAAGTATCTCCATAATTAGAAAAATGCCTATTGACATCTTTGAAAATATCTATGATACAGTCAGTTTGAATTACAGGTGAATAGGTAAACAAACTGATTTTCAGAGCAGACCTACATGATCTTCAACTATTTTTTTATATGGGAAAGGCGGCAGAGGAGCAAGCGGTTCACCTGATGGTAAGTGATTACCGTCGCCCACGTACATTCGCAACACCAGAGGTGCTGCAGGTGCGTTGCCGACCTTTAAGGGTATTAGGGAGATGGGAGGGAGGAAGAGGAGGGGGATGGAAAGGGATCTGGGCCTCCGGTTACCTCACTCACCGAACGAAATGGTTCTCCATGCACAAGATGCCTTTACTTCACGCCGGTGTTCTGCGACGCCGTGGTACCAATCTGGTCGAGCCGGCCCATTCGGGCAGAAGCAAATGCCACCGCTTGGCTCTACCACGTTAACTAATATAATATTTAATGTCTATTTTTGAACTTTGCTGGCGATTTCGACGGATCCCTTGCTACGATGCTTCGGATTGCAGAATAGTCACCAGTAAATCTTTCGTGTTCCATTTCGCTTGACGTCGTCGCATCTCTTTGTATACGTACCAGCTACAAAGATTTCCGTTAGGATCTGAAAAAGTGTTTTGACGTAAATTTATTTAATGTAAACGTAAAATGGGCAGTGAAAAAGTAGTTTTGATTAGAAAAAAGTACTGGCTGTGACATCTAGGCTCATCACAAAAGTGATATCAATTAGTTTACCGATATAAATAAACCTATACTTAAAAATAAGACAAAAGTTAATCATATCTTGTAGGCAAGCCTGAATAGATAGTAGATATACAAACAAAATGAAACTAATCCTAACAAAGATTGATTACTCTTCTTATAAAGTTTTCAGAACATTTTAAGCCACACCGCAAAGTCATTAGATCTAGACGCTATAGATATGTACGTACGGTTAAATAAAAGCTAAAATTGTGTAAAAGCATTGCATGTAGCAGTCGAGTGTTCGGACGTTAATTGACAGATTGAGTGAAAAGCTCCATTGCTTGGATATAGTATTATAAGTAATGGTATCGTTTTGTTTGTAGTCTCGTTTTATCAGTGTGTATTGGCATAATGTGTAGATTAATAAAATAAATGGAAGTTTCTGGAGGCTCCACTATCGTAAAATTTAAACATATTTATTGACATAGTTTAAAAATAATTGTTTGTACTTTCAATTTTACGAGCACTTTAGTGGTTTTAGAGTAATCGATATGTAACAAACCATTAGCCTAAAAATAATCCATTGAAATCATAATGCTAAAGCGTTCCTGAGTGTGTGTTATAATTGAACTTTTACAAAACGAACGGTTACACGATTTACCCAACTTTAATCGCTTCTACGAATATAATGCTGCATTTATGTATAATTATAAATATACCATTATCAAGAGAACGTTATAATTATAACATCTGAAGGTTTTGTAAATAACCTTTAATTTGGAAAAAAAAAATCTTATATAAAATAATATTTGGTAATTTGGTTATCATCTGTTTGTTTACAGTCTGTATGTCTGTCTGCGTAATCACGTTTACGACCAAAAACATGTCGACTAAATTTTTTTCCCATAGCTTAAGCCTACCACTATAATCCTTTAAGTTTGTTAATAATAATTATATTTGGATTAGATGCGTTAGTTAGAAAACTAGAGGAAGGATAAGTGCTCAGTCGATAGTAGAAAGAGATTCCGGAATCGCATATCCGAGTGTTGCTATCTACTATGTATCAGAAAAGTTATTGGGTTTAACTACAAGTGCCTTATTATATAATAAATCTATGGGCTTTACAACACCTTGCTAAAGCTGCTGTATACAGACAAAACGCGTTTTGGTTGTTCACTATAGTTCGCGAAACGATTTTTGAAAACACAGCGCATTTAAAAAAAAAATATCGCATCCTAATACAGCGTAGGTAGTTGACGCTGCAGAAAAACACAATCGGTCTTTGTATAAGGGGCAACGCGATATGTCTCGCAGTGGGGCGCGAGTTTATTTTCAATTCCGACAACAATACGCTGTTTTTCTCGCAAACTACCCACTTAAATATAATGCGGGTGATACCGTGCTAGCGATAGGGTTTTGTTTTATTCTTATGCTTTAGTGCAAGGTAGAAGCGATAGTGATTTCTAATATTTATGTAATAATATCTATCTAAATATAACCTTTTACATTCTTCTAGAAGCGGTCGATTCTTAAGACTATGTTTATTAATAAAGAATGACAGAGATCCACATGTTCATTAAATAAATATCTATAATTTTAATCATCTTTGTTTATAATACTATATAGCGAATGGAGCCATATTTATTAATAATATTTTATTGCCCATTCTTACATTTTTTTTTTAATTAATGCAGGTTACGAATTACGAAGTGGAGTAAGTTTCTTAAATTCTATTTGAAAAAATATGTTATAGTATGTAAATGGAATTATAGATTTCCATTTGCCTCGAATTAGTACAACCAAACGGGCTACTTGAAAATACTTTTCGCCTCACAGGAAGATAGAAGGAGGTTTCGGCTATAATTCTCCCACTCAAGGTACGAAAATTGTGATCAAAAATTACAAATCAATGTCTTAAATTTGGATGCGCAAACAATAACTCGAGTATTGTCTTTTGACTCTTTCTTTCTTTCTTCTTTCTAGTATTGCACTATAAAACTAAGTCCATAAAGTAATTACGTTGAAGTTTGCGTATCGAACCTTCGAGAAGGATTTTTTTACCAACTGAACACATGAATGTAAGTACAATTATATGTCTTGTTCCACAACTTGAACTATCTTACAGAGGTATTTTATTTAAATATATTGTTTTGGGACACACGCTATACGCCCATACACATTTACTCGTAGAGAAATTGTAAAGGTATTGACTTAGAGAGGGAAAACAGTGGCAGGCTCCCCTCCATACATGAACATACCTTTATTTTAGAATTTTGTTTGATATCAAGTGTTATTAAGATATGACATATTTTCTTTCAAAGGGAAAAATCATATACTTTTTTCTCAAATTAGAAGTAGCTCTTTTCAAATTCTGAAACATGTATAATAGGGAAGGAAACCTAAATAACGTTATAGTGTTGTATTTTTTTAATGTTCTATTTCACTCGGGCTCCTAAATCTCTTTCACTTTTACTTTGCAAAAATATGGCTCAAATAATCTAGAGAAAGACCATTCTCTAGATTATTCTATAGTAAAGTTACGAGTACTTGGGATTAAACAGAGATTTCAGCGCACAGGTTTAGGTTAGAGCATTCAGCTCGCGAGTGTCTTCTCAACTTTAAAACTAACTTAGCTGCTATTGAATCAAGTAATACGTGTCCCTGTCACGTGTCACTTAATAACAACATTTATTTGTGCTGTGACCCTAATTTAATTTTTATTGAAATGGAGTGATGAAAGCTCGTAGGTGTCTGATCACAAGTTTTTAACTGAGTTTTATCTTCTATGTGTAGGGCCCGTACCAATATGCTTTTCGAAATTCACATATTGGCTTGGACAATATAACAGCTAGGTGCATCACCAGTGACGTTATTCCAAATAAATTCTGGGTTGAAACAACTAAAATAAACGTCTGGACCACCTATTATGGGGCTATAAAATCGCGACAGCTTATTATTATTTTAACACTTACATTTCTGTCCATTTACGAGACTAATAATTAATCTAGTATCTACGTATGCCATTAGTACCTGGTGATGGAAGAACGGACCAGACTTGCCGCGTTAATTGATCACAGCGATTATACTAGTAACCCCGTGGAGAAGCGGACGGGTCGTGAACCCTCGAGAAATTTGACACCCCCGATTACGGCTTGCATTGGGGATGGGAAATCGAATCGCTGTCGCTTGCGGTACCAATTTGCTACCCGCTGTGAGCGCATGTGGCAGATGTATGTTCAAATGTTGCTCTTAATTATTTCTTGTCAGCTACAGTAAGCTTATGACAAAAACACTGTGTATTGTCGTTAAAAAAAATAAACATAATATTAATAAACATTTTCTGTTATTGTTAATTAAATATTTATGTCAAAAGTATTTATTAAAAATATTTATAGCCAGTAGTGGGGACAGACCTTTTCATTAATGTACCAATAAAATATGGCATGCCTTGCACGCAAGTTTTACTCATATACTCACTCAATTTCCGCCATTTATCATATACTAGATTTGCCTGTCCACCGCCAATAATAATGAGTACATTGAAATTGTAAATGAATTAATAAACCGAAAGAATGAAAGTAATAATTGAGATGAAAGATTGATGAGAGTGAAAGAGATGAATGGAAAGAATGAAGAAAATTAACGAAAGGATGGAAATAATGAAATTAATGAATAAACGAAATAAATTTAAATGTTAATTCGAAAATAAAACAAGTTTACAATATGTTAAATGTGCGATAAGAGTTACGGTTAGTCGAGGAATGTGATGCAATTATTGATGTCCAAACCTCCGTCCACAGAAGCGACAGTGTTCCAAAAACAAACCTTCTTCTATAATTCTTCTTCTTCTTCCTAAATTCTAAAATCCTTAAATCTCTTTAAATTTCCTTAATTCTTTCAAATAACCTTAGAATTAACAGTATTTTTAAGAAAGAAAAATAAAACGTTCGTTAACTAGCCAACTCTTTAAAGGTCATGACCGAATTTCAAATTATTTTCAATAAAGATAAACTTTTTGAAAACTCAATCATAAAGTTTTAAGAGCTTCAATCGAGTAATTGAACATAAAAATTAATAAGCTCCATTACAACCTCTCTCAGAAAAAGGCATTTGAATGACAAATTATAATGTATGTATTAATGCTTTTGTATGTATGTATATATCTGTGTTGTTATTTCTGTATATATTATAGTATGTATTTGTGCATCTATATGGATGTGTATATATGTATGCCTATACCTTTATATATGTTTTAATTATGTAGTATATTCCTCAATTAGCCTTTCATATTTATATTATTTTAAACTTGATGCACCTATCACCACATTTCTTCACGCCCTGGGTTGACTGTTAGAGAATGCCAAAAGGCATTAAGTCCGCCTTTGGTAATCCTTTTGGTGTAGACAATAAAGTATAAATAAATAAATAAAATAAATAAATATAAATGAAAGAGTAGAATATTCGTTGTTAAACCATCTTTACGTTCTGTTGGATTCAGAATTTAAGTAGCGTTCCTCATTAAATCGTGCATGATCATTTTTAAAATCGCCCTTGGAACATTTGTATACTTCGGCAATCGGATTGAAATGTATCCATATGACATTAACGTTAATTTATTTCCAATCAACGGCCTCAATTTTACCTAATGAGTATGCAATGGGTAGGGTGGGTGGGCGTTGTGGTAATAAATCAACTTTGTAATGTAATTATTGGCATCCTAAAATAACACACTGTGTTATTCAGACAGTATAACAAAAATACCCAATAGTGAGGTTTTTCTAAGTAAGGCCTAATTTCACTAGCGATGTAGATTCTGGATATTGGAGAGGTCTATTTTAAGCAATGGCCAGTGTGAAGACTGCCAAAGAAGAAGAAAGAAGAAACGTGTGTGTGTGTGTACTTATGTACGCACGTAAGAAGTTATACTTCTTTAGCGAACATAAGTACACACAAAACAGTACAAAACAAAAATAACCAAAAATTTGCAATTGCATTAAATGCAATTGATAACGGTTTGATTAATTAATCATGTAATAATAATAATTTATAATGTAACCTAATAAAAACAAATTAAAATAACTACCATGAACACGACAACTTGAGAGACAATTACCAACCAACTTCATGGTGTCGCTTTTAGGTGTCGGTGTGCGCGCGCATAGTAAAAATTCACTCTCATCATTTTTCTCAAATGCGCCAAAAGAAGTATAACTTCAAAAATAATCCGTTACGTTTTATCTCCTTGAGGGGAGAAAAGTGGATTGTGGAAGCCCGTTTGGCTACGCTGAGTCGTTTCAAGTGGAAATATGTATGATGGTAAATGGCTATTGGAGCTCATGGATAAACAACGTCAATCGAAGGAAATCATAGATGCGTTATCAACCTTGAGGACTACGATGGCATGCTTTACGACCTGTAATTATACTGGCGCATTCTACAGATGTGGTTGTACCGCAGATTGGGGGCAGAAATAAGAAGAGGGTGGTACCTACCTAGACGACCATTAGGTAGTGAAGGAGCCTTATTAATTGTCTATTAGCGACGAAACATAGAGTAATTTGATGTGTTTGAAAAAAAAGTCAAACAACAGCTGTTAAGAATAGTATTAATAATTGAGAATCAAGTGCAAAATAGATAACTTTGATTTTTAATATCGATTTTCTTTTAGGTATTATGTAAGAACTTCACGATAAACTTCACCTCGAATTAAAATTATTTTCGGGTTTTCAATATAATATACGAATAAAATAACGTTCATTAAATAACGGTTAATTTAACTTTATTACCAATTACGCTATTAAAACCACATTCGAAATCAATTATCAAAACATTTATTAATATGCGGCGAATATTTCTTTTATCATAATGGTGCTATGCGTAATAAAATACTATTGCAAATCGAGCAATGAAAATAATTATCACATTTTCATTGCTATCCGATATAATATCTTGGTAAAATGGTTAACAATTTTCTCCTTTTATATATCTCTATAATAAACTTACAAAATGGTTTTCCTTTTTTACCTTAATATTAAGGTAAAAATTATAAAGATTTTTTTATTCTTTATGCTTACCAACGCCCACGTCCATCGGCAATATCTCAGGAGCGGCAGATGCGTTGCCGGCTTCAAAGGACATCTGGGGAAAGGGAAAAGGGAAAAGGGAGAGGGAGTATGGACTAGGCCTATGGTTAACTCATTCTCCAAACGAAACGCAGAAGCATAAAATGGCCTCGACTTCACACCGGTATTCAGTGAGGTCACATGGTACGAACCCGGTCGAGCCGGCCCATTCGAGGAGCAGCAAAAGCCGCCGCTTGACTGTACAACGTATGAAAATGTTTCATGTTTCAACCACATAATTTTCATAATCGCGTGGTATTATAGAGGATGCCTCATGACAATATTTCCAAACATTTTCGTCCTTAGTTTATGGTATCAAAATAAATAATCGTGTCTATTATTAATACATTGTGTTTTATAGCTACCGTAAGCGATAAAGGAATAAATAAGCAAGAGGGTTAGCTCTGCAGCACCGATTTTGAACAATACGCGTAAGTACAATTCATTTTCGGACATCCATTAATATTAGTATTGTCTGTGGTAGAGATTCGACCAACTGTGTTTGTAAAGTAACGAAGTTCAATTTGTTTCAGATATTATAGCGTTTCGTGTGGAAAAATCATCTATGTATGTTCATTTTATATTACCTGTCTCAACGACAACATACACACATAATTTCTCTTTTGCGCTCATCTAGAAGAACCTTCCGAATAATAAGTTTTATTCCTCTCCTTTCATAATAAATACTTCAAAAAAGGTACTTCAATGTTCGATGTTCACGTATTAACATAATCGTGATAGGAGAATTTGGCATAATCCAATCAAGGCCGAGCATGGTTTGTGGGTCGCCAATCGCAGTACTAGATACCTCGCACCTTACACGCGGCTAGCCGGCACCGGTTTGGATATTTTCGGTCTGACATTTTCTTTAAATGCTTAAACTGCCACCTAGCGGGCGCCGTAAGATTTTATCTTCATACAGTTTCAGATTATCTCACATGGTAGAAAAAATTACCAAATTATTGATCTGGGACCAAAACATGTGTATAGATCTCTATAGTACATTTTTTACTGTCTCTGTTAAAGAATTTTAAACATATATGAAGTAAGGTCTAAGAGCCGTGGTAGCTTAGTGGTCAGGGCGCTCGCTTTGGTTTCATAGAGCGCGAGTGACCTGGTTAAGATCCCTGGTGCCGGCACCAATAAATTGTTAATAGCAATTTTAGGTGCTGAATGTACCAAACGCTCGGTAGTGAAGGAAATAATAAAAAAAATTATTTTGTAGACGTGTGAAGCCAACCGCACTGAAGCAGCGAGACATAATTTTCGCGGCTCTAAGACATCGCAGATAATTGAGGCTTTTGCCCAGCAGTGAGAATTTACCCCTGTAATTGCTACTTTACTTTACTTTATCTAGATTGCAGGAATTTACTAGTTAATTAGTCTGGAGTTCTGTGGGCGTATGCGTCGACTTACTGTTGTATGAAATAAGAGAACACCCAGGTTCTTGACAATACTCTCTAATATTACACGTAGTGATGTAAGACTAAGTGAAGTCACTAAAATGTCGATAAAATGTGATAATTTTTAATGAAAGAAAGAACAGGCAATATAGTATGTAATAAAATTATAAGATAATAATAAATATTTTAATTTCATATTATACCATAATAATTTGCTATATCATATGATATAGCATAGCACACACATATATGTATATATGTCCTACACCACTATATCACATAATACCAAAAATTCAAATAAACTAAATACCACCTGGATAATTATAATGCTTGCATGACCTTGATTGCAATTGACTTGGGTTCTTAATCAAAAACTATTGGAATTAGAACATTTTAGATATTATAAGCCTTATTATTACATCACAACTTATGTAGGTAACATCAGTTAAATATTCTAATAATTGAATACCCTGAAGATACTGTAAGGCGATAGCTGTCGGTTACTTATGTAATAAATAAAATGTGTTAAAAATCTATTACAAGAGAGTATCACCAAGTGACAAAAATCGCGAGTATAAATTATCTAATAAAAATGTTATTATAGTTGTAGTCTAATCTATAATGTCACACTCTACATGTGGTAGAGCCAAGCGGAGGCTTTTGCTGCTGCTCGAATGGGCCGGCTTGACTAGCTTAGTACCATGGCCTTGTCACCATTCCCCTCCTCTTGCTCCATCATAATCATCATCATCATTTCAGCCTATCACAAGTTCACTGCTGAACATGGCCTATGTTCCCCCAAAGATTGCCACGAAGCTCGCTCCTGAGCCATCTGCATCCATCGACTTCCCGCAACACTGCTCAGGTCATCACTCCATCTTGTGGGGGGTCGTCCTACGGCGTTTCGTTTGCCTGTACGTGGCTGCCACTCGAGAACCTTTTTTCCCCCACGGTTGTCAGTTCTGCGAGCTATGTGGCCGGCCCATTGCCACTTCAGCTTGCTGATTCTTACGGCTATGTCGGTTACCTTAGTTCTGCTACGGATATCATCGTTGCAGACTCTATTACATCTCCCGAATACCCTTAAAGGCCGGCAACGCACCTGCAGCACCTCTGGTGTTGCAAATGTACGCGGGCGACGATATTCACTTACCATCGGTTGAACCGCTTGGTTTACCGGCATTCTCATAAAAAAAAAATACTCAACTACTCGTATTAACGTGAATCATTTAGAACATTCGCATTATTAATTTAAATATTAAGATATTCCGATTTTTTTTTAACACAAACATTAAACAAGAAATATAAGATCATCGATAACACACACCGAACATCTTTAGTATAAGAACGCGCCTTGCTCGGGTGTTCCTCAAGGCACTCCTTAATGATACAACCGACGACGTAGAGATGTAATTTCGTGGTCCCGATAAACCGCGCTAGTGGTTCCAACGCTGAAGCACCGCATTACTTTAATCAGTTTTTCTCTGCCTTTTCCACATACTCGAGAGCGTTATATTTGTTGACGGGGCCCGTTAAAGTGAAAAGGGAGCGAGATTCGGGACTTGTTTACACAGTTTGGGGTCAGTGATGTTATCATGGGTAACATTCGCGATATACTTGTAGGTTGTTTAACGAGGCCAAGGGTTACATAATGGTCTTTGTCAATTTTATGATAAGAATTAAATTATATTTTTTTTCTTTAACTATTTAGGCAAATGTTTTGGGTTTTGATAAATAGAATGTCCGTTTTAACAATGTTACTTTTTAAAATAGCATTATTTTTGATCTGCAAAGCTAATGGTATTAATACATCGGAGTTAACCTGTTGGCCCCGTAGGGAGTATTTGAGTGTCTCGGTCCCTTACGGAACCCAACACGCCTGTAGTACTCGTATACAGCGAGGGAGAGAACTGATATGGTTAGTTTAGATTATAGTTTAGGTGTGATACACGTATTTGGAGATTAACCATGTACTCAGCGGTGAAGGAAAACATCGTGAGGAAATATTCGTGTAAGACATAATAATTATATTCAACTTGCACTAGAGCAGTGTGGCGGCCACTTCGCGGTTTTAAAACCCTATCAAATTTTGAGAAGAGGCCTTTGCCCAGCAATGGTCAATCCCCTTCCTTATCCTTCCTCCCATCTCCCA
The DNA here is from genome assembly GCA_029286595.1 of Bhutanitis thaidina. Taxonomy (NCBI): domain Eukaryota; kingdom Metazoa; phylum Arthropoda; class Insecta; order Lepidoptera; family Papilionidae; genus Bhutanitis; species Bhutanitis thaidina. The sequence continues at coordinate 14,934,256 of JAGSMS010000022.1, read as the reverse complement.
AATACCCCTAAAAGCCGGCAACGCACCTGCAGAACCTCTGGTGTTACAGATGTACATGGGCGACAGTAATCATTTACCATCAGGTGACCCGCTTACTCGTTTGCCGCCTTTCGCATAAAAAAAATGGCATTTCCCATCGCTTTGATTTTTACATATTTTATAAATATTATTTATATTTATCTATTTCATTGGAGCATTATTTGAGCTTTCCTCAATTCATTTTTGCAGGTGCCACTGTACGAGGTGATTGTGTGACTTCGCTACCTTAAGGTACAATATTTTTTTTTTTCACTACGACTGCATATTTCTTACCTGTATTTACCTCAAATGTCTAACGACACTTAAGACTAATAGCGCTCTTACTTCGCGTCACGTTCCGCAGCTGAAATATATTTAACGAGGCACTGAAAAGTTAAAGCGAAAACATTTCACGGAACTTATAACAATGCCTTTTGACGTCAATTTATAATGATATCAGACTGTGTGTTTAATCTCACACACTATATTCCTTACAATGTTTGTACGGTGCATGTTACAAGCCTTATTATGTTACACAATAACTGTTTTAATAGGACATGTTTAGTGTACATTGTAGCAATGACGATGGTTGGTAAAATTTTGCATATTATCATTTTGAAACGTTTGCAAAAATAATAAGTTTCAGGGAAGACTTAAACCTCTTTTAAAATACATGTAACCACTTACTACTCTATCACGTCTTAAAGCGTCTTTAGCGTGTTACTGTTCTTGAAATCCAAAACAGCCTACATTAAGAGACAAGGACGCTGACCTCAGGGCCAATTTTGACCATTGTGCATTAAATATCACAGTGCTGGAAATATACGCGCAAACACAAGCCACGTCACGGAACTAAACCACCTCAAAGGTAATGACATCTTTAAAACGAACCACAGAACTGCCATCGCTCGGCTGCAGTCGCGTGACGAAGCGTTCATATGTTCGCCAAAATGAGAAGTGCTGATTCTAAACGTATTGTAAGCTCCAACCCTTAATTAAACGAGAAAAGGTTAATTGTAATTCCATTATTATTATTTTTACAAAAAATACTAGCAATGCTATTTATTAGGTAAAATTACTAATATTCCTGTTAACTCTCCAACTAAGCATTACAGCTTGTATCTGAAGTGGTTCACGACAATAGTCGAATGGCGGGTTCGAACTTTCGACGTTATGTTTCGCAGACCTAACCGATTTGGTTATTGGCGCTTGTATTCCGCATATTATTTTTAGCGTAGCATATATTTATTTATCCATCTGTATTCAGCAAATGTAATGATTAATATAAGTATTTCATTATACTGATAAACTTTCCTTAGCTACATCGTTACCCTCGACGAATATTTCGGGTAAAAAGTTGTCATCTAACAGGCTTCGGGGCTTCCAACATTGATTAGAAAACTTATGTTAAAGTTTGTTCGCTCGTTAAACTTGTTACGATTAACGTGGAAATCTATCGTTAATTTAAGTATGAACATAAATTTATTACAAATATCAAGAGGCTTTGTGTAGTTAACCCGGCGGCGGTGAAAGTTATGCGATTTCAAAGACATGTTTTTGTTGTCTCTGTCAGGTCGTTGGACACTGCTTTAAAGATTTGTATAGGAGGAAATCTTTGCCTTGACAACCTTCTCGAAAATTACCAGACCAAAATGAAGCAGATCGGTGACGGACAGCAGCGTGTGTATGGTACTGCGATCTTCGACCCGCTTGCCGTACGCAGGCTGGTGGGGCATAGGAGAAAGACAGAGATCGGTCCCCATATCGGTATAATTTCGGTAGGTACAGCTCAACGGTGTCTGAGAAGTCGTGGTTCGTTCTCCCAAACCACGAATTCTTCTGAACCAGGTAGAACCTGCATGGCTGGTCTGAATTAGCGGGGAGGGCATGCCCGGGTGGCCCCTCCGAGTGGGCTTGGCGAACCCACTTCGGATGCGGGTTGGTGGACTGTGGGGGTGAGTGTTTGCGTTGCTGCTTTGCACCGCTCTCCTAGCCCTCCACAGCCGAGGTGGAGTCGCGGAGGAAGAGGAACTTTGGTATTGCGATACGCCATCCTCCCTGTCCTACGAGAATATAATGATTTATAAATGAATCTCTAACTGAATGGTCAGCATTTTATTATTACACATATACTGCAATACAAGCTAACTCTAACATAATATTTCAATTAATAAACTAATACCTAAGTATTATAAAGAGAGAATATGAGTTTGTATATATATGTGTGGAGTAACTTCCGGAATGACTGGACTAATTTTACAATTTCATTCATAATCTTATTATTTATTCTCTATTTATCTATTTATTCTGAAAATAGAAATAACACATCGCCGTGAAGTGAACAGACTATGTACACTTACCTGAAAATAGGTTGTCGTAAAAAAGGTGACAAAAAATAAGTAGAATAATTTTACAGATTTTTTCATTGTTATACCATTAAAATTCGCGTAAAAGAACACAAAGGTGACGTGAAACATCGACCTTCTAAGAAGTCTGCAGTCTGTGATCCTATTCTAGATAGGGCATTACATCAGACTTGATAGACCACAAATTCTCGCAAAAGAACATCTATTTCTTCCAAGAAATAGATGTTCTTTTAACACTAAACTCTAAACTAAACACATAACTTGAAAGTCGTAAATAAATGATCTGCGTTTAGTTTTAATACTGGATCATTTACAGTTCAATGGTTATTCTCAGAATTAATGAATGTACGATACCTGTCGGATTCAATGTGAAAATACTCTTGAGTGGGACATGAAAAAAAAAATCACGACTTTTTAATCGGTACCTCTTTAGATGTAAACGTGCTCATGGTAACGTCACGAAGTGTACTGCCTTAAGGTATAAAATTTAAGACCTGAAACAAAGAAAATTATTTATTAATGAAATTCTATTAGCAATTTGTAATTGGTAACCGAGGCGGTGTGCTTTTCTCTCGGTTATATTTATAGCGGACATTTTTCATCATCAGGAGTACCATCAGCAGATACCCGTAAGTTACGAGTATTCGTGATTAAAACAACAGCTTAGGTGGAAGAAAAATTTGTTAGATATAATATACACTCATTGAACAATAAAGAAACTTAGAACAAAAAAAAAATTAAACTGTGCCTTTACAGACGTAAAGTTCTCATGGACCAACAACGCTAGTACTGGCGGGCAAACAATTACTTATCTCGGGCGGGAATTGATTCCAAATCAATGTGATTAATGTGTTTTATAATGTGAAGTTTTACCATTTCTAATACAATGGAAGTATTAATAAGAGCAAAACAAGAGCTATGTACATAAGTTTAAAAAACTAAAACCCGACTAGGAATAAGCAAAAATGAGTTACAATGACATCCCATAACCACACAGGGGCTTATAAGACAACCACATTTATCAAGATATTATGAGTAGCTTCGGAGCTCCACGGGAACAGATGAACATAGTAATATAAAAACAATACATACATACATGGACTGCCAAAATTGTACCCTCCTCCTCGTAGTCGGGTAAACGAAGGGCGGGAAAAAGAAGGTCTACGTATTACATTTATTTTTGCCTTTTTCTTCTATATCACCCAAACCATTGTCGGACAGTCAGCTCTACTATAAAATGAGTTGCCGGAATCACTATGCTTGGCTGGTGTATTGCCGTACCAGACACATCCCACCTTGGACACGGCTGCCTGTCAATCATCTGGTTAATTTTGAAACTTATGAGATTGTGATTCGGTAATCTGTCGGCACTTAATGGTTTTAATTTTCTACTATATACTTAACTTTCTTTTAGAAATGAATTACCTATATTAAATAATAAAATGTGGCAAAACCACATGCATGCAAAAAGCAAGCTAACACCGGCCGTATTTTACATTTTATCTGAAAGATGCATCGCTCCCTGAGGACAGATAGTTTAACGCCTAAGGGCAAAGAAGGTGGATATAAAAGACTTACTAGGGTAATACGCTTTTGAGTCGAGTAACTAGGAGCTTTTATATACTTTATAAATAACTTGCTGATACCCGCGAATTTTTCTTATTTAATATTCTTCTACGAATTCATTTATAAATTATTTTGTTCAGTTGTTAACTCATCTGTCTAACATTTTTATAGTAGACTAGCTTCCGCTCGCGGCTTCGCTCACGTGCAGAGTTCTGACGCGTGTTACGAGAGATAAATATAATCCTTATGGTATCTCCATCAGCCTTTTACGAGATTTTAGGAAACATACATTCACATTAATAATATTAACGGGATGTATGTAATCTGGATGTTGTCTTTGTCCGATCTTTTGACATTATAACATTATTAACTGTCAGCTGCGGAAGGATAATTATGCCAAAAATGACTCAAGACATCAATACGTGTCTTTCAAATTGCTACTTGAAAAATTTCATTAACTTTGCAGAAAAAAAGGTCAATTTATTTACATTAAATTGTACATTTAATCTTCTTTTCATGGAATAAGACATTTTTAAAATTATTTGTGCAATTTATTTGGATTAAATTGTACATTTAATCTTCTTTTCACGGACTAAGACAGTATTAAAATTATTTGTGCAATTTATTTACATTAAATTGTACATTTAATCTTCTTTTCACGGACTAAGTGTCGCCTTTCATAAAACTTGAAAGCCCATTAGGGTTCGCCACTCCACTAATTGACCGCGCGGATGGAAACAAGATTATGCACCCGGATTTGTATAAATAAATCTTTCTAGAAGTTGCATTTACCCATGAGTTTTATGTATAAGTTTATCATTTCAACAAGTCACAAGACGTTTTATTCATTTACATTTTTGTGAGAAATATTATAAAATTACGTAGTCATTTGTGATTGGCGGACCTCAAGTTTCACAGACTTGTGATGGGGGCAACGCACTAGTCCGAGAGTACTGGCACTGGGCTGACCATCCCGATTGCCTATGCCGGTCAGTACGTTCACATCTTTTTCAGTTTTTGTGCTTTCTTCGAAAAGTCTATAATATAAAACATTGATCTAAAATAGGCTGATTTAGTAGTTTAGTAGGTAATTTTAAGTTTTTACTTTACATATGTTATGTTATGAAGGGCTGGTATCCGTAACTCCACGGCTCTGCTCGTATTTTCGGTGTGGGCAGAAATATCCACTATTCGAGCCAATCGAGCTCCGCAAGGAAACTCAGTAAAACCTTAAAGTTACCGATGACCTCGGGGAGCCACTTCGGTGAGCCGAGGTGCTTAGCCCTGTATTCCGCATCCGTCAGACACTGCAACAGGATGTGGGCCATCGTTTCTTCTTCCTCCATACACGCTCGGGACATAGAACTACCTGTAACACCTATAGTAAACAGTTGTTTGCTACTATCCAAATTTCGGGCCGGCCCATTACCGTTGAAAGGGCTTCCCCAGCCTGTGTACATTCTACATGGTTTGTCCATAGTTGCGCAAGCTAATTCCTAGCGCGGTTTTGTACTTGTGAGCGAACATACCCAAAGGCTAGTGGGACGATGGATTCCGGTCCAATAGGGCACCGACCAGGGCTGCCCTGGCCAAGCTCGTCCGCCGCTTTAATACCTCGGTAACCGCTGTTACCTTTCATCTATTATATATTCATTATATACGTTATATATAGTCTAGTCGTTAATAAATATAATATATTTGTTCTCAGTGGTTAGTAACATCTATACATACACCATAAATAAATTATGTTATTTTTTCTACTTATATATTTCATTTATTGTTATATAATAAAATATTTCATACCTAAACTATGAGGTAACAAAGGTGGTACTTACCATTGCTGGCATTCTCTGTCAGTTAGTTACGGTGAGACAAGACATTAGCGGACAGTGGCAGGGTGCATCAATTTAAAATAATACGATGACATACGACACAATTATAAAATAAACCAAAAATAAATATTAAACATGTGAACACATAATATATTGCTTAAATACATCTCATTAAGATACTCACTTGCAAAAATAAATGCATTATAAAAACGATTTTTACGAATTATGCAACCAGCGCTAATCTCGCTTCATACATACCACCCAGGGGAATAAACACGCGAAGCGCTGTAGGCGGCTGGTGTGACTTAGCAACAGAGTGATTTAAACTCGTGTCTATTACAATGATTCATTCGAGATTGTTTTATGAGTACATTTACTTCAGCGATTCCAATGTCATACATTATTTTAAAAAAAAATCTTGATTACATAAATTTGCCTTTTTTCTACAAATACTCATACAAAATTTTAATTCAGATTTCGACTCATTCTTGGCTGGAATCGGTTTCCTTTTACGAGGATATGGGTTCTGTCCAGTTTTATTGATTGGTTGGGGCGATATAAAATATGATGACATTTACGCGTATACTATACTTTTTAATGAAATTACTATATACAGATTTTATGCTGTTTTTAATACAATCACAGACTGCAGATTCAGCCTGTGATAATATTCTAGATTAGATTTGAAAGATCACATATCCTCGTAAAACATCGCCGATTATTGTCAAGGGTGATTCGCGAAGCTATTAAAATTTAGACATGTAGTTAAGAATGTTCCACTGTGACCATTTCAACATTGGGAATAAAACTAAAATTTTACTCCATAAAATCTGTAACTAATAGTAGTGAAATATTCTAATTGATGGTGAAAATATGAAATTCACTTAGAACTTTAGAAGTTTTAAATGCGAACTACGTCTTTGTTTAAAACTATTTAAGAATAAAAATATTATCTACGGTTAAAATTGGTTATCTAAGTATTATGATCCTTTTTAAAAGCGTCTTTCAGTTTTGGAATAATCGCAAAACATTTTCTACATATCTATTACGGATTTTACGCTATCTACATAAACATCGAAAATATCGACACATTTGTTACATTCAGTTCTCTACGGGGTTACGATATTTGTGCCAACACTCATATCTTCAAGAAATATCTACGCTTACCTAATATGCTTAAATATTTTATCTGACTCGTAAAAATGTGCTCTCGTAGAAAATGAAAACGTAAAAGCATGTAAGAATACCTTTAGTTGATATGAATAGTTTTAGTTTTAATTTAGCGTTATAAAATATTGAATATTTATTTAAATACGGTAAGGTATAGGTAACCGAAGAACTTCAAAATCATTATCCAGATCCAAGCTCCCGTGAATGTCAAAAATCTACACCGGTTCGCAAATTTAGAACCTCTCCAGAGAAGAACTGGCAACAACTCTGAGATGATTTCGTTTGTTCCCATTGGAATGTTACATCATTATGTTACATGAATATACGTTACGTAGCTACGAAGTCTGTTATCTTAGATATTCATTAAAACTTTAGTTGTAACAACTAAAACATTGTCTGAGCAGTGTACAACCTTTTTGTTCAGTTTTACGTTAGATGTATTGGCAATTACAATAACAATGTACAAGAATCTCACACGAAGTAATATATTTATAATATATTCGATTTCAATGACATTCTAGTGTTATACGTATATGCTAATAACATATAACCGATACAAATAAAAAAAAGTAGCAGTCTCATAATGTCTCATTTCTAGGCAAACGCCTCTCCTCTCAACATTGGAGAGGGTTGTAAATGTATATTTTTAAAATGGAATATACCGTCTCCTTCTCCATATGCGAACATCACCTGTACGTGTTACACTCTACTAAACAATGAACGAGGCTCTGGCATTCAATAATGGCGGACTATCCACCTGAATTTCGCCTAAACCCCGCAGAATAGTGCGTCTCTCGTTTCGTTTTTTTCTTCTGCTTTAGTTCTTCCTTTTCTTCAGCAGCCTTTTTGTATTTAACTGCTGGAAATATCCACACATAAATCACAAATCCATTAAGGATCAGCTATCGATGTATTGGAAAGATTGACCGACGTTATTTCATCATCAGTCGTAGGCGAAAAATGTTAGTTTTCAAAATCTAATTTTACAGTACAAACAATCAGTACCTCAATCTATTACTGGTAATTCATAATGAGTGGGTATATTCTTGCAGGCAGACCCAACTTTAATAAAAATATAATTGTGTAATGCGGTAAGTTCCAGAACACAGTACACCTCGCATAACTCATGAACAAAATTTTGCAATGCTGTATTTAATAAATATATTGATCCTTGATCTGATTATAGTTAAGATTATTATAGTTAAGTTAGTTTTAATTTTATTATTGTTACAGATATTTCTTAAGTTAAGTACAATACTGTTGAAAATAACGCGGAATTTCCCCGTATTTATACGAACGTCCGTACGTCACTGGATTCACAGGCCCAGTGAAAACCAGCGCTGTAGTCTCAACTGCAGCATTAAGCTGAGTGTGGTCTGTTTGCCCCATGCGCCATGCAACGCGTCTAGAGGAGGCAACGTTAAACATTGTTTGTGTAAATAATAGTTTTATTAAATGTGTTGCAATATTTGTTTGTAATTGAGTGGCGTATTTGTGCAATAAATGTTTCTGTCTTTCTTTCAAAAACTTCTAAGATTACTGTTATTCCTGTTGTTAATAATAGTAATCGAAAGGTGGCACTCTAACGTCAGAAAAAATCTGTTGATGAAATGACGTCATAAATGTTATCTTCTAGATAATGCGAATGAAACTTATCTGTCATAGGAACAAGAGATCCTAAGACTTTTACTAAATAAGATATTTTATCCACCCCTTCCACTCGGCTATCGCTAATATATGCCAGTGAGGCGGTAAGGGGTCTGCATTTAAATCAGGAGACCCAAGTTCGTGAAACTTATGTACGATTTATATCGAAGGCATGGAGTCTAAAGCGGCGACAGGCTCACCATCTGACGCGTTGTCCCAAATAAACTCTGGTGAAAAGGACTCTGCGATCTCTGAGTAACTCAGTAACGGGTATGCGGTGGTGATAGCTTATATATCATATCTTTCATATATTTATTCTTCGTCGAGAACTACCTACAATTATTCAACGTAGTTTAACGTATACGTTTTACCTTAATTAATTAACTCTATTAGTCTATAAAACGAAACCCAATAAAGGTTTTCGCCCAGCAGCGAGAAATTAGACTACTATAGCTACAGGCTAGGTATGGATTTTCTACGAATAAGTACATTACATATTTAATAAAAATCCTCATTCAAAACAGGTGTGATAAAAGAAAGCTGACTCAATAGATTATTATAAATTTTATTAAGGGCCCTTGCTTCATGGTTCGTGGCTGGGATATTTATCCACGTGAAAAAGTATTATAAGTAATGGGGCAAGTTAGAGCAAGGAGGTTTTAATAAGGGTTCTGTTTTTGCTTTTAATTCTACCGCGAATACGCCAATGCAATGAAGTTTGTTTTATAGCTTTTCTGCTCGTTTATTACAAAGTTAATTATTTACAAAGAAACGTTATTAATTAAATCCATGAAGCGCCGACCGAGTCTTTTTAAATGATGCTATAAAAATAAGATAACGGAGTATAAAAGTGGTGGTCTCTGCTGGTTGACGATTGAGGCTTTGACTATTTCTATCAACAGTTGGCTGATGGCATTGTCATCCGTTGTCAAACAAGGATTCCTCAACTTTTCTAACCCGATGAAGATGTCAGATATTTATAATTACGTTTAAATGATAAATGCTAATAGTCGGGAGGCTACTATAGCCCATGATCAGCCGCAACCAACTTCGATCGAAGAAGTTTAAGTAAAGTTAGGTAGTTAGTTATGTCTAACGTTGTCTAACGCCTGTCACTAAGACAGGATGTCTGTTAATAATTCTGGATCTCTATACCCTTCAAACCGGACACAGCAGCGGTAACCCCCCTTCCCCCCGACAGCTCTTAGACAGAAAAGGAGCAGTATTCTATATCTACATAGACTATATATGTATATACATCGAATACACTTGAATGACTTTATCTTACCTTGGCAGCCTGTTAATATTCCACTGAACGTAGGCCTTATCCCATGAGAATGGTTCACCATAATCGTGTGTGTTTTGGACGACGTGTGAAAATTACAACAATATCGCAAATATAAACAAAATCATTTATCATCGCAAACGGGATATAATTATTTGCAAGATGGTCGATTTTAAATTAAAATGGAACCATATTGACATTTAAGATATTATTTACAATATATGAAAGTATATCACTATCAATTACGGTATTTATTAATAAAATAATTTTATAAATGAGAAGGAAAACTACGAAGGTTAATAATTAAACGCAAAGTAAGCTGCAAAGTTTGCACGAAATATAGTAAATTAATGAGGAAGCAATTCGACATTTGTCGCATGTTCACCGACGATAACGGGATTATTGTTCGCTACGGAAGTTAAAGAAATATCCTTTATAAATACTAGCCGATGCCTGCGACTTCATTCGCGTGGTCATGAATTCAATGCGCTAATATAGCACTCACGTACCGAAAACACACAATCTGCGGCCAAACTACATAAGATACACTCATTCGTTAAAACGACTCACTCACTACCTGTTCTACTTTGATGGTACTATAAAAGTAACTGGACGCAAATACGAGTACCAACATCTAGTGTACAATGTTTCAACTGAATCGGACGAACAATGCCAACACATAGAAGACGAATACACAACACATATATTGATTTTTATATATACAATTATTTGTTTTGTTAACAAAAATGTTGCATCTTCAAAAAAGGGCAGAGAGTACATTAAAATTTTCAACATAAATATAAAAAAAGCAACACCAACAACCAGAATGACTGTTTGTATGATATATGTAATACGTAAAAAATATTTAAAAATACTTTATTACTATACTTAAAAGTACTTTAATTAAGATATTTAAAAGTAGTTTCTCATTGTTTAAGTATTAATAGAGTATAAATATAAAGAGCCGTGGTAGCCTAGTGGTCAGGGCGTTCGCATTAATTTCAAAGAAGGCGATTCACCTGAGTTCGAGTCCCGATGCCGGCACCACAAAAATTGTTGAGAGCGATTTTAAATGCTGATTTTACCACGTGCTTACACGGACCCTTCCCGGCTCTAAAACCTCAGATATTTGAGGAGGCCTTTTCCCAGGAGTGTGAATTTACAGAATGCTACTTTAAGTATATATACTTAAAGAAAGTATAATTAAGTATGTTCATAGTATAGTACAGAATATTTACTATAATACCTATACAATAAGAGACACGCACGATGTCTATGTGTATTATCTTGTATATGTAGGGTACAAGATAATAGACAAAGGTATTTATATTTTTTTGTTTTAGGAGTATTAGAGCGTAAGCCACCACCACCACCTTTTTTTTAGTAGGTGCTGTGAGAGACGGCAAAGCCTTGTAAATTTCATGGCCATCACGGTGAGTTAACCCAGCGACGCGGCATTTAAATTAGGTAATGATTTCGTGTATTTACGCGAATACAATTACTAGAACTATAGCATGTACTACAAAATACTAGTTTCATTTGAAATGAAACTATTGTTTACGAAAAACCATTCTCAGTTCAATAAAGAAGATGTTTGGCTGCTACCTCCTGTAGAATAAATAGTATGCGTAGATAGGATCAAAAATAATAATTACATAGTTGACGGTAACTATGACATCGGGACTTCAAACACCATAGTCCCCTAATAACCATGTGCTGTAAAGCACCTGAAATGTCAAAGTAAAATTAAATACTATAAAAAATTTAATTAGGACATTTTAAACAAGCGAATAATTATATAGCCGTTTTTTTTTAAAGAAATGGTTGACTCTTCCGTTTACAATCAAGTTTTACTAGTAAAATACTTATTATGTGTGTTGAAGTTATTTGTTATATTTTCCCATGAATTGCAGGTTAGTCGCAACGGTGACGTTGAACATAAATCTCGTCTTTCATTAGAGCATAATGTAGCGAACGACAGCGAGAGAGTGCCGCGTGCGGCTCCAGATTTCCACCGAGGCATGTCGCCACAAAGCAATGCGTAACGTATGGCCACATTTATCACGAACGAATGAAATGAATGCGAGTAAACGAGTTTCGTATTCGAGTTCCAGACCAAGACGAGTCATGTTATAATCTACCTTCGACATTTTACTAAACAGCGAGCGTTTTTAAACTGATGATGTTAGCGAACAGACGAATTCTTCAACTTGCCGATGATATACAGGTTGGATGCGTTACTGTATTAAATTTAGCCACATATTATACTGCCTATTTCCAGATCATACAAATATCAATCAGATAGGTTAGATAGATACAATAGTTTATTCATTGGATTTTTTTACACCTCGCACTACAGAGGCTGCTACCCGTCTTCGGTCTGCTTTATTTTGGTCCAGTATTTTTCCAGATGGTTATCCCGCCATCTGTCTGTAGCCATTGTTATTTTCAAGACGTTTCTCTTAGTCATCTCTTACAACAATCACGGATAGAAAATGGTGGCAGATTCTGTCGCTGATACCACCACGCATACCACAAGCTTACGTTGGATACTGGTAAAAGCAAGAGTCTCTTCGAGTGTTTGCATGAATATATAAATTTTAATACTCCTAACAGCACTATAATATTTACTGCGCAGTTGTCAACTATCAATGCTGAATTGGGAAGTTCTCGCCGTTGTCACAAGCGGCCAGTAAGACATCATCATACTCGACTCCAAGTTTTAGGGATAAAAGAAATAATCAAATTTAACATGTTACCTAAATTAATGGTATATAAACACAGCCACAACTCGCAGAAATTTTACCATTCGTCATGATAACGTGGGTAATACCCGTAAATATGGGCACATTATTTACAACTTGTAGTATTATAATATAATGAGTGTTCCATCAATCGTTATACAGTGTGTATTACAATGGAAACACACGATGTTTACAGGCTGCCACTTAATTTTGTTTATTTCATCGGGTTTGGTTGAAAAATGGGCTGACAGTCCACTTGATGGTAAGTGGCATGGACACCTGGAAGTAAGTTCAATCAAAAAAGGTTACAGATGAGTTGTCACCTCTGAAGACTAAGATAAGACAACTCGGAATTATACTCGCTCTCTTTACCTTTCAATTTGGCGACAGAAATGGGTATGAGTGTGATACCTACCTAGATGACTCCTAGACATCGAAGGGATCTACTGGCTGTTAACTGTTAGATGTTACCTTTTCTATACTTATTCGCATCTGATTACCTTATTTTTGTTACCTCAGTATTATTTACTTGCAGCTATTCCGTTATGTTAAAGTATTTTGCAACTCTCCTTAACACGTAACTAGTATAAAAGTTGTGCACTTCTAAATGTTTGCCATAAATTTGGAAAGGGTTGTTGTGGTGTCGAACATAAATCTCACCATTCACTAAAGCGCGCATTCAAATGTAGCAGCAGGTAGCGAGGGAAATCCCGCATGCGTCTCGAGATTTCTACGGATATTTTTACATTACAAAAGCTATGCGTGACGTATGACCCCGCATTTATTACTTTCAAACTTAGAAGTAAAAAAGTATATTTAACTAACATATAAACTGAAGAAAGTAGATATATTTTCACAAAAAATTGCTTATTTTCATTCACAATTATGACCAAGACGGTCACTTTTCCACACTATTTATTATACTAATAGGTTTTTTTTATGGGGATGGCGGCAAATGAGCAAGCGGTACACCTGAGGGTATGTGTTTACCATCGCCCACGTACATCTGCAACACCAGAGGTGCTGCAGATGCGTTGCCGGCCTTAAAGGATAGTTTGGACGTGGGATGAAGGATGAGGATGCGGGATAGAGGGGGGAGTGGGCCTCCGGTTACCTCACTCACCGAACGAAACGCAGAAGCACAAGATCTACCTCTACTTCACCTCGGTATTCCTCGAGGCCGTGGTACTAAACCGGGCGAGGCGGTCCATTCGAGCACCGGCAAAAGACTCTACCACCACGTAACCTGTAACCTTCTTCGATTGAAATTGTTGGCAGATGTCTATGGGCTGCAGAAGCCATTTACCATGAGGTGTATGGTTGAAAAGAAATTTAAAAAAAAAATAAAAAAGTCGCCAAACAGTATGGTATAGTTATGGTTGTGTACCCGTGCATTAGCGTATTTCGTTGAAATTATTTCTTAAATACAAATGTAAGAAGAATTGTTCCTTTGTGTTATCAAAATTAATTTTGATTTCATTCAAATATGAAAGCTTTTCTCTAATTTACGCACACGAAAGGAAACTTGACTCTGCGCTCTAATTTAAATAAATAAATCTTGGTTAGAACTTGACTCTCTCTCGACTCAGTTTTTCCTCTACACGGTGGCTGGCTTTCCGCGTTGTTTAGATTAATAAATGATTTTGAGTTGTCATATTTATTTAAAAGCAATTATGATTTCAATTTATTTTCTTGATGTCTGATGGAAGCACGCAGTACTAAAGCGCTAAAATATTTACTTTCAAAGGTTTTTGTGCTCTTGGAGTAAATTTAAAACGCATGATGTAATAACATTTTTCAATAGAAACATAACTAATCATTTTAGGATCTTTATCGTGTATTATTTTATGGTCATGAGGGAGCTGAGTTTTAAGGAAATGAATCCGTAAAATAAGTTTTATTTTAACAAGTAGTATTCGTGTAAATTAAATAAAACCTTATAGATGATTTTTTTATGTACACGTAATGGGGAATGAAGTTTAAAACTTTGTAGCAATAAAATTATTAGCTTGCTAGTTCACTACGGTTGCATTGGGATGCTCTGTCAAATCCAAACTAAAACAACGATATAACTCAACCGGGTGTTAACTGCTTTGTAATATTAGTACGCTTTATGATTTCCTCCTCAGGGATAAGACTGTAGTAACTAAGGTTTGGTGGAATTTGAATTTAATACCTTCAGTGTTTTTAAGTGCGAGCCCACCTCTCGTGGGTGTCGTAAGTGGTGACTTAGCTAAAAGTATTAAAAAAACGCATAGTAATCTTGCGGAACTAAACCCGCTACGTGGCTCACTACCATTATATGCTTCAGCAAAAGTGGGTGGCAGAAATCCGTTTGGCTACGCTGAGTCCTAGACAGAATTGAAACAAAGTGCTTGAAATTATTTTGCTTGTGGTTGGAATGTCGTTCTGAGAAGAAATGTATGCGGTTGTTGTGTGTGCTCAGAAATGTTTGAAACCAACGGAAATTATATTATATGAGTCGTAAAAAATATGCGAGTATGAAAAATATAAAACTCGAGTAAGAAGTAGGAGCTAGCGCGAGCTTGTGTTTATATGCGCGGTATAATATGATTGTTTTCTTTTTGTATACGATCACTCAAATATGTTTTATGCTCTCTATTTTTTTAATTAACACAATAATACAATACAAAAATATGTCTTCTTCATTCGTCTATTTTAGTTCACTGAATATAGCCTTAACAAAGAACGAATCTGCAACAGTTATCATTTGTTAGGAGTATCATCATCATCATCATCATCATCATTTCAGCCTATCAGAAGTCCACTGCTGAACATAGGCCTCCCCCAAAGATTGCCACGAAGCTCGGTCCTGAGCCACCTGCATCCATCGACTTCCCGCGTTAGGAGTACATATACTCGTAATCGTCACTATGGGTAGAGGAGAGATGAGAATAGTACAGTTATCTACGCAGTAGCGATGCTGCATCCCATAACTAGTTAGTGGTATCTGAGATCGGTAAATTTGAAATTTGGCTTCAAAACCTTCAAAAAATTGGTTCATTCTACTATATTTTACTACTTTTTTTTTCTTAGTTTACGCTGCATAGGTTAAATTCAGTGTTATTAAACATAATTTTAGTCGATGCTAAAAACAAGATACTTGAAATAAAATACAAAGTTAAACAGATATTAGAATTGGTTTGTTTTTAATAACGTGGGAATGTTTGAGATCTGTCAATAAATCAACATTAAATTCTTTGAAGAGCAATCCACTTGGCTTGCCGGGCACGTATTTATCAACTCGAAAGTATTTTAAATAGAAGACCCGAAATTCGGTCGGTTGGCAGTTTGCATGAGGTTTTAATAGGATATTCTTGCAGCATTTTTGGCTACAAAGCTGCTTAATTTTTTTTAATTGAGTGTTGTATGAGAAGTTTAATTAAAATAAAATGGAAAATCGTAATGGCTACTGACAGATGGCGGAATAAACATCTCAAAAATTACCAGACCAAAAATAAGCAGACCTATGATGTCCTTAAGGAGGACTGGAACAGGATGTCTCTTTCCAGGAGAAACAAAATTCAGAAGTAGCATTACGTACATATTGACATGTGAATGACTTAATGAAAGGACATTTACCAAATTCCTTAAAACGTAAACACATATACATTTGCATTATTTCACGTCTCACGTACTGTGAACACACCAAGTTCCTAACAAAACGACCAAAAGCTAGTACTCAATGTCACCAAGGTGCCATGAAACGCAGCGCACTAAGAGTATAAGTTGTAGACATAACCAGATATATGTCTACTATTTTTGATATGGCATTATTCACCTTGTCGTGTGTTTAATATTATATCATGTTTACTATATACAAAATAATACAGGTCATTTATGTAAGGAACAAATAGAAATGGACCGAGAATTGAGCCCTGCGGAACGTCCACTGATATCGCCAACAGCGATTGATAACCGCTTTTTGAATTCTATTACACAAACACGAAATAATAAGCTTAAGCAATATACTTCTAAGGGCATAATCTTGTAGTTCAGTGATAAGTATTTCACGGTGCATACAATTGATGGACCAGGAGGGATCACAAAAGATACCCAAGGCAACCTGTAAATTATCCTGGCCCTCATTTACTAATGCTTTAAATTTTAACGTGGTAGAGCCAAGCAGTGGCTTTAGCTGCTGCTCGAATAGGCCTGCTCGACATTGGTAGTATCACGATCTCCCAGAATACCGGCGTGAAGTAGAGGCACATTGTGCTTCTACGTTTCGTTTGGTGAGTGCGATAACCGGAGGCCCACTCCCTCTCCCCATCCCCTTTCCTCATTCTCCCTAATATCCTTAAAAGCTGGCAACGCACCTGCAGGTCCTCTGGTGTTGCAGATGTATGTGGGCGACGGTAAACACTTACCATCAGGTGAGCCACTTACCCGTTTGCTTCGCATCATAAAAATAAAACCAAAAAAATTAAAATAAAGCTTAATGCGCTCTTAATCAGTTTAAGAGCTTCCCGCTTGTGAAATAAAATAATGTTGTTGTAACAGTTTATTTGAATTGAAATGCCTTAAGAAATCATACAAAATATTGCTTGGTAGTACATAAATTGGTTTAAAGTTAGTGAGGTCCAAAGTACTACCAGGTTTAAATAAATGTATGACTTTGCCATCTTTTATATTCATGCAATCAAACATTTGCGACATATTTCAATATTCACGGACACAACCCAGCAAATGTAACGCAGCTGACATAAACAGGGCGTTTTTGCTACGAACCTCGACACCTGGCACTACTCCCGGGGGAGTAACGTACAAAATATTTGAAAAAGTAATAAAAAGCGAGCGTATTACGTAAACAAAAGGAAGCCAAGAGGGTAGTAACTCGCAGCGCGTTTACCTTATGTCACGGTGACATTGCTAGAGTCAGTGTAGAGACAGATATTGTTCGAATACATCTACCGATCACAAACATTTTATACAATCTGCTGAATTTTAATTATTACTATTATATACCAGTACCTGTGTGCGTTAAATATAGATTACACCGGCTGCCAAATGAAAACTTTTTGAACGTTGTTTTGATTTGAGTGAAAAATATTACTAATTTATAGTATTTTGAACATAAAAATACCTACATAATGAATCTATCACATCAGGTTTTATTACAAAATGGAAAAACCGTTTATTTAAAAAAAAATAAGTTTTAAGTTTAAATTATATTATAAATACATATATTTGTAAACTTACAAAGAAAATATCAAGTAGCATAATTATAAATGCTTTGCACGCATTGATTCGATAATAAGTACATGACCGAGGTTTATGAATACTACTCCACTCATATGACTCATAGCATAATGTTATAACACATTTTATCTTCCACAATAAACGTGTAATCTAACGCTAGAATTACTGTTCGAAACGGACTGGTGTTCACTGAGATTAGCGCTTTTGAACATACAAACTCTTCAAATTTACAATACTAGTGCAGATAACATGGTTATGTGTCGCAATGAAAATCTTTCACTGTGTAGCGTTCGTTGTGTGTCGTAAATTAATCGTTTCAAATAAGCCACACCTAAACACTTCCACTGGTGATACGGTGCCAGTATTCATTCGCCGATCCGTTTGCCTTGTGTGGTATATATTGTCTCCCGCGGATAACTAGTCTTGCTTTCTCCCGGAGATTGCTGATATTAAGACTTTACCTTGCCGCCTCTTACGTACTCTTACCCAAGGGAAGAAAGAGAAAGCTACCGTTACCACATTGTATAGGGCATAGGCCTCCTTCTCAAATATCTGAGACGATTTTTGAAGCCGAGAACGGACTGCAAAGCTGATCCAGTGCGGGGTGGCGGACTTCACACAATAATAATATTTTTTAATATTTCTCAGACATGCCGGTGTTCTCACGATGTTTTACTTCACCGCCGAGCACCTGGTAAAAACAGCAGTCAAAATTTCTATTTACTATTTTAGTGGTACCGGCATCGGGAATTTGAGCCCCGGTCACTCGCACTCTATGAAGCTAAAGTGAGCACCCTGACCACTAGGCTGCCACGGCTCTTACCACACTGTACTGTAATATAAATGCTCATAATAATCAAATTGTTGTAAGTATTCAAAAAAATAAGTCAGTAAATGACATACGTAACGGTTTGAAAGAATCGAAACTAACTTTTGCCTATTGCGCGGAGAAGTATCACCGCGTCAGATATTTTATGCGAATCGTAAAAGTTATGTGACTTTGAGGAATAACCATGAACGCTGAAACATGAAGTTTGTGAAATAGAATTTGGATTGGATATTTATCATGATCCCACTTTCGCTCTTTGTATTATATGTATTAGCACTATAGCATAAGCCTTTTATTGCAGAGTAGCAGCAGAATAAAATATATTATGCTACAACCATTATATAACTAATTTTTAATTCTATTTGTATAGGTATAGAATATTATTTAGTATGAGTGGTAGATGTTTCTAATATCTACCATCCATTCTTCCCACAGGTGACTAAAGAGGCGAATAATAAATACCTTAAACATCTCATAGCAAGCTTAAGGAACAAACCTCGTATTCTATCTCGGAGACTTTCTGAGTTACCGGGTTTCCGAAGCCAGTTTATCTTCGCTGAGTCATTAAAAATAACACTTTTGTTTGAAACATTAAATAAAATAGATTAATTATAAGTAAACGAATTACAACTTTTATTTTACCATTTAAAATTTGTATTTAAATTTATTATATATTTTGTATTTATTTTGGCTGTGACTCGCGCAATCGTAAACTTTCTCATTCGTCTCATAAAAGCTAGGAAGAAAATTCGCGATCTGATCATAAAAAAACGTCCGTCGTTCTGCTGCATACGTTAAAATAAATAACGAATTAAAAGGAGGTAAGATCTTCCGAAAATTTTCGTACAAGCATGAATCTTTAGTCAACAGTTAAGAGTAAATTCATCCACAGAATATAATTATTGTACAATTGTACTGCGCATTATTTATTGCAAATATTCTAATATATACATAGAGTTAATATTATTCACTCCCAAACGACTAGCTTTTGGTTTTGATAATTCGATGGAGAAAAGTTAAATTTATATAATAATATACTTACATAGTTATACATGTAGATAAACATAAAATCTCTGAGGTTTATTTTCTATTACCTTAAACTCATCAATTAAATGCGATAGGATAAAAACTTGAAATTTTATATGTGTACGTACTCCTGTACCAAGGCGGTCCTTAACAAAAGTGGGAAAAATTATTTTGCAATAGTTATATTTGTCTGTTTAAACCAATCTTTATTTTTTTATATTTAAATCTGATAATGCTAATCGATTCGTAGATGATTAATAAATGATCAAATTAATTGGATTTATTTGATAATAAACAACAACACTTTAACTTTAACACTTACTAAAGCAAATTTAAATTCCCACAATTTCCAGTAAGGCACATAAAAAGTTAGTGTACAGTACAAGAACCTTAAGCGCGTAACTTGGTTAAAGCGCGTAATTAGAGGTTTTTTCGAAACGAGAGGAGTTCTTTCATATGTTTAAGAATATAATGTATATGTATATGTGCTTACACAAGACCGGCACGCCAATTTATATTATTCAATATTATTTCTTACAAATCATTACTCAGCAAAAATACAAACTATATTTATGAATATTCAATGGTTCTTAAACAGACCGTTTCAACTTTAAAACAAATATGAGCATGACTTTTTCCTGTAACGGTTGGTCGTCTGCATTAGCCATGTTAAACGAATTACAAATATTTCCCCTTCCTCATTAATTGATCGTTATCAAGCTTAGTAAACAACGCCCCCGCTACTTATTAGACTCTGTAAAGTTTCTTGTTTCCCGGAAGCTATCTAAAATAAAATATAAAATGGTTGTTGTTGCGGTTGAATGTAAGTAAAGTATACAGAGTTATGAAATAGAATAATGACAAATTTTATAACTTTATTAGGTTAATGATCTTACGCGGTCTATTAAATTTCAAGGGCAAGGGGACTAGAAATCGACTCACCTGATGGCAAGTGACTACCGACGCCCACGTACATCTGCAGCATCTACATATGCGTTGGCGGCCTTTAAGGATATTTGGGGAAGGAATGTAATGCAGAAGCACAAGATGCATCTACTTTACGCCATTATTTTGCGTGACCTATCCCGGTCGAGCCAGCCCATTACAGCAGCAACTAAAACCGCCGTTTGGCTCTACCGCGTACAAAATATAGAATGTTTAAATATAATATTCACCAAATAACTTCACATGCACTTGATTAATATCACGCATCTTTTATTTTAATATACGATCGCGTGTTACTCTGTTCCGGCGTTGTTTTTAATTTGTTGTTTCACTAATATATTCATAATTTAAAAGTGTCATATGATGCACGAAACTTTTTGCTTTTGAGTTGTTATAATGCTACATTTTAAAATGACACCTGCCCAACTTAATGATGGATAAAAATTTAAAGTTGATCAATTCAGGTATCCCAAGATTTAAGGGAGGAATTCAAGAGTTAAAGAAACTACTTGTAGCAGTAACTTATTATCGGCTGTAGTGTGTTAACGTATTCCAAGGTGCAATAGCGCTATGTTATTAATACTTTTAGGTATAGAAGGATACATTTTTTAATGTATGTATATCTATACAGCGAAGGTTTATAGCAGAATAAACCCAGATCGCGATAAGGAAATACTAGTTTTTTTTGTTCTAGAATTATAAATCTGAAAATATTCATATTTTTTCTTTGCCTTTGCTATGAGACTTGAATACCAAACACAAGAGTCGAGGTGAACGGAAAGATGGTTTTGCTGACTGAGTGAATGAAAACATGCATTTACAAAGTATTCTTTTTTAAAGCATTTTTTTTAAACTTTAAATTTATACCTGACGATGAGGCGTCTGATTTTACTATTAATACGAATTTTCCTTTGAAAATGCCGATTTATTACAAGCATCGGTAATTTAGTAGAGATGTACTAAATCGGTTATTTAAAAAATAAAGTTTATGCAATTCAAAATATACAGCCCTCGCCTGAAAAAAAATATTTATAATTTAATACCTAAACAATTGCGTCCAGCACCTGAAGGACGCAAAACAATATTTGAAAAAGTAATAAAAAACAAGCGCATTCCGTAAACAAAGGAAAGCCTAGAGGGTCACAGCTCGCGGCGCGTTTACCTTTTGTCACGATGCTGTAGCTAAATCCTTTACAACGGTACATTATTTATAGCTTTTAGAATTGTAGATGACTTGCTTTGCCAGGATACAGAGTTAAAATAATTCGAAATATGCACAAAAGATTCATTCTTTTAAAATGACCGCTTCCAGCCAGTTGTAGTTGAAGAAAGTTTATTTACTGAACTCTTTAAGCTACCTTAATAGATGAAGAATTAATTTAACACCGGAATCAAGTAGATTATAAATCCTATAAAGGATTACTTTAATAGAATCTACCTATTTTCAGAAAGTGTTAATATTTGGTATTTTCAGAGTCAGCCGTAAATGCAATTGAATTAAGTTTTAATTTAAGTTAAGTTTTAGTTTTGTATACCTTTAGTGCCCTCATACGCTTACCCCCGATACGACACGCAGTGTTTTTATTATCTAACGCCGCCAATATTGGTTATAAAATTATATAAAGTTGACGTCCTCCCGACCAATTTACACCACGGCGACGAACGCCAGAATTACAGTACTGTAACAGCAGTTGTCGTGACAGGAGCAGTTGTAGTTGTCGGCAGTTGTAAACTGTGCGAGAGAAATTATAGTGCCGTAAATGTAAGCGAAGAACACAAGGGCACTTACTCGTTTTTACCTTCCCATATTCGATGTAACCCTTATCTGAAATATCATCCGACGCTGAACTAGAAGACTAGGCCTCTTTATACAAATTAGGGAAACAAACAACCATACAGTTTAGCTTATTTACAATCGTTTCTGCGTGCTAAAGACGTGTTGCCATTAGATGTATATCCGATTTAATTACTCATCATAAGAAAAACCATCAGATTTATACGGTAATTTTAGACGGGTATTACGTGGAGTGTGTTCCTTGTGCAATCGAGCCGAACCATTCGTGAAGCATCTATAAATACAGCCGTTACATATGACAAATGCTGTCGTAATGAATCGTAAATTATGTTCAAGATAAAAATTATTCTAAATTTGAATAAAAAGGTTATTAAATTTATTAATAAATATACATTTATCTAAATATAGACGGTAGAGTCGGTAGAGGAAGACCTAGGCGAACATTTCACGATCAAATCGGAGACGTTCGGAAAAAAGGCCAGGTCCAGAGTACTCTAAACGAAGAAGCGAAAGACGTATGCCAGGACCGTAGCAAGTGGAAGAAGATTGTCTCTGCAAACATTTATCTAAAAAAATTATAACCGTTTTGAAAAATCAGGAGAGTGCCTTTACTAAACAAGAATGCTGTGAATATGTAATATATAAAATTTTTCGTCAATTGTTTAGCTCATCATCACGCGACGGTGAGAGACGAATGTTATAAGGCGATTAACAGAAGGCGCAGAAACCATCCGAAAATGTCGTCGAACTCAAATTCCGAATAGACTACCGATGGATGATGACTTACTTAGTCTGGTATATTAAGTAAGGCATTATGAGACGTTGACGAATTCAGGTAGATAAAATATTTTGGAAAATGAGGGGAATTCAGGAGTTTGAGAACGTACGTGTTGAACAGTAACTTGTGATAAGCTGTAATGATCGTAATGAAGGACAGTATAAGTGTGGTGTCGATATTGAGTAGAGTGTAGTTATGACTATCTTACAAAAAAATCATGTTCTCAATTTCCCATTCCAATTGAAACTTTTAAAATTAAAAACTAAATAATTAATTCATAATAGGTATGTGACTTAATTATCTATCCAAATATCTTCCCGAGGCTATAACTTAAACACTCCATTGTAAAATATTGTTTTAATATACTCGTAATTTAAGGAAGATCTCTTCTGAGACAAGTGCTTAAGAAAACGCCTTGAAGAGTGAAACGTAGCCGAGTTTAATAAAAAGGTATTCATCTTGTCTGGACGGCATGGGACGGAGTTGAATTAATATTTTCCTGAGCTAGTTTGAAAACTTGATAAAGTAGTTCATTTTGTCAAATGCCTGAACACTTGAAAAAGTTAATTCATTATCGTCAACAACCCGTAAACAGTTGACTGTGAGATTAGTCTATAAGAGAGGTCGGGTAGTCTATATCTGTGACCTTTCGAGTCGGAAGAGTTAAAAATTATAATTTAAAAAAAATTTAAAGAGCCACAAAAAATAAAAACTAACTGCGTATGGAACTACAGAGCCGCAGCTTCACATCCAAAAAGCCGCATGTGGTTCGCGAGCCGCAGGTTGCCGACACCTGATCTATACAATAGTGAATACCGCTCTAGATTAGCCGATAGCACATGAATCGGCGATGAAAGCATCAAACTCATATCATTTAGTTGCTGCTTGCCGCTGTTGGTCTTGCATCCGGAGATAAAGATGCCATGAGCCTGTATAAAGTATATACTAATGGGCACCAACAATTTTTCGTCAGAAAACGTTATTTAATTGAATATTTATTCGCTCCAACTTTGACCCTGAGGAAATTCAATCAATATCTAAAATCAGTTGGCATGTTTCAATAAATTGTCATGTTCAATCATACTATTTTATTATGGAAAAATACATCGAGTTTTATGACTTATGTAAATATGGAATTAATGCGGAGTAATTTTCTGCTTGATCATGCAATCTTTACAATATAGTACGACTTGCACAACTTCAGCTAAAAATAACCAATACAAATGCAAAGACATCGCATGTAACTGTCGACGACTACTAACAGATGCTGTGGTAGCCCAGTGGTCAGGGCACTTGCTTTAGTTTCATAGTACACCTGTGACCTGGGTTCAATCTGCTATTCCGGCACCACTGTACTTATTAATAGCAATTTTGAGTGTTGTATTTACCACGTGCTCGGCGGTGAAGGAAAAACGATGTGAGAAAACTGGCATGTCTGAGAAATAATAAAACATATTATTTCAATGATATGCGAAGCCCGCCAACCCGCACTGGAGCAGCTTGCCGGACCCTTCCCAGCACCAAAGCCCTCTCCAATATTTGAGAAGAAGAAGCCCTTTTCGCAGCAGTGGGCACTTACCGGCTGCTACTTTACTTTTACTTTTACTATCAGATACAATACAATCACACATCTGTATGGAGCAGTGCGAGTTTTTAACGATTACTTCACAATTGAGTTTCTGCTGAATCTATTCAATCATACATATATACATACATACGTGTAAATAATGTTATGCAACAGTATGGGTGTAAATATATAAATAAAACACACATATACGTGAAAGTAAATTTCATATAATTTTTACTTAATAATGTTACCTCACAGATGTAATCTGGATTATAGTCTTTTAAAATAAAAGTTGACACTTATTTATTACATTTTGTATTCTTTAAAGTCTTTCTGAACACCAAATCTGAAACTTTGTAAAAAAAAACAGGAGCATTGTTGGGAATAACGCCCAAGAAAACTGTGTAACTATTAAAATGTTATTTACAACTTATAACCGCCTACCTCAGCTAATCGTGTTTCTCTTAGTTGTACAACTTTTGCGATCCGTTTAACTCGTCACGCGAATATGGCACACAGCGTGTTAGTGTGCGCAAATTTAAATGAGGGGCCGACCTCGAATGATAAATCTGAATAAATACCGTTTTCATGTTTCACTGCTAACCTAATTTGTACTGTCGTCGACCTTACATTTCCGTTTCGATGATGTTTTTTAGATACAAAGTAATATAAACGTATAAAGTTGGCCAACTTCGACTACGGCGTAGGTAAACAGTCGCATTGGAAAAATGTTTGTGAATGAAGAATCGGCGAAGTTTTAAATGTATGGGAGAAACTGTGATACTATTAACATTCCATTATTTCTCAAATGTGTCTATCGGTAACGCACATAACGAATCTTGATGGATTCTCTAATAGTATTTAATAGGATACTTTTAACGTTTTCGTTATAAACACTAAATTATTCTTTAACGTAAGAGTATAAAGTCCAACTTTGTCCTTTATCGGTATCAATGGAATTAAATTGGTATTAAAATATTAAAAGAAAACAATGTCAATATATTATATAAGCCCAAATATTAAAATGTAAAAATAAATGCATAGATAAAGTTCCATTCATGCAAAAATGCGCGAAAAAGAAATAGCAAACGAGCCTATTACCCAAACAAAAGAAAGCCCAGAGGGTCATAACTCGCGGCCCGCTTCCCTTTTGTCACGCTGACATTGTTAAATACGTTACAGTGGGACGGACGGCTTTTCACAGCGTTCGCAAAAACGGCGGCCTTACCTGTTACACACGCACACTGATGCAACGTTAGCATTTCAACAAATTATATATACGTTATTTATTTTTTTTTATCGAAGAAGGGGGCAAACGAGCTTGCGGCTCACCTGATGGTTAGTGATTACCGACGCTCACGAACATCCACAACACCAGAGGAGCTACAGATGCGCTGCCGGCCTTTAAGGAAGGAATAGGCTCTTTTCTTGATGCTCCCTAAGTCGTAACTGTTCGGAAAAACCGATGGCGACAGTTGATTCCATAAAGTCGAAGTGAGTGGCAGAAAACTTCGAGTAAAACGCACTGTGGTGCCATCTAGGTGGTATTGCTGGAACTTGGAATTCCGTCACGATGTACGATGGTGAAACTCAGCGGCTGGGATCAATCCGAACAGTTCCTCAGAACATTCCCCGTGAAAAATTTGTAAAAAATGCAAATAGAAGCATCATCTCGCAAGGACAAACAATACTTTAGGGATTATAGGATACGTTATAACTATACCTCACCAATATAACGCGCGGTATTTAAGATTTGTTGTTTTTCTAATGTATTATGTCCTAACTTCCAACCGCGACCTTCTCCGCGTGAAGATTTCTAGAAGACTCGTAGCTAGCGTTCGTGGTAAGTAAAGTAGCCTTTCAAATGTCTTTTTCCAGGCTTCAAGGTGCGTCTATTTGGTACCATGCCCAATTTCATCAAAGTCAATAGTGCCGCTTATGCGTCATTGAAATATAAGCATCCAAACAAACTTTTCAATTATTATATTTAGTTGGCTGTCTTCTATAGATAGCGAATTATATTTCTGCACGTTTAAAAGCGAGCTTTGCTTCTTCGTTGCGGAGGTAGTTTACATACATAAATTGCACGTGGACGAATACATACATATATTCACGCCTTGTTTCCAACGGCATGCTCGTTGGTTTAGAGTACTCTTGACCTGGCCTTTTTCCAGAACGTCTCCGATTAGATCGTGAAATGTTCACCTAGGTCTTCCTCTCCTGACTCTACCGTTTATTGCATACATATTATTTATATATACATATTATTTGTAGTCCATACAAATACAAATCCCGAGCGGGGATCGCACCCGCGACCCACAGCGCCGATTAAAGGTTTAGTAACTACGCCACCGAGCCGTCTAAGCCGTCTTGCTTAAACAATTACTCATATTATATTTCTTTTCAGATATTCAAAAATACACCGGATTAGGATAAAGCGGCATTTTGACCACAGAGGGATCTGATGGTGAACCTCGTTGCCAATTATCAATTTACAATAATCAGGTCTCGGGTTCTTATAATACATCATCCACGTAACGAATCATAAAGCGTTGTACTTCTGAAGAATGTTAAAAAGTTATTTGAATATACAACTGACGGTTATTTATCGCCTGCTCACCCTCGAATAACTCGCTTTATGTAGATGAGCTTTAAGGAGCAAAGGCGACAATATTGCTGGCTTAAAGAGATTTTCGTGAACATTTATTTCGATTCAAAGTCGAAGATTAGACGCCAAAATCAATATTAAAATATAATTTGCAAGCAAAAATTCTTAAACATTGTTTGGCATTGACTTTGGGGAGACAATTGTTTGAGTTATAAGTAAAACCAATTATTAGAGCGAAATTTCAAGATACTTTTTTCTTGAGTACATATTTGATTACAAATCATTGTTTAGACTTTGTTTTTCTTAGCTTGATATCGTTTGCTTAGTAATGAGCCATAAATGCCTCATTTATTTTAATTTTTAATCAATGTCAGCTTTTAGATTTCTTTATTTATATTTGTTCCCAGTATTAGTTGATATTTCAGTACAGTTGGTTCTACATTACAATAAAAGGGAAAAGGCATCCTTCTCAAATATCTGAGAGTGTTTTTGGAGCCGGGAAGGGCCCAGTACGCTGCTCTGCTGGGTTATCGGGCTTCACATATCCTCTAATTAATATTTTTATGATGAGGAAATGGAATGGTTTCCCCTTGATGTTTTCTTTCACTCCGAGCACGTGGCAAATACAGCACTTAAAATTGCTTTTGCTGCTTCTCGAATGGGCCAGCTCAACCGGGACCGAGGCTTCGTAGAATACCGACGAAGTCGAGTCACGAGGCATCTTGTGCTTCTGCATTTCGTTCGGTGAATGAGGTAACTCACTCCCCCTCCTCAACTCTCATCCCTGTCATCTCTTCCATCACACAAATATCCTAAAAGGCCGGTAACGCACCTGCTGCTCCTCTGGTGTTCCAGATGTTCATGGGTAACGATAATCACTTATCATCAGAGGCGTTTGCATGTTTGCTTCCTTGACCATAAAAAAAGAGCGTTGAAAATTTCATGGTTATCTCTTAAAGCAAACCCTGAAAACCACCCGGCGTGGCCAAAATTGGATTGAATTAGCCCAGTTGACTACTCTGGACCTCTACTCCGATGTGAGAGCCAGGCGAGAAGGCTTATATATATATATATATATATATATATATATATATATAATTAACTTCAAACAAACACACTCTTTACCCAGTCCCAATCTAGGATTCCACAGGGTTCCAACATTGAGACTTCTTACCAACACTAGGTGGTGTACCATAATATCTAAAACGATAAATAATCATACATATTATATCAATTAAACATCCACGACTAGGCTATAAATTCATCATTTCGTTATTCATTAATATTCGTCACAGATAGGTTACACCTAGCGGGATTCGAATCCGCGACCCACGGACTTGAATGTTCATATAATTGCAATTTGGGATGCGCGTAGATTCTTCAATATATAGTTTTAGTAATCAATAATTGTTTCATTAAAATATATTATTTTGATAAATAACATAATTATTCTCTAGCGTTCTCTTGCTACCTTGACTTTCATACTGCACTAACATTTTGTCTTATTACAACAACGTAGTGCAAATTCATTACACGCTCCGCTTTTGAGCTTATAAATGTAAACGTATTTACAACTAAGTTATTCACAGGCTTTTGTGAAATAAATGCTTTTTATAAGTTATTTATAAACGAAAATATGTTTATCAACTGCTTTAAATTATTTTCAGAATGCTTGTAAATGTGACGCTTTAGCATAGTCAAATTGCTTTCATGTGCATTAAGAAATTTCGCTCCAACTTTGTTTAACCTACTTGTAATTGTTTGAGTTGACTCATTGCTATTGTATCATTTACTCATCATACACTTTTTAATTTGTACATTTTGTGAACAGATTGGATTGCGTATTGAATAATTTAAGCATTTGTAATATGAAAATTATAAAAAAAACAATTGCTGCTATAAGTTTCTGTACATATTTATAAAATAAAACAAGAAAGAAGTCGTAAAATAGAATTTGAGCTGGATCAAATTGTTTTTTTAATTGAAATCAAAATTGAATCTAATTATTAGAACTAACCATTATCTGCATTTAAACATGAATATAATAATGCAGTAGTGCTCCATATTATAAATATTACAGATTATATTATCACAACTACAACATAGTTCATTGGTAACAAACGAGTACATTGGAACATAGGTACACATACATACACTGATAGAAAGTGGCTACTGAAGTCCATAGACACCTTCAAACAGCTTCAGTTGAAGGGGAGCATTGATCATATGTCAGGTTATCTATGATGTTCAAAAAGATGAAATGCAATCGGTGAAATTTAGATTTAAGAGCATTCTGTGAAGTAAGAGCGTGGAGCCTGACCGCGTAGTAACCCTGATTACATAAATTTAATAAGGGTCAGTATAGGAAAAATAGAACAACCACCTAAGGTACCTCCGATCTTTGTGTGTCTACATAATTTGTTTGATTGGGGTTTTGTTAGTGATCTGCTCAAACAGTGAGATGAGGACGGCTTAGTGGTTAATGTACGTAACTGCAGAGCTATGAATTCTGGAATTGAAGCCAATACTTGTGCAAAATATACGGCGCTGATTGTACTGTGTTGTGACCCATGTCTATGTTTTATTGTAAAGAGAGCAAGCGGTCAAGCGCCTCACCAAATGGGAAGTGAATACCGTCGCCCTCGTACATCTGCAACACCAAAAGAGCTGCAGGTGCGTTGCAGGTGGGGGAGAGCGCCTCCAGTTACCTCACTCACCTAACGAAACGCCACAAGATGCCTCTACTTCACGCCGGTATTCTGCGAGGCCATGGTTCTCCCTCATGGACACCCCAGTCGAGCCGGCCCATTCGAGCAAGCAGCAAGTCTCCGCTTGGTTCTACCACGTTAAAACACTGCTTTGGTCTTTCGTCCGATATAATCACATAATAGTTACGTCGGATACGGCAAAGAAAAGACGAGGGAGTTCTTTTTTTTATGACAAATAGGCTTGCGTTTGACCTCAATCTTGCCCGATGGAATGCGAAGATGAGGCCTAGGATAGTTCCTCTGTGATTGCCGCAGTACAATATCTCCTGTACAGTTGACAACTGCCGATAGTATTCAAAAGCATTATTACAATATCACCGCACCAACATGACTTTAAATCAGGTCGTTCCGTTATTACTAACTGACTCTTCAACTAACTTGAATATTAGAAATGAAGTTCATGATTGCGTTACTATAGATTTTTCAAGTGCGTTTGATCGAGTCTACCTTAATATGATAATAAAATAAATCAAATTTACAAACTATGTGTGGTTGTGCTCCAGGTCAAACACAAATAGCTTGTCTCTGAGTATAAGTATTTTTGTGTTGTGGGTCTCCTTGTATGATCTATAACGATATTATATAATGAGTTTTTTCCCAATTATACTTATAAAGTTACAAAAAACAATATGTAACTTGTTCTTAAATAAATGTTAGTCTCTTATATGTTCATTCGCTGTTAAATTATTATAATAATGTAATTATTAGTAGTTAAAGACTTGACTCAATTATCTAAATAAGATTATCTTTATGTGTATATGTGTTGACGTTTCAAATGACATAGATAGACTTAGAATGGTAAAAATACAGTATTTGAAATGTATTAGGTAGCAGCCTATATGTGGCAACTAAAGTAAACAATATATTAAAAAAATATATCCGGCAACACCAACGCACTGACTCAAAGAAATTTCTTTGAATCATTATTGTGCGTCCATTGTTCGACGTCCGCTGACGGTAAATTACAATATTTACCGTGGAGGGGACTTTGCGAAATTTATTTCACTCAATCCGGAGGCTTTGCCGCTAACTTGTTGGAAATAATTAAATTCCGTCGCTGTAGCATTCCCTTATTATTATTTATTGGAGCAACTTCCTCTAGCGAAAGTCGATAGTAGCTTTGCACTTGACTTTGACATTTGCGGGCGTTATATTTAAATATTTAAATATTTTAAATTACTCTTTAAAATTATGCTTTTACAAATCGGTCTACCTAATTTTTAATTAATGTATACCTATTATTAAAAAAAATACATTATTTGCTCTGCTGATCGGGACCGAGAGTAATACTTACCCAAACAACTCCTCGGCAGAGATTAATGATATTTTAAATCAGTGTCCTAATTTATTATTAATAAGCACATATTATTAGAAAAAAATGTGTGTTAGAATATACCATCTCTTTCTCCAAATGCCAACGTCACCTTCATGTGGTGTACCCAGCTAACAAACACACCATGCTGTGGCAACCGAATGTTGGGGGAATATTCATCTGGATTTGCCGAACTCAAATCCCACAGATTAATGCTGAGGAGCAACATTCCTTGTGGGAGGATACCGGCACTACGCTCACTAACGCACTCGCCCATCCTGGTGTGTAAGCTAAGCGTATGTTAAGCAGTGAACTAATAGACGATGTAATTGAAGATTTAGAAATACATAATTAACAAGATCCTTCCATGCTGAGACTGAGAAATACATTTTTAACAAGATCCTATGCCCAGCCGTGAAGTTTCTGTAAGCTGTTGCTTGTTATCTTTGGGTTTTTTTTTCTATTTTTTGGACTGCTAACTTCAGTATTTGGTTACAAAGAATACGGCAAGGTAAAGACAAATTACTGCCTCCTTCCCGTGGATTAATGACATCGGAGGAAAAACCACATGCAGTTGCATTGACAAGTGTCACATGATACAAGACACAACATTTTTTTTTATTCTTCCTAAAGATGATGCACTGAATGTTAATAAATTGATTATACATGGATAAATTTAATTTATCTTTTAATCAAATTTGAACAGTGTCGCGTGAACCGAGTTCAAAGTGTACCTTACGATCTGTCGAAAGTTTTTAATCGCTGTTGTAATAAAGTTTACAGCTCAGATGAAACGCGAAATCTAACAAACGTTATTATTTAAATTTCGTTGCTTTAAGACTTTGAAAGCTTTACAGTAATTACAGTTGGGTAATAATCGAATCGATTTATGATACGAAGATTTTTGTAAGCAGGTAGGATTCCCAAAAACCACAAATGATATAGAGTAATAAAAAATAAAACATAATTTAATTTTTTATAAGATACAATTTTGTTGAATTTTAATCTAAGGTCCATTAAGATATTCATTTTGATTTATTACATTGGACCTTATTTTAACTTACCTTATTTTAACTATTACTTTAAAAAAAAACGATAAAGCTGTCTATGTATTAGTAATGAAGATATTTTCCGAGTTCTTGGTTTTTTACTGTGTCAAAAACTATGACGATTGTAAAAATAATATCTGACATGGGTAATTCTATTTCTCACGCCTCGTGACAAATGCATTGTATTTAATTATAAGATTTTATTGTTAAGTAGGAACAAGAATCAGGACATTATATTAAGATCAATAGCAGGAGACAACACAAAAAAAAACAGAGTCTCGTAAGCCAAAACGGAGATCAAATCTTGTTGAAACAGCACTGAGATCGTGAGACATCGATAAGGCTTAGTGACGCAAGTGGCACTCATCTCAATTTGCAGGCACATTTGACCGCCAATGGGAAGCTGCTTGAGAGTTCTAATCTATCCACACATTATTTTGCGTACTTGCATTATATATTTTATCTAATTAAATGATTAAATATTCAAATGGAAAATATTTAAAGTGTTTTATGTAGTTTAAAAAAAATATAAATTTTACAATCAAATTTGGGTTATTGACAATTATTATCATTTCTTTCTTTCACATTTTATTTATTTATGTAACTGGTTTCGCCTTATGGCATCTTCAGGGTAATCTATAATAAAATTTAGGTTACAATTTGGCTAAGTGGCTGAGCGATTGGCTACGTCGCTTCAGATAGTGTTTATCGTATGTTGTATATGTTGTTGTTGTATGTTTATATATGGCAATGTAAAAGAATTGTAACTAATTGTAATAATGTTAATGGCAATAAATAAAACGAAATTCAACATAAATTCTTTACTATTTTTTTGTTTTTAATTTATATAAATAAAATTTACTATTTAATTTCCTGTCTAGGGAATAAAAAGGTATTGAAAGTGTGCTTTCAATACTATAGTTATGCCATCTTCAGGGAAAGGTTTTGAGGATGGCTAATGCGAATGTCGATTGGATAAATTAATGAAAATGTTTTAAACTATTATATGATGAGCATAGGCACAAAATTACAATAAAATGTAATGCCGTCAGACTGCTCCATTAGTAGGGTTGCCAATCATACTCTATAATCATACATAAAACATTTACAAGACGATATAAATTTTTGGTTCGATAATTATACAACTTATGGTAGCCGGGTTAACTATGACATTAGAACCACGGGTGCAGAAGCCCTCGATACGTCGGGATCTAAAAATCTAATTTAAACGCGTTAAAATCAGTAAATAATAGTTTAATTTCAAATGAGTAGTGTTCGCGTAAATATTAGAAATCATTATACTACAATATTTAATGTATGATGTGTACATATTAAATGAATCTAAAGGGATAATATTTCATAAAGATGTGTTATAAATTTATTACATTTCAATCATTTACATATGCATGAGTTTTGAAAACACAATAAAAGATAATAGCAAAAAATTTAAATTACTTTTTAAAACAGTTGGGAACCCTACTCTATCTGATAGACTGCTCGTCTTTGAATAACATTATTATTACACGTATGTTCAAATACATTATTCTACCATAATGAAAATATCAAATTTGCATTTGCGAAAACTTTGGTAATGTAGAAAATTAAATTTTATTTGCTTTATTAAATTTAAATAACCACCCTCTATCTTTCCACTAAAACTTAAAATAACCACTCACGTCTGTGACTACGTAGGGTAGGCCGATATTTCCGATTTCAATTTGGCACGACTAAGAACACTCATACGGACCAATGATAACCTATTTATCACCTTTCCGGGTGCACGTGACTTGTGGATTTTGTAAATAAATGAAATAAAATAAAAAATAAAATACATGTGGACCAATAAACACGCGTGTTTAAATATGTATGTAAGCTATATTACTTCCGTTTGTGTTCGCCGTTCATTTGTCCCCATCCCTATTTTTTTTTGTAGCGGTAGTGCATGAACGTGAGCTTTCGGTTTAAGCTAAGTTTTCCGCGAACAGTTAAAGTTTAAAGCAGTGAAATAAAAGTTTTAATGCTGCTATTTTCCACGAAAAAGACAATTGTCACAATATGGCGAAAATTTACAGTTGTCACATGTTTTGTAATTGTTTAAAGCGTATTAAAAACTTTATTGCAATGGAAACACAAATTTATTTTCAAAACTTTTTATATTTGTTTTCATAATTGTATTTGAAATATGTTTAAAAAAAACCTCAATCTAATGTCGTCATTTTTGTTAAGGCAATAAACAATTACTTTAAACGATCAGTTAAAAATAATTTATAGCATTTTTGTCTTACTCATATCAAATCTCAATTCTCTAACTCATTTCGTTATCCAAATAAGATAATGGCAAAATACATTTTTGAACGCGGCTCGGTGGCGCAGGAGCTTTTCAATAAAATCTACAGATCTATAGATACAGTTTTAAAAAAGGGTTGTAATAATTTAAAAATAATTACTTCAATACGCTGAAATAGATGAAAAATTACTTTAAACGTTTCTAGTTTTATGGAATGTGTGCGGAATATACATTTTACATCCTAATCGTGGTGCAAATCTTACCATTCACAGTGGTGAGTTCCGTATGAAAGTTACCTACAGAGTTTTACGAAACGGTGGCAAATAAAAAAAAATAAGGTTGTCAAGTGAAATGTATGTTTCTTATGTTGATGAATAATTGATTTGATTTGAGGGTTGCAAGTTCAATAAGCGCTTAGGCCTGGTAAATTATTGTTTTATGGATGGGTGCTGGTCCTTCCATGGCAGATGACAAAAAGAAGAAATAAGGATAGCGAATGCTGAAGTTTAAGACGACTTATTTTTTAAATTAAGCTAAATTAGATTTCGAATTAACGCCTTGACATTTGCGAAACACGCCTTACCATAATCATCGAAGTTTGTAATCCAAAAAGTTCCATTTTTAAAAAATTATGATATTTTTTTTTATTTTTTTAAATATAAAACGTTACTTTCCGCTGCAGGAATTTCTCCTGTGTCGCGGAGGCAGTTTACATACATGAATTATACATGGACATTCACCCAGACCGGGAACTATTATATGTAGTTCATACAAATACTAGTCCCGTGCGGGAAAATGTTTGGTGGTATTCCACATAAAAATTATAGTTCAAATAAATTATACCTATTCTTTCTTCAACACCTAAAGTTACATCTTGTACGTAATATAAAACCGAAATACCACTGACTAATTATGAATTTTTGGGAGGCTGTCGTCATTCCTATCCTAAAGACAGGCAACGAATCTGAAATTCCTCGGAGTTGCGTAGCAAACGTAGGCTCGTTGCACACTCGGGTGTTGCATATGTGTGCGTGGGCGTCAGTAATCACTTACTATCAAGTGAGCCGCTTATAAGTTTGCCACATTCCCAAAAAAAACAACCGGTCGAAAAAAGAACATACAAGTAGGTCAGCAAGAAAGTGCCAGCAAAAGCATTTTCTTGGAAGGTTTGGCCTTTACTTACCGCTGGTACCCTCGCACTACTGGTGCTGCTCTCCATAATTTTTGTACGTCGAAGAGCCAAGCGGCAGTTTTTGCATATGCATTCGTGCATGGGGCCGGCCTGACCGGGGTAGGAACTCGCAGAATATCGGCGTCAAGCAAAGGCATTTTGTGCTCCTGCGTTTCGTTCGTTGAGTGAGGTGACCGGAGGTCCACTCCACCTCCCCATCCCCATCCTCATCCTCTCTCCCATTTCCCAAATACCCTTAAAGGCCGGCAACGCACGTGTACGTGGATGTACGTGGGCGACGGTAATCACTTACCATTAGGAGAACCGCTTGTTCGTTTGCCGCCTTTCCCTTAAAAAAACCTCTGTAACCGCTTTTTGAATAACAAGCCTAAGGGGATGTATAAAAAGGGAAATGGTGTGGGTAAATACAACTTAGTAATATACTCTTTAAAATATTTGATTCCAAGTAGAAGTAAATAAGAATTAAGTTTTAAACATAATGCACTATAATTTTATACAAATTACGAAGATCACGCGTAGGAAGTCGAGAGTAACACCTAGTATATGTATATGTAGGTAAATAAGATGTATTATTATACCAAATTTTTAGTTTCTGCGTCGCATGGTTTCTCCAGAAATCGTCTGTCAAATCTTTCTCTCTTTCAGATTTTCGCGCACGCTTTTACGAGTTCCGTTTTTACCTTTTGAGGTTTGATACCCTAAAAATAGCAAATAATATTTAAACACTTTAGCAAGCTTGTATATTTTAATGAAATATGAATCAAAACGCAAGATCTCTGGGTTCAAATCCTAAAAAACATCCTTAATAAAAATTACGATTACACCGACGCACCCGTTGTGCGAAATCTCTTTGAATCATTATTGCGCTTCCATTGTTCGACGTCCGTTGTCGGTAAATTACAATGTTTAGCGAGGAGAGGACTTGGTGAAATTTATTTCGCTCAACCCGGCGGCTTTGACGCCAACTTGTTGAAAATAATTAGATTCCACCATTGCAGGAGACTCTTTAATATCATTTATTAGTATATATTTTTTCAGTGAAGCTGCAATCAGATTACGTGTTTGTCGGATTTTGATTTACACATTTTTAAGATTAAAACTGTCACATTCAAAAAAACTGTAGCACCATGTCGCTCTTCTCATGATAATTACAACCTATTACCACGAGTCCACTACTGAACAGTGATTTCCTTAAAGATTGCTACGAAAATAGCCGTATATAAAGAATATTTTTCATTTATCCCTTATTTTGCTGCATTTATCGTCTTAAAATTGTTATAACACACGCCAAAGGATATTAATGAATTTTCTTAACATTTTATATAAAAATTATGTACAACGAAACTACAAAGAAAAATACAGGAACGTAATTCTCGCAAGAGTTCAGGTCAGCCGCAGTTTATAGTAATAAAACATTATGCGAGGTTGTTCAATTTGTCCATGTCACATCACAAAGCTCGCAAATGTTACAACGAACATATTCACGTTAAGAATTTCAGCATGCAGAGAAGAAATGGTGGAGTTCAACAGTTCCTAGTAAACAAGAACTATTAATAATGTAGATAGTACATCATTAGATGCGCTTACCTTGCACTGCATTGGCGAAAAGGTTAATACTTAATAACTTTCTAATCCGGCCAAGTGCGAGTCACACTAGCGCACCTGGGGCTCCGTACAACCACACAACATAACTATAATGTATTTACAAAAAATATATATTATTTTATACAGTTCGTGATCCTTTGCGCGAGCCTGACTCACACTTGGCCGGTATTTATTATTTCTTTTGCTTTAGAGTTTGTCTGTTTGTACACACTTGTATGTACTACTGTTTTTACGATAGAGCAACAACTAAAAAAAATTTTTAAACTAAAATATTTTTACTTTTTGTATTATTATTTTTTATTCATTTTTGTAGGTTATGATATCCGATATTACGAGTAACACATATTCTGTGAACATTTCAACGGGCTACCTATTAGGGTTCAAAAGATATAGCTTTTTAAAGACAGGGCAGACAAAGGGATGGACGGACAGACGGTATTAAGCTTAGTAATACTGCTCCGTACAGAACCCTAAAAAAGTAAAAGAGCAACTGATTACTACCCTAAAAGTCATCGTCAACTTTATATTATTCCTGAAAGATATTATGTTAATAATTGGATACGGTTACACGAGTACAATTAGTTACAAGCACAACAATTAGTTTTTTTAAACAATGACATTAATGAGTGAAACAAGCTACCGTAAACCTTAAATAGATAATTTATCAGTTGTATATTTATATATCAGTACCAGAAACAAGAAAACAAAGTTGTTACGAGGTTTCGAACACAATAAAATTTAACGCCCAAAGCGCACCGGATCCCAAAATCGTTACGAGCATCACCGTGATGTATGATTGTAAATCGGAAACAAAACTTTCAGGGTAGTGTTTGAACAATAGCACCGACATGCGAAAAACAATGTAAGAAATTAAGCGAAGTGTGGAAATGTGAGTGTATTGTAATATAAAGAAAGTAATCAGAATGAAAAAAGAATCGTCCCAGAACAAAGAAGAAGACTGGCGGTAGACTAATTCTGTGTCTGGAAGTCGTCTGGATAGGTACCACACTCTTACCCATTTCTAACGCCATACAGCGGCGAAACAAATGTTGTGTTCCGATTTGAAAGGTAAACTGAGCCAGTAAAATTCAGGACGTTCCATCTTAGTCCATTGAAGTTTGCAGGTAGCCACTGAATATCAGGTGGACGTTTAGCTAGGTTGTTACCCAAATCCAGTAACAACCGCGCTGGGTAGGGTTGGTGAACAGTCATCGCACTGGAGATTCTTCTATGCATCACTAGTACGTGGGATTAGGGTTTTCTGTTATCATTACGTCACCAGAGCCTTTTTAGAAAGGAAACTGGAGTATTTAAGACAAAGCGAACGACACTTCATTTATCTTGCCAGTACAATTACGGGCTGTGAGCCATTCCATCTTTGTCCGCGGGAGTGACAATGCATCGGTGACCTTCTTCGATTGAGGTTGTTTGCATGTGTCCATGGGCTGCAGTAGCTACTTACCATCAGGTGGACCATCATCTCGTTTTAACCGACTTTTGTGAAAAGAAAATATGTAATTCTTATTGTAAGTCACTTGAAGGTCACTGACATCTAAAAAATAAACAACGGTAAAAATACTGCCATGAACAAAATGCAATCGCATACGCGCCGCATTACGCGCTTACGAAATAGACCCGCAGTCCAATCAACCCGGTAGATCATTGCGATGTGATAGCAATTCGGTTCATATTTACTGAATCCGAAACATTTTATGTATCTTTGCGGTTTCGGGACTGGATCAATGATCAACATACGCTCTAATGTGTACCGATACTTGAAAAATACCAGTAATTTTTCAGGTCGGGTTTATATAAAAAAATAATACATTGATAATTAATATAAACCCTTGTCTAGTCAAAGTACAAGTAAGTACAAGTCACCACACATTTTATTTAAACAAACCGCTCGGTTTTTGCCTTAAGGCATTTTTAAGATATTCAATTCTAATGAGATATTTAACTAATGTTACCCACAATTAATGAAATGCATTTATCAAAACTTAGGTAGGAAGATATGTGTGAATAACATCATAAAATTTGCCGCAATGATCAGGAGAAAAGTACTAACTAAAGAATAAGTAATACGTAGTAAACCTAACAAAACAACATATTTATGTAAAATGTTATACATGTTATGATTTATTGTGTGTGTGTGAACACTACATGTTCGTGTAAATAATGAAATCCGTAAATAATAGTTTCATTTCAAATTTTATAAATGTTATTTATAAGTCAAAAATTAAACTCATTCGTATACCATCCATTTAAATGAAAAAAAAAAAAACATTTAAGGATTTAATGAAAATGTAACGTGTGAAAAATATTTAAGTAGGGGTCAATTTTTAATTATATTAAAAAGCAATGTCATGTTATTATTCTAGATCCTTATATTAATACCAGGAAATTGATAATTTGAGTACCTACCTTGAAGCTTAAATCATTCGAAAGGTACTGTGCCTTAGATGTTCACAAATAACAAAACACATGTGTTTGTTGCCGTTAAAGCGGGTCTCTGTAGGAAATTTCACGTAATATATCATCAGAGAATATGAAAACGTGTGGTATTTATTTACATTTATTTTTTCTAATTGTGAACAAGACATAACCTTCATACAAAACCAATGACATCGTTTAAAAAAAAATACCTATTGTTTTAATATGAATTTGTTATTTGAATAAAGGGCATCTAACTTGCGCCTTCAGCGTAGTGATCATTTAGCAACCCGCTCGTGTACAGCTTTTATAGCCTCAGGCTACATTTAGTTTCTAACAATAGGTATGGTAGGTCCTCTTGACATATTCTTGTAAGACTCTTGTTTTCATAGTAAAAAGGATAAAATAAAATATTAAAATGTTTTTGAAGCTATTATTCTGTTAAAAATAGTAAAGAAAATATTTCAACATTTCTTAGATAGAGTTACTACTACAAGATAAAGTTTTAACTCGTTTCAATCTGCTTCAAAATAGGAGAAGGTTATCAATTTGTCTGTTTTTTTTGTACGTATGTTGCGCAATAACTTGGCCGATTGTGAACCGATTTTGTTGATTCTTTTTTGTTATTGAAAAATTGAGGCAAGTTTGAAGATTTTTTTTCACCTCTGAAGGTTGGAAAATAGGGGTTGTTGAAAGTTGGTCGTTTCTCTTAAAAAATCGTTTTAAATTCACATGTACTCGTAACTATAGATTACTTTATATTTCAGAAATTAAGTCCACTTAGAATGTGCAGTCACTGGGACTATATCTAAAAAAGTTAAAATCTATTTCACTGTTTTAACGTTTTAAAATTATCCAAGTGCTAGAAACGAATAAACATTTCATATTAAAAATGCATTCTGTATGTGCACACCGTTAAGCAAGGATTTAATTCCACATTAGTAAATGTAATGGTCAATGATAAACACTATCGCTTGGAAAGAGATAAAGTAGAAGATTAGCTGTTCGAATTGACCAGGCAGGCTTAACCAGAGTAGTACCACGGCCTCGCAGAATACCGGCGTAAATTAGACGCATCTTGTTCGCGTCGCGTTTCGTTCGGTGAGCGAGGTAACCGGAGACGCGCTCCCCTCGCCCTCCCCAATACTCTTAAAGGCCGGCAACGCGCTGGCGTTGTAGATGTACGTGGGCTTCGGTAATCACTTGCCATCAGGTGAGCCGTTCGCTCGTTTACCTCCTTTCCCAATAAAAAAGGAACCTACAGCAAAAACAGCGTATTTTGTGTTTAATTACAAAAGGATCTCGAAAAAATTTTTAAAAACATTCCACTTACTTTATTTTCGTGACGGCCATTGTAGATTCTTCTATGAGCTTGCTATTATTAGAGATTAGAATATATATGGTGTATACACATTGATAATAATAAATTGTTTTTTCGTTTCGACAAAAATTTCAACCTTTCAGTTGCAATTATTAACTTATTCCAATATGTTAACCATTATACGGAAATTGGAATAAAATATTAAATATTAAACAAAAAAAGGAAATGCGTGAGTGTCGTGGAACACTCGGTTGGAACGAAGTTCCTTTCGTAGTATATTATTATTGATAAACGTATTATATTATTGGTTAACAAATACGAATAAATGAATTACATTACATTACATGAATTCACATATTGTTGCATTTTAACTATGACACTTACCTAGCGTCATTGTTATTATCTCCTAAGCCACTATCACAATGCATTATTGATATATATTAACCAATAACAAGTGTTATTGCGAATTGCTTGAACCAATAAGCGCTCACCTATGACTGGGCACAGCCTATAGCATACGCGCAATGGAT
Organism: Bhutanitis thaidina; assembly: GCA_029286595.1. Taxonomy (NCBI): domain Eukaryota; kingdom Metazoa; phylum Arthropoda; class Insecta; order Lepidoptera; family Papilionidae; genus Bhutanitis; species Bhutanitis thaidina. The sequence goes on along the minus strand of JAGSMS010000022.1, from coordinate 14,892,360 downwards.
AACCGTCTACACTATAGAATGGGTCCGCACGGAAAAATCTTACACTTTTTTTCGCCTACCGTGCGACAAGGAACTTCGTTCCAAAATTGCGTGACATGAACATGTTTTAGTGAAACAAAATCACAAAATGTTGCGATAGGTGTACGTTAATTCACCGGTACACTAATTTAGCAATGTTCTTAATTAAACCAACTTCGCGGCCGAAACGTCGACGCGCTAATCGAGTAAAGCCAGTATAAACCGCTATAAAGCAGTTTAATATCAGAAGAGCCGAGGCTGTGTATGAATCGACTTAACTTTTCGCTGCGGTTTGTGCGAGCTACTATGTTACTTCCGCGGGTTCATTACTAACAGTACACATTTTATTATCAGAGCCGTGGAGCCTCGGGGTTCGTGGTGTTCACATTTAATTTCATAGTATGCGAGTGATTTGAGTTCAAAACCCTAGTGCCGACATCAAAAAAAATTGCAAATCACATGATCAGCGGCTAAGGAAAACACCTTGAGGCAATCGGCATATCTGGGAAATAATATAAAAATAAATCGACTTCAAGTTGCTTGCGATGCTTCCCGGTCTCCATACCCTCTCAAATATAAGGTCTTTGCAATATACATTTATTCTAATAGTTAGTGTAATTGTGCGATTCGGTTTGATTGGGATTTGACAAAAATACAATTTTTTTCCAATATTTTATGACAGATAAACTGTCCAAACAAATTACAAGATTGGGCAAGGAGGTTGCCTTACTCAATCCTGCAGTTTGTTTTGCAACATTAAAATATACAGCAGTATGGTGGAGTGATAAAGTAAATCTGCCACCCTATGTCATCTCGTGGTGGTCGTAAAATTTTACTAAATGAAATGCCATAAAGAATTAGTGGCCAGATGATAGAATAAGCGACTCAACTAATTTAGATCTAAATTATCTAGACCGGTGTCGCGCAGTAATGTTCATGATATAAGCGGAGCGGCAGCTGTAAAAAAAAACTTGAGCAGTTCTGTGAAGGGTGAAATTTTGTTAAAAGGTAGTCTTCATCGTAACGGTAAAGAAACGCTATGGTGGACGAAGCTTTAGAATAAGTTTTTAAAAACTAATTGGCACGTGCCTTGCGACTATGGGATTGAACTCGTGTCTCTTGATATAGAAGCAGATCATATAACAAATCAACATAGACAGGCGAGTGCTGACGCGGTTAATATGTGTTCAATTTAGCAATAATTATTAGTATCCATATACTAATACTATTCGTTTAATTATTAATATTGGATAAAAAAAAGATACATTTTTGAAAGGGTTTCGGAGTTGAGACGAGTAACGCTACCGGTGATTGATTTCATCTATTTTGTGTAAAGTGTGGAAAATTTTGCATATTATGTTGTTTCGCAATCAGACTTTATACATGGGACTTTCTAAGGTTCCCCGTAAGTTTACTTTTAACATACCCGAACGACGAAAAGGATTAGCAGTTTTTCTTACTAACTTTCGCTGCGCCTTCATAACAATCATGACTCTTTAACTGCGGAATTCAATATTCTATGTAACGACGAACGAAGATACATGGAATTTATCAATTTATGTAGTAAAGTAGTAAATTAAACTAACAGCCTGTAAGTTCCCACTGCTGGGCAAAGGCCTCATTCTCAAATATTTGAGATAGTTTTGGAGCATCCAGTGCGGGTTGGCAGGATTCTCATATTTTTTTTGTTATCATTTCTCAGACATGCAGGTCTCCTCACGATATTTTCTTTTACCGCCATGCACGTGATAAATTGCTATCAAGCATTTTAGTGGTGCCTGCACCCGTGATCGATCCCAGATCACTCGCGCTCTAGGTTAGTTTCAACCCTGACCGCTAGGCTACCACTCTACTTTTATACACAGTTTCTGTCAAATATCGTATTTAGTTAGTAAACCCGTAGACAGTTGGCCTATTGAAACTGGTAACAACGAATATATTTAAAACAGACTAAAATAAATAAAATCTTCTTATGTGATCACAATCCTGTACACAATCCGATTCGACTTCGAAACGGTCTACATGCACGAAATAGGATTACGTGTATTGATCATGTCAATGATTACCCACATCTCCACTGGTTACCAATTTCACGCAGGCTTCATGCAAGTAATTGTACATAAAATATTCATAGAATTCACACAACTCGCTGCGATGTTCATTATTTTATTTCAGAATATTTTCACCTGATGGTAAGCGATTACCCAGCCCACGTACATCTTTAATAACAGAACAGTGCGTTGCCGATCTTAAAGTATATTTCGGGAGTGATAAGTGATAAGTGGAAAGGGGAAAGCAAAGTCGGCCTCCGGTTATCTCACTCGCCGAACGAAACGCAGACGCATTAGATGCTTCTACTTCACGCCGTGGTACTACCCCGGTTGAGAGAGAATTGGCATTAGTTTCACCTACTAGTTCCGTCTGCTTGCCGTTCTGCTTCTGCTGGAAGGCAGGAATGTTTTCCTCTATAATTTGTGTTAAACAAAGAAAGATGAGACATACCGATAATTGAATGCTTTGACGTTACTCATACACAAGTGAGGTGTGATATCAGTCAGAATCAGGGGCGGTGATGACAAGCACATCACCAGCACTCACTCAAGAAGTAATAATATAGTCCGCTGATTATTCTGTTTTTTTTTTACTTTGATCAGTACTATCAAAAAATATGAAAGTAAGAAACTAGAGAAACAATGGTTTCAGGCGCTACTAAAAATTTTACAATCTGTAGCAATTTGGTTTCAGAGTTTAGTAATGTATTTCCTTTTCTTTACATAAAAAGTTACGTTACGTGAAGTCGCGATTAATTTCCAAAAGCCATAAACAGTTAAGGTAACAGCAGTGGAGTATTTATTTGTCAGTACCTGAAACAAGAAAACAAAGTCGTTAGAGGTTTTAGTACACAATAAAATTTAACGTCCAAAACGCACCGGATGCCAGAATCGTTCCGAGCTATCACCGTGATATATGATTGTCGATCGGAAACGAAACTTTTACCATGCTAGTTTTACATACAAGCAGTACAATAGTACATTTTGTCATAGAAATGGGTTTACAGTTAGAATGCTGTTGTAGACGTGTCAATTGGTTGGAACTACATTAAATTAGCGGCAATAAATAAGCCGTGGTAGCCTAGTGATCGGGGCGCTCAATTTAGTATCAAAGAGCGCGAATGGCCTGGTTTCGATCCCCATTGCCGTCACCACTAAAATTGTTAATAGCAATCTTAGGTGCTGTGTACACCATGTGCTCGGCGGTGAAAGATAACATCATGAGAAAACCGGTACGTCTGTGAAATAATAAAAAAAATATTGAATGTTGATTTAATGAAATGTACACGACCGGAAAGTATTTTCCAAATATGTAAAAGAAGAGCCATGGTAGCCTCAAAAATTTAAATAAGACGCCATAAATTACGTAAAATTAGTATCATTTCAATGTCTAATGTTCTCGTAAATAGAAGAAATAGTTATAATTAAGAAACTCCCAATTTTAAAATAAATCTTAAAAAATTATTGAAATTTTTAAATTCGAGCAACGTGGCGATCTCGCCCTGGTTCCAAAGCCCTCTCAAAAAAGTGACAGAAGGCTTTAACTCAACGGTAGAACTTAAATGGGTATATAACTGCTTATTGCTTTACCTGTGTAACCGTTTGTTGCTTTACATATCTTTGTGTATACCAATGACCGGTAACCCGAATTCGTTAATAATACTATTCCCATTTTTTTTTTAATTATTTGCCATGTTATTTATGTAGAGTTTAAAATGTATCTGTACTATATGTTTTTAATGTGTATTATCACAATATGTAAGGGTTAGAATGCACTATAGAAATTATACTCGATCTTAGAAAAAGCCAGGTTAAGAGCAAGAGTAACAGTACAGCTATAGCATAAGTTTGTGAATGAAATAGTTTAAGAGAGTTAGAGAAAAAAAACACTTGGGTTTGATAAAAAAAAAACAAGACAAGGCACAGATTCCATTGTTGTTGGTAAAAATAAAATTATTTTTTTCTTTTTTATTTAACGGCCCGTTAAAAGTTCAATGCTGGACATAGGCTTCCCCCATATATTTGCCATATTAGCCATGCTCGGCAATCGTCGCTCGGCTTGAATCCCAGTACAACCCGTACCATAGACGCCGCTCCTCGTCATCGGTCTACCTAATTTTGGTCTGGAAATTACAAAAATAACCATCACGAAAAATATTTTGGCATGGTCATCCTACCATCAAATTGTCGAAGCGATCATTTATCAAACAGTTCACTTATTCGTTTGAAGTTGTCTATCATTTGAATTTTTAGTTCTCCCCAGTCTGCATTAGGAACGTGGTTTACTTTTTTTCAGGACTTTTTTGTTTTTAGGAAAACAAAACTGTTCGATCGCTGCGTTTGTTTTTTTTTTGCTTATATATAAATTGTAACTGCTATTCTTTTCAGTCAATGTTTGTTTTTTAACGAGTAAGGGGAAAAACATTAAGGGGCTCACCTGACCGTAAGTGATTACTGACACCGACGTGTATCTGCAACAGCAGAGGAGCTGCATGTACGTTGAAGACCTTAAAACCGTTTAGGGAGGGTGTAGTAGGGTTCCGGTTACCTCACTCACCGAACGAAACGCAGACGCAAAAGATACTTCTACCTCCCGCCGATATTATGCGAGGCCGTGGTACTACCTCGGTTGAGCCATCCCATTCCAGCAGCATCAAAAGTGGCCGCTTGACTCTATCATGTAGTAAATTAAATAAGTGTAGAGCACTCGCACCCAAAGGGGTGGGCAGAGATTAAAGTTTTGACAGGGCACGACTCCCCTTACTCAGCACTTTCTTCGCATGAAGAAAGGGTGTGCCAGATTCTTCCGCGATACCATACTGCACTATTATTGACCGGTTACATACAGGACACGCAAAGTCACGTGAGCTAACGTGTGCTTAGTGCACACGACTGATTTTAAGCATTCTAGAGCCTTGTCTTTATACTATCATATAACTAGTTACGCGATATTCCATGTTAGTCATCAGAAGACAAACGTTATCATTTAAATAAAAAATATATTTACCTTTACCCTTTCTCATAATACGTTCTTTTATAATTATCAACTTCTATGTAACACATATACGTATTACCAGGTGGATAGTGTCTTTGAAAAGTATTCTTAATTTTTTTCTTAAAAAAAAAAACGATTCTTATCAATATATTTATTAATTTAAAAAAATAATAGACCTGGTCTATAAACACATATAAAACGGAAAGAGAACTGTTCTAAAATAAATACTCTTCATTCACCACATAAATTAAGCCTGCTTTCCCAACAAATCGACTGGACTGTGTAAGCCAACTCGGATCCAATCAACCCGAGCTCCATTCGAAACCGAAACATATTGCTTATGGATGCGGTTTCAAAGGTGGGTTAAAGAGCAACATTCCGACTCGAGCTATTCATACGGAGGATCATTTTCGTCCCTTATCGATCTGTAATTTGTGGCAGCAAAGCCGGGTATTGCCAATTCAGTCGTTATCTGTTAATGTCTAATTTTATCGAAACAAATTTTATTTAATTGGTGTAGTAAAATGCGATTCTATATTTATTTATTTATTTATTATTTATTGTTAGCCTTAAGCTTAAGGTTACAATGGGCGGACTTAATGCCAAGTGGCATTCTCTACCACTCAATCCCTATATAATGCTACAAAAGGTTTATTGATTCGTACACATCGTAAAATAACCTTATAACACACAGGCCGGTGGTGTGAAGTACACTAGGTACTAGCTGTTGTAGCTAATTTACTATTACATGAAATCTATTCATGATTTAGATGGTGGGCAGTGTGCATTACCTAGTATCAGAACGCGATGTCTTATTTTATCAAAACAAATTTTCTTTCATTGGTGTAGTAAAATTCGATTCGAAATAATGTCAGAAAAAGGTTATTGTTTTCGTATAAATGACACAACAACTATCTAAAATATGCCAAACCTAAGAACACACAGGCCGGTGACGTCCAGCAGCATCTAGGATGTGAAGTACCTAGTACGGTGGTAGTAGTTAATTTGCTATTACAGAAAATCTATTCAAGATTTCGACATTCGTATCAGACCTAGATCATCATTACCTAGTATCAGAAGGTTTGTTACTGATTGTGTTCCGTGTAGTGATGCTTAATGTAGTTGACATGGAAGCAGTGAAGTTGCGAGTGGAAAGGACTGTGCTCTTCAAGTCATCGAACTATATGTAACGCATGTTGAATTTTGACTAAAGCACTTTTATTTTCATCTTAGATATTATAGATAGATATTCCTCAGAGTATGACCTTATTTTAATAAATCGTTTCAATTCGAGTGAGAAATAAATTAAAAATAGTACCTAAAGATCGAAATTCATGGAAACTTTAAAAGGAATTAGGAAGAACTTAAACTAATTTAATTTCCTTCTTCTTCATTATTAGCCTATTCCATAGCTGAAGATTGGCCACTGAAGAAAGGGACAGCCATAGACGGCATGCGTATCATGAATGGTTTGCTCTTATTCAACACGCTGGACTAGGGGTTTGGTGAGTGCAGTGTTGCTGTTCCCCATCACTATGGTAATTGAATTCGGCAAATTAGATTAGATAATCCGCCAATATTCGGTCCCAGAGAGTTAATTGCACAGTGCTCAGGGTGTACCACGTTCAGGTGAGGTTGACATTTGGAGAAAATGTATTTCTCCCTTGGTATATTCCCTCATGCATCCCTATAAAGTCCTTCATAATTTATAAAAAGTTTAATTAATCCATACAAAACATTCTTACTCCAAGTTGCCGTGCAATTCCAACAAATCGACTTTCAACCAGTTTAATATCAAGCGAGCTCTTCAGCTATGTATGAACATAATTCTAAGTTTCCGCTGCGACCGCAACATTATCTAACTTATTTCTGCGATAGTTTAAGAAGATGTACTCATATGTATCCGGTGTACGTAGGCTTTCTGTCAAATTATATTAATTTAAAATTAGTTTTATATATAGGTTATAATACGGTTCAACTACGCTTGTTTGGGTTTCGTTTGGTACCATGGGAAAGACAACCTTAAAATAAAAAGTTTCATTATAGTGGTCAGTATTTATATTTAATAACCTGTTCAGGCTTGACAAATAATACGATTTACATGTTGTGAACGTGTCTCGAGAATTTCTACGAATAGAAAGCAATAATCGCTAATATTAATCTAATTCCAATCGGAGAATATTATGAGGCGTTAAATTGGCTGCACGAGTCGTAACTGCATACGAGAGTTGTACGTAACTCAATTAGCAAGCGAGATCTCTGTTCTTACTTCTTAATCGCCCGAAGACACTTTAGTCGAGTAGGAAATTTAGCTTCAGATTTAACTCTGACGACTATAATGATTATTTTATGTTGAAGACTGTTTCTGTAATTTTTATTATTCGTTATTTATAAGAAGACATTTACATTAATAACGGATAGCTCCACTACTAGACATAAGCACACCATATCAATGATTTCTATTAAGACGATTACGTTCAAATACTATCCGCAGTTGTTTTATTGTGCAGGATACATTATAGTGCCGCAATTGGATATACCTTCCCGTTTTGGTTGTAACGCTTATGCGATAAGACCGGAAGACTCAGATGCCGTCTCCGAGACACGCAACACAACACAACCTGACACGAGAGTCAATAATTACGAACTATACATTACAATAAACTTAAAAGATCAGCGTATATGACATGAATCAGATATCTTTCTGAAAATAACGGAGTGTTGCAGAGAATTGAACGCTATTATAAAAAGCGGAAGAGTCCATTTTCGGATGTACAGCTAGGTTTCATTATTTTTAGCATTTTCGCAGCAATGCCGTCTAACGTTTAATCTCGATCCAATCAACCCAGATGACTACTTCGATTAGATATCGTATCCGAATACGTTTTTTCGATCAAAACAAATTATCTGCATAGGCAGCTAAAGAAGTAAAATGATAGTGTGAGTATATTTCGAAATATCAAATAGTAAGCTTTTTGGGCCGCCCGGAAAGGGTATCCCCCTCAATCAAAAAGTCAAGTGGAGATTTATGAGCCAATTTCAAAAGTATGTTTGCTAGCTAAAGTTTTTGATCGCGTAGTGAGCAAATGTAACTTGTAACTTTCTCTGTACTAACATATAAAATCATTCATATGTATGTCTATGCGGATTTAACTTGAAAATAAATTAACGGATATTGATGGTTTTTTTTTGAAAATTCTTTTTATTTAAAAAGTTGTTTATTTTTTTTCAATTATATAAATAAACTAACTTTTGAAGGCTTCTACCACTCAATCACAATTACAAATGAAAATGTAAATGTACATGTTTGTCTAAGTACCAAAGTATTGTATCGTAGTATAATATTCGGGTATATACATATGAACATAATATTTTTGTGCACCCTTTTACATTTTCTCTGTTCAATCTAATGGTAGTCTGGTAGAGAATGCCTCTTGGCATTAAGTCCGCCTTTTTGTTCTGTAATGTGCAAATAAAGTTTAAATAAATAAATAAAATCTCCGCACGTCCGTCAACTGTCGTTTCCATGCAGCATATTTTCTACGTTGCTCTTGGATATCTTTGTTTATGCCGCATTTCAATAAAAGTTAAGTCCACCAATCTAAAATTAATCGTAAAATTATTTTATTCATCACAGGCATTGATGATATCAGAATGATGGATGTCTTTAACTTGCGTATATAATTTTGTTTTCATTAATAAAGGCCTTATACGAGAAAATATTAATTTCTCTGATTCAAGCTACATTTTGTGCTGCTCGCGAATGTAATGCTGAATCCGTTCATATTAGAAACTTCTTAAACAGAGAGCCAACAAATGTCTAAGTTTATTGTCCGGCCGACCGAAAGAGGTACATTGCGTCGCTTATGTTTTAGGTAATAGAGTAAAGCTGTTCCACAGTTTGCCACGAGGGTCCTTCATTGAAGTGATTATGCACGTAATTAAAATAAAGAAAATATATTTAATATTAAATCCTTGTAGTTATCTAAGCGATTAACAAATAAATGACAGTATCTTACACCGCTACTTAAAATTTTACATATCCTTATAACTATTTCCCTTCATTAATTCTACTTACATAACACAGTACGAGATGCGATGATAAATTTCTTTACGCGCCCACCTCACACTAAACTAAATAGTAATATCAATATCAATAGGAATGGTAAGATTAAACAATTTTAATGTTTTCATGGTAAAGTGGGCAAACGAGCAAGCGGCTCTCCTGGATGACTGTAATCACTTCCCAGATTACAGTCATCCACGTAAATATGCAACACCAGAGGATCTGCACGAGCGTTACCGGCATTGATTTTTGGGATATGGAAGGAAAGATGAGAAGGGGAGATGGGGTGGGGGTGTGAGCGTCCGGTAACCTCACACACCGAACGAAATGCAGAAGCTTCTACTTCCCGCCGGATTTCTGCGAAGTCATGGTACGGCTCCGGTCGAGCCGGCCCATTCGAGCAGCAGCAAAAACCGCCACTTGGCTCTACCACCTTATATGAATGTTTTAAGCAACAAATGTTAGAATTTGATGGATAATACACAGGCACAACATGTCTCTACTCCACGCCGGTGTTCTACGTGGCGGTTGTACTGATACGTTCGAACCGATTCGAACCCATTCGAGCAGAGTATTAAAAAAAAAAGCGTCTTCATCAGAAAACTGAATAGGAAACGGTAAACAAGCACGTTCAAATTAGTTCATCTAACGGCCAACATTAGGCGATATCGCCTGAAACAAGATAAAATGGAAGATAAACGTGAGTAACGTCCGACAGTGAGTCTGTTATGTTCCACAAGCATTTTCTAGTCACTCTTTTCCTTATTGCATTACAAAATATTCTTTTTTGTAGGATATTAAAAGAAAGAAAGACTATAACAAAGATTGAAAGGTATTTTACGATCACCGATCTTAAAAGGTTACCACAACGTTTCGGTAAATGATGGTTAAAAATTAAACATTTATATTACGGGTCACATAAGTGGAAGCAGTAAAGACAGGACTTACTGGACTTTGGAGGGGTTATAGAACGATAACTAAACAGATGTAACACTTACCTGCTCACAGATACAGCGGAATTCTTAATTAAACTCCTAATTCTTGGCGATCTGTTGACGCGCTAATCGTGTTAAGCCAGTATAAACTGCTACAAACCGGTTTAAAATGAAGAGAGCGCACGGACTTCATACTGCTGAATAACACTGTGGTTGAGGGCAAAATATGTTACTATCTCGGAAAGAAATGGCGACTTATAGATATATACAATGCGAAATTATGAATTATGTTAGTTGTAAGGTATGTAAGAGCCGTGGTAGACTAGTGGCCAGGGCGTTCGTTTTTGTTTCATTGAGAGCGAGTGACCTGGGCACGATCCCCGGTGCCGGCACTACTGAAACTGTTAACAGCATTTTTAAATGCTTTATTTACCATGTGCTCGTTAGTGAAGATAAACATAGTGAGAGTAAGCAGTATTTCTAAGAAATAACCGAAAAAAAAAATATTTTGAGGATATGTGAAGCCCGCCAACTCGAACTGGAGCAGCGTGGCGGGCCCTTCCCAGCATCATAACCCTCTCAGGTATTTGAGAAGGTTGCATTTTCCCAGATGTGGGCACTTACAGGCTGCTACTTTATTATAATGTTTGAATACAATAAAATAATAAGTTTTTTTAATAATATTCAATAGATAAAAAAAGGGCTTTTTTTAATATAAAGCGAGTTATTTTATGACTACAAGGCAGCCGGTTACGTTATATACGTAGAATACAATTATTGTGGTTTAGTTAGTGCCAATAAAGATACATCAGTTCCGACGCTTTACAAGTTCACATAAATACTCGTACAAATGCCAATCTACCTTTATCGGGATATACTACCGATTGACAAATCACTGCGACTGATATGCAGTAGGCTACGAATTCCAATTTCAAACTCAATCTAATAGAAATAAGGCAGGCGTCATGACAGTTTACACTTAGGGGTAATCAAGTGAACTGCGCTGGGGAGGATAAAGCAGTTACATGCAAAAAAAAAAGCAAAACTATCCGAGACATTCTGAAAAACGTTGATTGCACGTATCGTATATAACATAATTTCGTTTTCTTGCTTTACCAATAACTGCAAAGTAAAGTAAATATTTTACACTGCAATAAGTAGTAACTTACTGTACTGTGATTTCTTATAATTAAAAGCGCCTTGATTCAGTTTAAAACTGAATACGTGAAAGTGTGCTACCAATGGGACAGTTTAGAAGCACTCAGGCCTAGGACTCGTAATGCCGACAGAGATTACGGATTTCTATTTGACACGATTCAGCGTAATCAAATAGGTTTTTACAACTTACTTTTCACCTCTCAGTCGGACGACGGATGGCAAGCCGAGTCCGCTCCCAAAGGTTTCTATGAGATTTTCAAAGCTTTTCCCTTAATCGCCTTTTGGATTACCCACAGGAAGAAAGGGGATGGCAGATTTAGGTTGCCAAAGATTGGCCTTGTGACAGCCGGCTTAAGAATCTACCAAATAAAGCCTTGAAAATATCAATGGCTACCGATAGCAGCGGCGAAGGTGCGAAGGTGTCTAGTGTTGTGAACACCCATTTCTCTTACCGAGCGTAGCGATTATGGCAAATTATCCTTATGGGAGGCAGATATATATCCTGCAGGACTATTTACAGGCTGGTAAGGTTGTGAGCCGTGGTAGCCTAGTGGTCAGGACGCTCACTTTAGTTTCACTGAGCGCGAGTGACCTGGGTTCGATCCCCGGTGCCGGCAACACTAAAATTGTTAATAGCAATTTTAAGTGCTATATTTACCACGTGCTCAGCGGTGAAGGAAAACATCTTGAGGAAACCTGCATGTCTGAGAAATAATAAAAATATTATTTCGAGGATATGTGAAGCCCGCCAACCCGCACTGGAGCAGCGTGGCGGGCCCTTCCCAGCTCCTAAATAAACCCTCTCTGATACTCGTATTTGAGAAGGAGGCCTTTGCCCAGGAGTGGGCACTTATAGGCTGCTACTTTACTTTTACTATAAGGTTAACAAAAATACACATTGATAATAAAACTGGGGCCGCGCTTGATGTATAAAAGCTATACAAAAATTCAACAATTTAAAAATAAAGCGGTGACTAAATTACATATCATGCATGACATTCCTATTAATACAATGGGGCTTTACACGACTTACTAATGTAACGTCGACTACATATTTATGTTCGAGCTTCGTGATACATTAAGCAAATGGTTAAGCTTATTTTCAAGCTGAACTGAATGTGTGCCTACATTGACTTTTATAGCTTGGATAACATGTAGAAACAGTTTCTATGTAACGTGGTTCGATTGTTGTAATTCTATGACCCGCCTTACCTTAAGGTCAACGTACATAATGACTGAGTCATGGAAAGAGTATTCGAATTCGGCCATGGCCGGAGTCAATAAGTGTGCGATACAGGATATACTTGATGGTAGGCGTCCCTTTCGATCTAGTTAGCGTCGAAGTAGATACTCTCTTCCCTATTCCTTCAGTAGTGCAATCACTTTTGTGTACCGATTTAAAGGGTAGACAGAGCCAATATAATTACAGGAGGCACTCGTCCTCGGGGGTGACAACGCATTGTAACCCTTAATTTCAATAAAAGAATACTGAAGTTGTCAATGGGCTGTACAGGTCAGGGTGTACTGTTCGTGTATCTGCCACTGCGTCCAATCTTTCTACCGATTTTAACGCATAAGCACATTATTACAATGGAAACAAAACAAGATAAGGAAGGCTGAATTGTATTCGCGCGTACATATGCGACATATTAATACCACACATTGGACAACTCTGTGTCGGTGCGTAAACTTGCACTTCTACTTTAACATTTCCCGGCATGACACATAGAAGTGAGTTCAACCGACTCGGAGCCTCAGTTTTTTAATATCTTGCATAGTAGTCAACCTTCAATAGTAATAAATTATTGTAATCAGTAACCAGTAGTTAACGTGTCACGTAGCAAAAAATTGGTATAAAACTATAACGGAATCGATGATATTTTTGTTCATAGATCACTTTGTTCTCCTGTTGCTATTTCGCAAACCCTTGATATTATTCATTGAAGTGATGCCATACAACGACTTATCTTTTCCCCAGCTACATTTGTGAACGGTTACGCGTCATTTGTTTCAGCCCTTTTATGTTATTTATTAGCTTCAGCACTCGACTCGCACGGAATGCCACTTTTACGAGAATGTTTTCTGAAGGTTCCCTAATGTCACATAAGTCAAATCAATGTCCCGTAATAGTATACAAACATATAACACAAACACATTTTGTTTTATTTTTTATAGGAAAGGGGGCAAACGTGCAATCGGTTCACCTGATGATAAGTGATTACCGTCGCCCACGTACATCTGCAACTCCAGAGGTAGTGCAAGTGCGTTGCCAGTTTTTAAGGGTATTTGGGAGATGGGAGGGAGGATGAGAAGGGGGATGGCGAGGAGGAGTGGGCCTCCGGTTACCTCACTCACCGAACGAAATGCAGAAGCACAAGATGCCAATCCGGTCGAGCCAGCCCATTTGAGCAGCAGTAAAAGCCGCCGCTTGGCTCTACTTGGTTATGATAAAAAGAACCGAACGAATGAAGAAAGATAAGAAGCATTTACTATTATTAATTTGAACTGTAAAATAATCCAACGTAAGATCAACATCTCTTCTTCAGCTAGAGCTAACAATAGTGGCAGATATTCCTAGACTAATATCGATCAGTGTTTAATAAAGAATGACACGTCCGTCTTAGCTATTCTGACCTACACGGTATTCATTGAGCTTGTTATTGTTGCGGTGTGAGTTCACGTCCGGACACAGATGCGAATCGATAATAATACACGTGTGTGTGTGTACAGTTCTATTGAACTAAGTTAAGTAAAGTGGCAGCCTGTAAGTGCCCACAGAAGGTTTTGGAGCCGGTAAGGGCCCGCCACGCTGCTACAGGATGGCGGGCTTCAGGGCTCAGATCTATTAACAGCAATGAAATAATGTGATTTATAGTTTTATTGTATCGATTCAAACAGTTATGCTACGTAATATCATAAATATTTTTAATTCATTGAATATACCCAGATGGCTTCTTTATAAAGTACGTTTTTATGATCAATTTAGGCGACAGGGACATCTTTAGATTAATAGTCTGTAATTACAGTGCAAATACGAGTATACAGAGTATACCGCTTTATACTATACCGCCGTGTGAGAAAAGAAGCCCTGGTTTCAGCAGCGCCAAAGACCAGTCCACATAAAAACGAAAATAATTTTAATTATAAAATCAATGGATATTTTATTGTGTTGAATTTTCATGTTGCCTGATAGTTATTTAGTATGTAGTGTAATAGAAATTTCATGGTACTACGTATACTCATTATCATTATTAATCTATAAATAGTCCGCTGTCGGACATAGGCCCCTCTCGATTATGGAGAATTGTGGTGTAAGACACGCTTGATATGCGTTGAATTCAAGATCGCAGCACCTGACACCGCGCTCCTTAAAACAAAATACAGAAACACAACAATGCTTTAGCTGTGCGTAGTTTAGGTCATCAAATATATATATAAAAATATATAATAACCTAGCGAAAATTTCAAAGTTAGACTTGTTTTCGGATGCAATTGGCGGGCTTAAGAGGAAATTGTTATTATCTTAACAAATTATGTCACGATTATATTTTTTTTTTTTGTTATTTTTTGAGAGCAATGTATTCACAATTTAAAAAAAAGAGTACTAATCATAATTACCATAAGGCATTATTAATTTCTATGATTGGTTTGTGTAAATTAAAAAACGTTATTTTTTGCTCATTATATTTTGCACGTAGTCTTCGCCTGTAACTGTAGTGGCACTGAGCTAATATCATTGATGTTTACATTTTATTTGTTGTAAGAGTGTACATTATGTTGGCGTTCATTAAATAAAAATAACTTAACATACTTATCTTCTAGTAAAATAAAAAGGAAAAGTGGCAGCCTGTAAGTGCCCACAGAAGGTTTTGGAGCCGGTAAGGGCCCGCCACGCTGCTACAGGATGGCGGGCTTCAGGGCTCAGATCTATTAACAGCAATGAAATAATGTGATTTATAGTTTTATTGTATCGATTCAAACAGTTATGCTACGTAATATCATAAATATTTTTAATTCATTGAATATACCCAGATGGCTTCTTTATAAAGTACGTTTTTATGATCAATTTAGGCGACAGGGACATCTTTAGATTAATAGTCTGTAATTACAGTGCAAATACGAGTATACAGAGTATACCGCTTTATACTATACCGCCGTGTGAGAAAAGAAGCCCTGGTTTCAGCAGCGCCAAAGACCAGTCCACATAAAAACGAAAATAATTTTAATTATAAAATCAATGGATATTTTATAGTGTTGAATTTTCATGTTGCCTGATAGTTATTTAGTGTGTAGTGTAATAGAAATTTCATGGTACTACGTATACACATTATCATTATTAATCTATAAATAGTCCGCTGTCGGACATAGGCCCCTCTCGATTATGGAGAATTGTGGTGTAAGATACGCTTGATATGCGTTGAATTCAAGATCTCAGCACCTGACACCGCGCTCCTTAAAACAAAATACAGAAACACAACAATGCTTTAGTTGTGCGTAGTTTAGGTCATCAAATATATATATAAAAATATATTAGTATTAGATATACGTATCTTTTTCTAGAGCTACATTAGTAAATTCTGAAGAGATTAGCTGTTTTAAAATCAATTTGAAAACGATTGCATAATAATAACGGTTAAGCTATATAACGGTCCTGATTAAAGTGTTACATTTATAAGTATCTACAACAACAAACATTTATAATTTGCATTAGCAAATAGTATGCCGCGCGCTTCTTTGTGCATTACATCGATGCTTACTACGCTTAATGTTGGTTGTTATTTTAAAGTTTTCTCGCGTTTGAATTTTTAGTTACACCTTACCGAGTTACTTATAAACTTTGTATGTTCACTTCGTGATCTCTCCTAGGAGCGGGTAGAAATAATTTCAACTGGATTAGATAGGTTTAATGTAAAGATATTTTGATTCGATTTTGTAATAGCGTCATTGTGACAATCGTTTGTTGTTCAAGAAAAAGCTTTTCCGGACTAATTTCGTATGAAACATATTGCCCGAGGCGGTTCTGTTATTAATTTGGCGTCGTCCGATGTGACGAATTTGCAGTAATTGCGAATGTTTGCACGCAAGCAGTAACTGGAAATTGATTTGTGATATGAGTAAACAAGGGTGCATTTTGTATAGGATGTTTGAACAAATGGCTGACAAATCAGCCGGATGAATCCAACTTCGAATTGGTTTCGTGAAATATGAAAAACTTACACATTGGATTATACTAAATCAAACCTCATCTTTGTATGAACCGTACTCGGGGAAAAAAAGTGCCGAATGGTCAAATGTTCGATACAAACAATTGTTAGATACAATTCCACTAATTTATTTATGTTTCAGGACCTGACTGGTTTTTCCTTTCAATTCATTAAATAACTATCATCAGTTGATGCCTAAATCTTAATAACTAGTAAATTAATGACAAAATGAAAAACCGTTAAGGTAATAGAGTTTAAAAAAGTATTTAAATTTAAAAGTACAACAAAAGATTGTTATACACCCATAACAACAACATTAAACATCGAGTCTATATGTAACGGTACATTTATATCACAAACACTTGTATAATTTATATTAACGTGCCAAATAAACATTTAAAGTATTAAATTTGTCAAATGTACTTTAATTGGTTCCTGAAATATTTGTAAGAAAATGAATATTTAAAATTTCTTCAATGTTTTTTTTGCTTTTGCTTTGTTAAACTTGGTGTGATTATAGTGTAAACTTTAGAGTTAGTAAAACAAGAAATTATAAAAACTGGCCAAGTGTAAGTCGGGCTCGCGGAATGGATATGAATTAAAGAAAAAAATGTTTCCAAATACATATCACAAATTCCGTAGAACCATAAAATATATATATTTCTGATATATTTGTGTTTTTTTTATTCTTTTTTTATAATTTTTTTTATTACTACGTCATTAGCGTCAAAATGTCTTGTGACTTAACCATCATCGTCTTAACCAGGAGAGTATGTCATTATTCAAAAACGAATCGAATCATTAAATAATAACGAAATAATGGACTTGCAGGTTGACGAACTTTGCATGTTCTTGAAAAATATTTTTATCATTTGTCCGATATGCTGGTTTACCCGCGATGTTTTTCGTCATCGCCAGGCACGAAAATATTTTAGACTTTAAATTGAAAAAAAATAATTGTGGATGTTCGGTCAATTTTTCTTTATTCGAAATCAGCTCACTTGATCATCATCATTTCAGCCTAACACAAGTTCTCTGCTGAACATAGGACTCCCCCAAGAATGATGTACTATAAAATTAAAGAGAGCGCTTTGACCCTAGAGCTGCCTCGGTATTTCATACGGCAGAGTTCATTTTATAGAAATTAATCATTCTTATCGAACAGAAAAAGAAAATGCAGCCTTACGTTTTACTTCCTTAAAACACCTTCGGTAAAGAAAAGGAAACTGTAGCGATTTTTTGTTATATTGAGTATATTTTATATACATAGAGTTATGTATAGAGTAGTATAGAGCTATAATACAGAGTTATCGCTTCTCTGCGCTCAGTATTGACGCTAACTATGCTAAACATTACTTGTTACCCGAAAGTTTCTTCCGGTCTGAATTTTTAGTTTCCTTTCTCACTAAGTACCTAAGTAACTTAGCGAAGTTTGTTTGTTAACTTCATATTATACAATACCGCTTGTGAATATTTCAAATCATCCTTATATTACTATTACATTCCATGCGAGGCGCAAGGAGAAATAAAACACCTAGCAGTTGTCCGAGAAATGACAGAAAAACGCAAATACGCGGTAGAGCCAAGCGGCGGCTTTTGCTGCTGTTTGAATGGGCCGGCTTGACCAGGTTGGTACCACGCCCTCGCAGAATACCGTGGTGAAGTAGAGGTATCTTGTGTTTCTGCGTTTAGTTCGGTGAGTGAGATAGCCGGAGGCCCACTCCCCCTCCCCATCCCCCTCCTCATCCTCCCTCTCATGTCCAAAATACCCGTAAAGGCCGACCACGCACCTGCAGCACCAGAGGTGCAGATGTACGTGGGCGACGGTAATCACATACCAGGTGGGCCGCTTGCTAGTTTGCCGCTTATTCCATAAAAAAAAATTGTTTACATATACTATAATAAAATCAATAAGATGAATACGCTAGCCACGGGGTAGAGGCAATTTGAGAGCCGCCAGGGTGACAGGTCTCACCACCTTTCACGTTGACCTAAATGAGCTCTAGTGAAAAGTGGGACAATAGTACTGACTGTCGAGACCACCTCAGAAAGGGGTATACGGTAGTGAGACGTTATATTTTCACAGGTAGACATAATTTTTGCGGCGTTAAATCCGATATATACTCGTATACGACGTACTCATAAAAGTAGCATATTACTCCATTAGACTACAGTAAGCTTCCATGTTAATATGTAAGTACTTTGGAGCTGTTCCAGAATGAGGATAAAATGATTTTTATTATATTCAACAATTTAGGACTCGGCTTCATGAAAATTTTATTCCCGTAACATATGAAGGTATTTAATTTAATAAAATGTGACGTTTAATTTTTAAAAGGTAAGTATTAAAAGCACATCACTACGTCTTTAATAATTAATATTAATTTCTTAGATTAATGGCGCAATACCTGTACGAATTTTCCGAAACAACTGGCAGCATCATCCTGCATCCACCGCACCGCGCTAACCGACCCGCTTGCCCAGCACGATGAGTATGGGTAAAAATTCCAAGAAATAAAGGATGGTTTTTGGTGGCACTTTCTTGGACAGGCTTATGTCCAGCAGAGGCTGATGTAGCAGTAGTAGTAATATTCAGAATAGCGTTGTAACAACGTATTCCAGGATATATATAATATGCCACTCCATATCTACTAGGGTTGTGCCCGTAAAAATATTGTTTCTTCCGACAAGTATAATTCAGTAGCTCAAATATGTCAGATTATCTAGATCCTTAACGAGCTGCAGCGTCCATGAACCGCTGGTACTGCGATCGCCAGCTCATCTGTCGAGCGTGGCGATTACGACAAGTCCCCTATTTTTCGACGCCTATGTTCCAAGATGCTGCTCAAGAAGAACAAAAATTTTTAGAAAGAGATCAAGATTTACATTGATTATATTCTCCACCAAGTTTTAAAAAATAATGATTAGTGCATTTAAATATTTTTCAACATTCCTCCCACACTGATGTGTGCACTTCTGAAGTCATGATGTCGGCATGGGTACGGTCACTCACTTTATGGTGTATAATACCCATTGGGATTTCTTTTTAATAGAAGATATGTAGATATATTCTTTCACCTTAAAACAAATATCGAAGTTTTGTCTTTTTTTCTTATGGGAAAGACGGTAAACGAGCAAGCGGTTCACCTGATGGTAAGTGGTTACCGTCGCACACGTACATCTGCAACACTAGAGATGCTGCAGGTGCGTTACCGGCCTTTATGGGTATTTGGGAGATGGGAGGGAGGATGCGGAGAGGGATGGGAAGGGGTGTGGGCCTCCGGATTCCTCACTCACCGAACGAAACGCAGAACCGCAAGATGCCTCTACTTCATGCCGGTATTCTGCGAGGCCGTGGTACCTATCAGGTCGAGCTGGCCCATTCGAGCAGCAGCAAAAGTCGCCGCTTGCCTCGATCACGTTGTCGCAAACATTTAAACGAAAACTTAACATTGTTATAATAAATTTGCATCTAGTAAAATTAATTAAAAGAACACAAATTTAAATAATATTTTTCAACTACAGAAATAATAATGCATTATTCCTTAAATTAAGAAATACAAATCTTACTTTTGTGCTGAAAAAGCAACTGTCGTAAGTAAAACTCCGAATCGTGAACGACGAGCTAACGTGCTGATATAACAAAGCCAGAATAAACCGCATTAAACCAGTTTAATATCATAAGGGCGCTGGCACGGTGTCCGGACTGCTCGACTTTTCACCTCGGTCGTTAAATCACAACCTACAAGCTATACGGATTAACACGCTTGGTAGCTTTATTCTAGGATTTCTTTAGGAACCACAAATCTTTTTCGTTAATAAATATTAGTAGCACAGAATTGTCAAATGTTAACACCATAAACGTAAAGAAATGGAGTAAAAGGTAATAAAAGTATAAAATAGAGGAATGTAACGGATAACCGGTTTAATTGCGAAATTTAAACCACGCCAGCACGTGGTTCACTGAGAGCTACGTCCGTCTGTATTGGTAGACGCAGCTCTGGTGAACAACACACAAACGTTAATCCTATTAAACAAACATCTGTTTGGTGATAGGTGGGAGCAACAAAATGAGCAAAATGTGCGCAATATAATAATAATAAATAATTATTTCTTGTATCTGGATACTACACATTATAATGAAACTATTACTACTGATTTTAATGCGTTCAATTACTTTTTATATAATTTATGACTTTTTTGGTGCTTTACAGTAGCCGTGGTCACAGTGGGACTTAAGTTTTGTCGTCCTGATACCATAGTTACCTAGGTTGTCGTCAGCTTCCCAATTTACGTGGAATCTACGCAGAATGAGCCTACAGTATGTTGAGGTCGTGCAGTAGTATTAATTTGTTAAATTACAGTATCTCGTAACCGTCAAACGATGGCAGTATTAAAATGTAATTAAACGCAATAAAGTCCGGTAAATTATAATTGAATTTCATGAATTAATAAATTATTGTAAAATCCTGCATCAAGTTTTGATCAAGTCTTACCCAATAAAATTAAAGTAGTTTTCAGTGTGTTTTACCAATTTGAAGGATTTTATGTCACCCTAAAATTTTAGTCATAACCGTTAAAAATGATAGCTCAAACAAACTACGAAAGTTAAGTGATTAAATTCTGAAATAAATTTTTAATTGTTCCACTGCCTCCTGGAACACCGGCGTGAAGTGAAGGGAATGGGCGCCGTGTGTCGTATCAACACTGCAGCGTCGTAACTCTTTATTACTTTTTACTCCCGAGCCTCCTCCAGCACGCGAGTTTTATCCTCCGAAGTTTTCAAATGCCGCCGGGTCAACAGGCCATCTCTAAACCGTGAGGGTTTCAGTCGGTCCGGCGCTCTCGATGCCGATCCTGACATAACCAGTCACTGCCTTCAGTGACTTGTAGGTGTTATATTCTGAATATAATAACCTGAATGTATGCACTATACTTACGGCCGATTGAAATATCCAATTATCGCCGGTTCGACTTATTAAAGTTAATCTGACACAAACTCCAATCAAGCTATGATATATTCTATACTCGATCTATAGGTGTATTAAAAGCATTAAGTAAAAGTAAGGAAACAATGACTTTAAAAGTCAACTAAAAGATCCTCCCTGACAATCCGATCTTACGTCTACTTAATGTTGCCGAGTGTTTGATATCTCGGAGAACAAGTTCTTTATTATGTTACTTAGCTTTAAGTTGGTTCATTATCCGCATTGTTTGCTCGGGAGTTGCAGTTTCTTGTGCTTAGTCGGAGTCAGCGAGTGTGTTCTATGTCTTACTTTTGTTGCATGTTATCTAAACATTAAACTTCTTAATAATTAAGAGTCAGCTAAGGTGAATTGTTTGTCAACTTTTTTGATTTTAGTTAACAGGATTTAGGTTAATTGTAATAAAAACAGTGGGCGCAAGGTGGCATATACCAACTGTTTCTCTTAATTTCCACAACACTCGGTGTAATCTGCCATTGGATAAACAAGGCAACTGATGGATGAGGGAAAATCCATGGGAACGTGCACACAAATCCACTTGTGTAGTAACATTTTACAACTTGACCTCTCTGAAAGCAGAACTTTTTGAGCGGTTGCGCAAGTACAGTGACATAAAAAAGTGACGAGGTACATAATATCGAATGACAGTAAGATAAGAAAATAGTAACAGGATCAAACATTTTAAACTTAACATCGTAATAATAACGATGGGTACATCGTACTTGTAAGGTATTACAATAACAGAAATGGCTAACGGAGAACAATGGAAAACACTTTTTGCATCGACTGTCTACTGCGTTTAGATTTTGACGTTCATAAGAGCTTTAAAGAAGCCTAGACAAATAAAAAGGTTCCACTGTGACGACACGAAACAAGCGGGACAAGTGCATTAATCATTCTTATACGAGCGACAGAGAGATCGTATTACTCTTAGCTTTCATTTGATTACTATATTGTAGGTAGAGTCATCGTTGCGTTCGTAGGATCCTGAATCATGATAAGAATGCCGGTAGAACGGGCACGGTTCGGCAGGTTGGGTGATGGTGATTTCGCTGTAAGTCGTTACTCTATAAATAATAACTTGCGTGATGTCCAGTTCGCTTTGGTTTTGGATTAGATTCGAACTTATTACCGTAACAGGTGTGGATATCCTGAACCATGCGTCACGCGGTTGACACGTCATATTCCTATTAGAGTATCGATTGTTAATAATATCATGCACAAGCAATTGACTCAATTGATTGCGTATACTGGACGTTTTGATTTAAATGCCAAAATGTTTATAGTATTAATTACAGTAGAAGTTTCAAATCGTAGTTCAAAAGAAATACATTATATTACAATCTGATTACAAGTCAGTGCCAACCCAAACGACTGGACCTGGCAACATATAACGCGCGCACATTGAGGACCGACGAGAAGATACTAGATCTGGAAGAAGAAGTAAGCAAGTTACACTGGAGTATTACAGGGTTGTCTGAAGTCCGAAGACAGGGAGAGGACTCTATAATCCTAAAATCCGGTAACTTGTTCTACTACCGGCAGGGTGACCATCTGTCCCAAGGAGGTGTCGGGTTTATCGTCCACAGGTCTCTCATCAACAACGTGATCGAGATCGGAAGTGTGTCGAGTAGGGTCGCGTACCTTATATTCAGAATAACCGAAAGGTATTCGCTGAAGGTCATACAGGTATACGCATCAACCTCAACACACCCTGATGATGAAATGGAGGCAATGTATGAGGAAATTTTAAGAGCCATGCATTGCTCTAAGTCTCACTACACGGTGTTGATGGGAGAATTTAACGCAAAACTAGGTACGAAAAAAGGCGATGAGCTGATAGTGGGGAACTTTGGAGTAGGGCAACGGAACCCAAGAGGGCAACTGCTGGCTGATTTCATGGCAAAGGACGGATTCTTTATGATGAACTCATATTTCCAGAAGCGGCCCCACAGGAAGTGGACATGAATGAGCCAGGACGGTACCACAAAAAATGAGATCGACTTCACCATGACGACCAAGCATCAGCTGTTCAGTGATGTCTCTGTGATCACTAGGGTAAAAACCGGCAGTGATCACCGAATGGTAAGAGTCACACTGAACCTTAACATTAGGCTCGAGCGGTCTCGTCTGGTGAAGTCTACGCTCCGCCCACCACGTGCCCTTATCCAGAACCCCGAGAGCTTTCAGCTCGAATTGCATTATCGCTTTCAGTGCCTAGACGATTGCGTTACAACGACAGCTGTACACAACGTCGTTGAAACCATACACTGATGTGAGTAACGACCCAAGAGCCAAGCTTATCCGACATTACTCCGATAACATCCCGGACGTCAGTCTGAGCGAGATTAGGATGGCTCTCAAACAGCTTAAAAACGGCAAGGCGCCGGGTGAGGACGGAATTACAGCTGAGCTTCTGAAAGCGGGTGGAAAACTGATACTTGTTGTCCTTCAGAAGCTGTTTAATTCCGTCATTCATGGCGGTGTTACGCCGAAAGCGTGGAGTAGAAGCGTGGTTGTCCTATTTTTCAAGAAAGGGGATAACTGCTTTTTGAAGAATTATAGACCGATTTCGCTTCTAAGCCGCGTCTACGTGCTGTTTTCGAGAGTCATCTCAAATCGTCTAGTGAACAGACTTGACGAAAAGGCTATAGTACCATAGACCACATACATACTCTTCGCCAGACTGTACAAAAGGCCGAGGAGTACAATTTGCCATTATGTCTGGCGTATGTGGACTATGAGAAAGCCTTCGATTCTGTCGAAATTTGGGCGGTGCTACAGTCTCTCCAGCGGTGCCAGATAGACTCTCGGTATATCGAAGTGCTGAGGTGTTTGTACAATGAGGCTACGATGTCTATCCGAGTACAGAATCAGAGTACGAAACCAATCCAACTGCAGAAAGGTGTCAGACAGGGTGATGTCATATCCCCGAAACTCTTCACCGCTGCATTGGAAGATGTTTTCAAGCAGCTGACCTGGAAAGGATACGGTATCAACATCAATGGCGAATACATCACTCACCTTCGATTTGCCGACGACATAGTTCTTATGGCAGGATCGCTGGAGGAGGTTAGTACAATGCTCAATGACCTCAAAAACGTCTCCCAACAGGTTGGTCTTAAGATGAACATGGACAAGACGAAGTTCATGTCAAACGTCCATGTCACACCAATACCGGTTGTTGTTGGGAACAATAGGCTCGAAGTTGTAGACGAGTACGTATACCTGGGACAAATTGTCCGATTAGGTCAGTCCAACTTCGACGCAGAGGTCAATCGACGAATCCAACTCGGCTTGGCTGCGTTCGGGAAACTACGTCATATCTTCTCGTCGAGTATACCGCAAAGCCTCAAGACGAAAGTATACAACCAGTGCGTGTTGCCAGTGATGACATACGGATCCAAGACTTGGTCCTTCACTGCAGCCCGTATGAGGAAGCTCAAAGTTGCTCAGCGCTCTATGGAAAGGGCTATGCTCGGTGTTTCTCTGCGTGATAGAGTCTGCAACGATGATATCCGCAGCAGAACTAAGGTAACCGACATAGCCGTAAAGATCAGCAAGCTGAAGTGGCAATGGGCCGGCCACATAGCTCGCAGAACTGTCAACCGTTGGGGAAAAAAGGTTCTCGAGTGGCAGCCACGCACAGGCAAACGCAGTGTTGCGGAAAGTCGATGGATGCAGGTGGCTCAGGACCGAGCTTCGTGGCAATCTTTGGGGGAGGCCTATGTTCAGCAGTGGACTTCTGATAGGCTGAAATGATGATGATGATGATTACAAGAAAGTTTTAAGATGAAGTATTATTAATAAACATAAAATATTTATTGTGTCACAAGAGAATTTGAAATTAAATTTTGGAGAAATACCGACTTCAACCACTATTTTCCTCAAATTTAAAAGGGATCATGCTCTAAGTATTGATTATTCAATAAAGATAGACTCATCATAATTCAACTCATAAAAAAAAGCAGACGAATTGGTAACATCTGCCTTTTTTTGAAGTCGATTGAAATGCTTTAAATCAATTTGATCCCTTTAAAACATTACTGTACAGTATGCCTTTGTTTTCTATATAAAACGGATGCTGTCTACATTATGAATACAAAAATAGAAGGTTCGTTATTTTTTATTTCATTTTAATTAACTTAAAAATCACAATGTTTCAGTCTCATTAAAATGTATTTTGCTTGTAAAAAGAATGTTCCATAAACAATAATCTGTTAAGACTGTAATTGGAAACATTTACTAGCAGTGTTTTTTTACCGATTAATTATTTAGATAATTTGCACAAATCTTAAAGTATAATTCTAGGAGCGTCCAATGGAAATGAAAAAGTTACCTGTAACTTTTATTAAAAGTTATTTTATGATTTGTCATAGTCATTTTTAGTGTATATACAATACACTTGCAGTGTCTTGAATTTTTTAATCTTAAAATTTGCTTCCTAAAAAAACTCTTCATCCTGAGCACCTAAAAATTTCTGTACAGCAGTGTCTACTGCTTCATTATCTTTAAATCTCTGTCCGCTCTTTCAATCTCTCTTTATTTTTAAATATTTTTATTAGAAAAGGGCAAACGATATATCGGCTCACCTGATGTTAAGTGATTACATCTGCAATACCAGAGGAGCAGCAGGTTTTGGATCGTTATGCTGATGCTACGTTTCGTCATTTATATGTTTATGTATTCCTGAGTTATAAACACAGTTCCAAAAAGCTTCGTTATAAACTCACTTCCAAATGTTCAGCATGGTTTGTTTCTGCATTCTGGGTACCTAACGCACAGATACCATTATTATTACTATTCTTTACTATATCTATACTTTTTTTATCACTAAGTACCTGTCTCCTCGTATCCGCTAACACAAGTTTTTCGATTTTTTAACCATTTTTTCGGTCACCGCTGCTGTAGTGCGTACCAATGAGGGTCATACTTGGCCAAGGTTCTTCCACGTTCATATTGCCACGGCCAACAACCAACGTAAAACTGTAGAATACGGAGGAGTATTTACCCCTAATGAATCCTGTACATCTTGACTGACTAGCTATTACTTAATAATAGTGCCTCCGCAAATAAAAAAAAAAACAATCTTCTATTTTTTTAAAAACTAAAGATAATCAGTTTATTTCTTTGGGTACTTTTACTGGCTTTACCAGCCAAAATTTACTTTCTTAAGTTCCAAAGAGTTTCGGAATAAACTCTTTCTAAGTTTTTTTCTTTAATGCCCCTCGTCAACCACTTTTTTCATAGAAATAACTTGTAGAACAAATAGGATAAATATTTTTCAAATTAAATAACAGTAGTTTGTAACAATTAGCCATTATAGACAGTTGGCTAGTAGATCAGTCTCTGAATCTTGAGTTGTCTTGAGCTCGATCCCCTACATGGAAGTCTCTTACCGATAAGTTTTTAAAAAACCTATGTGAATAGGTTCGCTTTATATCAGAGATGGCGGCAAGCTCACCACCTGTTACGTTTTTACAAATAAGTTCCGGTGAAAAGTGGACTGTAAGCACTAAAATGCGAGCGCATACGTACATTTTTACTTTAATTCATTACAATATTATAACGTATGTCGATCGTCTCTTTATACAAAAAAAAACCTAATGAAACACTTGTAGGCATCATTCTTTTATCGAGGAAACTTTCCCCAGCGATTACTCGCTTATATCCCGGAAGAAATGTCTCACGCCGATTCCCGGGTAATTACGACGGAACAGTAAGCCCACGCCGGGGGCGACACTCGGCTGTTATTAACGTGGCCCCGTCGTACGTGACGGATCCGAAGTGATTATGAAACTTGGCGCGCTCGCAGCCATTGGGATTTGGATTTGTGAGAATTAGACAAGTTTCGGTCTAACTTTCTTGGCGTTTACAACTGCTTGTTTGATAACAAATTGGCGTACGATGCTAATTTGTTTCGTATCCGTTTTAATGATTTTAATCATATCATTATGCTCGTTATCGTTACTTCTTAAAACTGGATTTGGGCGTAACGACACTTAACTACTGATAACTAGGCGGTAAAACGCCACACAGAACTAAATTTAAAGTTCTGAGTGAATTTTTAAGGGCAGGCCCATTTGCCAATAAATACAAGACTTGTCATTTGAAAACAGTTGTTTTTAAAAAAACATATACTATAATGATGAAAAAGAGGACTTAAATCATTTTGTTAAGTAAGCGATTATGTATAAAAAACTTTATATTATGTATATTTATCAATATCTCCACTTCTTTATCAGTATGGGTTGATAAGCGCAGCACCGCAAGAGACGCTGTTCCCCATCACGAGCCTGTGAGATTTGGGTATTCGTATGCATTTTCCGGCATCACTCTGACGCCTGAGCTTTGTTTGTTAGCTAGTGGGGTGTAACATGTTCAGATGAGGTTGGTATTCAGAGAAATAGATGGTATATTTCATCCTTACTAAGAGTAATCTTCCTTTCCTTCTTAATAATATTCTCAAATAGGCATGCTATATCAGTGTAGCGACAAGCTCCTTATCTTACCTCAACGACCTGTAAAAAGTTCACTGCTGGAAACAGGCCTCTCTCATAAGGTGGATTAGCCATAATCTCCTCACTCGGCAAGCGGATTGTCTACCGCAGTACCAAATACCTAACACCTTAAATGCTGCTGCACGTCATCGGTCTGCTTAATTATGGTCTGGAACTTTTCGAGATACATTGCAAACATTGCAATTTTCAAGGCTTTTCCCTTAGTCGCCTCTTACGACGACTAATCACGGACAATTGTCAAAGTGACATGAATTATTATAATATTAAGGATAACAATGTAGAGTTTGTATCACCCCTAAAGTTAGAACAACAAATGTGGAACAGTTAGTACTTATATATTAATTCACATAATAGTTCAGAACATGGGTGATAAAAATGATTGTCCATTGTTTTGTTACGATTTATTATAGAACGATATCAACTGTGATGGTAATAATTTATTTTAACGCTATAATAAAGTAGGTAGATGATTCTAGAAGCCATCTAGTACTCCCACACTTACAAGGACAATGCCAGCGCGAAATAAAGACAGAGTATCTATGTCACTTTTTTTAAATATAACTTAAAAACGCCTAAAAATCGAATTGATTCAATTTTAGAAATACGGTAACAGTTACAATTCACCCAGATGCGAACATCACAAAGTTTTATATTGACAGTGAACCTATCTGTTCAATGAATCATAAGTCCTGGGTTTTAATGCTAGCCTAAGTAGATGTTTTTGTTCTACTCAAAATATCGATATTGATACATTTTTACGCTTGCGAGTTACAACGAATACAAGACGGTAAGACTGAGTGAGTGTACTTACAACATTATAATATACCCTGCATAGATGTCACATTCATAATTAAACAGAAGATGTCATGATTGTCAAAATCGTCGAGGAAGAAAACAATGTTGACTTTGACTAGAATATGAACGCAGGACACATACCTCCCATGGCTTGGTACACTAACCCAACGAGTTATCATCTAAATGAAATAAGGATGATGAGAATTCATATACAAAATAACGTAGAGTGTAATTAAGAACTCTCGGAACATGAAATAGAACAATCAACATACAGTTTAATATGAACTATCTTGTAACTTGACGCCGCTGTTTTGCAAGTAACTAGTATAATGTAATTAATTATTTTTATATACACCATATTTATTTGTGTATTTATATATTCTTTATTGCACCAAAAACTGTACAAAAGGCGAGCTTAATGCTATATCTACCAGCTAACCTTGGGTAAAACAGATAGTGTGTTTTAGGGCAGGTAAAGTAGTCATAAGCGAAGCAGGGCCAGATTACCTATATTAATATAATATTAACTACATAATGAGAATAGACTACATGTATTATTTAAACATATGTACATATACATAAATATACCGAAGCATATACTTACGATATTGTAAGTGGTCTAAAAATGGCAATGTTGGGAACTTGATAGTGTTTTCTGTTATATCTGTGTGTGTTGTATATTTGAGTATATTATGATCGCTAAGAGGCTTCTGCTTGTGGCAGCGACGTGCGGCGGGTTGAGAAGAGCGATGGTTTATACATGTGTCATATTTGTGAACAGGTGCTGCTTATGGAGGCTGGTTTGATCAAGTTTGCAGTGCACTTGAGCTTTCATTACATCGATCACTATGTTGTCACTTGTAGCATACTTTCCGTTGGCTATGGGACCATATCTTTTATTTTAATAGATTATAATTATGGAAAAAAATATCAAAATACGATACCTACGGAGGTTTTTTTCTCATGTTTTTTCTCCGTCAGAGGAACCTCTTTACGAGACGGTGGTAGATTGTAAAAGAAGATTTGACATTTCAGTTACGAAATCATCTTTCTTACGTCGAAGAATAAATAATTTAATTTCATATAGCTAAAGTAAATCAAAACTAATAATCGATATGAAAACTCGAGATACACTTCATTGCGAGCTTAGCATTTGAAATTTTCTTAAAAAATTTGTTGATGTTTACCTGAAACAATATAAAATAAATATAAGGTAATACAATCGAAGCGTTTAAAGACCTACGTATATTTTAAAATAATAATGCATGTTAATAAAACTGCACTGAAATCCACTTAGTACTTTAGAAGTTATAGGTGAATACAGAGGCAAATGGGGATTGCCACTTTGTTAAATATTATACCGTTGGCGGAATAACTAATTAATCTACCAGAGTTACATAAATTACCAAATTCGGCAACAAGTAGCATCGTCTTAGCGAGAGAGATCATCCAACAGTAGACTGTACAAAGGCTGACGATGTATCATTTTTATGTAAAACATTATAAGATTTCAAAGACTAAAAGCTTGAACAGAAGTGAAGTCAGTGGACTATGACATCTGGACGTCTAATACCTCAATCAACCCGTGACCTCGGCTGCTGTAAAGCACTCGAGACGACGGGAATATAAAAACGAAAAATTAAGCGCTGTAAAATCCGTTAATAATAGTTTTATTTCAAACAGAGGTGCCCAATGTAAATATTATTATAAATATTCAAATACAACATCATCCCAGAAGGCCAAAGAAGGTTAAAAAAATGATTTCTTGAGATAAATGACTCGTACGGAACGGAAGCAAGTCGTCAGTGTAAGTAACGTTCTTTGAATTATATATCTTCTTTAATATTACAGTTAATATTATATTACATTTAATATTATATTACATTTTATTTTATACAATTAGAGATATCTATTTAACGCTAAAATATTAATTTTAAAACCTAAGTGCGCGATGAACTTCTCAGTTGCCGTAAAATCACAATCTACGATATCGTCTCGTAGATGCCGATTTGGCACTGGTTGTACGTAACAAGCTTGTGAGATAACCTGTGCGGGTAACGAGAATGTAACATGTGAATGACGTCACTCCCGATAAGTTTTCGGGATGTACAATAATTACCTTACTCCTCGAAAAGATGTTATATTTTGAGGCATATTTTTGGAGTCTCTCGGATAATAATTCAAAGGTGAAAGGGTATTTGGTTTATGTTTATATACTCGTTGTAATAAAAAGAAATATAGTTTTTAATTTATTCAAATATAAGTTCAGAAATCGTAAGGCTTCGCTACGGAGTCCTATAAATAGTCATGTCTATTCGTCGTTAATTTTTTGTTTTTCTTCTATTGTAAAAACGATAATACATATAAGAGTAAAACTTGGTGTGACTCTAGTGCAAACTTATAGTTTTAAATTAACTAAATGAAATAATATACATTTTTTTTCTGTTCTGTTGTACAGAAGCCTTGGTGCGCGAGTCCGACTCGCACTTGACCGATTTTTGTTAGGTAGTCAGGCATAGAAAAAGTCATAGTCGTATCAAGAATTTTATTTAGATTTTTTTTGGGTTTTATGCAAAAGATTACAAAGTATATAATTTGGATGAAGTATTCCCATAACATTTACATTTTTTACACAATTTTTGAAATTTAGCCGGTAACTAATCATGTATCTTTTGGTAAAAAAGCAACCTGTACGCTCAACGTTAACTATGCTCACCCTTGCACTAAGTTCACAATCTTACCCATCTGCAAACTTCGCTAGCGAAGCGCAAACGATTTAATATGATGAAACCAAAATAAACTGTTATAAACCGGCGTAATATAAATAAGGCGGCTTTTGCGGTGCGCCGATAGCTTAACTTTTCGTCGCGGTCCAACACTTAACAAATTATAAACGAGGAGAATTAAGATACCGTGCTCTAGTGAAATCGACAACACAGTATTCATACTTAAACATTTAATAAGTTAAGGAAGCAGCTGGGACCAGGTCTGAGATAGTCCGACTTGAATAGTATTTCATTACTTAAAGTCTAATTTGACACTTCACGTCGACTTTGAGAGTTTATATCAAAAACTGACAGATTACGTATTTGTTTGCAGTTTGTTGATTATAAGGTAAAATCAAGACAAACTAGAACTACTAGATAATGACATATCTGGAGCAACAATCACTGGTCCATCGCAGCGTTCAATCAACGTGCTATTTGAAATTTATTATTATTTCGGCTGAATATTGATGTTTATGGGGATTATACATTTGCTTCTAGACAGACTAATGGACGGTGTTTATAAACGACATAGACAGCGGGCATTACTAATCCCCTATTCTGTATAAGTCTGGCCACATGCTTCGCAATAAGCTAATTATTTTACATAAGGATAGAAAACCTTTTTATTTTGCAAACGAAACGTAAAGAAGTAGAAGAAAGCTTCTTATGGCCAGATAGATTATGTTCACGTTTCACTTTCGATTCCGTTATTCGTCCATTTTTAAAAGACTATTTCACTAGAGATCACTTGTTTCATTTTTTTTTTTTTTTTTTTTATAGAAGAAGGGGGCAAACGAGCGTGCGGCTCACCTGATGGTAAGTGATCACCGACGCCCACGAACATCCACAACACCAGAGGAGCTACAGATGCGCTGCCGGCCTTTAAGGAAGGAATAAGCTCTTTTCTTGAAGGTCCCTAAGTCGTAACTGTTCGGAAATACTGCTGGCGACAACTGATTCCACAAAATCGAAGTGCGTGGCAGAAAACTTCGATTAAAACGCACTGTGGTGGAATGCCAACCATCTAGGTGGTATCGATGGAACTTCGAATTCTGTCGCGATGTACGATGGTGAAACTCAGCAGCTGGGATCAATCCGAACAATTCCTCAGAACATTCCCCGTGGAAAATTTTGTAAAAATGCAAAGAGAAGCAACATCTCTTCGCAAGGCCAAAGGATCAAGCCGATCAGAGAGAGCTTGGTCGCCGACAATTCGAGCCGCTCGACGTTGGATACGGTCAAATGGAAGGAGTTGGTACTGGGGTGCCCCTGCCCAGAGATGAGAACAGTATTCCATGTGGGGCCGAACTTGCGCCTTATAAAGTTGCAAACGGTGGACCGGCATGAAATATTGTCCCGCTCTACAGAGCACACCAAGCTTTTGGAGGCCAATTTGGCCTTTCCTCAAGTGACCACGGAACTGAACGTCGCTCGATATGTCAACGCCAAGGATTCTGATACTGGCTGAGGCAATAAGGGGAATGTTCTCAAAAGAGGAGAAACGACAAAGGGATTCTTTTAGCGGTGAACGCGCAAACCTGTGTCTTTTGGGGTTGAATAGGACCAAATTACGTCGACCCCAATCCGAGACTTTGAATAACAAGGTCTCGACTTCAGACACAAGTTTGTTCCGGCACTCGTCGACGTGTTCCCGAGAAATATTCGCACGGCCTGTATATAGGGCATCACCCGTGCTGTCGTCTGCATAGCAATGAATGCTACTGATTTGTAGCATGTCGTTGATATGCAGAAGGAACAGAGTGGGAGATAGCACACAGCCTTGTGGAACACCAGCATTCACGGGTTTGGGGTCCGAGCATGCACCGTCGACAACAACCTTGATGCTCCGATCCGTGAGGAAGCTGGAGACCCAGTTGCACAATCTCTCAGGAACCCCGTAAGATGAAAGCTTTGAAAGAAGCGCTTTATGCCAAACCCTATCAAATGCTTTCGCTACGTCCAGACTAACCGCCAAAGCCTCCCCCTTAGACTCAACTGCTTCTGCCCATCGGTGAGTCAGGTAAACTAGAAGATCACCAGCTGATAGTCCGTGACGGAAACCGTACTGTCGGTCACTGATGAGCTGGTGTTCCTCCAGGTACCTCAGGAGCTGGGTGTTGATGAGTGACTCCATTATTTTAGATAACAAGGGGGTGATGGCAATAGGCCTGTAGTTGGACGGATCAGAGCGGTCGCCTTTTTTCGGTATTGGATGCACAAATGCTGTCTTCCAAGATTCCGGGACGACGCCTGAAGAGTAGGAGTGCCGGAAAAGACGCGTGAGAACCGGTGCCAACTCAGGGGCACACATCTTCAGCACAATTGGAGGGATTCCGTCCGGCCCACTCGACTTATGAATGTCCAGGGAGCGGAGTGCCTTTCGCACACATTTTGTTTATGACGGCCATTTTATCTAAATTCTAATACATAACGCGAACAATACATCGATTGTTGTACGTGCAAGTACTTCCTTGTGTTCGGAAAATCCAAATGATTCAAATATAGAGAAAACCCCCAAAACTAATTTAATCTCTTCAATCGGCGCCCAGATAGCAACGGTCAAGAAGTAGGGTGATCCCGACAAATTGAAATTACTTCGAGATCATGCCTTTATCCGTCAGTGCTCAGTAAAAGGGTCACGATGTGTTTATCGCGATCTCGGTGAAAACTGTACGTATTCCATGTTGCTTATTTTACACTTGGAATTTATATTAAATTATCTACTGTCACTACATATGTATATGAATCTAATGTCTATATAAACAAATATACATTAAACAAAAATGTGTTTTTTAAACTGATAATTAAGTATCTTTCCATTATTTTTATGGTTCTGAAAAATTAATAAGCAGATGCTCTAACATACAATTCTGATTTGAAGGACCCACCAAGACAAATAAAGTTTAATAAGTAACATTAATCAAGCCCTTGTGTGGCAGAGATATAAGAATCTGCCCGTTGCTTCCCGTGGTTGTTGCGAAAAAAAACCCAGAAAAGCTTATGGCAATCTATCGATATGAAAAATCTATGTAAAATTGAAGGTTTAAACTACTATATTACGTGTCAAGAATCGGTGATTAAATTAATAACGACTAGGAGTTCTATCATTTCCTTCACGAATCACAGTACACATAAATGTTGTTGATTGTCCAGAATAAAGACTATTGGACAAACACTCAATACCATTAAACTGTGATCCATTAAAAGACTTAAGCGATAAAAGATTATTGAGACTCTTGCACAAGATTTTTTTAAGCGTGGTTGAGCCAAGCGGCGGCTTTAGGTCCTGCTCGAATGGGCCGGCTCGACCGGATTGGTACCACGGCCTCGCAGAATACCGGCGTGAAATAGAGGCATCTTGTGCTTCTGCGTTTCGTTCGGTAAGGGAGGTAACCGGAGGCCCACACCCCCTCCCTATTCCCCTCCTCTTCGCTCCCATCTCCCAAATATCCCTAAAGAGCGGCAACGCACCTGCAGCATCTATGCTGTTGCAGATGTATGTGAGCGACGGTAATCACTTACCATCAGGTGAACCGATTGCTCGTTTGCCGTTTCTTGCATAAAAAAAAGAGGTTCTGCTACTAATTTGCAGGAATTGATTTCAAAATGGACGGTGAGATTTTTTACAGTAGTCATTTGTCAGAATATTGTTAGATAGGGCGCAACCCGTACTGGAAAGAGGTTATTATTATATGTACAAAATGCAATGATTTTTCTTACAGAATGTTAAAGCTACTCGTATAAATCAAAAGTTACTACGGATTACTTTACTATCACATATAGTCGATACTCTTGGAAAATTCCGCTAAAAATTGTATTGAAAACTGTAAATAAATTCAAATATAAAGGATCATCCATTAGTTATTATTGTCATGAAACTTCAGCGTTTAAGTAATAAAATGCTCAATATTAAGTTCAAATTTCCGGCACTGTCTGCACAATTGTTCAGAATCCAAATATTGCATCAGGCATTACACAAAATGGAAACCAACAATGCTAGTCTATCCGTCTCCATGAATTTAAAGTAGCGTCATTAATAAAGTCGCCTGGAAAAAAATCAAATCGACAAATTTAAGACATTTCCATAGATTTAAATAAAAGTACGATAAAGCAAAAAACGTTATCCAATTTAATTTCTAACATTGGTAGACACATTATACAGTATAGATGCGATGATATATCGTTAATTATAAACTCATCATTTACAAGCCATTTCTAGGCGGGCTGCGAAATATGTCGACAGAGGTTAGAGTCCGTCATTCGAATTCGACTAATGTCATGAACCACTCAAGATACAAGCTCTTATTATTAGTTGGAGTGGTTCACAGGAATATTGGTAATGGTAATAGCATTGCTAGAATTATTTGAAAAGAAAAATGCACTAAATGTTAGTTTAGCCATGGGATACTTTTTAATTTTTCATTACTTCGATTTAATATATGTTTGCGCTAGTATTAGTTATAAATAACCAGGCTTACGAAATCCAGGTCAAAGATCTTACTTCTTACGATGGTCGTAATACTTTATTTCTACGCTCTTTATTCTAATTCTATGACATTTAAAAAAATCGATCGTTGTCAATGGGAATTGTATTAAAAAAGTGTTTCGTAAACATGTAAGATTAAGTTAATAGTACATCTATACAATATATAAAACGAGTATGGTAATGTTACAGTTATTTTCAATAACTACATGCATTAATTTTTACCAAAGAAAACTTTAATTTTAATATTTGACAATGTTAATATTCGATTATTTTCTCTAGGGAAATGTCGTGCTATTTCGTCCGTACTTTCGAAGAGATTTGTGACGATGCCCTGGCAATTATGAGGGAGCACAGGTCCGTGCCGGGGGCGACTCTCGACTGCAACTTGCCCTCGTCCGTACGTGACGAATTTACAACTACTGTGAAACTTCGCTACCTTGTTTACACACTGTGTTTATACTGAATGGTAAATTTACATAGGATTATTTTGAACGGTGCATGTAGCTTGCGCTCTAAGACACCTATCTTTTACAACTTTTAATAATATAAAACAAAGTCGCAACCTGTACTTATCTGGATATTCGCTTATAACCTCTAAACTTCTAAGTGGATTTCAATGCAGATTTAATTATTATTTAGAACATTTCGTGTGGAAGAAACACGTTTACGTGTGTTTTTACATTGGCCGTTTTAAAATAATTTTGTAAGTGAAGATTGTGAACTTTGATTATGACGATGATAAATATCAAGTTGCTAAAGCCTTGCGAAGAGATGTTGCTTCTCTTTGCATTTTTTACAAAATTTTCCACGGGGAATGTTCTGAGGAATTGTTCGGATTGATCCCAGCTGCTGAGTTTCACCATCGTACATCGCGACAGAATTCGAAGTTCCATCGATACCACCTAGATGGTTGGCATTCCACCACAGTGCGTTTTAATCGAAGTTTTCTGCCACGCACTTCGATTTTGTGGAATCAGCTGTCGCCAGCAGTATTTCCGAACAGTTACGACTTAGGGACCTTCAAGAAAAGAGCTTATTCCTTCCTTAAAGGCCGGCAGCGCATCTGTAGCTCCTCTGGTGTTGTGGATGTTCGTGGGCGTCGGTGATCACTTACCATCAGGTGAGCCGCACGCTCGTTTGCCCCCTTCTTCTATAAAAGAAAAAAAACCACAGACGATTTTCCTTTAAAAACATGAATTAATGAAAATAATGAAAGAACGCTTATACCGCTAGTTAAGTCTTTACTTACTATTGACGTCGTCATATATAAAAATACAGTCGTTTGAGTGATTAACTAATCGCACTTGGTATAATTATTTAGAAGTTAAGTTTGCTCTACTTGTTCTTTATCTCAGCCGCCCTAATATCGAAATTGCTCAGGGAACTTTCTGAGGAAGACGTGAAGAAGAATCGAAATACCTGAATTTCAAATTTTTCTTTGACAAATGTGCAAAATCCCAATACCCACGCTGTAGTAATGTTGTTATCATCAGGCTCAGATATTTGGGTTCAAAATGATCATATTAATTTTCGGCTGCCCGTTGCCGGAGCCTTATCTGTGGGATAGCTGTCGGTGGTGCATTGTGCGCAGATGAGGGTGAGAAAAGAGGTTTGTATTCTTATCTTTAAAAGAGTACTAATAATATAATATAATCTTCTTCATTTATGATATTTCAATTATCACAGTAATATTTTTAATTTATGAAGTAAGTGAAAACAATAAAATGAAAGTTTGCTATGTAAAACATATTAAAATGGTTTTTGGCTGAATAAATTACATATAAATTAAATGAAGAATGTTCTTTAGGAGGTCTACGACTATTATGTTCCAACAGTTCCTAAGTCAACAAAGTGAGAACTATTACCACACGTACATGACTTTGGTTAATTAAAATAACTGAGATAAGGAAAATCTCAAAGAACAAATACAAGTATGTTAGTTAAGATCAAACACTTAAGCTTATTTGCCAATGTGACTTTATGAAAGGTCCTAATTAACTGAACAGTTTAATTTATCCTTGTTAAATAAATTAAAGGATGTTTTGGTATACGTTACGGTATATGAAACGTGTTACTATTGTTCCCTTATACTCGGTTTGTTTTACTTGTTCCGATCTGTATCTGACGGGATTGTGTATTTTAAACCTAACCCTTAAATAAGTTGTAATTGCGTAATTAGCTTCGAAGTTTAAACTGTTTTCAAATGGAAATTAAAACAATTTTATTAAAATATAGACTTAAACACACCAAAGTGTTTAAAACAAATGAAAACGACTTTATATTTATTAAAAAACAAAGACTTTGAGGAGAGAGATTTGAATTCATGATTAATAATATTGTTACAATACAACAACGTCTGTGTTGTACATATAAAGCGTTGAAGTTTAATTTTTTTTCTTATTTAAAATAAATCTAAATCTTGACTATTCCTGACAGATTATTTAGTTAATACAAAGGCTACTGATATACCACAGTTTCAAAAAAATACTACTTGCCAATACGACATGCCAAGAATTAGAAAACTAAGCACATTTTCTGATTTTTAGTTGGCTCACGTAATAAACGTAGAATACGAAAAAACTTTTGTTTTCCTAGATTTTGATATAAAACATCAAAATCAAAATCGTGATTAAGTGGAAAGTTTATTAGTCTGCTGAGCGGAACTAGAAACATCTTGTAAATAAACACAGTATGCAACAAGTCTTGGAAACTGGGTTTCGATAGCCATTAAAATTAAAATTTCTTCGAATATTATTCGGCGTTCATAAAAATATCACAAAGTATATAACAATTTAATTCACATTTCATCACAGACAATGTTCTGGTTACAATAGAAAGGAAGGTAATCTAATTTCACAAATATTACAAGGTTTATAAAACAAAGACCTCAGAGTAATACAAGATAAGCTCTTAACATTTAATTGTTTTTTGCCAGACGCTACAACATAATAATAGTATCCTTTCTTTTGTTATTTTTGTCTGTAACAAATTTTTTGTTTGTAATTTATTTTATAGGCTTCATTTTAAACAGTTTGGATGTCCTCTTTTTATCATACTGTAATATACTCTCAGCCGGCAGTTTGACAATAATTATTTTGTTAACTATGGTTTATATTGACCGATTAACAATTAGACAACGATTAAAGATTAATGGGAAATCGATATACCGTGATGTATTTAGATAACTATCTTTTCGATTTTTAAATACAGGACCCGTAACTCAAAAGCCATCAGCGCAGACTGCCGACTAACGTGTTTATAAAAAAAAATTAAAATTACGCCATTATTGCTCTTGACTACAAAGTAAGAAAGTTAAAATTTTGCGGTTGCAAGCGTAAGTTTCTCACCGATTCCTCGACAATTATGGCGGGACCCAAAGTCCACGCCCGCAGCGACACTTGTCTGTTATTAACTTAGCCCCGTCGTACGTGACGAATTTGCTTCGATTATGAAACTTGGCCCGCATTGCTTCTGGGATTCAGATTGTTCCAAGTGAAGTAACATTAGTATTCTGAAATATTACATTACAAAACAATATCCTTTGGGAAATTTGAAAAAGGGAACCCAAACGCGTAGTACAAAATGTAACTAATTAATTAAAGCTCCTCGTCTTTAACCTTTGTTGTGTATCTCATTAAGCGCAATGAAATGAATAATCGATTCTAAACTTAGACTAATCAAGTGTTTATTTTCCTGGTAAATGGCGATGGTAGCAAATGCTTCCATGTTGTGAGGGTTAAGAATATTTCCAATTTCTGTTAAACAGCGGCATATTTATACCCAGACTGGTAAAACTGAATTATATGTACCACGTCGGTTATTTCTTATTTTTTAACTGCAAAATTTTTATTACTCGAACATTGTTTGGGTCTTGTTCTTGAGGTGATTTTTGTATAAACATATATATAGTTTAAATTATAATGTAAGATAGAACAACTACTAGCTAAAATTCCTTTTTTTTAGGCGAGAAATGTTTGAAAATAAGCACACGCCATCTGGAGGTAAAGGAATACTATGAAATTAAAACAATATCAATGTAAAATAAATAAATGGGCAGGTATGTGGTCGTCCTTAAGGATCAGTGTAAGTTTTTAGATGTATGATGCAATACCTTATTGCCAGAAAGTGTGCTAGCCAGCACTATATGTAAAAAAGCTGTCTTTCCGTGATCGAGTTGACTGTCTAGAAAATCAGTCACCCCCATTCTTACCATTCATACTAAAATGTATAACTATTACCAAGTGTTTGAAAAATCAGATTATCGCAAAAGATACGTTAAAAATAGACGGTTGTAATTTTGTTCGACCCAAAATGCAAGAAATGCGTACAAGTTCGTATGCCAGTTTCGTACGTTTAACAAGTGGATGCTCTCTTCAACATTACAAAGACAGCAGGTCCCCACCTCTACCGTTTCTTTTCTTTTTGCTGCTTGAGGTCGGGGCAGAATAGGCCGAGGTACAAATTATTCTTGCCGAACAATAGGCTTCCGGTAAACGACGGTCTTGAATGGGAAAGTGATGTACAATCGTAAAGAAAAGCCCAAAATTATATGCCGATGGTTTGTTTAATGCCTAATCTTTAAAAGTAATTGTGCGATTATGGTGATTAATTTAAAGTTTAAGTTGCCTTCGTTTGGATGTACTGTAATGTCTGTGTTTTTGGGATATAAACATCAAGTTTAGAATAAAAAAGATAATTTTAAATGTTAAATAAAAATGCATTACAGAATATTTGCAACATACATAAAGTACTTTAAGTGTAGTGGAAGCTTGGAATACATCATAGTTTATTGATTTACTCATTCACTGGATCAGTGGAGAACAGTATTTATTTTCTGAAAGTAATCCTGATTGCTGAAATGCAGTGTATTATACACTCTTCATTTGTCTAGACATTGTGTATATTTGTAGTATATGAGCAAAATTAATATGAAAGTTTTGATTTAGAGTAAACTGCCCTTTCTTGTTTCGTTGCTAGATATTATATTAAAATCCAAAGACTTTGAATTTTTATTATTTTACTGCCGGTATTTATTTTTCATGAGCAAGTGGCTCAGAACCGCCTAATATTCTTAAGCTCGAGTTGACTAATAAGTTAATAAGCTATAAGATCAATAGTTTTGGGATACAAAAATACAGTTAAACAGATATTTAATATCAAGTCCGACATTAAATATCTGTAATTTTGTTTGTTGGGTGTCGCGCATTAGAACGACGATATTGCAAAATTGTCTGACTTGGAACCTATTAGTAATGGGAATTTTGTTCACAAGTTTAAATGTTAAATGTTATTTAGAATACGTTTTATGGTGCCAATATTCTTCTGGTTTGATTTCTACTTCACAGTCAAACTTTTTATTTACCTATAAGTCTGTGGGAACTCATCATTATGGGGTATTAAAGCGAATATAAATTCGGTTGTTAATACTTAAATTAAATGATGACGTAACATAGAAGAGTATAATGTTAGTAACACGAGAGCAGTGAACTTCCAAACGAGAAAACAATCTATACCCATCTCAATAATAGACGATTTTCATCTCTGCCTATCCTTATAAATTGATATCTGTAGGGGCAGAGATTTTTCTTTTTAATCACTTAGCGTAGTGAAACATTTCTAACGTGGTAGAGCCAAGTGACGGCTTTAGTTGCTGCTCGAATGGGCCGGCTCAACCGGATTAATACCACGACCTCGCAGAATACCGAAACCCACTTTTTGCATTTTGCGAAGATTCCAGTATAACGTATGATGATGATCGCTCTGTGACCACGTCTCACCACGTCTCACCATGTCCCACCACGTCTCGGAACGTCTTATTACGGCCTTGACTATGAACAAATACAGATAATACTGAGACTGAGGGCAGCAGCATCTAAGGTGAGAGGGGTTTGATACTGCGATCAAAATAAGAAAGTGGCGATTG
This sequence comes from Bhutanitis thaidina, assembly GCA_029286595.1. Lineage (NCBI taxonomy): Eukaryota > Metazoa > Arthropoda > Insecta > Lepidoptera > Papilionidae > Bhutanitis > Bhutanitis thaidina. Next base: position 14,850,455 of record JAGSMS010000022.1, on the reverse strand, counting down.
CGGCCTGTTGGATATTTAAAACTTTTTTTTAATCACACCTAAAGATTTCATATTCTACTAAAACAAATTTTGCCCCAAGATAACTCTTAGTCTAGTTATTTGCTAAGCTTCGTAAACATCCGTACAGTATTTTAAGTGTGATTGAACAACTAACAAACGTACATATTTCTACAATTACTATCAAGTAGAATAAAACATAGCCTAAAATATAAATCGCATTTCTCAAACAACACTTTTCAAAAATCTATTTCCGTTTCGTTATAAGATTCTTCTGACTTAGAATAATCATACAAAAGAAACACCGTAGGTATTTTCATGTGTTTTGACACATTTATAATTGTATTCTAAATACCAAATAATAAGAAATAAAAAATTTGGTGTTATCAATCGAAACATTCTCAATGTCAAAAACAAATTCGATCTAGTTATGCAGACCCGCCCACATAAGCGGCACCTGTTCAAAGATGACGCATGTCGCAGCCAACATCTTCAACCTGTCCGACACCGCACAACGGCACTGGGAGATTTATATATCTCCTTAACATAATGAAATATCGTATGGTTGTAAAATTAATATAAAAGAACTCTACTGACTAAATTACAATATCAATCATCATACTTTTGTCGTGTGATAGAAATCTGTCATAGATGATGGACGTTAGTGTTTATTTAGAATACGTGTCAAGAAATATCGTTTGGTTGTGAAAGAAATATAAAAGAAATCCACTGATTAAAATGTTAAACTAAATAATATTATCACATTTAAAAGAACGAAGAGTCAAAAGACTTAGGCAACTTTGCTGCTTTATGACATAAGTTTGATTAACATCAAAACTACTTTTTAAGTGGCGAACAACTAAACTAATTATAAGTATGACCTAATAAAGCAGACTTTACTAAAAGGTCATATATGACGCAGACATGTTATACGACTTAGTAAGTACACGTAAACATTATCAAAATTTCTCGTTCACTTAATTCTTATCACATTATGCCGAGGAATTTGTAGCAAGACGTATTTACCAATTTACGAGACGTATTTAATCTATTGATGAACAGTTTTCCAATTTAGGTGGATTTGTCACCGCGTTTTGAAAGCGATTTGCCGATTGTACCTTACTTAGTCAACTTTTACGATCACCGTTGATGATGATTTTTCCAAGTTATACTTCTTTTGGCGCGTTTGGGAAAAATGATGAGAGTGAATTTTCACGATGCCCGACTACTTAAAGCTACACCATGAAGTTGGTTGGTAACTGTCTCCGAAGTTTTCGTGAGAACTGATAACTATATTCAAGGTAGTTATTCAAATATATATGAATCTACAACACGTGTTTTATATCAGAGGAGATAAAAATATATTCATACGTAAATATACATGTGAATTTGTGTGTGATTATAAATTATACTCGTGATAAAAGTGTTTTTATATTATAAACTTTTTAAAGTGGGTTTATACATTTAAGGTTAGCTGTCGGTACATATTCTTTTTATTTATTTGCATTATAAATTATTATTATTGGTCATTTTTGTTTAGTTACGCTAAAGAAGTATAACTTCTTATGTGCGTAACATAAATACACACACACTTTTTTTAACAATTCGATACAAAAAACTAAGTACGGGCTGTAAAAAACATACTTCAACAAAACTCCTTTTGTACAATACAGGTTCAGAAGCAATGTTCGCAATATTGTTTTCTCGTGAGATGTTAAAATAGAGTGAAATCTCATTCTCAAAGCGCAGACACGTTATTGCAACGGGCAATGCAATGGACTGTGCAGTTATCGAATGAGACGTAATGGAGTAACAGAAATGTTCTGTTAGTGTGATTTTTCAATCAGAATTTCATACAATAACAAGGATGGTTTGGACGTAAACTTTGATTGAAACTTATTGAACAAATTCGTGTTGGTGGGTTTAAAGAATTATGATATCCTACTAATATTGAAATTCTGAAAGTTTTTATGTAGGTATACGTTATCGTAACTCCACCATGGTACGCTTATGTACTTAGAGCCGCGAGAGTATTTCATTCCACGCGAGTGATCTGGGTCAAAACCCAGGTGACCCCGGCGACGGCACCACTATTATTTCTAAATAGCAATTTTTAGTGTATAATTTACCACGTGTTCAGCGGAGAAGGAAGCTATTTTGATATTTCGAGGAAATGCTCTAATCTCTCTCGAGAGCGGAGGCATTTTGCTTTGCTGTGAGCATTTACAGGCTGCTACTTTTTTTATTTTTAAGATTATATGATTATAATACACGTATTAGATATAAGAAACTATAAGAACCTTTCTAATCTCGGTCAAGAGTTCGGCGAATATACGGGCAATTACTGAATTCAGCTACTAGCTCCGAGGCATTTTACCTTATTGAAGATATTTACGAAGATGAAACCCAGCGGCTGGTATCATTCCGAATAGTTCCTCAAAACATTCCACGTAGTAAATTCGGTAACATAGATATATTGAAGTCAATTAATAGCATTACGGCCTAGGTGTCACAGTGTTTGACAGCGATGCTGAAGATCGCGGAAAGTCATGGGTCACTTACATGACCAACAAATAACTGTTCCGGGTCTGAGAGTTAATCCAAGCAGAATTTCTTATTTGTAAATATTTGATAAATTACAATTAATGATTAAATAAATTCAATCGGTTGTCTAAAATTATCCTTATGTCGTTAGGCTGTTCCTTTATTTGAATACAAAGAAACCTAATCTCGTTTTACAACGCTACGTGTTCTGTATAAAACAAAGCTTATACGAATCTTTTAAGGTTAGCGTAAAACAATAGAATCTCTGAGCATTACATATTTTATTGCTTCTCGCTGAAGTGAATATACTTGTATAAGGTTTTTTTGTAAGTTTTAATGCTGTTCATTAAGGTTAAATATGAAAATCGACACCTACTGGATCGTTTCCCAAAGATAGACTGTTTTTAAGTTAAGTGATTACCGTCGCCCACGTACATCCGCAACACTAGAGGTGCTGTAGGTGCGTTGCCGGCCTTTAAGGGAGATGGGGGGGAGGATTAGGAGGGGGATGGGAAGGGGGTGGGCCCTTCGTTACCTCACTTACCGAACAAAATGCAGAAGCACAAGATGCCTCTACTTCACACCGGTATTCTGCGAGGTTTATTAAAGACATTTCTCTTTTTTGTGCTTACATATCTATATCAAGTCCTCATTATCAGGTATGCCTTGCTTCGTGTCCACTAAATTTGTATCTATAAATGATTTCAGTAGCAGACGGACAGAGTTAATGAACAACATTAAAAATAACAGATTTCAATCGCACGCATTGCCATTCACCCGGGATAAACTCATACATTAGTTATAAAATTTTCTCTTATAAGCCGCCTCAAGTAGAGGTCTATAAGCGAGCATAACATACTCAAACACTGGTGAGGTTGGCTTGGAGAAAAAGATTGTATCAGTAAATCCCCCCTCCACCCTTGACATCATTAAGTCAACCAATTGTCACCACACCTAATAATAGGCTCTTAAATTAAATTTAATCTAAAGTAGACATAGGTTATGAGATGGTTTCAAAAATGGTTCCGCTATTTACAGGTTTTGTACCTTATGAGGCCGTCGAGAGTGTGAATTATAACATTAAACATGCAATAAAAGATGCAGTTACGATCATTTTGCATCGCTTTGAGTGCAATATTGGTAATTATTTCAATAAAATTCAGTACCGTCTACTGAGTGAGATATTACATCGGCGAAGTCAGCTAGACATCTTGCTCATGAATATGGAAACCTGTCTAAGTGTTTTCGGCTTTGTATAAAGAGCCGGATCGGTAGATCGCTATGAAAAAAGAGATAGCCGATCGAAGTTTTTTTTTAATTTCTACCCAACTTCTTTAGGTTTGTTTTTTACGCAATTTATTATTATAACTTGATTGCCCTCTAAATAAGTTACATAATCTTTTAATTTTTCTTAGAATAACATACTTTCATACATATAAAATGTATTAATAGGTAAAATCTAATCCTGGGAGGATATAGACTACTTATTTCCTGGGAAAGATGTAGGATTATTCTCCAAGCGGACGAAGTCGTGGGCGTCGACTAGTATTATCTTTTTTGCAATATTGTTAAACATTGTAAAGTATTATTTTACTATTTCAAATTCTATGTATTTATATGATAGAAGTTCGGGAATTAACATTAATGTACGTTACCTACAGAGCGGTAAAGCCTTGTAGATCCAGATTTATGTCTTCATTACCACCACAAATCACGCGTTTGCGTCATTATTAGTAACATAGAGGTTAAGTACAGTATGTTTACAGCCTTATGAAGTAAGCTTTTAGTCTTTCTTTTTTTTACAAACGAACTGATATATATACTTTAAACATTTTTATGTTTTATTAAATATTAATATTTGTTATTTCCATATTTGCTAATTATTTGTTGAAAGTTTTTTCCCCAGGTTTAGATTTATATTATGCCTTGTGGGGATGAGTGGCGTGAGGAGATCTGCCATTCAGTTTCTTCCTGTGTAAAATCAAAGTACATAGACCGATGACAGGCAGAAACTTCTGATGTAAGAGGCATCTGGCAAAGACTAATCGTCTGCCAAACTTGGCAAATACGGATAATCTTCCTGTTGGGTGAGTTCTATGGCCAGCAGTAGACTAGCTAAATGTAAGTAAAAAAAAAACAGCGGTTCTATGGCAACTGAGACACAATGGATGGCGAGGTGTGTGGCCGCTGCAAAGAAAACATCTTTTTCCCCAGTGTAAGACGACACCCACAAGATGAAGTGATTATCTGCAAAGTGGTACTGGACATTGATAAGTGCAGGTGACTCAGGGCCGTGTTCAGCTGCAGATTTCTGACAGGCTGTAATAATGATGATGAACGGTGATTAAAATAATTTCTGCGAATCATAGTAAATAAAAGGAAAAGTGGCAGCCTGTAAGTGCCTTCTCAAAAATTTGGTAGGGTTTTGGAGCCGGTAAGCGCTGGCGGGTTTTACATATTCTCGAAATAATATTTTTATTATTTCCCAGGGATGCAGGTTTCCTCGAGATGTTTTCTTTCTCCGCCGAGCACGTGGTGAATACAGCTCCTAAAATTGCTATTAACAATTTTAGAGGTAACAGCGTCGGGGAATATATCCAGGTCACTTGTGCTCGATGGAATTACAGCGAGTGCCCTGACCATAAGGCTACTACGGCTCTCTTAGGCTTCAGCGAATAATAAAATAAAATTACGGGAGAAGAATCGTGTCAAAGGTTATCGTATCATCAATGCCCTTACGAGACCGGAGGTATTCACATGGTCACCACGCTTGGTAAGAAGGTAGGTGAGCGCAGTGCCAGCATTCTCGCGCTAGTAATGCTACCCCCCATCACTAGTCTGTGGGATTTGGGTTAAGCAATTTTGATCGCCAGAGCCTCGATTGATTTGAGCTAATAAGTAGTAGAAATGTGAAAGTGAAGCTGTCAAAAGGTTTGCCCATACCCACTATTCTGGCCAAGCGGCCAATTGGTGAGTGCAGTCCTGGCACCCTCGCATTAGTAATGCTACTCCACATCAGTAGTCTGTGAGCTTTGGGTTTATCAAATTCGGTTGGATTTTTCGCCATCGTTGGCAGTTACGAGTAAAAGATGCCCTTACATTTCTGGCCCTTTATCTGTACTTCAGAGGTACACGTCAAGTATTAAGATCTTTTACCTGCAGTAGGACATTTATGGGTTGCTTCTACACTCTAATTGAATAATTTAACATTGTGTGGGCTCCAAATTAAAATCGAATTCAACAATTTTAGTAATGTCAGCACCGAACCAAAACTTTCTCTGGTACTGTACGCCCTTAAAACCTTATAACCTATAAAAAAATTATACCTTAAAACGTAATAATAAATTTTCGTTGAACGCCCTTACTAATACAACGTAACACAGCAAACATAAAATAAGCTTCGCGTATTCCTACCGACCAAAAGTTATTATATATTGTTAGCCAAATTCACAGCTCATAAATTGGGCCAAACAAAAAACTTTGTTATTGCTATCGACAATACTATGAGTATACACGTCACATTAATATTAGTGGTGAAATAAAACTATTCCCGATCCAGAAAGGTTTAGCTATATTTATGAGAAACTTAGTAATTGGCCTCGAAGTCGCAACAAACTTTAAAGAAAATGATAAGCCAATCAATCGCAATGACTATAAAATTAAATACCTAAGACTAATTACCTAATGTAAGAGAGAACAAGCTTGGAGTGTTACATAACGTTTTTAAATTATTGTGAATATTAAATGAAGTGAAAGGGGGAATACTTTATAGACTTTTTTTCCAATACCAACCACACATTTACGTGGTGCACGCTGCTAGCTAACAAACGAGGCCACTTTGCTGAACCCAAATCCGAAAAACTAGTGACTGGGAGCGGCATCAACAGTGCAAGGAAACCCGTAACTGCGTGATTGCAGTATTTTTTGGCTTTTGCTGAAACTGGCTGAAGATGAACAAATGTTAAATCGACTAACGGAAAAACCTTGAAAATTTCATGGCAATTTTCGAGGATATTCTATCCCGTCCGGATAGAAGAGGCGGTGGCGACCGAAGCCTCTAAATTCACGTTTCAGCAGAGCTTATTTGGGGCAACATAGTGGTGAGCCCGTAGCCGTTTTCATGTCCAATCGAAAAAACTCATTAGTACGAGCTCCTCCTCATGTGGGATCGAACACGATTCTCCTGACTCGGTGGCAAATCTCCTAACCACGAGACTCTATAGTCAATAGACCCCTATGGGCTCATTTAAAATACCTAACTGGTTAATAGTGGTAAATATATCAGATAATGTCGAGCACAAATTCTGCAGACTAGCAGAAGCAGAGGGGAGCAAGTACGAAGGTCACGGGACTGCCCTCCCAAATCCAGCGAGGTGATTTAGACAAACAGTTCAGATTCAGGTGGGAGCTTTCTTGTAAAAACGCATATCTAGTAGTGTACTTAAATGGGATTTTACAAAAGTATAAAAAAAAAAGAAAGGAAATTCAGATTGTGATGATAAACCAATAGTGAATATAAACGTATCACGTAGACATTTCACGTTTAGGATAATAATGTAAGTAGAATATACATTATTAATGTATTGTAAATTTCTAATATTATTAAATTACATACATAAATGACAAAAATTTTCTTAATTATGTTAAAAAAATAAATTCCTATCCATAGTTCTGCTCGCCCACTCATTTAATAACCACCCATTTACAATCCGAACTTTTTACAAAGTCGAGAACACTTTAGTGGGTATCCATATTCATAAGGTACCCTCCCACTCAATGCTGCCTTTTATTCAATTAATTCCTGATATCGTCATAGAATCGCTTCGATCTTCACTGATCCCTACTTAGTCTTCCATTTCAAAAGTATTCCCGGTCTATGGATATCCTTAAAAGCGCTAAAGCTAACAAGTTCGATGAGGTAAGAAGTAGAGTGCAGAAAATACATTAACTTCCATTGCAGTTTGGTTTTTTTTTCTGATATCGCTAGGAAGTTATAATGAGCAGTATTAATTTTGTATAATGTATACTTCAAATCTAAAAATTACTAGGTATTATCTGTTACATATCTTAACAGATAATACCTAGCTATTTTTAGCGTTGAGCTTTGAGTATGGAGATGTTCTCTTGGATGATTTCGACCGTATCATTTTTACACGTGGTAAAGCCAAGCGGCGACTTTTGTATGGGCCGGCTCAATCGAGTTACCACGGCGACGGTAACCTACTGTTTACCGTTGACAAACGAAATGGTAGTTACTATCAGGTGAACCGCTTGCTCGTTTGGTGCCTTTCTCATAAAAAAAATCATAGATATGGAACGCAACACAATGCAAGTAAACCCGAAAATAAATATATTAGGCTGAGACTGGTATTCGAACAGGATCAAAGGCTCAAAATGTAAGTACTCTATCCATTAAACCACGCAGTCGCATAGTAGTGATATAATAGTGACAAATATCTTTCTAATATCGCAAACCCGCTTCTGATGTATGATGCTTCCTCATAGATAACCTCTTCCGATACCAGGTGTAATATGATATGAATGGGTGACCAGCGAACTAACAGTTCACCTGACCACTGACCACACAATCGAAGCAGGTTATAGATGCGCTGCTACCATTGAGGACTAAGATGAAATACCAAACAGCCCATAATTGTGCTGGCTTAGCCCTTCAAACCGAAACTCAACACTGCTGGCACTGCTCATATACAGCAGAAATAGGTAAGAGAGTAGTACCTAACTAACTCCTAGAGAGTGTTACAGAGCAGGGGCCTGCTCCCGTAACACTAACTACCTAGTAAACTTTGGCGTAAGTACCGAAGGTAGCAGTACAAGTACAAGATTTATTGTCCAGAATGTGATAGCTGAAACATAAGCAGATATTAGGTTGGCGATCTTATAAAAATTTTAAATGTTTGAATGAAGTGGCAAAACTCATATCCAGATTTTTAGTCAGTCACCGACGCAAGTTTTGCTGTGATTCTATTTGAAGATGCATATAGCGTGCGGGCAGGGCACACAACATGTTAAAAGTTCGCTGTTCTACTTTGTTCGCTGATTCAATTGAAAAATCAGAAATTTATTGCATTCGACACCAGACTCTACTTTTCTTTATAGAAAAAATTGACTTTGACAAGACCAAATAATTGTGTAAATTTATTTCATCTACCTTACTACTATGTACACGTTGCGTATAAATATAAGTATGATACTGTTTTTCCACTCAAAGTGGAAACCAAAAATAAACAAAACTGTTCACTGTCAATGGATAATGCATCGACTGACTGTTTTCCAATTAGATTAATAAAAAGAAAACTGTAATTGTTTTTGAAAATTCAAATCACGGAGAATGACGATAAAAAGTCAAAATAAGATAGATCGCGTGCTTCTTTCATTTACAAGCTTCATCGTAGCAATAAAACTATAAAAATTCCATTAGCATTCTCATTGCATGCGAAGTAAAAAAATATTAGCAATTACTTTGACAGCACAAATCCTGAATGCGGAGCGGTAATCTTTATTATGGACTATCTCCTGCGATATCATTTCAGTAAAAACCGGCTATTCTTTAGCTATATTTTTTTATTGCCTTGTGTCATGCGTTGTGTATTTTTGGATTTTATTGCGCGTCTTCCATTTAATATAATGCAATTTGTTCCGGATGTTTTAAAATAAAACTCTGATCATATTAATCAGAGTTTTATTTTAAAACAATAACATGATTATTGAAATATGGATATTTTAATATTTTTTTTCATCTTTCGTTTAAAATTACGGAAAATAAATTCATGTTTCATTCTATTATCATAATATTACATAATATATAAGCACTCTAGCCGCGGGGAAGGCAGAAATAACTGATTTACATTTAGCCAAACTAGTTTCCATAATCTTATTTTTACCTCTTCTGGGGATAAATCGAATATTGAACAAAAAAAAAGCAATGCATTGTGATTTGTCTCACTTTTTTCAAAATGATTTCTTTTGACCTTTTCTACTCTACTCAAACCATTATAATATCATACAATATATGACATGGTCTAGACTAGTATAATATTTAACAGTTTGATAATATAACATTTAATTTATAAATTAATACGTAGTTAAGCCAAGGACCTGCTTTTGCTGCTGTGCGAATGAGCTGCTTGACCGGGGTAGTACCACGGCCTCGTAGAATATCAGCGTGAAGTAGAGGTATCTTGTGCTTCTGCGTTTTCTTCTTTGAATGAGGTAACCGGGGGCCTACTCCCCCAAACTTCCATTCAACGCAGGTAACATATCTGCAGCTCCTCTGATGTTGCAGATGTACGTTGGCGACGGCAATCACTTACACATCAGATATATTTTAAACCTTTGATAATGCCTTGAAAGGCGAAACCAGTCAGGTATTAGCATAAACGCAATAAATCAGTGCAATAAGCTTAAGTGTCTGTATTCCTGCTAAATCTTCTTATAGTTATTTAAAGTTTATTGATAAAAAAAAAATAATTTTCTTTTAAATAAATTTCCAGAGTGGGAAAAGGTATCTATTGAAATTTTGCTTTCGAATTCTCCATCAATCGTAATACCACGCTACGTATCATTGAATAATGAATGTATAAAAACGTTTAAAATCTTTTATATCAATGTTTAATGTGCGTATGCTAATATTAAAATGTCCTTAGGAAATAAACTTAAAAGCAATAGGACGTCCTTTTGTTTTATCCCTCCGAGAACACTTGCAACTAAATTACACTAAAGACGCCTCATTGGATCTCGGGACACGTGCTGATGCTACATTTCCCCGGTTGTACGAGAAAACAAATTCTTTGTTCCGATTTTTGTAATGCTTGGTCCAAAGCTAGTCAATGGTGTTTTACATTTTAGATACTTTGTGAAATAAAAATGAATTTCCGAATTTCAAATTCTTCATTTAATTAAAACAGAATAAATTTTGCATATATTATTATTATATAGGGTCTAAGTAACATCATTTTTAAATGTATTCAATCTCGATGTTAATAAAAGGAAAATCTACAAGATTCACAGCACCGAACGTGCGAGTTACAAAAGATAATCATCCTTACTCCCAAAGATGTCAATGTTCAGCAGTGGACTACTGGAGATTATTTCTTTATAAAATTCTAGGTGTAATGTTAGAAAATTTTGCAAACTATATTTAAAAAGTGAAGTAAACTAGCAGCCTATGAGTTCACCTGTAAGTGCCCAGTGCCGGGCAAAGGCCTCCTTCTCAAATATCTGAGAGGGTCTTAATATATCCTCGAAATATTTTTTTTTATTATTTGTCAAAGATGCAGGATTCCTCGCGATGTTTCCTTTCACCGCCGAACACGTGGTACAGGGCTTAAAATTTCTGTCAACTATTCTAGTGGTGCCAGGGCACCGGAGAACGATCCCAGGTCGCTCTCGCTCCTTGACACTGAAGTGATCGACCAATAGACTACAACGGCTAAGTATCTTTACAGCGATGCAACTTTTAAGACAAAATATCTACAAGGATACTGGCATGCTTATACTTATTTATAATTTTCATATAAAGTAACAAATGTTGATGCATCACGAAAACGTGTTCGAAATTTGCTACTGTGAAGAACACTTTTAAACCAATATGGCGTTACAGTTTAAATCATACAACGATTTTTCATTTTAACCTATCACTGTGTTTCGCATTTTAATTACTCATGTGGAAGAATGACTGAGCTTATAGAGTATACGTACATTATACATCGCTAGACGGGCTAGCCGTAAAAATTTAAACCAAAGATTATTTTTATGGAAACGTGAATTTGAACCGAGAGAAAACTATCGTAGGAATGTTCAAATTAATTGCATTCGATCCTTTGACCGAAGACGCAGTAGGCGGCTATGTTTACCAAAAAACCAAGAGGAAACAATGAAAACTATTTTATGAAGTTTAGGTAAGCATATAGCTTAGCAAAGTGAGAATAGACGATTCTATGAAATTACTATCACATTAAGAAGATAAACAAAAAAATTCGCAAAGAAAGAGTAGCAATTTATTTCTGATGACGTTATTAGCTAAAATATATCTCGTCTAGCATCTCCTACCTTAATCGAATTTATTTTAATTGCAACTCGGCGATCGCTGTACTAACAGACTCACGCTTTCATAGATGACGCTGCTCCGGTAAATAATCTACGTCACTTGGTCTGGCATTATAGTTGATATGGTCACTGTACTCAATCAACGGCCAGCTACAGTTTTATAGTATGCCGTACTCCAGTTTTTCGATATCTACCGGATCATTCATATGTATATCCAAATGATCGTCAAAGAAAGTATAACTTAACTCTTTAATATATCATATTTAATAGATGCATTCTATTACATAGTCATAAATTTGAAATAATAAAATAATTAAATTTTATTGGTTTACAACATCATTTTATCGAGGACAGATTTAGGAAGATTTTTGAAGGATGTAACATGTTAAATTTTCTCGTCAGTAAAACAGAAAGAAAAAAAAAACAATGCTGTGTCATGTGCCAGTTTATCTATGAACTATATGCAGTGAATTGTATGTAAGTTTACAGTTCAGTCCCATGTGCTGCAGTAAAACATTTCGGCCACAATATCTCGTACCTTGGGTATCGTCAAAGGGTCAAAGTTACCAGGACAAATTTCAAAAAAATCTTATAGTCCCCGATAGATGGCGCGATAAACATATCAAAATCAGATCCTAGATATCTAGAGGAGCCGGCGTCTTAGGTGTCTGGTTATCAGTGATAACTGCGACAAATCGTTCAAATGCATTGCAGGTAATTTGCCTAGAAAAAGTTACGATCCGTCTATTGTAGATACTTTCAGCCAATCCTTGATAAGGAATCAAGATGAAGCGTTGTTACATTTTAGGATAGGGATGAAATACGTCTTCAGTACTAATTAAGCCTCCACTCTTCACTCGCATGATATATGTACGAGTAGCTACTTTACGGTAGTACGCTATTAGAGCCTCTTTCACTCTCATCATTAAGGCGTCGTATGAGTGTCGACTAAAGAAAATGTCAGATTAATTTCGTATCTTCGATCATGGCGGTATAAGAATATATATTATTCAGAGAGGCATATACGCCGCATTCCTTAAAGTGTCCAAGTCCTGAGAATTTGAAACAAACAAGATGGGTTGTGTGGGGATATATTTAAACTTATCCAATGGAAAATCAGAAGTGTTTTCTTAAAAAGCTGTTCTATAATGAATTTTTGAATAAATAAACTTTTATTACTACTATTGGGGTATACTTTTACCATATAGACCATCAACACTTTTCTGACTTTGTCACGTGGTAAGACAAGGGCGCTTTCGAAATTATCTTCGCGATATTAATGCGCCATGATACATGCTCCTTTTAATCATGAACAATTACTAATGCTATTCAACTTTCTCCAGATGACCAATAGAATTAGAGTACTGATTGGATACCATGTCAATTCGACGGACACGGTTAACAAGATCAATGTTGCAATTACGTCATGTTCAATATCTAATCAGTAGCTTGCAACTTTAGAGTTTTGCTTGGGTACTAGACAAATTAGAATATCTAGGTAATGAAATGTAGGTGTTGATTGATGAGGGTTTCAGTTATTTTATTATTCATTATTGTTCTATTTAGAGTGGAGTATAAAGATGAAATTGGAAATATTCGCCGGAATTGCATAACCAAAAGCGATTTCAGTGTTATGTTAGGTTTTAGAACCGAAACTCCAAATGCAGCGAAATATGCCAAACACAGATCTAAGCGAAGTTCGCAATTGAATTGGACTAATTTGCCATTCAGGTAAATTCAGAAGCGAATGCAAGTGGCATTTTGTCCTCATAACGCCGTGTATTACGGAGCTTGCTAAATTATCAATTGCAACACAATAGCTCCTCGAGGCAGCCACACTGGGAAACTTTTAATTGGAACAAAATCCCCGCTCCGAAGGCGTTTTAATTAGGAAAATTTCCTATGAACAAGCGGACGCGATATAATTTCTATGCAAATTGCGCCTTTAACTTCGCATAACACAGTAGTACTAGCAGTTGGAAGACGGATAGCGCGGTTCATTTTACATTAATAAAGAGATAATGGATCGAGTTTGCTGTCGGATTATTATTAATAGTAAACTTTGTTGCTGTTAGTTCGCTTTGCTGTTGAGAAATGGCCCTTATTTCAAACGGATTCAGCCGGATCGGGTCACGTTTCTATACCAACTTTGAACATTAAATGCGAACTGTCCCGGGACTGTCATTATTTACAAAAGATGGAGATTTTGTAGTTTAGGCGTGACGTTCACTGTACCTAAACTTCACGTTATATTATTATATAATCTGTTTTAACAAAGTAACTTCTCCCACTCACTTTGCATTATTCAATATATTATCATAATTTGATAAGAATAAATATTCGGTGAAACGTAAAAATAAACATCCTTTACACCGCATTCCTTAAATCTCAACTACAAGTGGTGTATCCAGTTAACTAAAACTCGATATTCTGGCGGAACAACAGATACTACTGATGATGGGGGCGTTATCACAAGTGCAAGAGCATGAGCATCGACACATCACCGAGTGCGTCAAGCGTAGTGAATATTGGCCAAATATCAAAGAAACACATGTTAGCATTTACAGTTGGGTCTTTATTACAAATATACCATAGCAGACTGGTTAGAGGATCTACCTTCAAATCAGGGATCTCGCGATCGAGACGTATGTATCGATCGATACATGTTTATCGTATTATATACTACGACAAAATAAATAATAATAAAATATGTATAAATAAAGCAAAACAAATGAATGAAACTCAACCAGATGGAAGCAACCGGTAGGGCAGACCAGATGGCCGTGTGTTAGAGAGAAAGGTAAAGAAACCAGCGGACAATGCGAGCGGTATCGAGTAGCACCGCTTTCTATATTTGAGCTCGGATCAGTCAATAACGGAGTGCCAGCCGTCTCAGATATTCTGCGAGGCAGACTGGGATTCTTCCAATAGCAGAGACGACTATCAGAATGTTTTAGTCGCCATGCCACCCTGCATATCGGTCACTCGGTGAGCCCAGTCTTGATATTTTTTCTCATTGTCTGTTGCAGCTTTCACGAGGTTCTCGACCGACCAAATATGATATCGACCAAAAATATTCTTGTCGGTGCCCAGTCCATCAGCACTATATGAGGCTCGTTCATAAGAATTTTTAAGGTTCTACTAGGTTCTGTCTGTGCAGATATTCAGAGTTAAAAAGCGCCGAACAACAGGAGATGACATGCCGAAGTCACTCTCCGAGACGGTGACAAACTCGACAGTACCATCCCTTAGGATGTATCTCCCATAGTTGTTCGTCTTAATGTCCTGATCCTGTATCTCACAGGTAAAACCCTCGGGTTACCTACCGTGGCAAAGTAGGCAATGTGGCTGTCTAACTGTCACATAGCATCTACCGGAAAGATGAAAATTGGGCTGCGGGAATTGAATTACATTTCATTGAGTCGTGCCAAATAGAAATCCATATTATCTGCCTACGACTATAAGCTACTATGGTGAGTACTTATATCGTAAGACAGAAGTTGGCGCATTGTGTTTTTTAATAACTTAAATAGCAGGGGGGGAGGAAACTGTAGAAAATAACTCTCTTTTGGCTTTTTTCAATATTTTTTTTCACAATATGAAAAATCGGATTAGTTCAGTGAAACTGAGGGGATATGAGCATCCTCGAGCACTGAGTCGTCTTGTATGATTCCCAGCTCGCAGGTCTCTAGCTTGCGATTCTGTGTTGACGAAACTGGGAAACGGCTGCAGTGCCAACAGCGTACTCGAAAAAGGTTAAAAAAATAAGATCTACGGAGGAGAGAAACACAACTATCCTTTCATTAGCTAGAGTTATTGATAATTTAACACGAATAATTCTTTTCACATTATACGCAGTTCAGTGTAATCTATATTCCTTGTCGTTACATTAGCATATTCATTAGGCCGGCACTTTTCCCTGCTCTTCCAATTTGCTTAGCGTCAATTACAATCAATTTCTCACGGAATATCGGGGCTGATTGAAATCCTCGGCTCTAATTGAGCGCTAAACGGAAACTTTTTAAGTCACTTGTCAATTCAGAGACGTCCGTACAGTTCCGATAAACTAGAAGATTCCAGTTTAGAACTCCGGTATTGTTTCCGATTCCGGCTGAATGGAGAAATTTTATTATGAATTCATTATCGAAATTGAATAATGATTTCTTTGTTCGTCGTCGATCGAGGTCGGGATCACAACTTTTCATGCTTCTGGAATTTCGAATATTTGTCTGTTCCATTATTTTCCGGGGTTATTGAACTTGAATATTTACACAAAATGTTGAATATTTATGATATAAATATTTGAAAATTTAATGATTAATAAAAAAATTTAAGTATTTTTTTAGTCAAGATATTAAAAAAACGTTAATGATTTCTAGTAGTTACGCGAACACTACACATTTGAAAGGATTTTATCGCATTTAATTATGTTTTTATACTCCCGACGTTTCGATTGCTTTACAGCAACAGTGGTCTAGGGAGGACTGACGTATTAGACGTCCAGATGTCATCGTTAACTCGGGTTACCTTAAGCTTTTACCTAGGCAGAATGTGCTCTCAGTATCTTGAGGTCGTGCAGTGGCATACTTGGTTTAATTTTGTTTATTACCACCAAGCATACCCCTAAATAATAGTTTCATTTCAAATAATGACAGGTATATAATTGACAATACAACAGAAGTTTTCAATCTTAAACTATAAATATTTTCAAGCCGGTAATATATGTACGAATACGTACCACTTATCCTAAAAATTAAAGTCTTGATAATCCCATGGATTTAATGACAGTTTTAAAATGCATGCGCACGTTTAGAACCCCTTAAAATGCAAAAAATGGTTTCGCAATTCGAAACCACTTTCAGAAATGTCTCCTGGCTTACATAATGCTTGAAAACATCACAACGTCTAGACTGCGGAAATGCAAACAAATTTTCAGCTCAATTTTTAAACTTTTTCTTTTTCTTTTTGGCAAATACAGTTAAAAGCAAATAACTTTCTTTGCATTAAAATGAACAACGTTGATATTTACTTGTATTGAAGAACAACATTCTGTCTATAAGTAAAGTAGCAGCTTGTAAATGCCCCCTACTGGGCAAAGGCCTCTTTCTCAAATATCTGAGAGGGTTTTGGGGCCGCGAAGTGTCCGCCACGCTGTTCCAATGCGGGTTGGTGAAATTCACATATCCTCGAAATCCTCGAACCCTCCCTTTTTTTTAAAATATATCAGATATGCATGTTTCCTCACGATGTATTCCTTCACCGTCGAGTATGTGGTAAGTGCAGCACTTAAAATTACTCTTGTTCATTGCCAAATAAGTCGAATTGAGCATCGAACTGTGGTCACTCGCACTCTATGAAACTAAAGCGAGTGGCCTGACCATTGAACTTCCTCGCCTCTATAATTATATTCTGTCTATGGTGACAGATTATGTGAATTAAATACGTGTATTGTTAGACATATAGCATATTATACTATAAACAGGTTCGAAAGTCAATAATAAGTGAGCTGAACATACACGACTTTGCACACAAACATTACACGACTTTTCTACCAGTATCTTCTGACTTACAGACACGTCGTTTATAAATTGTATAAATAAAGTAAACTAATTAAAAGCATTAGCTTTTCATTAGGGAAAAAAATACAGCTAATTTCCTTACATACTATTACTATAAAGACCAATTTAAATACATTTTATAGCGATCATCGATTCAAATTTTATACGAAAATTGTTCTCAAAATGATTGCACTTCTCAACACGTTCAAATCCTTAACATCCTAAGGCATCAGTTATTCCTTAAAAAACTATCTAGAGCAATCAACTTCGTATAATTTAGTTGCCGCAGTATCTACGCGGGCCAGTCGTTCGAGTTCGACTATTCACAAAAACATCACTAACGAGGTACTTAAAGCACTTGGCTTTCTGCGAAATAAGAAGTAGGAGAGACGCGAGACAAAATAAAATGAGTTTCAGATCTCTTATTTCACATTGTTTTGATTATAACAGCGTTACAAGCTGTTATTGCAGCTTGTAACGCTGTTTCATTCAGTATTTATTAAATAAATTTTGTAAAACAGAAACTAGCTACGTTTGTAACGAGCGAAAAATTGTATCTTATGAAATAATATCATTCCATTGTTCCTATTAAAAGTCAATATATACAATATATCAAGTAAATAATTAAATTAGTTTGGTTGGCTCGTAATCACCATATTCTATGTTCCAGAGAGACAAAGAGAGGGTTGCGGAATACCGTTTTGGCCACGCTCAGACGTGCTAAATAGAAATCAATAATCTCTATTTTTCCCGGTGGGTGACAAGCGAGAGTTTATACTTGTATATGTAAAATTTTTAAGTATTTCTTTTAAGCGGACTTAGCTGGAAAACTATATGAAAAATCTTGATATTTTAAACATTCTTTTTGGTTCAAGAAGTGAAATATGTTTTATCTTATTATTACCAATGTGAAAGCTTTATATCGTTTAGTCACGCTCAAATGACTTAACAGAATTGAATTTTTTTTATGGGAAAGAGGGTGGAGCAGCAAGCGGCTATTCTGATGAGTTATTACCGATGCCCAGGTACGTTTGAAATGCCAGAAGAGCTGCATGTGCGTTACCAGCCTATAAAGATATTTGGAGAGAAAGAGAGGGTAGTGGACAATCTTAAACAGGTTTATCTCACTCATTGACGAAACGCAGGAGCACAAGATATCTCTACTTCACGCCTGTATTCTACGAGGCTATGGTACAATCCAGGTTGAGGCGGTCCTTCCGAGCAGTATAAAAACTCCAGATGAATACAATTTTGCAGAAATTTGGATTCTGTCATGGATAAGGATTGAATCATTTTAAGTCAACAAAAATTTGTATTTCTTGTGTTAATATATAACACATTTTTTATTAAATTTTTTGAATTTCATTAAATTTTAAATATATTATAGAGTATTTCTTTGCATAATACGTATGTGTTTTAAACTCTGCAATAATTGCACTTTTGGAATCATGAAGCTTCAGTTACACTATCGACACTGTTGTCAAACGACGAAAGTCGAAATCATACATACGAGATTGATGAGTACCTTAATAAAATACCACACTTAACAGATAGTATGGATTCGTTCGTTAAGAGTGCAAGCAAATTCCCATTTTCGTGCCTTCTTGGCAACTCGCCAATAGACGCTTTACCTACGTGGAACCCACAATTCCCATAATGTTGTCGTCCCATCTGGCGTGTATAGTGTCTATTAGATCTTATACCTTTTCATTTTTACAGTTATTTTTTAGTCTTTGCTACCTTACTAACATATTTTCACCTGTCATACTGAAACTGTTGTGGTATATGCTGTATAATATTAAACTTGGTTCCAGGAGGAATATATCGACTTATATTCGTGTGATTTCATTTCGTTGTCATACCGGATTTTTTTCACATGTAAGACATGGTTTCGTTTATTGGTATCCATATATCTATTTCAAAAATAACTTCGTATGATTTTACACGAATCTTTGTGATATTTTTGTGGTACAGTGGAAAAGGCATCTGAATCGACAAAGGAAGATGAATAACCTTGTCTAACGATAGATAGCAGAATAACGATGACGAAAAGTGCCAGAATCAAAATACAGATTTGTAATGTTGGCTGTGTGGAACATGCCAGGTGCCAGTCGAACGTGGCGATTATACAGGCTATCATTGAAGTACGATAAAGAAACAAACAAAATTTTTATTTACTTTTAATTTCTTATAAAGTTATAATTAACATATCGATCGCCGTAGACATGTGTCATGTAGAAATAATATTGATTAACGAATTGACTTTGTGTCTAATATCTCATAAATAATTTATATAAAAAAACATAGTTATTTTAACTACCAGCTACCGCTTTTAAAATAACTCATTGCTTTGCATGCTTTCATATTTGCAATTCAACGCTGAAAATATCCGAACGCGTACTCTACCAACCAGAACTCTGTGTTAGCAGAGACAATATTAGATAGAGTTCGTTGATGTATGACCGAGCGAAGTTACTCAGTACCATCGGCGGGTCTGTTCATTTAAATCAATTGCGGCGTCGTTTGTCAATAGAACGATGTCGCAAACTAATGTCGCTAATACGGAGTTAAGTATATTAACTTGTCATACGAGCGCTTTGTGAGGGATCATTCAAGCGAAGTCTCGGTTGCGCTACTTAAATTATTTAAGTTATTATGTTAGTTATAATTTAAATGCAATCAAATTAAAATAATATGCAAAAGCTTTTTTTTTGACTTCATGTATTTGATTGATTCTAATTGCCATATTCTCTGGATTAAAATAATGATGAAAAAGTTACTTTTTTTTTAAATACAAATCAGGTTAACAAACGTGAGCACAACACGCCTACGTCTATCAACAATTAAGAACTAAATAGCGCATGCATTGTCGCCCTTGAAATCTGAGATGGAATGCCGCCGCATTTCCATTAGACGGACTCCGGTTTTATCAATAACCATACAAAACAGGCAGGTGCGGTTAACCTTTGAATAAAATCATGGTATAATCCTTAGCTTCCCACATACATTCTCAGTTCTGCTAGATTTATCGGATTAAATTGAGGTAGTAGTTGAACGAAACCCGTACATTATGTATAAGTATTTATTTACAAATTACTTGTTTCTTCCCTTACTATGTAAAATATGATATTGTAGCTGAATTCAAAATCAACTAGACTTGACCTTTAATAATAGTAAAAAGCTCTCACGACGTCCAATACGGGGGTGACCATAGGCCTCTATTTATCATACCGCTATAGACCATAGTCACATATCTAAGTTGTAGTATAAAGAAGAGATACAGTAGTTCGATGCCTTTGATCTCTTGGTAAATGCCGACAAAGTCTAGACAGCGTTGCGGCAGTGTATGAAGGCTAGGCTTGTCACAGGTAAACAATATCTATTAAGTTATTTTTTTACACCTTTTTATATAGTTTTTGAAATCATATACATGCATTACAAAAACACAGGGAAGGCTCTCCCTTTCCTGTGTTTTTCATTATAATTCATTCATTATAAGTATATCTCTCATATCTCCAGCTCTGTGCCGGAGCTGGATAATCGTATCGTAACGTATTGTCATATAATCGATATTCTCCTTCTTGACACATTACCACAATATTCATTAGGCCGGCACTTTTCTCCGCTCTTCCAATTTGCTGGGCGTCAATTACAATCAATTTCACGCCGAGTATCTGTGGCTGATTGGAATCTTGTCAGTAATTGAGCTAAACGGTAACTTTTTAAGTCACTTGTCAATTTGCGCGCTTCCACTGTTCCGATGAACTAGACTATCGAATTAAAAACTTTGATCTTGTTTCGCATTCAAGAAGAGAGAGAAATTTAGTTATGAATTGATTAAAATATTTAATCAATATTTCTTTGTGCGATGTAGTCCGTGTTATAAACTTTTGATAACTTTCAATTGCTATTTTTGAGGATCTTTTAACAAACTTTCGGAAGTAATAATAAAATATTTAATATAATGTAAGTAAGGAGTATCTTTATTATATAAATAGTATTTGTAAGGAGGTCTGTAATGATATATTTTCCATATTATATAAATCGGTGAGCATTTAAAAAAATATCAACCTGAAAAATTATTGTTCAAGTGACATCGATTGGTATAGCGTTCTTTTTAACACATCTTGCTTTCTTTCATTCTTTAAAGTCAATTCATTTTTCGATTACCGGCGATAAATCTTTGGTCATCATCATCACCAGAAAATTCATTAATTACGATAACCAACCAACCTCTATAACGTTGTATTTTTCTTATTAATTGCCATTCTCCAAAAGGATAATGTAACGTTAAATATAGATTCATGTCCTAAAAAATTCTGCAGTCCTAACTTATATACTAGTCTTTTAGTTTTCATTAATACACATTTTTATGACGATGAACGTTATTTAAAAAAAATTGATAGTTCGTCTAAGAAAGCTAGAAGTATCTTCATGCAGACACATAGTTGGCCCGCATGGTACCTTAGTCAAGCGTTCGGCTGCGGGGGTTTCGGGTTCAATCTCTTCACGAGATAAGTATTTGCATGGTGTGCAAATAATTGTTCCAGGTCTAGGTGTTTGTCGATTAAAAAACTCTACAACACGGGAAAACATTCTTCAGCGAGGGCGCTATGTTTTAATAAAAAAAGCATTCGACTTTGCGGCCACCACTTTATTAATTCTAAAACGCATTTAATTGTATAAACATAGGCAAAGTATGAGATCAATGAATCATGATCTTGACATGTGTGAGTGCAAACGCCAAAATATAAATACCATTACGTCTACTTGTTACATGCTTAAAATGTTAAATGTTAATGTGCATAGATCTGTAATTATTATGATAGATTATTTTTAATAATTATTTACATTTTAAAAATTAGGACACAGTTTGCCTTTAAATTTTTTTATGTATTATTTTTATAAATGTATATTTTCTACAATATATTTTTTAATTTTTATATTTGACAAACATTTAGCATTTAAATAGTTTATAAAATTTTCGTTTTTTAAAATGTCTACGCAAATTGTGGCAGAATGTGTTCGATATTGAAGAAAAGTTATTGTTTGACTGTTAATTGTCATTGTGATGGAGTTTCACCAAGTGTCTAAAATAAAAGTATAAATTATGTAAAATTTTGTGTTACAATATTCTAAAAAATCAATGAACTATAACTATTATAGACTGCCGCCGATTACGTATAAACAAATACTATGCTCACAAATATTTTTTCTTACGTATTTAACCTATATTTGTATATATTATATTTGTTTTATAGGCAATTGAATATTATTTTATACAGTGGCAATTTAGAAATGCTTGTGGAAGTCTTTGTCTTGGTACAAATTCCATAAATACTAACATCAAAAAAACAGACAGTTCCTTAATTTTTTAAAAGTTATTTTTCTTTGAAGATACATGAATTCCATTTGAACGTACGAAAGACAATAAAGGCCAAAAGCAAAAAAGAAACAAAGATACCTTATTCGGAAAACACAATAACATCTGTTTTCAAGCTTTCACTTTTGGGTTGCTCGCTAAACACATTTTTATTAATTTAAGGAGCCGAAGTTCTCTCAAAATGTTATTGAGTATGATATTTTACCCTATTTAGGCCTGGTCAATGGTCCATTCACATGTATTAATAGAATTCCTTAAAAAAATTTAATCGAGCAAGCTTATTGAAAAAAATTTACAATCCTTGTCACCTCGAGGCATAATTTGCCTCTGAATCTGGTCACGAAGCACATGAGTTTATATTAGGATCCAATCAAAACTTTTTAATCGGTTTACCAGTCAATGAAGTATCCTTGCTTTATATACGATTCGTAAATAAAACATAAGTCAAAAAAACCCTTTTGTTAACATTTTATTGCTTATTTCTGACACTAGTGCTTTGTTTTAATGAAATGATGTAAACTTTGGTAGTTAGATCAAAGATCAAGGCGCTTAAAGTCCAAAGTAAACAAAAACTTTCTTTTTGTATATAATCGTGTAACCCGTTATTTTTTTTAATAAAAAATTTTGTGATGGAAAACTTGTGGTGGACAGCTCAAAGAAAAACTAAAAAAAAAACAATGAAGATTTTGCTTTTTTCAACTGCATTGCAAAGGGACGTTTATAGGCAATTTTATTAAAAAAAAAGTATTGGTAATACCAATCCGCATAAAAACACTATCAATCACATTATCGAAATTCACGGAGGCTTGAACTTCGTACATACTGGTATATTGGTGCATTTAGTACTATTGGATAACTTTAACTCTAAAGCAACAAATCTATCAAATAAACGTAATCATGAAATCTATCAAATAAACGTAATCATGAAATCTATCAACCAATGTTAAAAATTGTATAATATTTGCACGGAAAATAAAAATATGAATAATTCATAACTGAAATATAAATGTAATTTTCATGTATATAATAATAATAAAAATTCAACCACACATATATAAAAGGTTAGGGCATACCCGATGGACTCAAACAAAAACCTGAAAACTCAAACGAACTTAACGCCCTAGACAGAAAAGTTCCCTCTTTTACGACGTCCCACAGGATGCAGCATCCGGGATTGTCGGGTGATGTTAATAGTGGTGATGCATATGTATGCCATAACTTAGATAATTGGAGTTTATTCTGTACTAGTGTATAGTGTAGTGTGTAGTGTACCTGCAACTTTCCTGCGGGGAATTTAAAGAAATTTTTCAATCTTCGGGCGGAAATTCAAAATAATTTTCGGCCAAAAAGTAGTTACTATTCAAATTTCTTTCTATTTGGTCATTTACCTTCGTAAAATAGGTTCAAGTCATTTCCAAAATATGCTTCGATAGGCAGAAAAAATTAAAAAAACAGGTTTTTGGAGTTTTGATGTTGTGTAAATGGGCTTCGGAAAAGGCAATTCAACAAATTCTATTCATAAATAAAATATGTTGTTTTTTGATCGCAATCAGCCAGAAGGATACCACAGCAAAAACTAAAAAAAATATTTCAAATTCAACACTGCATGCAAATATATGTTTCAGGGTTAGAAACATTCTACTATAGAATACATAGTCCATGAGCTCGCAAATGCTGCTCAAGAGTTGAAGCATAGCCAACAGGGGCGAAGTATTCTAACTGACGTAATTGCGATTACAATTGTCACACCTGCCTTTTCAATAAATTCAACAGATCTACAGATACAGATTAAAAATAGGTTTGTAACTTTAAAAAGAAAATTACTTTAACACGCTGAAATAGATGAAAAAAATATATCCAATTTGTTTAAACGTCTCTAGTTGAATCTCTAGTTCCGGATTATAAAAAAATATAAGTTACAAAGAGTCTATCTTATATTTGTGCGGAAAACAAATACAATTTGCATCAGGTGCAAATCTTACCATTCACAGTGGTGAGTTCCGTATGAAAGCAGCTAAAAAAAAAGCGATACATTGTTAAAAAAAAAAAGTATTGGTAATACCAATCCGCATAAAAACACTATCAATCACATTATCGAATTTCACGGAGGCTTGAACTTCGTACATACTGGTATATTGGTACATTTAGTACTATTGGATAACTTTAACTCTAAAGCAAAAAATCTATCAAATAAACGTAATCATGAAATCTATCAACCAATGTTAAAAATTGTATAATATTTGCACGGAAAATAAAAATATGATTAATTCATAACTGAAATATAAATGTAATTTTCATGTATATAATAATAATAAAAATTCAACCACACATATATAAAAGGTTAGGGCATACCCGATGGACTCAAACAAAAACCTGAAAACTCAAACGAACTTAACGCCCTAGACAGAAAAGTTCCCTCTTTTACGACGTCCCACAGGATGCAGCATCCGGGATTGTCGGGTGATGTTAATAGTGGTGATGCATATGTATGCCATAACTTAGATAATTGGAGTTTATTCTGTACTAGTGTATAGTGTAGTGTGTAGTGTACCTGCAACTTTCCTGCGGGGAATTTAAAGAAATTTTCAATCTTCGGGCGGAAATTCAAAATAATTTTCGGCCAAAAAGTAGTTACTATTCAAATTTGTTTCTATTTGGTCATTTACCTTCGTAAAATAGGTTCAAGTCATTTCCAAAATATGCTTCGATAGGCAGAAAAAATTAAAAAAACAGGTTTTTGGAGTTTTGATGTTGTGTAAATGGGCTTCGGAAAAGGCAATTCAACAAATTCTATTCATAAATAAAATATGTTGTTTTTTGATCGCAATCAGCCAGAAGGATACCACAGCAAAAACTAAAAAAAATATTTCAAATTCAACACTGCATGCAAATATATGTTTCAGGGTTAGAAACATTCTACTATAGAATACATAGTCCATGAGCTCGCAAAAGCTGCTCAAGAGTTGAAGCATAGCCAACAGGGGCGAAGTTTTCTAACTGACGTAATTGCGATTACAATTGTCACACCTGCCTTTTCAATAAATTCAACAGATCTACAGATACAGATTAAAAATAGGTTTGTAACTTTAAAAAGAAAATTACTTTAACACGCTGAAATAGATGAAAAAAATATATCCAATTTGTTTAAACGTCTCTAGTTGAATCTCTAGTTCCGGATTATAAAAAAATATAAGTTACAAAGAGTCTATCTTATATTTGTGCGGAAAACAAATACAATTTGCATCAGGTGCAAATCTTACCATTCACAGTGGTGAGTTCCGTATGAAAGCAGCTAAAAAAAAAAGCGATACATTGTTAAAAAAAAAGATCATTATGCAAAATGTCTTGTCCGCGCATAATCGTGGTTTGTTTCCGGCATAAAGTTTTGTTTGTCATAATTTATTAGGCGTATCATAAATTTTAACTTGTTAATTGCACTACACGCAGTGAATAGTTACTGATCATTTGAATGTTACTCTCTACAACAGGTCAGAGAAACAATCTGTTTAATCCAAGAAAAAGTAAATAAGTGACATTGAGCTGTATTTATTTGTTTATTTAAACTCTATTGCATTCCTTTACTTATAAGGATACAAAAGGCGGACTTAGTGCCTATAGGTATTCTCTACCAGTCAACCTATGGTGTGATGAAATTTTATGGTAGCTGCAAAAAGAAGTTGGAGAACCAATTACTAACTGTATTACTAATAAGTATTTGTACACATATTACATAAATAAAATCTTATGAAATACATAAATATCTTCAGTCTTCTTCAATCATAGACATACTTACATAGATGCATCCATACTTTCAGATATACATAAACATAAACTAACAAACACGTACGTACATACATTACTGATGTGATTTATCAAGCTGAAAACCGTGAACGAAAATATTCAATCCCGAATACTGATCCTGAAATTTCGAACCGTGAAGGAATAAATAAAAAATTGGACACAAGATAGTACCCGATACATTAAGAATTAACAAAATCTTAAATATTTATTTTTTTAAATAAGAACTTTTGGAGCATCCGTAAATAAAACTGAAACGGGTCACACGAAGTGGACGTCCACGCCGCTTATTTCGTATGTATGAGACGGCAAGCTTGCGGCAGTGGTATTTAAAAGCAACAGACATTTGACTGACCGTACTGTGGTTGAATACTAAATTGAAACTTGACGATTTTACCCTTTGCTTTTTGTTGAATATATTTAATACAGGTAACGAGAACGAGATTTCCATATATAGATATTTGGAAACATTTAAAATCGATCCTCGAAACTTTAACTGATGGTAGACTCCTCCTCTTCCTCGATGTCGCCTGGTTAGCCAACACACTCTTACCAGTATAATTATAGGCTGTCAGGGATTCCATCTTAGTCCTCAGGGGTGACAACGCATTTGTGACCTTCTTCGATTGAGGATGCAAGGTGTTCATAGGCTGCAGTAGCAACTTACTACCGGGTGAACTGTTAGCCCGTTTTTCAACGAGATTTTGTAATAAAGAAACTAATCATCTTTATAAGTCACTTATAGGTCATTGAAGAACATATACCAGTTTCTATGTGGTAGTTAATACCGTTATCGTTTTAGATTAGCAGGTGAATTTATTATTGCAATACCTCCATCGCCTCGCACCTCACACTTTTGAGATAAAATCATAAACATATTATTATTTTTTTATTTAGGAAAGGGGCCAGCAAATATCTGTAATACCAGAGGAGCTGCAGGTGCGTTGCCGGCCTTTATGGATATTTGGTGGACGGGAGAGAGGACGAGAAGGGTGGAGAGGGGATCGCGGAGTGGGCATCCGGTTACCTTGCTTACCGAACGAAACACAAAAGCACAAGATCCCCCTTCTTCACCCCGGTATTCTTCAAGGTCGTGGTACTATCACGATCGAGCCAGCGCATTCGGGCAGCAACAAAAGCTGCCGCTTGGCTCTACTACGTACATGACATATATTGGAAGGCATGATCTATTATTACAAGAATAGATAGGTAAGTCTACTTTATTTTATGTTCTATAACATTCTTTATTATGAGCGCTATAACTCTTTCTCGAACAGGCGCAGTCTTGCCTGTCTGTAGGTACCCTATAGATCTCTAACATGAAACCTTTTAAAAATATATAACACGAAACGAGTATGCTATTGCTTACGTAAACAAAATACGAATATATCTGAAAATTCTCAACAATATCATATCGGTATTCAACTCGGACCAACATTTTAATTACGAATTTTTCGCTCCGAGATTTCCCCAGAGCAATTTGCAAAATTAGCTCAACAAACAGACCAAATTTAATGACGCCGGTATGACTCAAAGGACAGTCCTCTAAATTATTTACATTCCTCCAGAGGGAGCATCTTGCGCCACTCTAACCGCTGCTTTTGTGAGGACCATTGTCGGATTGCGCCTTTTTGAATAAGAAGAATATTACTTTCAAGAAAATGGAAAAATTAAACACAGATGCTTCAATCTTCATCGTGAATAAAGCAACTAATTCTGAAGAATACCACTTTATTTACTTTTAGATTTTATAGTTGCTTAATAAATATTTATTCCTTCAATTTATGCTATTGCCCATAACAAAGCGATCCATTTCAAATTCTAACCTAAAAACAACTACACCTCATCAACCAGAAGGGTTTTTGCGACGAGCCCATACTCAACACAACGTGGTGAGTATGGGCTCAAATCTTTCACCCACCCACACGCTAGCTTTCGTTAGCGATTTTGTGAAAAAATCTACAATCAGTAGTGGACTCACATAGGATAATAAAGAAGAAGATTCCTTTCACCTGTTGGGTGATCGTAAATTATCCTTTGCTGCATTCTATGTAGAATTCTGTAATGTAGAATCCTGAACATGGACCTTTCGACGTAAGGAATCTTCCGACAAGTAAAAAAAAGAAACACGAAACTTGTATAACACAACTAAATTGAAGTAAAGATTTAGTGGAGCACACAATAAAGTGGCTTCCAAGGGACCGAAGAAATACCTTAGTTCGGTTGTTACATTAGCGTGCTCTTCCGTGATCCGGACGCGTGTCTCCGCTAATTAAATTTTCACTTATACTTTTTTTTTAAATTGAATATTTGCTCCGAAATATAATGCTCGATTAAACCCCTGATCACCACACTATGGGCATACTGACGTAAGAGCAAATACTTTTTTAATAATGGTAATTATAGTGTCCTAT
Source organism: Bhutanitis thaidina (assembly GCA_029286595.1). Taxonomy (NCBI): domain Eukaryota; kingdom Metazoa; phylum Arthropoda; class Insecta; order Lepidoptera; family Papilionidae; genus Bhutanitis; species Bhutanitis thaidina. The sequence goes on along the minus strand of JAGSMS010000022.1, from coordinate 14,821,695 downwards.
TCACTTAAGCCATTTGCAAGAAACTATATGTATCGATCTTACCTTACCATGGCAGCCTATATATACTCCGCTGCAGGAATTAAGCCTCTCCCATAAGGGGGATTTGCCATAATCGCTTCGCACGGCAAGCGGATTGGCAACGACACCTCGCACCTTAGACGCTGCAGCCCATCATCGGACTGCTTATTTTTGGTCGAGTATTTTTGGCAATGGTTATCCCGCCACCAGATAGTAGCCAATGCTATTGTCAAGGCCTTTCCCTTAGTCACCTATTACGACACCCACAAGAAAATAGGGGGCAGCAAATTTTTATGCCGATACCACGCATCGTATCAACAGTTAATATTATATGTTACAATGTTTAATATAGTAATAAATTAATTTTCATAATTTATGTCTTAAAAATGCTTAAGAAAGTGTGCAGATATCTTTTGCACGAAGCAGTTTTTTAAAAGAAAATAACATAACTATATCATAACTAAGATTTAAAAAAAGAGAGAGTAAAATAATATATTTTTCTTTATTATATTTAAATGTGAGAAACATTTAAAGCCTAAAGCGCCATCAAAATGACTTAGGTTACAAAAAGAGGCATAGAAATATTTGAACAATAGCGTAGATCCTGTGTAAATCGTGTCGTATTCGTGTCGCTGCGGGTCGCGTGGCTGCCCGCCAGCGGCCCACCGAGGCGGCTAAGGATCCGGCATTCAGACGAGGGCCCTCTTCGTCTCTCCGACTTTCCATTCATTGTGATGATTGCTTCGCTCTCATTATACCTATACCGAGGACCTTTCCTTTTAACAACTGCGAAGTAAAAGGGGTTCTGTTTAGGACTAAAATAAACCATCCAACTAATTTTTTTTCGTTTTCCTAATGGCGTTGGAAAAATGACAGTAACAAGTAGCAAAATAGTTTCGTTGTATTTTTATTTTTAAGAACAAGTCGATTGTTAATGTAAGATTGGTCACACTATTGCTAAATTAAAATATTGATGACATATTGAAAAAGGTCTATGATAATTTATTGGTTTAAGGATCATTGCCTCGCTGTTGGGACTGTTTTTAGTTATAGAAATATACTTAAATAAAATATAGTAGCTTTCCTGACGATAAAGCCATGATAGTCTAGTGGCCAGAGCGCTCACTTTAATTTCATAATACGCGAGTGGCCTGATTCAAAAAAATTCAACGTCGATTTTAAGTGCTGAATTTACCATGTGCTCGGCGGTGAAAGGAAAGATCGATAGGAATAAATACATTTTATTTGCGAGGAGGAGTGAAGTGAAGTTCGTCAAGACACAACGCAGCAGCGTGACGAACTTTTCCGGGCTCCAAAACTCAATTATTTGAGAGGAAATCTTTGCCCAGCAGGGGCGGCATTTCACAGGCCGCTACTTCGTATGGCATACCGGTGTGGTCAGGGGTCTTGACATTCGTCGACAGTCGATTTAACCCCTTGGTGGAAAAAAATGCAGATACAAAGTCCGGGTGCAATCCCCCCCACCCCTCGCCCGCCTCTCTCTCCCCCTAACAACCCGGCGTATTTTCATTACTATCAAAATTTACGAGACATCGCACTTGTGTTTGAAATTCGAAGCCAGTCCATAGAATTGCAACTAACACTTAGGGACTCCAACTTTTCAGACAACAGGTTTTGAGTTGAAAACATTGGAATGAAAGGAAGAAAAAAACCCGCTACGTATTTTCGCCCAGCACTGGCTAGACTCTGATTAATGACGTGTTTGTTCAGTTCGATTTCAATTGGCATTTTCTCGTTTGTTTTCATTTCACAGTCTTGTTCATCTATTTATCGTACTCTCTGATTTTTACTGTTACCTAAAACGTAACTTACTATACAGTTTCTTTCATTAGAATTGTGCGACTTAATTTGTTTTGGAGTATTTCTATATATTCTCATCTGGTTGGGTTGTATATATAAATACGTATAGATATAAATAATACCATAAAACACATAATATTTAATAAATAAGATGTTTAATAAAATTGAATAGATAATTAAAACCCAACCAGATGGAAGCCCCTGGCAGGGGAGACCAGTCGGCCGACGGTTGGGAGAATGGAAAAGAAACCGGCGGACAATGCGAGCAGTACCGAGTAGCACTGCCTTCTGCATTTTAGCTCGGAGCGGTCCGTCACGGAGTCCCAGCCGCCTTAGATGTTCCGAGAGGCTGACTGGGATTAACCCATTCGCAGAGACGACGATCGGAATAATTTCGGTCGGCATACCACCCCACATGTCGGTTACCTCGCGAGCCAGGTCCAGATATTTTTGCGACTCAATTATTATTAAGTTGCTTAATTAATGTTAATTAAGTAACCAAAATGATTTACGCCACGTGCTCCGCAATGGAGAAATCTGAATACCGTAGAGTAATATTGTTTTAAGCCACGTAGTCTTACGAGGTCGCGGTATAACAATGAGGAGAAATGTGGAGAATATATCGATTTCTGATATTACAAGTAGACTTGTTGCATGTAGTAAAGTATTTTATGAATTTAAAATTCGAGAAGCGTAACCCTGATTTGTTACTAATCAAAACTAAGCTAGTGAAATATCAATCGCATTCTGTCAAAAATAATTCTATGGTCATTGCTGTCGTATATATAATTTAAGTGATATGTATTTAAATATACGTATATAACGTATACTTTGTTTGTGTATATATGTACATATCATAAAGTATTTTTAAATGGTGTTTAAACTTTCATTGCTGCAATGAAAGTTTAAATAAATAAATAAATTAAAACAAAGCCTATTGTTTTAATTTACACATTATATCAAAATGAGATTGACCTCTGTAATCAACATTTTGCCTTTCAAGAACTAAGAACGGGACGGGTTAACTCCCGAATGTTGTCATAACATTTTTAAGGTTTTCCCGTTAGTTGTCTCTAACGATATTGTCGGAAAGAAAGGGAGTGACTGTTGCTTACGCTAGCACAAAAGAAAAAAAAACAATTCTCCAGACAAGCGATTTCTGTGAATCTTCTAAACGTTAGTGAGCGAGAGATAAGTGGATGGCTATTGATTGTTTACGAGTTAATTAAAAGGCTAAAAAATAATTAAATAGATTAAAAGTATCTCTGTTAGGAACGAACGATCAGAAACATACAATAATTACAAGAAATAAATCGGCACTCCCTTACAAGTTGAAAGCTGCATGCACGCTTTTTGTTTGTGTCCAACGTAACTTCCGAGAAACGTGAAAGGGATAAAGAAAGCTCACGTCGTTACCAACGATGGATGGCCGGAACGTGCACACTACGAGAACTGCTACATTTATAGCATTTTTAAATGAAATAGCATTTCACTGTTAATGAATACGCTTCTTGTATTCGTGCACTGGCCATTAATATAATAAAAGGTTTTTTTTTAATTACAGACATAATCGGTACGGCATGGCGAAGTTTTACTGTAAACAGCTCATAGTGGTCAACTGCGCAAGTTATAATTTTGAAATAGGCAACGGTTCGCATGTTCTGATTATTTTTTAATTTTCGACATATATGTTGATGTAAGATAATTCTTCATTAGCATATTTAAATCCTCTACTGAACATAAATCAGCGTGCATAAGGATCTGTCCATACTCACTACGCTGTTTTTATATTAGTATAATTTTTTTAGTGATCTGAACCAATTCTACAATGTACTTAAAGCTTAATTTTGTATTATTACACAGAAAATGTAATGAGTTAGCAAACCAATTATAAAAATGGTAACAAAAACAAAATTTGATTTGTTAGTAGTTGATATATAAAAATAGAGATTTTCTTTTATTTTTAATCTGTTTACAACATAAAAAAAAATATTTTAACCTACAGCGCACTTTCCCGCGGTTTCACGACCAAATAAGATGCCCGTTTCCTTCAAAATTTTTCCCGCCAATTTTTGCTGTGCCTTTGCCCGTGACACAACGACGGGCGCCATTCCGTTTCGCGGGAGATCAAAGGGCGAACTCCGTAGGGAGTACTTTTTAAAACGAGTGAAACGCGAAGAACTGTGCGCAAATAACATGCAAGCATCAAAAGGAGACGCACGCTCAAGTTTCTCGGATCACTAAAGTCCTCTTCCATAGAATGGTGCGTCTTTTGTTACTCGAATGCAGTCTTTCCAAAACTACGTCATAATATCGTGAATCCAATTTTCGTAGAGTACGGTAGAGTTTTAAGAAACGAAGGAAATCGTTACTGATGCACTACGTTTACGGATATTTTAGAAAATTTTCTGATTACTATTTGGTTTTATAACTAATACATAATAAGTATTTTTAATATTTAAACAAGTATTAGACATAAAGGTCTTTTACCTCCATATAATAACATTAGTTACCACATAATATGATTATATGATATAACAGATGACTATAACAATCATAGAAGGCGACAATGAGAAATATGCTTGGCGTTGTTAAGCACCGAATATAGAGTGCACTATAGGGTTTAGTTCGTGCGGGGTTAAAGACGTGAGTTATATTGTAATAAAAACTAACAATAACTTTAAAGAGTCTTGCATAACAAAACTTCGAAAAATGTAAACTAATAGTACATGTAAAGAGTCATTATGTATATTCTGACATAATGATAGTAACTATTGTCACAGAATGTGAAATTTATATAGAATGAATTATGTGATAATTATTATAATATAAAGACATTATGGTAATAATTCCTCAGTGCGATATAACTCTACGTCAATGCTAACGTCCCCCGGGACCATCCCCAGTGCCCCAACTTACAAACCGAGCCCGGACGAAGCCTCAGGTCCATTCATTTGTTGCTCGTTACAACCGCGACCACTAAATATTATGAATAATTAATGCGGAACCGAAACGGCCGAGATAATTATCTCATTGGGTCGTTTTTACGGCCCCGTGGCATGTTTGTGTTGTTTTATTCATATACCCTTGTTTGATGATATTACTTAGCTAATATTATATGTATACGTACTGTACATTTGTATTATTATATCTAAGATATAACATAAAAGATCTAGGATAATATGTAACTAAAGTTATCTACACTACTATAATATTCTATAAACAGCAGTGTCAGTTGACAAATTATATAATAATAAAGCTCTCTGTAAAGAGTATACGGACCTCTAACCAGTCTGTTATTTACAGACTGGTTAGGAGGTCCGTACACTGCAGGTCAAAGGTCTCTCCCTAAGGATAATCGCCACGCACAATAAACAGATTCGGGATCGCAGTACCAGAGACCTCGCACCTTAAACCCTACTGCCCGTTATGACTTTGATAAAATATCGTCTAGTATTTTCCGTGGTGGTTATCCTGCCATCTATCGGTAGTCGTTGCATTTTTCAAGGCTTTTAGCCGCCTCTTAAGACACGCACGCAAAGAATGAGGGAGGCAAATTCTTACGCCGATTACCCACTGAACCTTGTTTAACCTTTTATTTGATCTGTTTCTTCGTGTATCCTGAGAAATAGTAAACATCTATGAGACCATTAAGTTTGTGGTAGATGATGGACTTGCGCTGTGTAGATGGCAGAAGAGAATCTAGAAATCAATTCGAAAATATCTTCGAGTCCTACCAACTAGGCTATCGGGCCAGCTAGTTTCCAGAGAGTAAATAATATAGAAATCGGCCTGTAATAGATTAACATGTAATTAGTAAAGTAGCTTTCATATTTGTAAACCATAAATGTACCGTGATAATTAGACCGTGCAAATTGGACAGTATAAAAACATTGATTTAGCATAATCCCATTATAAATGTTGTTATTAACAACGATGGAGATTATTATCTCGCCGTTTTTGCAACGAACAGTGGTCTGGTTGTGTAATGTTTTGGGGATTCGACGCTCGTGTTAATAATCTATTAGGTTATGTTTTGCGTGCAATTAACTAATGAGTTGGGAGGGTTTATAATGCCATAAATGTATAATGAGACGGCCAGTACACGCTCTTGTATAGTTTTACCTAACACCTGCTTAAATCGAAGGGTAATTATATGTTACATTTTGATAAGACCGTATAGGAAAATTATTAGAGCTGCTAAAGTAGTACAATAACAAACGTACCTACGACTAACAGCTTCTTACTTTTTATCTTAAATCTATGGTATGTATTATGTAGAACCTAAATCTTTGTAAAATTTATATCACTTTAGAATATTAAATTCCTTTAAAGAATGATGTATATTATTAAGAATATTTTTCGTAAGAAACGTTAAGCTTGTCGTAGAATTAATTATTACAATGTAACGGCGAACTGCTGCAGTAATAATCTTTTTTTTTATTTTTTCCACCAACTCGATAAACAAATTTCCCGATCACAAAGCGCGTCAAAACTAGAACCCGGTACGTGTCGATTCGCAACGAAAACAATTACGAGAACAAACGGGTCTCGTAATTTACATAGAGGGCGACGCTACGCCCCGGGGCGAGGTGCGATTAAAATCCCTAAAATACGCGTCAACGTGTTGACGTTTTGATGAGGCGAAATAAATTGTGTTGGGCGAAAAGATGCCTTAGGGGGTGAACGTGCCTTTAAGAAATGAAGCTAATCACAGAACTCTCTCCTTTACAGTTCAAGTTCAACATCCTTACTTCAATTTATACCGCATCCTTAAATTTCTGTACATCCGTATTTTACACTTCCAGACGGATGACATATTTTGTGGAGATATTTATTTTCTTTGAAAACGGTAGCTATTTTACTACGTCTTAATCAATTGTGCCTATGTCGACTATGGTTGCGAGACTAAGTGGTTAGCGTACCCGGCTGAAGCATGGATCCTGGGTTCGAAGCCCAACCGAAGCCTATATTGGTTATTAGTTTTTCGGATATTGTTTGAATTACGTCTCGTGTCAAGACACTATATATTTGTGCTTGCGCGTACACTTGTGGCCATATACTGCGCAGTTGAGTCGGAATCGGGCATGAGAACATCATGTTAACATCTTCTGGTTACTTACTAACTGTAGTTTTCATTTATACCTATTGGGTCTCCTATGCAAGCGTTCTTCTTTCTGTCGTCCAATAAAACTTAAAACGAAAAATACAACAGTAACTTAGTTAAAAGGACACTGCGAAGACTTAATAACCTAACTCGGAGTAACTGCTGTACCACACAGGAATATAAATATAGTTCTGGATGTGCCAGTGTTATGCGGCGTGATACTTACTACCAGATAAACAATTTTTTCTTCATCCTTTAGTTAATAGTAGTAACACAAAGTTGGAATCTCTTTTTGTTTCTCATGTGTTTCCTAAGCGGGTTGCCTGGTGGTAACTAACAACCGTCGCCCACGTACATCTGCAATACCAGAGAGGCTGCAGATGTGTTGCCAGGCTTAATGGATATTTGGGTGAAGGATACTTCACTCACCGAACGAAATGCACAAGCTCAAGATGCGTCTACTTCATGACGGTATTCTTTCCGACCGTGGCACTACCTCGGTTGAGCCCGCAACTGAGCAACATTCGATTCGCATTCGAGCAACTGATAAAGGCGCCGCTTGGCTCTACCACATACAATTACCTCTCCTGTTCTCACCTTACGATGTAACGCTTACGTGATAAGATTGAAAAAAGGATCTACCTTAGTCTCAGTTGGGTACCACTTGACCTAACAAATAATGCACTATTTCATGATTTATTCTGAAGGATTCATAAACTTTCCAAAGTTGGATAGTGTATAAATCCTTAGATAATTATATTTTGAACAGCCGCGAGAGTAACAAAAACAAAGCCGTTAAGCAGTTAAGGGATCGGTCTCCGAATTTAAGTCGAGATGGGATTAAGCTTTGATGGGAAGTGGGTTGAAAGGACTGATATATCTAGAACAATAGTATTGGGTATACGGTCGTAAGAGCTAACTGTTTTCCTTTTCTTTACACGGCCAGGGGGAAGACCGATTCCGACCACGGCGACAATGTTCAAATACTCAACGGCGCTGGATATATTATAGTGCCTTAAACATACTTGTATTGCAGAAGCACTCACTCGTTCTTTCCTTCCGGTATCTGAGTAAAGCTTGTGAGATGAGATTTGCGGACAAGTCGGATACAACGCGAGAGATACAAGAAGCGACACATTTTGTGTTTTAACACAAATATTACCTCCATCTGGGTTTCGAACACGGGGTTTACAGAAGCATGGGACTGACAAGGTGCCTTCGACTTTAATTCCTGTAGTTCACAAATCAGTAGGTAGTGTTGGTTTTAATTGTAGGAATATAATTACAAATATGTTTTTTTTTGTAATCGAGACATGGTACTAAACCATGTCTCGAATCAAAAAGTGAAATCTATTTAAATTTATTATTTAAAATTCTGCACAATAAGTTATGTATTTTGTGATTGTAAAATTATTGTAATCGTACATTACACTCGAGAATGTTTCAAAGCAACAACAGTTGCCTCCATCCCCGATCGCTCTATTCGAAAATTCATTCATACGGCCGTGAACGAGTCGGCAGTCAGAAACAATACCGCAGACTTCACTCGCAAAATCAAAAGCTTACCTAAATCAAAACCGTGGCGCGAGTAATGGAGCTGTCAACGCGACCGACACCTCGTCAGCGGCACAAGGGTGACCGTTTAAAACTTTCCGGGAGGCACCCGACGATACGTCGGCTCAGCTATGACACCGAAACCATTAGAGAAACGTGCACCCAGCGCAGATAAGGAAACGAATATTGAACATACACAATTAAATAGTATGCCCAGCAGCGAGATATTTGCGTGCGGAAATTTTTACACTTTCAAAACATAAAACGCTTCAACACAAGGCTTCGGTTTGGTTTTGATATCCCTGCCAGTACCGAAAACGATTTTTTTTTCCTTGAATTTATCTGTAAGTATTTCCGTAGTCGAAATTAAATAAATATGACATTATTTTTTCCCTTTGTGATAATAAAAAGCTAATGCATATTGAAATGAACTCCCATGTTACTAAAATATTAATGAAACATTTCCATTTCTTTAAAATCACTTCGATGTATTACTCTTGTCAGCTTAGACGTTTAAATTAATATCAAACTTACAGAACATTAAACTTCTCGCGGTTTCATCTAAATCGAGCTAGAGGTGTTCCCGATACGGTACCACCCAATAAGTTGTACCTAAATCGCCCGGCTCTATTTACCAGGAATGAATGCTGTAGTGCACTCACCAGCCGTGACGGCGAGCGCTCAAGATGCGAAAGCAATTTAAGTTTAAACAATGGCTGCGGTGTGGCTTGTTATAGCAATTGTCAAAATGGTTCATGCGACTGTGGTGCTTACGTCTCGGTAATTCAGCTTACTACCGCTGGCCCAGTTTTGACATGTACAAATGGAAGTGTCACACGAACGCGCTACAAATTCGCTCAGTGTCAACGTAAACTGCTGCGGATATTTTTATTTACTTTACGTATTATTGTATGGATGCTATGGTTTTATTAAAAAAAAAAAATTACGGAAAAGGGAGAAAACGAACAAGTGGCTCACCTGATGGTAAGTGATTATCTTCGCCCACGTATATCTGCAACACATGAGGAGCTGCAGGTGCGTTGCTAACCTTTTTGGATATTTGGGGGATGGGAGAGAGGATGAGAAAGAGGAATGGGGTAGGGGGATTGGGCCTCCGGTTACGTTACTCACCGAACGAAACGCAGAGGCACAAGATGCCTCTACTTCACCCCGGTGTTTTGCGAGGTAGTGGTACTACCCCGGTCGAGCTGGCTTATTCTAGCAGCCGCATGGCTCTACCACAGAGATATAAAAAGTCAATAACAAAAGGGTACTTCAATGATTCTCAATATTTCTGGACAAGAACCACAAAATCTAATTTTAGTGGCTCTAAATGCCGATTTTTAGGCATTTTTGCTTTTGTCAGATGGCAGAATTACCTCAGATAGACATCTAATTTTAAAGTGTTGTCTTTATTTTAACTTTTTAAAATAGATTTGCAGCATAAACGGTCACGCGGTTATTGAGGAGTTTGATATTCTAATGTCACAGTTAATTCGGGATATAATCAGCTTTTAAATATTTTCGTTGAACCTTAATCGAAAAAAATCATTACAGTATGTTAAAACAAGTTTCTTTTCAACGTCTAAATGTCGCGTAAATATTCATTTATTCATTCGTTACAGCCTGTCACAAGTTCGCTGCAGATAATAAGCTTTCCGCAAAAGTTTGTCGCTAAGCACAACTAGCAAGGTAATGCTGAAGCCAATATTAGTGAAAAAACAAAGACAAATTGTAAGTTTTCGAGTCTAGTCGTGTTGTGTTGTTCTTGGTTGTTAATGCCAACATTAATAACGTTCCTTGCGTCATCTCCAACTAAGCATTGCAGCGTGTATCTGGTGTGGTTCTAGTCGAATGACGGGCTCGAATCTGCGACGCAATGTTTCGCAGCCCGCACCCTAACCCATTAGTCTATCCCTGATACCGCATCTGATCCTTGCTCCGATCTTATCGTATATGCGGGACATCGGATACGGGAAGGTAAGGCGAGTGGAGTGCCTCTGTGTTCGCCCGTACACTTGCCTCACTATTAATAATCGCCCGCGCAGTTGACAACTGCCGATAGTGATCGGAATTTTTTTGGGCAGGGTTGAAACCCGCCTGGATTATTGTTGTCAAATCGCAACTCAAGCGAGACTATTACGGCCATTGAAGTGGCCTATGTTTGTCTGTTTTTACCATCTGTCGTTTTAAATGATGTTAATGATGAAGAAGAATAATATTATATTATACTTCACAAACTGATCGTCTCTACGGAAATTGGTATAACTCGTAATGGTAATTTAAAATTTAGTTAATGAATAATACTAAAACCAATTAAAAGTCTATAAATATTGGAGAAGGACCCAGAGCAGGTTGCGGACTTTAAATATCTTCGAAATATTTTTATTTTTATTTTTAGAGACATGCTTGGTTACTCACGATGTTTTCTTTTACCGCATAGCATGTGGTAAATTGAGAATTTTCCGATTGTAATTAATTTTTTATAGTGCCACCATAGCTTAGTGCTATTGAATCGTCGTATCGGCTTTAAAATCGAAAATGGTCGTTGATCACTATTTACTCGAGGATTATCAGCACATCGCCACTTCACCTGCTACAAGACTTTTTTCCCTACCGAAATTGAATGCTATATGTTAACGTAAACTTCACCATAGGTTTCGATGGGTGTGTCAATTATAATGAAAGTCTATCCTATATACACATGCATAACGTTTTATTTACATGGCTTAATTTAGAAATGTTTATTATTTACAAAAATTATAAACTTTAAAACTGTTGACACACAGACAGGTACAGAACAAACGAAAGTCTATACAAATACATGTATATGTTATTGGTGTGCTATGCCTTAGAAAACGAACAGCCATCAACGAAAATGTTTCTCCAATTTTTTTTATTACAGGTATTGTATTGCAAATAACGATCTTGGAATAACAAACAGATATTCCAATTCTGAATCTAATTAAGGCCTCTGTTTGCTTCATAAAGCGATGTTTTCCTCGTATTATTGTCAACAATATGCGAGTACAATACGAACAAAATTAAATTCAAAACCAAACATTTATTTCGTTGGTTCGCGCTATGGCCTGTGCTGTATAATGGAACTTTTTATCGCCGCTCACATTTCATGAAAAATTTTGATTGGGTTACATAGGTAGCCAGTCATTTAGTATTACTGCTACCTATGTAACCTGTCTGCATTACTGACAACTCCATCTATATGTAACATATAGATGAAGTTGATATGTAAGATAGAGATGTGATATTGCTAATAAAATTAGTTAAAAAAAAAGACAAATAAAATACTAAGTGAAACGTCGTCAAGTCTAAATAAAATTTGAATGGATTTTAAAATAAAAAAAAACCATAATAATCATTAAAAATAATATTATCAAACTATTGCCGAGTGATTAGAGAAACTCCGAATCAGATTTTTGAAACATAGTATGAAAGATTTGTATCATTTTCCAAGTAAGCTCCGGTGAATTAACTAAGGTTTGAAACTACTGTAATATATGACCTAGTAGAGTAAGTAGTACTACCTTTGACTACCCTACGATTGGATATACTATTTATTGATTTATATGTACTTAATTAGTTTTTCATTTATAAAAATGAATAACCCTGTAAATTTATAAGAGAAAAGGAAAATCTCATAAAGAATCGTAAATCGTTAAATTTATTTCTACCAGCACAGACCAGTATGAAAGCACATAGATATTATCTACACATCAGTACTTTTCAACGGAAACGGACTTCTACCTACACCAGTTACGTCGGAAGCAATTATTTTCACTCGGGACTTTTCGAAGAGGGTAGAAATACGTTGTGTTCTCGGATATTTATCTTTTTTATACAGATATGACTTGTGATGTATGATGCTCAAGAATTTGTTAATTTTATATTGATGACTTTTTCGTTTCGCTGTAACCGTATGGGCCTACAATAGCATATAAAACTTACAATTTATTTAAATTTGTGGAAATTTCTCTACAGCATACAATTAAATAAGAATGGTGGAAAATTTTCTGCTGCTTAAAATTTTATTAAATTACCCTTGACATAGTTCATACAAATACTTGTCCCATCCGCAAATCGAACCCACGACCCCCAGTGGCGCAGCTAAATGTTTACCCACTACTCCACCGAGCCGTCAATATTTTTTAAATTGTTTTATGAACAAGTGTGACTGTCCACTGTGTGAATCAACTCAGTGAACGGTTCGTGTTTAAAGAATCCCTTTCGTATTAGCGTAAGAACCAAACCTTTCATATCCTAGCTCGTGACGTGCCTTTGTACTGTTTTATGCTACTTCAGAACTGCCATGAATTAAGTAATTCTACATTCGGAACTGTTAAAATGCACGTGAATATGTGTTGCTTGATAGGGCAGGATACAAGTTTGCAAAGGACCAAAGCAATATGGGCTTTACTTTGATTAGATACTTACTATGATGTTGGACATTGTTCTCTTTATTTTATTCGCATTGCAAGCGATCTAAATGAACACAAATGCCAACCTTACCTGCACGTGGTGGGTTGCACCACGTTCAGCTGATAATGATTTCGTGTATGTGGATAACAGAATTAAACAAATGCAACGCCTCTGACTGACCGTGGCCTTGAAGGTAAAATAAAGCAGAATGTAATCGTGCTTTAAATATTCCAACGGGCAACGGGCGGATAACCTGTCAAGTTTTTTTGTTAAAAATGGCAACTGGAACTGGCAAAGACTATTAACACCGACCACTCACAGTTAAAGGTGTTGACACTCTACCTAACCTATCAGAAATAAAAAGCGTGACGTTTAGTACCTTTGTTGTTGTATAATGATACATACATAAAATATTTAAATACAAAAACTAGGTAGATTGCTTAGTTGAAATAATATATCAGTGTTTATACCATCAAATATATAAAAACCTATAGTGTTTGACAAATATGTAAGACACAGAAACTCAAAACAATATTTGCGACTCTTGCTAGAGTACATATTCACTTTCCCTCCCCTAATGTATTTACACCATTAATACCCAGACGCTAAAAAAACCAAAACATCAAGACCCGTTCTGATGCTTGTTGCGCCAAACACAACAAGACAAATGAAGTAGGTTCTCTACAAACTGCACAGGCCTACAGCGCTGGTCGCGTAGCATTTCCGCAGCGAAGATTTCGACAAACATCGCCGAAGCCGTAGTAGACGCGTTTGCATTAAGTTTTATTACTTCCTCCCTCTTGTAAATTATAGGTATAATATATGAGAGAGAACCGGTGAAACTGAGATATTTCTCTGTAGTAACGATAAAAATGTAGCAGCGATGTTCCTGAAGGATTCGGTGTGTATACAAGATTCTTACATTGCTTTTGTCTTCATTTTAATTAATATATTATTTTACATTCAAGTTAGCGTTTGAAAAATCATCATATTTTTTTTTATGGGATATTTTATTGGGATTGGGGGCAAACGAGCAAGCGGCTCGCCTGATGGTAAGTGATTACTGTCGTGCGTTGCTGGCCTTTAAGAATATTTCGGAGTTGGGACAGAGGATAAAGGATAGGGGTTGGGGTCCTCGTGAGGATTGGGCTTGCGGTTACCCCACTCACTGAATAAAACGCAGAAGTACAATATGCCTCTACTTCACGCCGGTATTTTTCTACCCCGGTCGAGTCGGCCCATTCGTGCCGCAGGAATAGGCACTGCTCTACCACGTACAATATTTAGTGGTTGTGTGATAATATCCTTAAACGTGGCTGCGTTATCTTTTCTTCTGCTTATTCGGTTGTTGCCAGAACCGAATAAGCAGAATGCTAAGAATAGTATACCTTTCGATAAATGACAGAAACAGTTACACACACTATGAGATTCGAAAATGACTACACCTTTGACGGACAACAGTGTCTCAGAAGTGAGGTGTTTGTCACTGGGATTGGATTTATTTATACGCGATGTGTTGATTAAGGCATAACTACTACATACAGCCTCCAGTTTTCAGTTGCCTTATTATCGGCGATCATGGTAGTTATGCCAATGTTATTATGATGACAGAGCCATTACGGTGATGGCATGAAGTCAATAATCAAGCTCGAAAAGCAAAGCAAAAACGGGTAACATCCTATTTATAAGATACATTAAAAATTACCAAAGGTTTGATATTTATTTAAATAGTACCATGTGTACTACAACTTGTGTTGTACTTTTTGTTATGAAGGAAAATTCGGATTTTATATAAACCCTATATAGCATACTTAGTAACGTTCTTCTTGAAATAATTTTCTTTATACGAATTTCGATTTGCGTAATCCCTCTTTTGCTGGCTAGATTTTACTACCTATGCGTGGGTACCGAAAAGAAATAAAAATGTAATATATTTAATGGCTCATAAAGATGTAGCTAATCTGGTCTCACTCGGGATCTTCTACGAAATTATTCATGGGAGGCGAACAGAATTAGATTGGAAATTTGATAGAAGATTTTAAAAATAATAATTGTAATCCATTTTAATTGCAGGATAATATATAGTTCTAGTTGCTTTCAACTGCATTTTAATTCCTTATAAGTTATAAGTATTAATAATGATTTCAATGAAAAATTATAAAAATTTTTTCTCTACAAATTCTTACCAATGACTTTGTCGAGACTATACGTTTTTTAGCATTGGCTTCGTCACAAAGACGACGAAAGTCTCATTCAATGTAACAGACATTGGTCGAAGCTCTGGTCAAACGACTGAAAATAAATTCCCACAGACGTACTTATTATTAGGTATACGGACATGGGAGTTTATAATTCTTATTATAGGGAATTTAAAATATATGATCATCGTTATTTAGGGACTGTTCATATCAGAGCCTTGTCAATAAATTATTAACTGATTATTATTTTGTTCAATGATCAACCCCTTTGTACTGCGTTAGTTCATAACGTAAAACATAAAGCTACTTCTAATTTTCACGCTCATTTCTTAGAGAAAAAGGTTTCACGACATATGCGAAGATACTTTAGTTATAAAACCACCTATGCACATATGCACTGCAGATGTTGTACCAATGAATATGAAGTAGATGATGATGTTATGGAATCGTTCAGTTTCGTAAAATAAGTTGAAACATAGCCTGCGTAAGTCCACTACCGAACTGAGGCCTTCCCATAAAAAAGTCAACAGGAAGGTTGTATAGGTTAGCGCAGTGCCGATACTCCATACGTGGGTTTCGCACCATCTCCTACGAGGCAGCATGTGGGCTGGCGGGTTGCCCTCCTTGGAATTTGGAGGCAAAGTTCCTGGCGTCCTTATACCAGTCGCGTTCGGAACTTCGTATCCAAGGAAGTTCTATCTTGCCTAAGGAGTGGGAAATAAAGAGGTTCCATGCTCGGCAGTCTATGCTTGAAATGTGGAAGTAGCGACTGGCCCACCCAAGGGCAGGCAGTGACGTGACGGACTGTCGAGGCTGTACGTCCAGTCCTAAGCAACTGGATGAACAGGCGGCACGGATCTCTACCCTTCCGGCTGGTGTAGGTGCTCACGGGGCATGGATGTTTCGGAAAGTATCTGTACCACATAGCCGGAAGGTAGACGACAGCTGAGTGCCACCATTGTGGCAGTGACAAGGACAGCGCAGCATACGCTGCAGGAGTGTTTAGCGTGGGCGAAGCTACGTCGAGAACTGGTCGCAGCAGTGGAGGCCGATTTTTCACTCCCAGCGCTGGTAAAAGCCATGGTAAGTAGTGAAAGATTGTGGAGCACCGGAATCACCTTCTGCGAACAAGTGATGTTGCAGAAGGAGACTGCGGAGAAGGAGAGAGAGCAAAGCTCCAATATTCCGATTCGCAGCCAGATAACCGGGCGCCGGAGAAGGGCCTATCAAGTATCACTGTAATCACCTTTAGAGACATAGGTGTTATAATACTAAATCAATTCAATAATAGACACACCAAAATTTCAAAAATATAGTTGCTAAAAATAATAAATAAGATAAGTTCTCACGTCCGTAGAGTGACAGAGGTCCAGACATTTATTAGTCGTTTCCTCCCACTTTTCACCAGAGTTTGTTTAGAGCAAAGTGACACCAGGTGTCACAGTCTGTCGCCATCTTAGTGTTCAGGCCATCGATATAAATAGTACATAAATTACGATAAAAACTATTATTTATACCATCTAAACAAAATTTTAACCATGTAGTATTTAAGATGGTTATATAAAGTTTGATTAAGCCTTGTATCGTTTTCATAAAAAAGGAGATACCAACGTTACAATTTGAACAAGAACTATTTGGGTTTAATCCCGAGCCCTATCAATATTACGATCTCCATTGTTGCCCTTACCTTCAATTCGATCTATCAATGCCCTTGTAATCGGACTCAGTCCTACTGATAGTTATTTTCGTAGCTTAGCAATATTGAAGGAGCAGATAGTTCTCCTTGATAAATTACATCCTTTGAAATGTTCACTTTGAAATGAGTTAATATTTTCTTATAATTAGAATATTAGAAATGATTCTTCAATTTCTTTTAAATTCTCTTTTAAATTTATTAAAAAATTACTACATATTACCATTATGGAAATTCTATAATTATCATCATCGTCATCATCATTCATCATCAGCCTTTCTCAAATGCAATTAGACATAGGTCTTCATAAAAGAGTGACAACAAGCGTTTCTTCCTGTATATTCAAACGACACCCGTTATGTTCCTTTAATTGTATATATGGAGCAGGTCGTAAAAAGTTTAAAAGATTCATGTATATTTTGTGACGCTAATATGAATAGTAATATAACGGTCTTTAAAATCTGATCCTACAATCGAGTAATTCTTGTATATTATACCAATTACATATATTTATGTATACTTAAAAAATATATGTAATTGGTTTCACGGAAACGGCTCTAACGGTTAGGATGACTTTTTAAATTTAGATAATGATTTACTTTCATAGTTTATCTTGATAGAAAAGTAATTTTCATAGAAATAAATATAATACAATAAAATCAATTAAACGCTATGTGTTACAATAATGAGGCACAAGTACGTTCAGACTCGAAAGGTACTATTTAATTAACAAAGAATAGTAAAACCAAAACACGATAGGAACATTATTTCTATGTAAAATGTATATCGCAAAATTTTACAAAGATTGTTTTTTTCATTAAGCATTACGAGTGTTCAGTTTCAAGTACCTGCGTTTCAATACCAATACGAATACTTTAGGTCCAATCGCGAGCGCGATCAATGTTACGATCTCCATTGTTCGCCTACCTTTATTTCCTACTCTCAATGTTCCAATAATCGGACTCGGTTCTATTGAAAGGTACATTTTGAAGCGCTGCAGTTTTGAAGGAGCTAAAGCTTCGCTCCAATAAATAATCAGATTGTTATAGTATATAAAAGCGGATAAACTCATTTAAGGCATGATCATGATCAGCAAAAGTCTTGAAGAGGTTGATGAAAAAGAAGAAGAATTGACATTGGATTGGAAGAATACAGAAACCGTAGATAATTAGACCAATGTTCAAGATCAAAAACAGATGTCTAGTTTACGTCGTTGTTTTTACAAATCGCTTTATAATAATTGTAGCTTGGGTTTCCAGGTGAACTGAAAATGTATTCAAATCATTTACTTCACTACTTTAAACACTTATCTCGATTCTATTGATCTGACTTTGCATAGTAGAAAACGAAATGCGTTTCGTTATCTTGTCTTGTTATTAGTATGATTACATATTTTGTCATTTGAGTCAACATCTAATTAATATATAATTTTATTTGTAATTTTATACTTTTGAAGGACTTGCTTTATCAACTAGTTGTTTTTTTACACGATAACTTATATATTTACTTAATTTTTTTTAATGTATAACTATCGATTTTGTCTTACAATTTGAATTGAGCCAATGGAAGAGCGATGGCGTCACATTATTGTCACTTTCATTTGAATCAATTAAATCATGATTTCATTGTCATTAATAAATAACGCAATTTTATATGCGTAAAGGATCACACAAGTAACTTAAGAAATAACATATACGTGAGAAAGTTCGCGTAAAGTGACTAATCCACAGACCGCTTCAGACTAGTCGAGAGACGTAGTTTCAAATTCTGTTCATCAGCAGTATTGAAGCTAGGCGCTACGTGTGCTGCATAATAACCCTATGAGACGTGTTACGAGCGGTCACTTTGATGGTACATTATTCGTTAGAATTTTTCATTTTCGTAGTTTCTATCCCGACTAGGGACAGGGTCAGCTTACTTTTCCATCTTTTACCATTTTGCCTTGTCTTAAGCATTCTTCTCTGAGAGATGGTTATATAATATTTTTTATTCGCGGTCGACATAAGAGCGGCGGCTTTTGCTGCCGCTAAAATGCAGAACAGATCTACAAGGGCGTCGATAATGACTTACCATAAAGACTAGACACCTCGAAAAAGAAATATCCCACACGGAAAATGGTATAGTTGACCCAATTCAGTTCAACGCCTTCGAAGAGGTTTTATAATTACTAATGTAACTGGTCGGTGGCGTAGTGGCTAAGCGTTTATGTGCGTCGATGTGTCGCGGGTTCAGTTCCTGCACGGGACACGTATTTATATGCACGCAATTAATAGTTTTTGTGTAAACATGAACCACAGGTGCCCATAAACGGTCCGTGTATTTTTTAGATTAATAGAATAGAATAATAACACTAGTACATAATTAAACATAAGAGCCTCCTCTTATATTAACAATATGCGGTCTTATCGCTAAACGCGATCTCTTCCAGACAACCTTGGGATGGACGGGAATTTTATGAATCAATTGGCAAGTAGCATGAAAGTAATTGATATACAATTAAAATTTTTCTAAAAATAATAATATACATATTATAGAAATATATACACATTATTACATATATATACATTTACACACTTATATGTATAAATATATATATATATGTATGTGTAAATAGACGAAATGTCTAAGTCACGAATATAGATAGTGGGCCTTAACTAGATTCTTAAAAACTGGTAAGGACGGGGCGCGTCTCATCAATAGTGATAGGGCATTCCATAAACGGACAGCTTGGCTTTATCTGTCATCTATTAAATGCCGTGAAGTTTTCAAAGCTTTACCCTTAGTTAATTCCGATGATAAGGTCTTTATTATTTTAGTAATACTAGTTTTATTAATATCGTATATCGGAATAAACTTTGAAATAATAAAGCCAAAAATACAAGAGCCATGATGAACACACACGCAACAGTGGAAAGCGCGCCCCGTAACGAAACGACTGGCGCGGGCCAGCAGCATGGAGCAGTAAAAATGTCGAAAATAAAATAGAGAATTCTAGACATTCGAATTTTTGGTGGCGAGACGTCGACAAAGTTTTGGGCACCGCGTACAACAATGTTGTTGTGTGATTTACACGGATTACAGAATATGCATTCATGTACGGCTTCAGATTTTGGTACAAAATAAAAACTCAAACTCTACTATCATACTCTCGATAAACATTAACTAATATTTACTTGAGCAAAAAATAGGCGTACAGAAATCACAGGTGTCAATCTACCCGCACTAAGCCTAAGGTCTCGCAGGAGACTTACGAAAGTCAACAAAAGTTAAAGTGAAAACTTTTTTATTTAATTTAGGCTTGCCGGTTCGCAAAACATTACCTTCTCAGAGAAGAACAGGAGTTTCTGGACTTCTTTTTTATGCCATGTTACAATATCATATAGAATTTGTATTAAAAACAATGCAATTTCGAATGTACAATAATATTTTTTTTAATATAAATTTTTGCAATATGTAAGATCAGTAGCCTGGGGAGTCTAAGTGCACACCAAGAGTTATGTGCACACATCATTTTCCTCATTATATTGATTTATTTCCTTAACAAAAACATTAGGCCTTTTATAACAGTACTACTATTGGAGAAAGAGTTAATATTTAAAAAAAATATTGTTAAAAGAACTAAATGAGAAATTAAGAGAGCTTAGTGCAAATACTAAAACACAGTATATTACTCATGCATTCACTCCTGTTACCCATAGGAGTAGGAAAAGGTTCCAATTGGCACAACTCAATACAGCGAAACGATCTACCGCCACTATCTTGTGCCACCTCGGGAGTTTAGCGTGAGGAGTGGGCTTTCTTCTTTTCCCTTAGTCGCCGTTTACGATACCCTCGCGAATAAAGAGTTCGCAGATTCTTAGTCACTATATAAATGCAAAAAATACAAAATGAGAGGCTTTTTGTGACATTCAAATGCAATCGCTGTAAAACTTATCACATAATTTTTTTAGGTGTCACTTACCTAAATGATCGTGAAATTTACGTACACGCAAATCGAACGAGGGTAATATTGGCGGACAATGGATAATTCATCCTTGCGCAGGCTGTTGGCACAAAGCGGTATAACGAGGCCGCACCGGAAGCGGACGCGGGCGCGAGCGCGCTACCCGTCCGCACCTCACGCCACTCACGATATTTCCGCTTCAGGTAGCGAATGTTGTGACAAGCGATGACGTCACCGATGCGGAAGATGTTGCATTGAAGGAACGTATGGTGATATATTTATGTAGTAAATTGTACGTTTTCATACATTTTATTGTTTTTTCCCCCAGTATTGGCCTAGCGAAAAAAGTAGTATTGCTCATAATGTAATTATTCCCGGGCTTTGTAAGTCTATGAATTTATCATATTTGAACTCAAAGTAAACTGCATTGTTTTACCACGTTGAACTGTTAATATAATTTAAAAGAAGCGCAGAGAAGAAAGAAACTTTTGTCTCTATATTGTGGATATTTCTTCTAATAATTTTTATACACACTGTCGGCGACTAACTAGGTACATAAACTTAACACACTGCGTAAAAGTGCAATAATTAGTTGTAAGTTAAAATATATCAATACATGCAATCTATAGACGTAAATAATGTACATTTGTTACGTGAAATAGGATAGTAACGAACATTTTATCTGAATGTATGCAACTTTATGAGCATGTTATGTAATAGAAAGTTTACGTAAAGACTTATGGCCTACATTATACTCGTACGATAACTTTATTAAGAAATATATTTTAATGATAAGTAATGTGGTCTATAAAAGATGGTATAAGCAATTTTTATAAAGGTTTTAATAAATAAATGAGTTTTAAAGGGTACGGCTAAAGTAAAAATACTATAAGGAAAAGTGAAGTTAAGTGAAGGTTTCATTTAGGGAAGATGATCCCTATCCCCTTCCCCCTCTTCGGTGAAAACTCTGCGCATTGCAAGGGGACACGTATC
Source organism: Bhutanitis thaidina (assembly GCA_029286595.1). NCBI lineage: Eukaryota > Metazoa > Arthropoda > Insecta > Lepidoptera > Papilionidae > Bhutanitis > Bhutanitis thaidina. The sequence continues at coordinate 14,799,931 of JAGSMS010000022.1, read as the reverse complement.
ATAAATTATACCATACGGCTCAAAGCATGTGATACTAATACAGAAATCCACCACTACCTAAAAAAAAATGTTAAACAACAATTGGTGGATAACAAATAGTTATCACATCCATTGTAACATCAACGTCGAAATCAACCACACATTTTACATTGAAATGCGACAAGTGTATTTTTATTTTTTCGAAAAAAAAATATCTTTGAGCATTATTAGTGTATCTAATAAAATATAAAATATCACCATACTATGTACGATATGTTGAACAGACTGATGTTGGAATACTAGTTTAGTATTACAGAATTTGATATCAAATAATTTATTAATAGGCCTATAATTAACTCTGCTTGTAATTTGCTCACTGAAATTGGTGTCAAATAGATTAACGCGTGACTTAAATAGATTCACATTTTGAATGTAACATGAAGTTACGAAATAATGAACAGTAACATTAAAATGGACAATACGACATTTTTAAATAAAAAAAAAGAGCGTTTAATGTTACAAAGTAAACAGTTGGAGCTATTTTCATATTCCTGCTACTTTCAATGCATTACAACTTAGACATCTCTGTAATTTACGGCATGTTGTTGACGGAAGAGTACCTAAGCTTCATTCGCGTGTAATAAAATTATATAATAGCGTCTTCTTTAAGTTGAAAAAATGAGGAGGACATAGCAATTCTTTTATTTCACAAATAACCTCCAAGACCATTTTTAGATTATGAATATAAAATGTGTGGTGACATTTTTTGTAACAAAATATAGTAGTTATTAGCAATACGATCTCAAATACTCATAATAGTTGTTGAGAACAAGGTAAACTACAGTAAAAGAAAATTAATTTATGTACTGCATCATCAGACTATTTAAGTTTCCTGCCAAAAAACTGTCAACAAAAACCGCTATATCTTTAATGGACGTGTCCATAGTTCAAACCATAAACAGACCCTTGAATTATTAATGCATTTATGAATCATTATTACTCTGTGGGATCTGTGTTCGGTATTATCTAAGGTATTTTCCGTCACTAATCCGTCGCCAGAACCTCTTTTGATGGGCTGATTTCTGTAGCCATAATTGGCGCATTCTTTTTTGCATGCCATGCATAATTTTAGTATATGATTATTAAATTTTATATAGGTTAACATTTCTTGAAAAAAAATGAGGGACAAATAACTTTTAGGCTTGACAGTTAACCGAAGAATGAGTGACAGATAAAGCACAATAGCATAGTACTAATATAATAATTTATGTATAACATTACATATGCTTAAGAAGATATGCATACTACGTAGTGAGGTACTCTGAGCCCAGAGCTAGAAATAATTATATCTAGAATACAATAGTTTTACGAATAATACATTATGCTTAAGCACTTACGCCTGTCACTAGTAAGAATGGGCAGAGATTTCCATTTGGACTCAGTGCAGCCAAATGGGTCGCCGAAGACCACTTTTTGCGTTTCCAGGACCATGATCTTTTAGTATTATAAAACCATTGTTCTTGGAGATAGAACATGATGGGTGACAAACCTCGTCTACAGGAGATTTTCTAGGTCTTTTCTTAGTACTTACCTTTTACTACGCTTCGATCCAGCAAAAATAGAATAATTTTAAATAAAGCTGCAGATGGACATTACAACATGAAAGCGACCATTACACACAGAAATGAATTCATTAGGATGGAAATGCAGATGCGACGCGAGATATGAAAATGAATTCATGTCAATGTCTGCCGGCGGAAATAGAACGAAGCGACCGAGTGGAAATAGGTGTAATGCTAAAAATAACAAGTTATAGCGTTCAGTAACAGAAATTACTATACGATTCGAATTTGCGAAGTCATTTTATTAGACTTTACGGATTTATTAAACGTTAGTTGAGAACACATGCAGAATTACAATCAAAAGTATTGGCACCTTATTATTATTTATTGTTTAGCTGTTGAAATGTAACTCGGATAAGTGACTTAGAATAATTTTGTAATGAAGTACTTCAAGTTATGCTGAAAGTATTAATGTTCTCTATCGTTGTCATTCAGCATCTCTTAGATGGTTCTGAAATTATCGGTTCGAGTTTCGGCCCAAGTAAACGTTTATGTTCACAAGTAGTTCATTTGAAATGAAACTATATGTTACGTATTTTATCGCGTTTAATTTTAGCCTTTATGTTCCCGAAGTTTCGAGTGCATTACAGCACCCGTGGTCACGGGGAACTAAAGTGTTAAACGTCCCAATGTCACAGTTAACTCTAGGCAGAAAGTGCTCGCAGTGTCTTGAGGTCATGCAGTGAAATGTCTAGTGGTAGTACCCAGCCATCTTATCTATTGAAAATATGATGTATTTTGTTTTAAGTAGCTCCTCGTATCATTCTTGGCAGGAATCGGTGTTCATTTGCAAGGATTTGTGGTCTATCAAACCGGATGTAATGGTTGGGGTGATCTAGAATATGAATAGAATATGGTGCGGAACAAACCTATGTTTCAGAAAACACGAGGGACCTGTGAGAGTAAACACTAGGTCACCGAGCTTAGCAGCATGTCAAGCAAGTGCTTCACTTAAGAATGCTATAATTTTTATGTTCATGATTATACCTACTAGTTGTGCTTGCGCCAGAAGGATATTAAACATAAGGATCTAACAGTCCACCTGATGGTAAGTGGCGATTGTAATCCAAAAACTACTTCAATCGAAGAAGGATATCTTGTCGACTGACTAAGATAAAACCTACGTCTTAAAGGAACACAACAGTGGTTGCTCTGCCGATTAGCGGCATTAATACGATGGAAAATGACCTACCTATGACTTACTAGACGGCTACTTGACAGAACATGATCATAGCGCCTAGTAAAGGACAGGAATTGGTGAGAACGTGATAATCTATGAAATAAGCCAGTAAGTAAGGCCAGTGACGCCATATATGGACTTAAAGGTGATTGTACTTCTTCTGTGTTTAAGCTAAGTAGAAGGCTCTATAATTATAAATGTAATTAAAAAAAAATTAAGTACACAAATTAAACAAAAACGTTTTTCATGGAATATAATTCCAGGAGAAGATTCTTTTATCGCAAAATTCAAATAAAGTAACAGGGAAAAAGAACTTAAAATATACCTATTTATGCAAATTTGATGACTGCACACCCTTATTTGACATTCACGTTGGTAATTAATTATGTGTGTGTTCCTTTGTGGCATAGAAGAAGACTTACCTGAAACAAAAGAGGTGAGTAATTAGTTCGTTGTTTGGACGAGATGAAATTAATTAATTTTGTAATTTAGACTTTAGGTGCCTGCGTACGATGACATTTAGAACCTTTTGCGAGGGTAAAAGTTATCGCACTAATCATAATTATAATTAATAAAGATAATACTAATTCTTTCCTCGGTTTAGTTTTTGTATAGTGTGTTAGACACATTCCACTCTAGGCGATGTTGCCCTTCACCGGTCTGAGCATTGTCGATGCCGCATTTATCGAGATAGTTATACCGCCATCTAGCGGAAATCAGGAGATTCTTATAGCATTTCCCTTAACAATATTTAACGAAAACTGCAGCAAAGAATACTAAATATCGATACGTAGCCATGGGATGTGTCGTGTTGGAAGATTTTCTTACGCCGTTACAACGTAATGTTTAAAGTAATAGCCCACTCTCGATATTTGAGAAGGATATATATCTTTACCAATGTATGTCTTTATCTATAATTAAAATAAATTTCTAGTTTTAATGGAACTATTTAAATACGTTCGTTATTTCAGTTATCATCCTGAAGTGCGATTAGTTTGTGAGTTTGTTGTTTAATCACACTTAAAGAACTGAACGAATATAAACAAAGTCTCGCAAAGATATAGCTAATGTTATGTTATTACATGATATTAGCTAAATCTTATTGAATATAGGATTTGTTACTACGCGCTCTAAGCCACGGGTAGCTGCTAATTATATTATCATTGATATAGGGTTATTTACAAGGGAATGATTCTAGTATAAAGTAAAATATAATTCTTGCTTGTCGCCTCGATGGTATCATTCGCTGCTAACAATCTGACAAGACATGTCAAACGGAATTGCAATATTCGCCAAAAGCTCAAATTTCACACATGAGCAATTTCGCCAAATTCTTTCCAAAAAACGGAGACGTTTCGCGGAAGTCGAGCCGAGCCGAATGTTCTATTTATTTCATCTCCGGGCGGATTAGGCTTTCCCACGTCGAAACTCGAGGCAACAGGTGCCTCCTCCGCCCTCTTGGTTTCGTACTAAAGCTACTAAACAAACAAAACAAGACAGAATACACCCCCCGCCGCATAGACACTGTTTACATACTCAAAGGTACCGAGAAAGTGTACACAAAATTACCAAAAGACATACAGAATATAAAGTTGATTCAATGTGTCACCTTCAATGTCGCAATAAGAGATTAAAGTAAAAAAAAATGTGTGCTTCGTTTTAGCCGGAAGTCGGGTCACTATGACTTCCGGTTACGTAAGAGCATTATCTAGCACCTATTCATAATTTTGAAGAATAAAATTTTAAAGGAGTTTTCTTCAACGAAATGAATGTGAAATTAAAACTAATATAAAGGTTTAAGTTCAAAGTTAACCTTTAAAGTTCATCCTTTGATATTCCTTCCAGTAAATTCAAAGCATATTTTACTGTAAGTAAAGTCAGAGCGTACATGTATAGATGGGGATAGACCTGATTCAAGTTTGTTGTAGTCACTTACATTAATGAAATACTGTATTATTTAGTACGGAAAACAATATATTTTAGTACCGAGAAAAAGAGAGGAAAGATAAAGTTTTTTCATAGGATTATTGAAGGTTACAAATTATTTTTCCTTTTTTTCCCTGATTCAACTTTATTCTATCGGACTAACAAAATGTAATACTATAATAATATCTTCATTTCTTTGAGGATTGAAATTACTCGCTTATAAATCTAAATCCACTAAATTTATTTTCTGGCCCTTTTCAACAGAGACGACTGAATTATTTCCATTTTATTTTTTGAATTACGCTGCGTATCCTTTTCAGAAATGATACTTTCTATTAAAATAGATTCAATACAAATTGAACAAAATTATCCGTATACTAAAACGTTATATCCGTATACAATGTTTCCGAAAGCAAGTCATAATTGCAGTAGGCGTGACATTTATAGAATATGTGTAAGAGTGCTCTCTGGATGGCATCGAAGATTTATAATAAACTTACAAATGAATTAAATTCAAATTTATTTAAGAAAAAATTCGGCAATAAATTGACTCGAAAATGTTATTATAATGTTAATGAATTTCTGTTGAACTAATATTTCCTTTAATTTTTTTTTATCATTTTACTCCCGTTTTCCAATATTTGATATTTTAATATCAATATCTATAAATTTATTGATTATGTTTAATATTAATGATTGACAATCATTTAGCGAACATTATAAATATTTGCACACTCTGTTGAATAGTGTAGACTATAGCGAAGCAGTGTATAAATCACATCTGTAACATAACTATATTCCGCAAAAAAAATATTATAATAATGATAATGGTTTTATTTATATATTCAGAATATATTATTATCATTATTTTCGCTTGAGTAGAAAATTTAAGTATTTTAGCAGTATAAAATCCTTTACAATTCATTCTAAACTGCTTCGGAACTCCCTACTTGATAGTACCCGACAAGTGCTCAGTAAGTGCTCCTTCAAAACGTTGAAGCGTGAGCAGTTTTGAATGTACTGGTTCTCTAAAATCGATATATAATATAGAAGGATTTTTTACATAAAATGGTCAGTATAATAATCGTCTGGTGCCTGAAGAATTGCACTAATATATGCAAACGAGTGTGTATATATTGCATATACAAGTATATATATATTTAGAAAGGTAAATATATTTTAATTATCAACACATGGTAACCCATAGACAAAATATGTGTGGTGTATGTATAGATATGTTGTGGTAATAGGTGAGATTACGTGAAGAACGCACCGATCAATATATTAAAAATCAAGCTCTTTAACGAATACGTATCGTGACATAAAGTTAAACATAATTAGATACGTGCTGAAAAATATAAACAAGAGGTAATTCTACGAAAGAATGTGTAGAATGGTGTGGAAGAAGTAGTGTACGGATTCGTTGGCGGGAGAGTGGTAGTCTTCTTAGAAGTCAGTATTATAAACCAATTTGATTTTTTGCATTCGGAATCTTACGAAGAAGCATTTTCTTTAGTTGTAAAATACGATTTTTTTTATACTGCATCGTCTACACGTTATGCTAAGGGATACAATTAGGGTACTTAGTGCCTTGTGACATTATCCACCAGTCAACTCTGGTTGATGGAGGAAATCTAATGGTAGATGTGAACAATTATTAAAATACATCTTACGCTTTATATTTCATCTCATTTCTATAAATAAAAGTTCACATATATATACATACATTCAATACTTAATTGTATACATAATTACAATAAAGAAATACATAAATATAAGGATACATATTAATATACCATAAACCATAAGGCAAAGTCGCAAAAATAATACATTAGCCAGATTGATTTTTTTTTATAATATTATTATATAGATTTATATTTTGGTATTTTGATTAGGGGCTTGATTGACATCATCAGGAAGGTCGTTAAATAGAAGTATAGCCTGAACTGTGAAAGAGGATCTTAAGACTCTTCAAAGGTCGAAGTTAAAACAGTACTAACAGTACAAGTAGAATTCTGGAGCTGCGCCTTTGTCGAATAAGAAGCCATTTAAGGTTAGTACAATAAAAAGAGACATAGTTGTATTTACGTAGACCGAATATATACCTTACATAATTATTTAGTAGTTCACTCCAACTTGTTAAGAAAAGTTTGAGATAGCTCCGTGTAACACATCTGCATAAACAAGAATGGGTAGAATAAGTAAACAAACAAGCGGAAGATTTGTTTTGAATTGCAAGATTTTTTTTAGACGATAGAGGGGAGAGGCAAACTGGCAATAAGGTACGATAACAAATTCCCATACGCAGCCAACAAAATAAAAGGTATGCTTAAGTATTCGTTAAATAACGTAATGTAGACATAGATTTAGTCCAAATTTGTTTAAATTAGTTGATCTATTATAAAAAGAGAATTAGCAAATTTAATAACAATGATTATTATTTGAGGCTTTTAGTTAGTCTTAAAGTTTGAAAGTATATTTTTTATTTTGTATGTAAATTGAGAATGTATTTTGTAATTTGTAATCAGAAATGTCCTTGTAATTTTAGATTAACAATCTATTCTGGGGCTTAAGTTTTCCTTAATTACTCATTAACTAAATCATGACATTACCCTTTGTCGATACCTTCCGGTCAATTTTAAAAGCCATAGTAATAGTACAATGAAAATCATAACAGACAATATTTCTCTATCGAATTACACGTTTTACTAATTAGGCTTCGATTTGAAAAGGGCCGAGACAACATATTGTGTTCTTTGTGAGGGTCTTTCACCACGCGTCCATTTCACATAGACCTCTGTAGCATTCTCAATGCATTCTGTTATTTTTGTTATTCGGTGACAAATCGAGTGATGCGAGGGTTTATCAGATACTGGCCGTGGCTCGGTGCGGGCTTACCGTTTCGTTATAATTGATTTCCCTTTTTTACGGTTCGGTGAGTGCGCCACGTCACGCGTGCTCTGCTAGTCATATAAAACGAAGTGAAGAATTTAAGGGCGTGTATATTGTGTCCGAATAACGATTGTACTGATTCAAAGAAGTCTTTAGATCAAATCATGAGAGAGTAAAAGATTTTTAATCACGTAATGTGATTGAAAAGTAGGTATATGGAATATTATAATAATTAAAAAAATATTGACAAGTGAAATTTATGTTTCTAAGTCGAACAACAAAGATTTTGATTTGATTACAGGCATGCACTTTGTTTACAAAAACTTGCATACGCTCAAAGTAATAAAAAAAACACACGCGATTTTATATCCAACACCAGACTCGAAAGCATCTGACCTTAGCAATTATAATTAGTCATTTCACCCCATTTCACCAGAGCTTTTTCTTTTTAAAAAAATAATACTAGCAATTGCTTGTAGATACAGGAGTGGTTGACGACAATAGTCGAATGGCGGGCTCGAACTTACAGCGTCATGTTTTGCAGTCCGCACCCTAACACATTAGGCTTATCGCCATCTTTAGTCATTAGATCATTTTAGACTAGCTGCTAACCGCGGCATAGTCCGAGTGGAAAATTTTCTTGCGGCTTACAGTATAAAAAGTAAAAAGCCATTCCCCTGGTGTCACAACACCAAATTTTTTTCAAAATCTGTCCAGCGGCCCGTGAGTTATGCTCAAGGCCATGTCGAGAGCTGTGTGTTAGTGAGTTATGTATAAACCATAAATCCCATAGAAAAAAGCAACTTTCAGTTTTTACCGAATTCGCCAATTTCCCGGGTAACTCTTCGGGCTATTACGAGCATTGTAAAGAAAACAACCAAATCGAACCAGCCATTTACAAGAGATGCTCTTACCAACGCAAAGCATGTATAATTACCGTGTACTTTTTATATAGACAACAGTGAATGTTTAAAAAAAAGAATATCTGTTTTTCATGTAAAAAGTGCTACTGCTAGAATTAGCTTTTTTTTTGACAACATTATAACGTTTGTCATTAACTGTCTGCCAAACTAGTCATTATATTAATAGTCAAATTTTGATGTGCTAAAGTTTCACACGCATACATACACACAAACAAAAAGGTGTGCACGTGCATGTTTGCATTAACGACAGTGGTATAAAATCATAAAAAATCTAGTTAGCGTATCAATATACGTAGCCGTCTAAGCCGTTCATGCGAGCTCTTATCGAGGAGGGTGGTAAATATTTAAATAATTAAAAAATCTGGTTTCGTAAAAAGCCTTGTGAAAATTTGGGTAGATATTACGGAATTCCGTGGTAGAGCCAAGCGGCGGCTTTAGCTGCTGCTCGAATGGGCCGGCTCGACCAGATTGATACCACGGCTCCGCAGAATACCGGCGTGAAGTAGAGGCAATCTGTGCTTCTGCGTTTCGTTCGGTGAGTGAGGTAACCGGAGGCCCACATCCCCATTCCTCTCCTCTTCCCTCCCATCTCCCAAATATCCTTAAAGACCGGCAACGCTCCTGCAGCACCTTTGGTGTTGCAGATGTATGTGGGCGACGATAATAACTTACCATCAGGTTAACCGCTTGCTAGTTTGCCGTCTTTTCCATAAAAAAAAATCCACTAAGCTGTGTAGGGAAATGAGCATCCTCAGTACGCTTTTTACCTCTCGGGGAGATAGAACGTGTAGCCTATAGAGCCTCAACGCCAAGTTTACTCTATTTCTTGACAAGATCTTGAAATGACTCCCGTGAGAGAGCTGTAGCGTGTGGGAACACAACAGTAACTTAGAATTCTTTATGATATTCACTCAGGCCCAATCAAATCAGTACCAATGATATTTAATGCAATCGTCAAAGATAATGATTTACACACAGTTCTCATTAGACATGACAACAACCGATAAACCGAAATACCTTCGAACAATCAACAGAGTGTATGCAATCACATGCAATGTGATTATAACAATTGGAGCGTTTAAGTTCGATTAAGATAAATCATACTACAAATTAGTTATAGCGCTGTAGTCGCTCACGTCGAATTGATCAAGCGTTTATATCAATAGTGGTGAAGATATGGTTATGTTGTTCTGTAATTATTGTTAATTGTTGTCGAATCGGAACACTATTTGATTAAGTGTAATAAGCGTTATGTCCTAAATATACAATTTCTCGACACGCATTCGGAATTTTATTAATAATAACATACCTATGTAATAAACGGAAATAATATGTAACATGGCATGACATTATCAATATGTGATATTAACAATAATTATGTAAATAACTTGATAAGAATTATTGAGTTTATTCGGTGGGAGATGTCAGCGGTGAACTTCATATTACCGCCAAAAAATAAAGTAAAACCTTTATTTAAAGGTCTTTTAAAAAAACTCACTCTTTTCAAAGCCATGTTACAATATTATGTAATACTTCAAAATAACTTTTTGCTATTCAAATACATTTAATATTAACAGGATTTTAAATTTTTTATTTGTTAAATTTTTTATCTCGCTTTTTTTAGTTTCTGTTGGTTTTACTTAAAACAATAATCGAAACGCAAATGCGAAGGCGATATCAATGCTTTATAAGCGAGATATTGTGAGATTATTTTTTAAAACACTTGTAAAAATATTCTACTTAAAAAAAATTATGATTCATATAATATGTGATAACATGTTCATTACGCTATAACGATCGTACGGAATGCATAGTACGGAATATAGTCTGTAAATAATTTCTGGGGTAATACGATTGTCACCAAACGCTTTACTTATGATTGTGTATACAGCAATTATGTATATATAAATTTTATTAATTTGAAAACGGCAGCGACAGGCGGATTCAACGAGCGGTCGAGATTAAAAATCGCCATTTTACTTATAATTTATAATCGCAATAGACGGGGTGATCGCGCTTGTTGGGTGCGTTTTATAGCCGCCAGAGGGCGCTAATGACGTCAAATAATTGGTGCTTTAAATGTAAATGATGACACACGCCGACCCCCGAGCTTTATTAAATTTCAACGCAGCGCCGTGGGCGACTGGGACAAGAGTCGTGAACACTGATTCGACGTATGATTTTACAGTTTGAGATATGGTGTCAGGTATTTGTAACAGTGTATCAGATAATTGCATATGGTTTTACATTGTAACATCATTTTGTTTTGTATGAATATCATATTCATACAAAACTTTCTGCTTTTTAGGTTTCAGTACGAACTCCTATTACAGAGGCTAAGCCGCCTGTGTGTCTCTCCTGTCTTTAAAGGCCTGTATAATTTTATATCGTTATGACAGGTTGAAAAATTTGACCGAATCTGTATTATTATAGCCGTTATCCTAATAAATATTAAAAAGAAAAAATTATGGGGTACCCTCCCAAAAGCTGTGTTTTTCACAACGTTTCATTGTTTTTACTTTACAATAGAAACGCTATCATTAAAAGCGTCAAACTTAGTGTAATTATAGTGCAAACAGTCAAACAATTAAAACCAGCCAATTGTGTCTGGTAAAATTTTTAGGTGTTTTTTAATTTGGTTTGGTTACAGATTGTGCAGTTAGCAGCAGAACCCGCGGTGCGCGGGTTTGACACGTTTTCGGTCGGTTTTTCTTCTTTATCAGCCAGTGTAAGTTCATAGCTGGACCTTATGTTGTCTACAAAATAAAAACGGTTAAGAAGTTATCCATGAATGTTAATGTGTAAGGCAGCCTAGATAATATTCTTGTTATTAAATGTTAATAATTAAATCATAAATAGATACTTAACAAAAATTGATTCAACTCCATAAGAGTTTTATAGTTTGCAAAAAACAGAAGCAGTTCCATCACGTGAACTTCTTTTGAAGTAAAATATTTTCGACGCGAATTGAGAGTAACTTAGATCTTTTTTCTGACGGTCCTAGCCGAAACACGAGTCGGAAATTATTTGTAACTTTATTTGTATAAAACTACTTGTAATAAATTCCTATTATATTATTAGTTACTTATTTTTCCATTTTCCTAATTTTAAAATTATTTAGTAAAAACGGAACGTAACGACTACAATAACCGTTGTTCTATGGTTGCCATCTCTTATCGCGGTGTTATAAAGTACCAAGTAGCTAGTGTCAGTGATCAAGAGCTTAATTTTTTTACTTACGCGGATAAGGCAGCATAGGCAATATGACAAAAACATTTCTCAAAAATTACGATTTCAATATTCTTCGATAAAATCATACTGTGTTATTGTTCACATCATTGACATGGTTGCGTTTCACGATAAACATATCTTGGATCAACGAAGCCATGTTTTGAATGAATGAAGAATGGAGTCACATGAAATGCGTATGTCAATAATTTTTAAAAAATGGAATTCCGCGCGCCTTTAGTTTTATTTCTACCGCGCCTTGAGGTTACACGCACTGTATTTTTTTAAATGTTTGGGTTAACATGGTAATTAGTATAAAACTAATAATAATCATTATGAAACTAAATGTAAAAGGAACTCTAAAGTATTCTATAAGATATGCGCGTCTGACAAGTTACCAAGAGAATTATATTTTGAAAGTTTTGAAATTACCAACTACTTTACTAAATTAATAACGTTCGGCTTCATAGCTTCCTTTCCGACCGACTTCTCCCACGGGAAATTAAGGTACTTTTATTCGTAAGACTATGCTAAATTGCCAACCTATATGGTGTTTACTTAAATTGTGCGTTTTTTTTCTCCTTTACCGACCTATTTAAGTCCAGTGTCAATCTGGCGTGATATGCCTGATACGAAATATTTACCCATACCCTGGTCTATTATTTAGGTTCGGCACATCGGGTGGATTTTCTGTCGGTCAGTCGGACATCAGGGCTGCGTTTGACAGTCAGCAGGATGTACAACGTAAACCTTTAGAGAACAACATGATAGGATAGGAAGGGGGTTCCCCAAAGTATGAAGCTACTTTAATATATTATGATAGTGCAATTAAAATTAAGTTTTTGCACAAGTTTAAGTAAAACAATTATAAATTTAAATATTAATTATTAAATAGTGACAGCGTTAGTAAATCTGTTATCGGTATAAGAATCTGCCACCCCCTTTCAGAAGATAGCTCTAGAGATAGAGATAGAGAGCTCTATGCTCTAGAGATAGAGATAGAGAGATGTATGTATGCAGTAGACTATTTACAGGCTGTTAAGGTTAGAGAGGAGAGGTAACACGTTACATTTAAATGAGTGAACTTTAATAGATCTGGGTTATTTAAAGCCTTTTACATGTATGATGCTACATTATCCCACATATACGAAAGAACATGAGTAAAATACTGTAAAACTATTTGAATTGTCAATGTTTTTTTTTTGTAAAAAACACAAACCGGATTTCTTTTACAAAGTTTAATTGAAGAAAAGAAAAAAAAAGTGCAATGTACGATTGAGAGGAAACAAGATTATACTAGGATTACAAAGAGCAGTATTACGTTTAACGAATGGGTTAAGGGGTGGAACAAAGAAGTATTTATTGTACAATGAAGTATTATGTCACAAGTGCCGAATGGTTAGGGGATCTGCCTCCGAATCGAGAGACTCGCATTCGATTACCTATGTGGAGTGCTCGTACCGACAAGTTTTATCGTTAACTTGGACACTAAATCGTCGACAGGATCACCACCTGTCACGGTGTCCATTAAACTTCGATGAATTGTAGGTTGAAAGGACAAAAATGTAAGTTTAATATTATACTTCAATCATCCCAGTATCGGGTGTCAGGGCGTGCGTGAGTGCTTATAAACATTATATTATATATACTTATTATCTTCTAGTTAATTATAAAATTGTGTCTACATTCTTATTATAAAAATATGTTATGGGAGTCCCGGTGACAGCGCCATTTTAATTTTTAATAACCATTGCATGTACCAAGTGTTCGGCGATGATGCTAAACATAATGAGGAATACTGCATAGTTAAAAAAAAAAAATCGATGACATTAGAAGTCAGCGATCCTAAAAATGGATAGACGGAGCAGAGTGGTGCACTCTTTCCGGTTCCAACACCCCATCAACTATGAAAAGGAGGCCTTTGCATAGTAGAGGGACATTTTACTTTACTTATAGCGTCAAACACTGCTCGAATATCAGTATTACAAGTAGTATTTTTACAAACATGAATTGTATTTTAAATAACAGTGAAATAGAAATGAATTACTTCAAATTAATATTCATCAAGTTTTTAAACGGTCGCGTGTACTGCCACGGCACTGCGGGAAAGTCATAGCTCAGATTTCACATTTAAATTTATTAAACTTGAAACGGTACCTTCTGATAAACACTTCGAAATGAAAGCTAAACAGAGGCACGCGTTCGCTTTAAACAAGTAATTAAGTCACCGACGCCAAATTAATTATTACAACTAACTTCTAAGATTTGAGCGCAGTTCAAATTAAATGCAAATTTCTTGTGGCACTTGCACGGGTTTGAAGTTCGCGCAGCCACTCGCTTCCATTAAAACAATACGAATTTAAATCGCATTCAAAGTTTGGACTTCGATTAAAAGCTCTAAGAGCATCGCGTGCCTAAGTGTAAAGCAAACAGCGCTACCAGCTAACTTCAACCTATACCGTGCAGACCAGTTTAATTAGAACCCGTGCATACTTAACCGAACGCCCGCGCATATCCATTGTACTAATACCGAAGAAGAGGGGGGCCGCGTTCCCAAGTAAATTGGCCACATTCATGTGATCCCAATTACTATGTGTAGAGAGCCAAGCCGCTTATGCAAATGACGATTTCCCGCGGACGCATCTAATGGGCTGTAAGGGACGGGCGGGGCGGGCCCGATGCACTTTTAGCACTGTCCTTCCCCATTCACTATTTACAGCGCTCTAAATAAGAATCGAATAAAGCAAACTCGACTGACGAACTAGTTCAGAATATGATATCTAACGTCAGCCATTGAATTTCCTTTTAAAGATAAGTGCACTCAAATAAATATAAACATGAATTATCACGTAAGAACATACATTTAACATAGTTATACGAGTAGAAGCATCACTAACTAGCCTATATAAATATCCCACAGTGTTGTCGGTCTTCAAACTCCCTTGAAACAAGAATATTATTTATTATAAATGTATTAGGCTCTGGTGATAACCAATATAACGTTAAGAATCAGCAAGACCGCGGAATGGAAGGGAAGGGTATGGATTTTTCTTCTATGTGAAAGACGGCAATCGAGCAATCGGTACACCTGATGGTAAGTGATTACCGTCGCCCACATACAACTGCAACACCGAAAGGTGCTGCAGGTGCGTTGACGGCCTTTAAGAGTATTTGGGAGAGAGAATGAGGAGGGAGATGGGGAGAAGGAGTGGGCCTCCGGTTAACTCACTAACCGATATTCTGCGAGGCCGTGGTACCCACCCGATGAAGCCGGCTCATTCGAGCAGCAGCAAAAGCCGCCGCTTGTCTCTGCATCTAGTAAACATCCATACCAGGGGTATGAATGTTTACTTGGTATCATCGTAATTGGGAAACTCGTTTAAATTACAAACACCACGTTTAACACTAAGAAATCATTCGTTTACGAGTAATCATTCAAAAAAGAAGTCGATCTGGAAGAGAACTGCATTAATATGAAGTGTTAGAAAAGCATTTTTCCCGATCTGAATTAATTAAAATTGTAATCATAGAAGAGGGAAGAAGGTCATATTAATAAGAAAATCATCATATTGAAAAGAAATAAAAGTTTCGTTATTTTATGTAATTTACAACCCTTTCATTCCGCGGAATAGAACTGAAAACCGTCGTGGAGGAAATATTCGCGCATTCTAAAATCTCGCCAATGCACACTCGATGTAGGACGAATCGAAAACATTATAATAAGGTGTAGTGACGGCCTACAACAGTGTTGCGTTAGTTCGACGGATGCAGGATGCTTGGTTTATCAATGAACTTATGACAATCAGAAATGTCGACGATGATGAAGTTACTCGTCATGTCTGATTTGCCACATATAAGCACTCACGTCTGTCACCCATAAGAGTAGGCAGAGATTTCCGTTTGGCACAACTCAGCACAGCCAAACGATATGTTTTTTTTTTTAATTTAGCCACTAAAACTGGTGTGACAAAATGTTCAAATCCCAATTCAATTGCCACCGCTTCCGGACCAGGTAAATGTATATTCAAGCAAATAATTTGATCGGCCGCTCACTGCCGCGTGTTCGCCAGGTACATTGGCTGGGCTCCCACAAATTGATCAATTTATAACTCTAGTCCGGACTTTTATCGGTGCTTATCCCGTTTAATTGCTCAGGAACGAATTAAATCGGAGGCACGGTGTCTATTACACTTAATGATGTTTCTTCCATAGTGGCTATGTATAGAACTGTGCGACAAATAGCCAAATAGTACCAGACAATATAATATTTGTCAATCCATAGTCAGTATCAGCCCACATAATATTTGTCAATGCATGATTCGCAAACAATTTAAAAAAAAATTGAAAATTTTACAAACAAAACAAATTTAATTTAAGTTATCACAGTGCCTTTATCTAAGTAGCTTTAGTGCATCGCATATTATGGTTAAGGGTACATTATACGTTTGACATAAAAAGAAGAATATCGAACCGAGCGTTCGTCGAACGACTCTCCTATTTCGTTCATACGTTTTTTTCCCATTTGCACTGTCTCAACTTTTTTAATTTAGCTTCCTCATTCGCCTTGCATAACCACACTCAGCAACGGCTTGTGAAATAAAACGTGGCATGCAAACAAAATTAAAACAAACTGCACTATTATATAATTAGTCGTATCAGCTTATGTTGAAGACAATGTTTAATTTTCATAATAATTTATAAATTTTTAGTTTCAGTACAAAGTACAGAGAGACGTCAGAGAGAGCCACGATAATCGAGTGGTTAGGGAATCTGTCTTCGAATCCGGCGAACCAAGTTTGAACCCCTAAATAAAGTACACGGGTGTACACCAAGGAGTGTTTCGAAACTTAGGTAGGAATTATGTTGTTGGCCTGAACACTAAGTCGGCGACAGGCCTACCAACTGTTGCGTTGTTCCAAATAACTTCTGGTAAAAAGTTGGTTTAAACGACTGAAATTAGTGTAGACCTTTGACTACCTCAGTATTGTACAACGTTGTGAGAGCTATAAGCTTAATGTACTGAAACGCCTGTTTGTTAGTCCAATATGCATTATTTCACTTTAATTTATCTAGCGGTAACATGCTTTTTCCACCAGGGGTAGATCATGAAAAAAATAATAAAAGAAGAGGAAAGGGAGGAAAGTCTAAAAAAGAAAAGGCAGAGGAATGGTTACTGTAAGGAAGACCCGTTGAAGATCACGTGATAGGGATATCTCACCCTCAGAAACCTTCGTAAGTAGATAAATAAATAGAAGTTTAAGATACCGGTATTTTACTTCAATCTCGCTCATGTATAAATAAATCAGCGCATTGGTAACAATTGAAAATGCTTTTAATTAATTTTAAATCTCTTAGGCAAAGGAAATAATTAGTCGTTTAATTTAGTTAGCGACAAAGTAGAAAAAACTTGCACAAGTCATTTGAGAAAAATTAAAGTATCTAAGAAAAAATATTTCGAGATTACTTTGTGTCCGCTTCGAGAAATTGATTGAAGTATGTTCTTTATTAAATTCCTTTTACACGGAAATCCCTTTTAAAAAAAAGGCGAAATACCTTAAAAATAAGTGAAAATTTAGGTAGCAATTTTATACGAACTCTCCGAAATGCATAACGGTAAGGTGTGGAAAATTTATTCGTTCACGTTCCTGCCCAAAAATGCTGGTCTCTCCCCTGGCTGGCTGGCTGGCTAGTTTGCACAATGTAAACAAGGGTGCTTATTGCTTTCGGGGGAGAACAAGGCAGTGTAAATTTCACATTATCACCTAATATAATATCAGGCCAGCAACATTTGATTGTACAAAACAGTGTAACTGTTCGAAACTTTCTTCAACTTTATATTCTATGCAGAAGACTTCTCACGTCCACGAATTTTTTTTATCAATTTTCAGACATGCTGGTTTTTCTCTAGAAATCTTTTCTCGCGGTAAAGAAGCTAAGATAGGTGGTTTGGAGATCTGTCTCGCTATTCAGGAGTACAAAGTAAAGAACGTAAAGGGCGGGCGGGCCCATTGGTGCATGCGATGCGAGAATTACATCATCATTTGATTATTTGCAGTAGCCGTGGTCACGGGGGGACTGAGATGTTAGACGTCTAGATGTCATAGTTAACCTTCAGCTTTTATTTATAAATTTTTGGTCCGATCTATGCAGAATGTGCTCACAGTATCTTGAGGTCGTATTAATTATTACTGGATCCCATGCACGGGGTAGCGCACCCAGCCTCTCTACTGAAATTTGGATGTTTTTTGATTTCAATAGCCTCGCGAATCATCCTTGGCAGGAATCTGTGTTCTTTTGCGAGGATTTGTGGTCTATCAAATCTGATGTAATGGGTGGGGCGATGGTCGTGGACCATTTATGGTCCACGGCTGGACTAGTCAAGAAGAAGATTATAAATATGATACATAGGTTGATGAATTTTTATTCAAATATAGAAATATCAAGTGCAAAGTGTCCCCAAACCAATACTAATATTTTCTTTTGCACTAAATTGTCTATTGTCGACATATTAGTAATATCGCTGTTATAACTGGTAATTCACGCTCCCCGCAAGTGTAAGCACTACTGTAACAAGTGTAAGCTGTAAACAAAATAAAACAATTACAACTGTTTTAGTTTTATTCACTATAAAAATCTTAACAAATGTTATCACATGCAGGCCCCATTCAATAATAAATAAATTCGAGCGCCGATTACACTTGGGAAATCTAACATCTATAAACTTCTTTACGTTTTGTTTCAATGCGCCGTGCAATGAAATACTTATAGCTTTAAATTGACTACACTCGGCTTCAGACGGACGTTATTTTGTTGGGAAAACGAATAGGGGAAAAAGGTTTCGAATAGCACGTGTTCTACATTGGGCATACGGAACAAATGCATTTGAGCATTTTAATCCTTAAAGTTTATTGTACGCGATAGAGCCAAGCGGCAGCTTTTGGTGGTCCTCGAATCGGTCGGCACAATCGCGGTAGTACCACGGCCTCGCGGAATATCGGCGTGAAGTAGAGGCATCTTGAGCTTCTGCGTTTCGCTCGGCGAGTGAGGTAAACGGAGGCCCCAATCCCGCCCCATCCCCCTCTCCTCAGCATTTGTCCCATTTTTCAAATATTCTTAATAATGCAACTGCAGCTCCTCTGGTCTTGCAGATGTCCGTGGGCGATAGTAATCACTTTCCATCGGGTGAAATGCTTTCTTGTTAGCCCCCTTTTCCAAATAAAAAAAAGACCAAAAGTTGATGAAAAAGTGCATTGCTTTACATTTTAGTGCCGCCAAATAACGATAAGATAAGGTAAGTCTTCTTTCGTTTAAAACATGGTACCAGGATGTTACAGTCTTTATAGTTCACATGTTTGGATATCTATTTATAAATAGTATGCAAACTTAAATTAAATGTCAAGTTTTTTTTTTAATGGCCCGCTCTAGCGGGCAAACCATCAAGCAGGTGAACCGATGTTAAGTTACCGGCGTTATAAGCGTTTCCGGCATTGAAGGATATTTGGGATATGGTAGGACGGATGAGTAGGGGAGATGGGGTGGGGGAGAAAGCCTCTGGTTAACTCACTCATCGAAAACGCAGAAGCACAAGATGCCTCTATTTCCCGCTGGCATTCTGCGAAGTCATGGTACTACCCCGGCTGAGCCGGCCTATTCGAGCAGCAGCAAAAACCATCATTTGGCTCTATTATGTTATATGAATGTTTGAAGCAACAAATATTAAAATTTGATGGATAATACAATGAAATTAACATGATTACACATTCAAATAGGGCACACATTAGAAACAAAAACACAATAGAATAACTTAATTAAATAAAAGTGTCGAATTTACTTTATTATTATTGTTTAAATAACTAGTATGCTAAAAGTTAAAATAAAATCATGACACTTGTACATCTTTAAATAGTATAAAACGAAGTCGCAAGATGCGCTTGTCTGAGCATTCGCTTATAACTTCTAAGTGGATATTAATGAGTTCACCAAATTGTTTAGAAAATTTCATGGGAAGGTTTATGATTACAATACACTCAAGTTTAATTTATATATAGTTTCTGAGTGCGTGAACCCGGCATGGTTCGCTAGTATTGAATCAACACCAATAGTGGTAGGTAGATTACGGATTCCTATTTCGCACGTCTCGGCGCAGCCAAAGCGGCTTCCATTACTTACTTTGTATCACGTCGGGAGATAAAACGTGAAAAGCGGAGTGTCGCTGATCATGATTGTATGGACAATTATTTTATTTATGCAAATAAATTTAAGGAAAATGCTGAAAATGAGGTGATTCTCCCTGGGACAGATTAACAGTTCTCGCGGCCCATTAAATGGGTGCTATTAGTGGAAATCGTATTCAACACTAACGTATTTGATTCTAGTAAATTATGCATGCGGACATGTACGTGATCGGCTCGCCCCTCTACCCACCCTTCTGTGATTCGAACGGTGATCAATAGTAACGGGTATTGAAATTACACTCGTGTTGTGTTAACTGTGCCCTCAAATGATGAGGGGCAAAGTCGTCTACGTAATGAAGCTTATTTTCTTTTCAAACGAAATCATTCATATCATCTGAATTATAATATCGCGAAATAATTTGAGTTGTATTTTTGTTTGTTTATCAGCATTTTTTAAGTGTAAAATACTAATGTTGAGCAGCCAAATATTTGAGAGTTTTTGTGCCAGAGTCCGTCACACTTCATATGTCGAGAATAAATATATTTTTTTTATTATTTCGCTGTCACGATGATGATTTCCCTTACCGCCGATCACGTAGTAAAAACAGCACTTAAAATTGCTATTAGGAATTTTAGCGGTGCCGGCACCGGGATCGAATCCAGTTCACTCGCGCTCTATGAAACTAAATCGAGCGCCTTGACCACTAGACAACTGTGCCTCTTGGATTTTGGTATCATTTGCGTGTTTTAGTTAGGACCATGTGAAAGTTGACGGATTGGTTTTCTACTTGATGCCTATTGCATACCAAATACGTTCTATTTTCCTTAAAAATCGCAATAGTATAGTTTGTGTACGGACAGATGACGGGATAATCATCTCGAAAAATACCAAACCAAAATTAAGCGGCAGCGTTAAATGTGCGAGGTGTGTCTAGTACTGAGATCGTTCAATCCGCTGACTGAGCGTGGTGATTATGGCAAATCCTCGTTATAGGAGAGGACATGCAGTGGACTATTTACAGGCAGTTAAAGTAAAGTAAGGTCGAAGCTTCCTTGGCCGTGTTTTAATGGCATCCCTCTTTCCACCCGCGTATGTTGTAAGAGACGGCTTTGTGGTAAACTCACATATATCAGCCAGAGAGGTAAAAAGTTAGTTACAGAATCAGAGTCTTGTTATGTGGAAATCTGCTATCTCTGCCTCCATGAGTGAGTGTTTATTAATATTATTATCATCACAGCCTCCTAGTATATACTCGCATATAGACCTAATAAAAGTAATCACATTATTTAAGACACCAAAACTGTATAAGTATATAAAAGTTTAAGAACCGTCATATCAAACATGAAAAAGACTGTGTATACCGCAGCAATTTAATGACACGTGTCTATTTTCTCATAAAGATTAAATATTTAATACAATAAAGTTGCCAGGAAATACAGTTTCGTGGGAACGTAAAAGCTGGGCTATTAAAGTGTGTTCGTAACACGTAACTTAGACTGCACTTTCAATGGCGACTGCCGACTATAATCACAGTGTCCCATATGGACTTTATAAGATATTAAATACAGTAATGGAGTCGGAACAGAAATGATATTATCGAAGTAGAATAAAAAGTAGTTACTTTTAATTATACACCGGTTTATGATCCCTGAACTTAGTTGTTCCTATTTTAAAAAAAAATCTTTTAGACATTCATTTATTGTTTAATTATAATAATACTAACTAATCTAATCTTAATTCAACTGTGTTAGATTCGTTCTCTGCTTAGCAGTCGTCTGAGCGCAGGCACCACATTCTTACCCATTCGCGCCGCCAGACAAGCAGTGCAACTACTGTTGCGTTCAGGTTTGAAAGGCAAAAAGAGCCAGTATAATTATGGACTGTAAGCCGTTCCACCTTAGTCCTCAGTGATAAAAACGTATGTGTGACCTTATTCGGTTGAAGTTGTTTTCTGGTACCCATGGGCTGCAGTAGTCACTTGCCAACAGATGTACGGTAGGCTCGTTTATCACCTTATATATACACCAATACATGCGACACTTGCGACATTCTCTACCAGTCAACCCCGAAAGATGGAAATCATACAGTTGAAGAGCAATACAACATTATTACTTAATCGGGAAAAAATTTGACCGCACCCGAACGTGACGGTAATGAGCTCTGCAGTCCAAGATGACAACATAAAAGTCCGAGATAAGCCTGTTCACTCTTAACTCGAATTTATGTACAGAAAATCATTTAAGTTCTTAAGCTTCAGAAACTTGAAAAATTCCTTTTTAACTTCATATCTTGTATAACAATAATTACAGCATGACACAAAGAAATCGCTTTGAATAATATTAACTTTTTTTATCAATACCTTCAATATTAAATTAAAATTATAATTGTATTTCTTACTGTTAATTAAAATTTAATTACTGTTTAAAAAGTTAAGTAACTACCACTACTGCATATTCTCGTACATGTAATGATGCTGTAATATATAACGAAATACATAAAAGTTGAAAAATATAATTAAATTTAAGTTTGTTAAATTATTCTTTATAATTCTATATATTTGTTTCTTAGAGCCGTGTTGATTTCGGTTGCTATTAAAGTTTAACACGAAATGAACAGAGTATATATACCGTTAAGATAAAATAAGAGGTCAATGGCCTGTGTATTAATACCAGATTGTATTAAAAATCCGGGTTATCTGCCTTCACGTCGCTTAACTTCAGGTGTAATGTAGGTCAAGCATCGACCCGTTAACAATGTATATATTATTGTATTAAATGTAATAATTATAAATGCTTTTACTTTTTTCGAAACACTGTAAAAAAAGGTTAAAATTCCACTAGTTTAAGGTTATTGAATTTGCGTTAATTAAGATGAAAATAGAATTATGTTTTAATTGAGGAAAGGGAGGCGCTACGGAAAAAGTAAAAAAAAAACATTTTATTTGCTTGTTCAAACAAATATTCAACCACTTTTAAATTTCCAGAGACAGTAGGAGTAGATTTTGTGTATTTATGATCTCAGGCGTTGAATCCATTATCATCATCACAGCTGCTGATTTTTGAAAGTAAGCATTCTTTAATCTAAGATGATTTGTCGCAATCGCCAACGTAGTCACTAGTACGACTGAGCGTAGACCCATTTGTTGCATCACACTGTAGCGCAGAAAAAAAAATCTAAAATCTTGATGTTTTTTTAGTTTTTATTATTTTTGTAATTGTTTTATTAATAACCTGTTAACTAATAGTGGTGTAATGAATAAAATTTCTTTCTTTCTTTCTTAGTGCGAGGGTACTGGTACTACGCTCACCAACCAGCATGTCTAGTGTGGTCTTTGGCCAAACCTTCTAAGAATATATGCCGGTTTTTACTAGCTTATTTTTGGTTATTTTTTTGAGAGGCCCATGTTCAGCAGCGGACTAATATAGGCTGATGTTGTATCATACCACGCCGACAACACGAGCCGTGATTTTACGTTAATGCTACCACAATATAGCGTGCATTTTAGATTTTTTATTATTGGATTAGTGAAAAAACTAGCTTACAGTCCACCTCATGGTACGTGGCTGCTGCAACGCTTAGACACCTGCAAGCAACCTCAATCGAAAGGTTACAGATGCGTTGTCACCCTTAAGATGGAATGTCTCACAGTAACTATACTGGCCCTCTATTCCTTTCAAACCGGCACACAACAGTGGTTACACTGCTGTTAGGCGGCAGAAATGAGCACGAGGGACCAAGGCGACTCCTTGGCAGATAAGGAAATTAATTAAAGAACCGACTTCCGCGTCGCATTACCAAATTGTATTCTTTACCAAATATATACGAGGCATAGGCGAATTCTCGAGTTCTATTTAAACTATTTACCACTTCAAAAGATTCAGTCGAATTGTTTACTTCTCATTTTTGAAGTTGGATAAAATTAAAGATAATTTTATTACTGTATTCAGTTCTAATTGAATTGAGCGATGATCTCAAATTTCAGATCCAAATAATAATTTGTAAGAAATAAAAAAGCAAAAATAGCTAGAAATAACACCAGAAGATGTTAGAACTGCTAAGAATAACTTTTACGACTTAAATATTAACTCTGCTTTTATCCTTTGAAGTTCAGATCGGCTTAAATGTTTTTCATTTTATTTTTCGGAATAATTATCGTATTGACAGAGTTATGCGACTGCAAAATATACGGTGACGGTTAAAAATACAAGGAAATCGATTTTTAAAGTAAGCACTTTTGTTATTATTTCGTCATCATTAATATCTCATACTTATTTAACCTTGAAAAGCAGGATTGTCTCGGCACCGATTCATATTCCTGAGAAAAAATGATACGGTCAATAACTACCGATTTTTTGGTTCCTTTCTGCTAAATTCCAGAACAAAAATCTTCACACGTGATAGGCGGTAAAAATATTTCAGTGATATGAAATTAAATGAAACATATTTATAGCATGAAATAAAAAATAAACAATTTGTCAACTAATTATTTTATAATCTACCTACGTTTGGTTACGAAATTTCTCTAATGGAGAGTCATCGTCATGTCAGCCTGACACAAAACCACTGCTGAATGTAGGCGACCATTCGACTGTTGTCTTGAACCACTCCAAATACAAGCTGTAATGCTGGAGTTGGGAGTTGGTAACAGGAATTAGTATTGTTACTTAAATAGCGTTGTTAGTATTCTTTCTTTACAAAAAAAAAGTTCTAGGATAACTTAAAACTAAGTACTTTTGTTATTCTTAATAAAAGTTGGTTATAATTTTAGACATCATTCATCCATTCTTCACTGGTGCACCGTGGCGGATCTATCAAATGTTTTAGAGTACGTATTTGACCAGCAGTGGTCATATACAGGTTGCTACTTTACTTCTGGAGATTTAGAATAAATTGTGGTAGACCAATTTAGCAGTAGAGTCACGTTGCAGCTGTACTATGCAGCATGAATGGCTCGACCCAGTAAGGACTCTGCTCTCACAGAATATCAGGGTAAAATAGCAACATAACTCTGCCTTGTTTCGTATTACGATTGATTTAACCAATCTCCAATCCATTTAGTGTGAATGAGATATTCCATCTTTGTCCTCAGAAGTGATTAAGTAAATTTTTTATCTTTGTCCTAGTTAGCACTAGGTCACAGAATCAATAAGCGAACCGTTAGCTCGTTTGTTATTCTTAATTGTATTTATACTATAAATATTTTTAAGACCCCAATGACAGAAGTAATATCACCTATCAGATTCTTATCTTAATCAATATTTTTAAATAATATGAATAAACATTAGTTATATAAGCAATGTAACTAACAATGAAACAAAAACAATATAAAATGTTTCCCGCTTCATGTCAGTTACTCTGCGCTCTTTCTAACAACCGATTTTATTATTCTGCAACACCAGTGTCTGCGTCGCGGCCGTCCTGTGGCCACTTTGTGTAAGGGTTGTCTCTTTCAGATTGTACCGATTTGATGTTTGTTTTGTTGATGATACATATACAATGCAATTGTATAAATAAATAAAATGTCTAGTCTTTTAAACCTTCTTTTCACCAGAGCTAATCTGGGACAACGTGTCAGGCTAATTAATCCAATCATACATAGATTTGGGATGGAATGACTGAAACGAAATGAAAATTCCTTATTTGACGTCAGATATTCAGATTTAGTTGGTCAATTGTATTTTTTCTTACCTCTTTAAAGATTACTACGGTGGTATGGTTTCTTAATGAGGTCCCTCTGGCAGAGAAGAAACAGGCGAAATAATCCATGTACGTGTCCTAATTTTTAAACAGATTTTGAACATTACAAAAAATACAACATAAAATACAAGTTAAGAATGTAGCATAAATCAGAGGAGAGGACCTAAAAAGAAACATAATAACAATGCAGGATTTACAGACCCCAGCTGACCAGCCACCACGACTCACTCGCGCTCTACGATACTAAAGTGAGCGCCCTGACCACTAGGATTCATTATAATTTATCATGTGAATAATTCACATGTATTAAAATTTGTGGAAGTAAAATGTAGTAAACATATGCAGTATTTATTAATTCGAAACCATTCTCTAGAACGCGGTATATAATGCGAAATATATATGAGATAGAACAATTAAAATGAAAAAAAAAAAAATTAAAAATTTCAACAGATGCATTACATTTTTTCATCAACACAAATAATAAAGATCGTTACTCATATATAAATACTATTATGAACCACCAAACAACACTTCTTTCTTTAATTTCTTTATTTCTTCAGCCTATATAAATAAGCCTCGGGCATGCCATGTATGGATTTGCCCATATACCCATTCTAGATTGAGGGGTTAGACATAGACATAAAGACATTTATTCATGTACTAAGTGTAGGACTTATATCTACACACAGTACATGATATGGTGAAACATTATTATTATAAAAATAAAAAAAAATTGTGCTATATAAAATAAATGAATATTTGGTTAGTGAATAGCACATTCATTACGTGCAGGGCAAGTTGACGTCTGGAGAAAAAATGTGTACATTAGGTACCACTCTATCAATCACTATGAATAACTATACTAAAAGTAAAAAAGTTTTCAGTCCACTTGTGTAGCTACTGTAGCCCATGAACACCTACAAACAACGAGGTTGGAAGACCTGAGGTTCGATGTCATCCCTAAGGACTAAGTTTTTTTTTTTTTTTTATAGAAGAAAGGGGCAAACGAGCATGCAGCTACCTGAGGGTAAGTGATCACTGACGCCCACGAACATCTGCAACACCAGAGGAGCTACAGATGCGCTGTCGGCCTTTTAAATGATTTTTTCTTTAAATAATACTAGCAATGCTATTTAACTAACATTCCTGTTAACCCTCCAACTAAGCATTAGAGCTTGTGTTTGGAGTGGTTCACGACAATAGTCGAATGGTGGGGGGGCTTGTTTCGCAGTCCGCACCCGAACCCGTTAGGCTATTGGCCCTTTGGAATTCGCCTCACAGCATATGATTATGAAGTATAGAAACCTTTCAAGCCGGAACACAATAGTACTACACTGCAATGGGTAAAATTGGATATCTACTCAGACGATTCCTAGCCAGAGTAGGAGGCTACCACCAGTTAAAGAAAAAACATCTGCTACATATATCACGTTATTTATACAATAAAAAACGAAGTACTATATAAAGCGTCATTCTTGAATGTGAGTTCAAATAGAAGGACATCCAATGCGTCAGTAACGTTCCACGTAATATACTTTCCCTGAGTATGCATCACGCACAAGTCTTGCATGAAACTGCCACTCAAAATAGCCCGAGCTGAACGTCTATACACGCCAGGATTATTGTTGTAGTTCTATTCTGTTGAAGCTTATTTCATCTCCGGTCACATTATGAAAATGCTCTCGAGTTTAAAATGAACCGTGGGTATTATCGCGACTTCGTGTTTATTCATGAATGTGTTATCATTTTCGTTTATTGCAATGTAGCATTAGCGAATGTGCCTCTTAAGAGAGCTATTTTAATATTCTTGGAAATTATTTATTACTTTACAATTTCAGTTAGTTCAGTTATAGTTAAGAGCCGTGGTAGCCTAGTGACAAGGGCGCTCACTTTAGCTTCAAAGAGCACGAGTGACTTGGGTTCAATTCCCAGTGCCGGCACTACATAACTTTTGATTAGCAATTTTAAGTGCTCTATTTAGCACGTGCTCGGCGGTTAAGTGAAAATCTACATGTTAGAGTAATAATATAAAAAAAATATATCGAGGACATGTGAAGCCCGCTAACCCGCACTGGAGCGGTACAGCGAGCCCTTCCTGGTTCCAAAAACCTGTCAGATATTTTAAGAAGGAGGCCTTTGTCCTACTGTGGGCTATGACAGGCTGCTACTTTATAATGAAAAAAGTTTTCCTTCTGTAGGTACTATAGAATTTGTTTTTTCTGTACTATTTTATTTGTTAGATAGTCGAGGAAAATGTCTATTAAAGAGTCATTTAAAATAGTGGATGCACCATATCAAGAAATGTTAAGCCTAAAGTAAACAGATGGGAAGTAGCATCGTAATAAAAGTGGTCTGTGACCAGCAGTGGGATTTTATAAAATGAAATAAATCCCACATAACATATATTGCGTTTAGTATTATTTCATCTACATAACGTTACGTGTATTCGAGTTTATTCTAATTCACTTTTTTGCGCATCGCAATTTACATTATCTCGGTAGACAGATGTTTGATACTTACTCCGACACATTTTATCGAGACGTAAGTAGACAGCCCGGTAAATACGAATATTTCTGAGATAAACGAGTAAGAAGTGATGCGATCTCGCCCCATCTGTTATTTTCCCACAGCGCTTTGACAGGAACTTTTTTAAGAAATAGAAAGAGTTTTTAGGGCTGCCAACAACCAGCACAAGTCCCTAGGCAGCTATTTTACTATTGATCCTTTGACTAGACAACTTTGCGAACCTTTCTCTTATACACAAAACTTTTGCCGGTAATATTCGTCGCATGTGCATGTTTCCTCAAAATATTGCTTTTACCATCGAACATATTATCGTAAATGAGCACGTTAAATTAAACAGATCACTCGTGTGACTTACTTTTATTTATTAAAATGAAAAAAAAAAAGAATACTCGAGTATGTACAGTCTGCAGTGTTGTAATAATACTGGGTTGTAATTTCTAAATTTTAAACTAGTTTAATTTTTCTTTGAACGAAAATTAAAATTTCATATTTTTTAATCAAATAAGCATTTATATTTATTTAATAAATTGTTTTCAGAAAACACTAGGCATCCTATAATCCTTTAATATAATAATGTCTCATACCACTAATGTAATATTAATAATTTTAACAATTAAACACAATCTAATTTTAAGTCGAGCGTTTATTATTTTTTACAATGCCATTTTCATTTTGTTGCAAATGGGGCATTTCATTCAAATCAGCGAAGTTATTTCTCCACAATTGAACAAAGCATACGGCCAATCTGTCCCTGGACTCAGTTACAGGTAAATTATATCACAGCGCGGTATAACAAAGTGCGCTGCGACCACTGGACCAATCGGGACGCGGTCTCTCATTAAAGAACAATTAATGAGGGGCGGAACAAAAACCGCACAAGCCGCGCCGCCCGCGTTGTCCTAATGAATGTAGTCATGCGTTTTATTAAAATCTCTACGTATACTGTGGCTGTTATGGTCCTTGAAACAACAATGCTAACACTTAGGTAATAGGGACGACAATTGACGGTCCCCCTTCACAGGCGACTTCTTATGAAATGAAGATGGCGTCTTGCCCATTCACAATTCTCTTATGATAGCTGTCCTTTTTTTTTATAAAGAGACGCGTTTTACATTTGAAAGAATAATCTCTTTTAACCTTATAAAATTATTATACAGTTAATTAAGATATTTGAAGGGCATATTAATAAATTTTTTGCTACCAGAATAAATGTAAAATATACATTAACTATTTTGTCAAATTTAATATGGTCAATTTTAGACGTAATTTTTTTTGTAAACAGCTTTTAAAGGTCACGATGTAATAATGTATAGATAGAAAAATGTTGTGTATCGTAAATCCGTGCTGCAAAATAGTTTCAACATTAATTCAATATTGATTGTTCTGCTTCATACTTATTATTTAAGCGCCAATAGCCAAGTAGGGTTAGGGTGTGAACTACGAAACATTACATCGTAAGTTCGAGCCCGCCATTCGACTACTGTCGTGAACCACTCCAGATACAAGCTGTAAGCTTAGTTGGAGGGTTAACAGGAATATTACTAATGTTACTTAATAAAAAGCATTGACATTATAATTTTCGAAAAAAAA
This sequence comes from Bhutanitis thaidina, assembly GCA_029286595.1. Classification (NCBI taxonomy): domain Eukaryota; kingdom Metazoa; phylum Arthropoda; class Insecta; order Lepidoptera; family Papilionidae; genus Bhutanitis; species Bhutanitis thaidina. The sequence goes on along the minus strand of JAGSMS010000022.1, from coordinate 14,770,193 downwards.
AAAATGTTAGTAGTTCAAAAAGTGATTTAGTGTTGGGGAAACAATCGCAAAAACGCAGGTTGTGAATCTGTCGTTCTTGCCGGTGGTGTTCAGTCGAACGATACAAATCCGTGCATACGTTTCGAAAGACTCATTCGTAGGGAAACGGACTCGAGTCTCCCGTTTCGAAGGTAAATCCCCTAACCACTTAGCATTTGATAGGGTATATCAACTTATTATATAACCATTAACGGTTATGCTCTCTTCTGAACATATCTGTTGTATTCTTCAAAACACCCAACTACTGTACATAAACATACAAAAATAAAAACATCCCGTCGAAATCGAATAAAATTTGAACGAAAACAAATACGAGAATTATTATTATTAATAAACCACATTTGATATAAAACCATTTATTAAGATATTTTTTGTTACCAAAAGTTATTTCTTTCTCATTAATTTAACATGCCTTCTTTATAGAGTTGTGTAATGCACTTCTTCGTTATGAATTTCATTATGCAGTCGACTGTAAAAATTGTTTATCTCTGTTTTTAAAACAAATAAAGTTTTTTTATTTTTCTTCCGGAAGATAAATAATCGAAATTGAACATAAATAGCATAAATACAATTTTGAATAATAGTGTATTATTAAGTGTGTAAATAATTTAAAGTTTGGGATAAACAAAAGTATTTTGCAAATACATCTGTAGCCATTGTATTTATAGTATTTGTATTTGTGATTTATAATTCTGTGTTATACTTATCAATATAGAAGCGTTTGTAAACAAATTGCAGTGAAATGGTAGTGGTGTTTGTGAATATTATGTGAATTGTTTGTATAATTACAAATTATAGGGACAATTCACACGAAAACGTATTGAATGTTTTCTCTATTAGCGATCGAGAATGAATTAAAGCAATTCGTACCTACTTAATCCTCGTAGTTCTTTCAAGAACCATAAACAAGGTTTATTCGCTTTGTGAATGAATCAAATATTAAATGGGAAATTCATTCATTGGTACTCGAATTTTCCTATTCTCAATTAAATCAGTTTCGTAAGTGTTGGTAATATCTATTCAAATGTTTCAAAGGTTATCCCTTAAACTTGACTAGAATACGTTGTTAAAGTGATTAAACTACGTTATAAACAAACTCGTGTTGAAGATAATAATTGGAGCGACAGTTCGCCGAGTAATCCATCATTTCCCTTTGCCTGGGTTCTGTAAATTACGAATTTCGCCGAACCGCTGTTCAATAGCCCGTAGGACTTACCATTGGAAATCTGCGTACAATCAGCCATGATCGAATTAGAACGCGTAACATCGCAACCGTTGCCGCACCTAACAGTGAAATATCGCAACGTATCGCCACCGTACAACAATACTCTACTTACGATGCCAATTGAAAACGCACAACACTAAACTGACACGAGAACACGCGGCAAGCGTTCCCGTATGCGGTCACGCTACGTCCCACCGAGCCGAATGCTACGGCGTTACTGCCGCCCGCCTAACGCGTGCCCCCGCCCGCCCTCACAGGGCCTTTCTTTGTTTCGCATCCCCACCGCGTGGTACATATTTTAATCTCGTTCGCGCGTTCGTCAATTGACTTGATCCTGGAGACGCAAAAGCGATAATTGGTAGTCGGTGTGATTGCTTCTCGTTTTAGTAGAGTGTAATACGCGGGGGTGGTGTAGCGTTAATTGGTTTAAATTAACAGCTTTTACTCTGATTAACTCGATACAGATTCGCTGAAAGTGACATACATACTTTATTTTTAATTTATTCTTTGATATATTTCGGCATTTCTAAAATTTATATTTATATACATTTCAGAACTATTACGTAATGGTGTTTAGTGATTTAACAATATTTCACATACTACTAAGTATAATTTCTATGCGCACTTTATTACAAAAATATGAAAAAGTAAAATATTAAAATAAATCTCTTATTTGTACGGCTAGTATTTGGCGTCTTAGTTGTATTCAGGAAGAAAGCCTTCTTCTCTTTCACCTTCATTAGCCATTCAATGGTCCATCTGATGGACATATGCGTCTTCGAGGTTAGTTGCATTACTTAGAACGTGCAAGACATAAAGCAGCACCAGTCACATCTCAGCATCTTGTACATCGCAGCATCTGAGACGCTGCTTCCCATCATCCGGTGTAGCACTTTTTGACTTACGCCTTAAGATTATAAAGAACTTTTCGATTGTATACTAAGACGGCTGATTGTTGATGACATGAAAATTCAGATTGTTAAGTTATATGTCTTCCTTTGATCGAGTGAATTTACTAAGCTCCACCGGCAAAATAGTCGACTATCAAATAAATAGCGGTTTCTAACGGATATCAAATTGACAGCCGTGGTAGCGTAGTGACACTCACTTTAGTTTCCTAGTACGCAAGTATCCCGAGTTTTAAAACTAAAAACGAAATTAATAAACACTCAAATATTGAAAGGAGGCCTTTTGGGAGCGATGGGACATTTACAAGCTGCTACTCTACTTTATTTTAAAAGTTTCACATCATACGACATCGGTATGAAGTCGCCGTACAAATTTTAAACTGTTTTTAGGAGAAAGCAAATGAATCACTAATCATACAAACTAACATATTGATAATCATACGCAATGATAATTGCCTAATTTCATTACAGTTACGTGAAGCGGACCCGCTCAATGTTTTATTAGGCCCGCGTCACGTAATTGATTAATGACCCGACCGCACAGTATCCATTGTTCGACGTCAACGTTGCTGTGGAAAAACACCGAAACGCCGAAATTGTCGATCTGTAATTTATAGCTCTGCTGGGCTTTAACAACATCTCCACCTATACAACATCTATAAACCAAATTTGTCAAACGTGCCAAAAATATCAACTTTTTTTTTTGTAATTATCTGTTTTCTAATATATCGAACAAGCACACACGTCATCCAGTCCCAAACAAGGATTACCTGTGTCTTCGTAACTAGATGGTGACAAAGATGGATAGACATATAACTAAATAGATATTCAAATCAAATCATTTATTCAACATAAGAAACATACATTTCACTTGTCGAACGTAATTTTTTCTAAACCATCTATTTAAAAATCTACCATCGTTTCGTAATGAAGTTCCTCTGATGGAGAAGAAAACTTTTTTGGTGTAATTTTTCAAAACGTTTTAATACACTAACATTTTAATACATTTTTCTAGAAATGGCTTGGGTGCGATCATAGCATTCCCAGGGGTTATTATCATCCAAGTAAAAATAAATGATCATATACCTATACATACGTAAACATTCAAGCCTCGGCTACAAACATTAATATTCATTATACAAATGTTTGTCCCTAACGAGATTCGAACCAGCAACCCTCAGTTTCAAAGATAGCTAGGCAATCGGCCCGTCGTATGGTATTGATTTCTTGAATGGTTACGGATTTTCATTTCGCACCAGACAGCGTAGCCGAACGGGCTTGTCCTTTAGTTCCCTTAGTTGCTTCTAACGACACCCACGGGAAGAAAGGGAAGAAAAGGAAGAATTCTTTAACCACTATACGTACCAAATAAAATCATGTAATCCAAAAAGTGTTTCACATTAAATCACCATTAAAAATCACAAATAACATTTTGACTACAATAATTTATATTATATATTTGAAAATAAGTTTTTCGCATAGTATTTATCTTTGTAATATCAACTTAGAATCAAAATGAAGCCGCGCAGTTTCTTCAAACTCGAGCCCACTTTTTTAATTTTGTCCGATAATTTAATGTCCTATAAAATTAGTATAATCAGACAAAAAAGAATAAAATATGAAACGTATTATTTTTTTATTAATTATTTAAAGTAATTTGTATTTTGCTTTTTGTTATTCTATAAAATGATTTCAAAAGCATCTACGACTATTATTGTTTTGCTACTAGATACCGATATCGGAGATTGAACTTACGTTGCTCAAATAGTATAAGGCGGGGTCATCATCTCACATTTTTAATCTAGCTACAATGGCACTCACATTTTTAATCTAGTGATTCTAAATAAATAAAATAAAATGTTTTCTATTTTTACATAAAATAAAGCACATCTGCATATAACATATATGTATATCATGATTGGTCTGCTCTTGGGAGCGAAGGGGAATATGGAAAATAAACATTAGCTTGGCTTTCCTCTTTTATTACAAAGCCATCAGGGATTGTTTCAACTGCATACCAACCATGTTTTTTCTATTTTTACATAACTGTAACTTTTACTTACGTAAGCTATAATCTTTATTATAAAAACGTATTAGTTTTATAATAGTGCATATAACCTAACCCAATCACAGTTACAGTTTATTTTACTTTATTGGAGATTGTCAGTAATAACCACACTTTAACGTATAGATACATGCACATCAATTCATTCATTTCCATTTAGCTGAGAACATACTTGTTATTGGTACATCATGAAGGCATCTAAACTGTAATAATTGTTTATGTATACATTCAGGAGATATAAAAACCAAACATCGGTCATTACGGAGAATGATTGAGTTCTCAAGAACAGTATAATACATTAATTATACTGATTTTGATGACTCAATCAGTGCAATGATTAAACGTTTGTCTGCGGCGCTGAGAGTCACAGATACGATTTTATTCTTATTTACATTCTAGACGAATGTTCGTTCATGTGTTTTTTTGTAATTTTACAGATTGACAAAGGGGTTTGAAACCCACCTGTCGATAAGTGGCTACTATTGTCGATAGACCCCTGAGGACTGAGTTGGAATGCCTCATTGCGAGGAATGTAGTTATATTGAATTTCTGTAACTTATTAACTGGAACACAACAGGCGTACCACCGTACCCAGACGACTACAAGTCAGAGAAGGAGCCTGCTGAAGCCTGAGAAGGATACCTAGTTAATAATAGCAGTGTGTGAACTTTTCGTTATAACAATAAAGTAGCGAATGTGCAATATGTGATCGTAATTCGCTCTTCGTCATCATCATCGCTAATTAAAATATGAATATGTAAGCATTAGCAACAGTTAGTAACATTAACCCAAAGGGGTAAGCAGAGAAAAAAGTTTTTTATATGCCATGGCTCAGTGTAATCAAGCGAGCTTTCGTAACGCACTTGTCGCGTCGTGACATGTGATCATTTTACTGACATTGTTTACCATGAGTTTACGCCGCTTATGGCATAATAAATGAAATGTTTATTTCAAATTACTAATATTTATTTACACCATTATCGTAAGTAATTCAATGGCTTAAGCAATCAAAGCGCAGTTCGTAACCTAACAGAATGTGACATATCTATTGAATCCTATTTGATATAATCGGAAGCTAACACAGTGAAACGTTAGAATATACATTGCTCGTTTAACGGGCAGATGGTATAAATGTTTCATACATTGCTCGCCCATCTAGCGGCAGATGCTACAAATCTCAGCTGTCGTGAACGAACAGCGGTAGCGACGCGTCAATGAATAATGCATAAACTTCACGATCGCCGTTCTGTGTTAGTTGCGCGTTCGGCGAACGAAGATTAGAAGTAAACACTTGTCTCATGTGTACGACCACAATCATTTGCATATTATTATTTTAATATTTTGTGAATATGTTGATAGTCCACTGCAGAACATAGTTCTCTCCGATAAAGAGCACTTCGGAATCGCCACGCTCGGCAAGCGGATATCGCCAATCAGCCAGTCAGTGTCAGTACCAGACACCGTGAACTGCGTAGGAGATATTATTGTGCTTACTTGACTTTACATTATGTACATATATATACCTTCTCATGTCCGATGTAACACTTATGCGAAAAGATCGAAGGAAGGTTTAGTTAGATGCAGTGTTAGAGACAGTCGCATGCTACATTACCAGACACAAAATCCAATAGTCTCTGTGTTTGCACAAATATTAACTTAGATTTCGATTCTAACCAAGGACCCACGGCCCAGTGGTCAGGTCCGCTAACTACAAATCCAGTCATCCCATATAGTAGCAATTCAGTGGAGATTACCAGTACGTGTCCGTCCACAAGGACCATCCCCACCTGCCCAACATGTTGAGTATGGGCCAACCTTCCATAAAATATATCGCAGCTTTTCTTGGCGCTTTCTAGCAGAATTCGATCTTGCGCTGATTTAAAATTCAATGAAAATTATTTAAAATTGTAAATATAAATTGTGCCACGTGGCGTAGTTAAGGAAACCTACAACCCCCGTTTTTCCCGTGGGTGTAGTTAGAGTCGACTTAGGGAAAGACTACAAAACCCTAATCGCGTCCTAAAGATGGCAGATTAACCAAGATAAAAATACATTACTTTATCGCTTATGGTATAAGACGTCTGGTAGAGCAATCTTACACGTGGCAGACCCAAGCTGCAGCTTTTGCTGCTGCTCTAATGGACCGGCTCGACCGGGTTGGTGCCACGGCCTTGCAGAATACCGGCGTGAAGTAGAGGCATCTCGTGCTGCTGGGTTTCGTTCGATGAGTGAGGTAACCGGAGGCCCCCTTTCCCTTCCCACCCCCTTCTCATCCCCTCCTTATCCTCCCTCCCAGCCCCCTCCTCATCCTCGCTCCCATCTCCATAAGTCTATAAGGCACTGTTCCGTAGACTAACTATAGTATACAAAAACAAAATCGTAATGACATATAGGTTGCTTAAGACAGCTAAAATAAAGTGTACATAGATGCATAATTTTTTCCTACAATATATTACGCGGTAACCGGTAAGACCTATTTGTCCTTTCCTACTCTTTTTCGTTGCGTTCAGGTAAGACTGGTCGAATTTTGACTACAAGCGATACTAGTAGTTATAACTTCCTCTAGCCGGGGGACCTTGACCAAAAGTCAGGAACATCTAATAACAACCAGACTGGCTTCTGTGCAGGCACACTATGATCGGATGAAGAGCATAATGGGAAATAGCGACAGCAAAAATTTTAACTCAGGATACATGACATAGTAGTCCAAATGTTGTCAATATTAAAAACATGTAGTTTTTATTTTGTCACAGCAACACAAAAGGTTCTAAAGCCACGCGAAACGATCGTAAGTATATATGCAATGTATTATACTGTATATTATAAGACTTCTAATATTAGTTACGTCAAAACTAAGGCGTATTTACATTGCCACTAAACGGTATATTTGAAGAAGCTGCAGAATAGAAGACGAAACCTAGCAACGGGCAATTAAAAGTAAACCCTGTATGGAACCAGGCAGACATAATAAAATGTTCTGGTACTATAATTGAAAGAGAAGTCGTTGCTAATTTCACTGTTTGTTTATTACTAGACGTAATGCTTTTTATATGTATATATATACATACAATAATAGTTTTATTTTTTTGTATGGTATGTGTTTTAGTTTTAAATTTTATATAAATGATTTTGTCAAAAACTTATTTTTAACGGAAGGAGTTGAGAGTAGTCCAAATAGGATTAGCGTAGTGACAACGAGTATTAGGAATTTAAAAAATAAAAGAGTTATCATTTGAATTCTATATCTATATCATCTAAACCTAATAGTAGATAACATAGTGTAAGTAAGGGAAAGTATCAAACACCCATGGATACAAAATGCTACAGTGAAATAATGATCTATAGTAAGTAGAGATTACTTTGCTTACAAGTATTCCCATTCTGCAGATCTATCTTCGCTGGTGAGTATTTTTCGTAATAATATAATGATGGTTAGTGAGAACTTTCATGACGCGAAATCTGCTCACGTATGAAAAAAAAAATTACTATATAAAATATTATCGAACTGTAATTTGCACTGCATCTGCATATAACTATTTAAATACTCTTCGGATAATATCTTCGGACTTTTTGTCCATTTTATTCGAAAAAGTAAAGCAGGGAAAAGCACTGTAACACTTTTGATGAGTTTTTAAAAATACTTTAAAACTATCTATCTGTCTGTTTCATGTCTTTCACAGGAAGATAGACTTCACATTCAGCCTTTCAATAACTTCTCGCTTTTCTAATTTTCTACCGAGTCGTGGAATGGACCAGTGGAGGCAGAGATATTTAACAGACATATATTGCATATAGATAAACCCTCAAACCCGGAAATATATTTGTGGGCTACATTACTTGGGACATACTTGTCTCTTGCGCTATTTGATACCGCAACCTTCAAACGTTTAGCTACTATGCCGATGGACCAGTAATTTTTACACTACATATATAGTGCATATAAACTTTCCAGCCCAAAATCCGAAATTAAAACAAGCATTTTTTCTTATATACTCATAATACTCACTAAACCCTTTAAATGTAACACTCTCGCTACTCTAACTCGAATGTTGACATATAAACTCTGGTAAAAAATGTCTTTCCGCTTAAAAAAACGGACCGGATTATACTCTAAATCTAATCATCATTCGGAGGTCCACTCGTACCCTCTCTACGACGCGTACTACGCTCTAGCCTTCCTGTCAGTTAGTAGGCGTTAACCTACAGGTTTAATTAAACCAGTCGAGTTACAGTTACGCGGAACGGTAGCACAAAAGCTCATCCTTAGTATAGAGCTTTGAGTAAGGGCGGGGTGCAAGTTAGAAATAAAATTTTTCTCTTAATTGTTACTAGCAACCTTACCTTACTTTAGCAGTCTGTAAATAGTCCACTGCAGGATATAAGCCTCTACCATAAGAACGATTATTTGCTATATACATTACGCTCGGGATGCCAATTGGTGACCTCAATACCAGACACGTCGCTCCTTAGACGCTGCCGCCCGTCATCGGTCAGCGTAATTTTAGAGATAGTTATCACGCCATCTAACGGTAGCCATTGTAATTGTCAAGGCATTTTCCCTAGCCGCCTTTTACAAGACCCACGGTACGACGAATTCTTACGCCGACACCACAAGGCAAACACAAGATGTCAAATGTTAATGAGTATATTACAGGCATATTAATGCATTATCAATATCATCTTTCTCAGACTGTAATAATTCCACTAAAGGTCAAAGCCTTGATAGAAGGTACGATTTAATTAGACGCTACTTCTTGCAACCGGTATTTTAAGCTTCTCTATATTATGAATAATTATTTTGTTATATTTATCATATGAATAGCACTCTCAGAATTACTAGTTACTAATTTAACGTAAAAAAAATAATTGACTTATTAAGAACTTGTTATCATTCTTTGGCATCTATAATAAGACCTTTTTTGATTTCAAAATCATAGTAGTATATTCGTTTCTACAGTCGTCGTTTTGACTACGGCGTTCATTACTACAATATTCTTTGATTGATTTTATGTTCGTTCACAAATTTCTTGTTTACTATAAAGTAGAGTTCACGATCCGCTTCGTCCGCTCACCCGTTAATATGTACGCACACTCCGCGTTGCCAAGCAACCAGACGCTTTGAAGTACACCGTGCACAGATAGAACTCGATATCGAACACCGGTAAAGTGAGAATCGGTACATTTGTAAAACTCCCCTACTCGTTAGGTGCGCCAAATCAATGCGAACCAAATTAGTAGCCAAATATTTGTTCCGTGAATACATATCGCATTAAAAAAAATGCTGCTCGTAAATGCTTTTATTTAATTATGTCTCGAGCATGCGAAGATTGTAAATATTTATTTGATTCAAACACGAGAGCGTAAATAGTTACAAAGTTATTTCGCTCGATCTAGACTTTTTGTTCACGCGACTTTCGTAACAAAATCAAGCTATGCTGTGGTAATAACCGACACCAGTGATGTCATTTCAGTTTATGTTAATTTAGTTTAGAAACTCTTCAAAACTTTTAAAACCTTAGCCGTGATCGTTAGGTTAAGTATCACATAGTGGGTATAAAAGTGGGAACCTTAAAATGTTCTCCAAACGTTACGTTATGATTAAGGGACGAGGCCCTGACGGACGACTAATTATGGAAAATACATCCAATTACGCCGAAACCAAATCTCACAAATTTTACTCGACTCAACAGACTATTGCATTCTCTGAGTTCTCTCTGAAATAGAATAACCAATAGTTCAATGTAATTAATTCAATGCACATTTCGGTACGACCTCTTTGGTCACTTTATGAATTACGTCATGAACAGGCTCTTAGGCGAATGAATAACACGTTCGTCAACGACTGCCCGGCAATAAAACGCGCAAAAGCGGCAGCAACAGGACGCGCCGACAAGCGTGATTGATGATATGGAACTTTTAGACAATACATGAGAGTGCAGAAATTTTGATATAAGCCGTCGATTTGAAAATTTTCCATTAAAATAGACTCTGTTACTGGCCTAAAACTTTAACAAAAAAAATATATTTATTTGTACGAACAGTTATAATTTTTTTTAAAACTGCTATTATTGACTTGCAAAAATACGTATGTTCCTATTTTAAATATTCGTTCACATTATTTTAGTAAATTAAAATATCGTGTCTTATTGTTGAATGGATCTGCGACAGAAAATTTTCGCATGATGATTTTACGATTTCAAATGTCACCTAAAACTCGACGAATCGTTTCATATACTTTAAATAGATAAAGGCCCTTCTTAGGCAACCGTTTACTGCTTGTGTAACACATTTTAGCACGTTTGTCTGTCTTTGAAATGAAGAAAGACAAAGTAGTCTCCCTTTGACTGCTGTTTCTGAAAAAAACTCGATAGCAGAAAAAAAAATTAAAGAGAAAAGGCAGAGATTCAGCACATTTTTCCAGATTGGATCAGGAAGCCTTCACGAGATTTTACACGAACACCTTAGCGTGATGAGATGTCAGATGAGTAGTTTCGTGCCGCAAAACCTCTCCGATCCTCAGAAGCAGGGCCTGCTGAGTGGGGCTGCAACATGAGTAATAAATTTGAAGCTGGCTCATCTCTTCACGTTTACGTCAGAGTAAGCGGGCAAACAAGCAAGCGATATTTGGGAGATGGATGGGGTTTGGGAAGGAGGGGACTGGCCCTCCGGTTACCTCACTCCCCGAACCGAACCGAAAAAAGATGCCTCTAGTTTACGCCAATATTCTACGAGGTCGTGGTATTAACCCGGTCGAGCCGGCCTATTCGAGCAGCAGCTAAAGCCGCCGTTTGGCTTTACAACGCGTCACTGGTTTGTGAAATGCCTTTACGAAATTGAAGTAGCATCAATGGCGAAGGGTATACTACAAAATGCTCTCCAAGAGCGTCCGAGCTGTGATAGATTGGCAACTGCTTCAACATAACAACACGCCTGTGACGATTGGACTAACTTAAAAAATTCAGACATGAAAATATACAAATAAAGTTAGAACAAAGAACTTACGTTAGAAAAAATAAGAATTTTAAATATATGCAATTTATTTGCTACGAATATACTCTGTTCGTTTTATTTCAATGTAAAAAATAAACAGCCATTCTCGTTTATTAAAAGTTATATTTTCTCTTAAAGGCCTTCGTAATAAATGTGAACAAAACCGCGCATTACAACAGCGACCCGCGAGGTTCGCGTGTTTTCGACTCGGTTTTTAATTGAAACAGATTTTGCGGTCGGCTAAAGAAAATTATTTTAACAATTTATTATTCAATGAAAGTTAACCAAGAATATTTTAAGGAGAATAATAATTTTGGCTTTATTAGTTTAGCTTTGAGTTTATTAGATACATATTAAGAAATCCGGTAATTTATTATTTATAGAAATATTTCGATGAAGTGTAACCTTAACATATATTTATATTCATAAATTGTTTGTAATTCGTTGGCAAGTAAAAGCAATTAACGTAGCGTAATATATAAATCTATATATTATTCACTTTACGTTCCGTTACGAGGTTAACCTTTATAGTATATAGATTTATAGTTTATAATATTGTTTTGACTGTTCTATAACAGTCCTACTAATATTATAAATGCGAAAGTGTGATTGTGACGATGTTTTTCTTTCAGTCACGCATAAACGAGTGAACTGATTTTGATGAAATTTAGTAATGACCTCCATTACCTTGAAGCATGGAGAAGGACATACGCTACTTTTACTTTTTGCCTAGCTAGTGTGTGATGCTTTTTTTGTCACCGACCGCAAGGTAGGGGGCAGTAAAACCCACCCAATTGTCAGCCATAGACCAGTTGTTCTAGTTGAAGAAAAAATATCATAGCATGATTTATTCTATATTAATCTTCTTTTCCATTTTCATGAAACTTTGTCATTCAATACATTTTTATTTTATTTAATAGTGAAATTCATGACATAAAATACTCGAAATTTTATTAAGGTTTTTAATTTTAAATAATCAGTTTACGCAGAAACCCTCTTCCTTGACTATTTTAGCCACAAAAATCGGAAGTTTAATTACGCAAAACAAACGTTTACTAAACTCGCTTAAAAGAAACCGAGGGTCGGTGATTGAAGGCGTACCATGTCGGGGTCTAATTTTTCGGGCGCTCGAGGTCCGCGCCGGCGTTATAATTTGTTCAAATTACGACCGGCCGACGACCGTAAATTATTCAGACGGACAGTTACGCTGATAAAGAGTGACCACTGATATGGCACCGAACGTTTTGGTTTGTAATGCCAGAGCGTATTTTATTGTTGAACACTTTTCCGAATTTGAATTTGTATTATTCACTGCACGCATAATTTAATGTTTAATTCGAGAGTGTTTAAATATTTTAAGAGGTTCATGATGGTTTAAAAATCTTTCGTCTCACATGCCATTACTTTACATATTTCGGGGAGCAACTCGTCCCTTCACGTGTTATCACAATAGAATTGTTCACTTAAAACTTTGTTTTTTAAATAAGAATTTAAACATTGTTGGAACACGCCGTGAGCAACAATAACTTTCTCATATTTAAATGTAAAATAATCAATGTATAGGATAGGTTATGCGTATACTATTAAAGGGCTGAAGGATCTTATGAGCGGGATTGGGAAAGGTATTTATCGTATAAGCGTTACATCGGGTATGGGAAGGTTAGGATATTTTTACAAAGTAAAGAAACAACCTGTAAATATCCCACTGCTGGAATAATGCCTCCTCTCATTGTTTGAGAGGGTTTTGGAGCCGGGAAGTGTCCCTCATGCTGCTCCAGTGAGAGTTGGTGGACTTCACAATTTTTTTTATGATTTCTTAGAAATGTAGGTTTCCTCGTGAACCCAGCTCACTCGCATGATATGTAATTAAAGCGTCCGTCATTACTACCAAGCTACCATGGCTCTCGACAACCACAGTTCAAGCCTACTACGGCACAACAATATCTCATGTATGGGACAAATTCCGTTAATATTCGGAATCTGTCCTCTCAATCTTATAAACAGTTGCATTTATTTTTCTCTTCTTTATTTACAGAACAATTGAAATAGAGAATAAAATAGCCATTCACGAGTGGTACCACAATGCGGCATCATGGCGGCAAGAGGCCGTCCCGGATGTATTTGTGTCGTTGTTCGTTATTTATGAAGTGTTCAGTATAGTCTACACGTCACGGCATTTCCTTTGTTGACGCTGTTCGACCCCGCTGATTTCTTTGATAAAATGTAGGGACATTTACATAAAAACTGTTGATTTTAATCTAATGTCGATGAAAATGTTACCTCCAGTGTCGAGGAGGCGTTTTACAGATATAAATTGCACATGGTCGAACACATATGTGGTGGATAACAACTTTAGAATATTAACATGCATTTTGTATCAAGTCTGATTGTGATAAAATTACAGCCTCGATAGCCGAGTGGTTACAGGGGGATCTGCCTCCAAATCAGAAGACCCGAGATCGCTTTTATTAACTGTGCTTGTACCAATGAGTTTTACAAAACTTATGCATTATTTGTATGATGAGATGGCCAGGGCCTCCAAACAGCGATCGGCTTACCAACTGTCACATTATTTCCCAAATAAGCTCTGGTGCAAGAGAGAGTTTTTTTATTTTCTTTAGTGTGAATGTAAAATATTTTTCTTTTATTTAACTATTTCTAATGACCACAAACTTTACTACTTTGTTTTTGAATCAAATTTTTTATTTTATATAAGTACACATTCACTCATTTATAAAATTTAATTAAGTAGATGTATAAGATAGATGAAGATCGTCCTAGTAGTGTGAGCATTCTATCACTTTTACCTTAATTATTTATTTCCGGTACGGTTAAATATACTCTTGCCCGCTTCAATTAAAATTGTATATACTTGCCCTAAAAAAGAAATAAATAATATAAAAAAATATTTTCTTTCTTATTATTAAATACACTGGCTTTAAGACAATGTAGTAATTGATAATTACAAACTGTACTGATACTCCAATCATGGTAAACATGATAGTTTCAGACGAAACTAAATTATTCCGTCAGTTTACTCGGCAACTGATTGATTATAGAGATCTGGATTGAATCCACGGAGCGGACCAATGCAAATATTGTACGAAGGGCGGAGGAGCGCAGGAAAAAGATTTTCTAGCAATGATTGATTAGGTTAGCAACAGGTATTACTTGAAGCGATTCACTTGCCGCAGTAACACCGTGATTGACGTTTCTTCTATATAAGTACACGAGTTCTGTGATAAAAATAATCATAAAATGGTAAGTGATTACCGAAACTCACATACATCTGCCACACTAGAAGAGCTGCAGGTGCATTGCCGGTCTTTAAGGATATTTGTGAAGAGAGTAGGACGAAGGGGAGAGGCGGAGGGGAGGGGTGTGGGCCTCCGGTATTCTCACTCACCAAACTAAAAGCAGAAGCACATGGTAACACTACTTCACGGCGTTATTCTGCGATGTCATGGTACTTCCCCCGTCGAGCTGGCGCATTCGAGCAGCAGCATAAGCCGCCACTGCACGACATACAAAGCTGTGAAGCTTTCTATCTTAGCTTTCGGAAGTGACAACGCACCTGTAGCCAAAGATATTTGTCGTTGTTTACTATAGACTGTACTGATAACTAGTCTATTACTCACATATTGTAAAAACAAAACTATGAACTGTTTTGATATTCTCTCTTCTTCATCGCTGAAAGGTCGTGCCTTTCTTGAAAAGCCCTTACCGAGATGGTGACAAGGTTTTTCTATCCTGCTCTATCTTCGGCTTATCTCAGTGCCGTCGGTACAATGAGTCCGGTCACGCCTTTTATTTGGTTGGACCAACGGGATAGGTGAATGGCCCCGACGTCTTTTACCAGCAATCGTCCCCACAACAACCAACTTGTCCAAATCGTCGGGTTGTCTCCGGGCGACATGACCAAAGTAACCTAGCACTCGTCCGTAACAGACAGTGGACAATCTTGTCTTGATTTTTAGCTGGTTGAGAATAAATTTGTTGGTTCCTTTTGCGATCCACGGTATGCGCAGCATCCTTCGCCAACAGACACATCTCAAAGGCCTCGATCTTCTTTCGGTCAGCTGCATGGATAGACCGTGATTCGGAGTAGTATCACGAGCTTTTTGATATGTTCAGTTGGATATTCTGTCGCTACTTTTTCAGAAGAGCGTTGTCTGTCCCTATGTAGGATGCAACAGGTGCAGGTGAAGATGGCGCTGCAATATTGTAGAAAGTCGATGGATCCAGCAAAATTACTACGACACTTTAGACAAGATATACATTTCATTATGTTATGATTTTAATAATCATCATCATTATCGTAAACCTTTAAGTAGTCCACCGTCTATATGACTCTCCCAATCTTAATAGGATGATCTTACTACAGCCGCCGGGCTTGGCTGGCGTATACCAAGCTCACTTACTACACAACATTAAACATCACCCAAAATAGGCACTGCTGTTCGTCACTATTCTCGGTATATTTTTACATGACATCTGTTGCATTTTGTTGTCACTTACGACACCTATTGGATAGCATAGGGTGGCAAATTCCATTAAGCCTAACGTACACTCAAGATCACACAAGGTAATCCGCGAAAGAAATCAAAGTTTATATATTTACAAACCAACAACTCTCTCTTATCTTGACAATGTATGTGTTCGCAAAGTTTCGAACTGATCGTAAGAAGATCAAAGTGAGCTTACAAGATTTCTTTCAACATTGTGAATAAACTACAAAGTTAAGATTCTTGTTAAGTAAATAAGGAAGTTTTCGTGCATGAATGAAGAATGTAAACATGCAATAAAAAGTTTCGTAGGATGAGGTTTTTGTAGGTAAATAAAAAGGAGAGCGCCTGCAAGTAATTTGTCATTATCACAGATTGACAGACATGCATTTAAGGTCTAAAGCATAAGGCTAGTATTTGCCTATTTGTATGAAATATACATATGGTACCACTCCTTTCTTTCTTTATCGGCCAGTTTAAGACTTTCTACCAAAGCGAAAAAAACTCAAGCATACCATGCATGGAAGATTTTCCTGTACGCTGTGCAACACCAGAGGCGCTGCAGGTGCTTTGCCGGTCTCTAAGATGGATTGGCAGATTGGAGGGACGATGAGGATAGAGAGGGAGAGTGGGAGTCCGGTTACCTCGCTCACCAAACGAAACGCAGAAGCATAAGATGCCTCTACTTTACGCCAGTATTCTGCGAGGCCGTGATACTACTCCAGTCGAACTGGCCTATTCGAGCAGCAAACACGTACAAAAGTCTATATCACTGCTGTACTGACATTACTGTGAAGACTGAGCTCTCTAGAATTTGTCCATTCGTTTCCTATTTGGTTTACGCAAATATGACCGGTCTCTGAATTTCAAAATTAAATCAAGTGGTTCTCACTCAACTTTCGCCGTATTAATGCTCATCTACTCGCTTTCCTTGAATATTAAACATGTTCAGTTTGATACAAAATCACCAAGGAACAATTACACTTTCACATACTGATTGTTCATAACACCTCCAGTAAACATAACCTCCTTTTTAATAAGTCTTTCACCTTGCTAGTTATAGGCTGTCTGGCTAACTCTATAAACTTTTGCCCCTAAATATTCAACAAGCACAATTTCAATATTTTAATATTTTTTTTAAATTATTTTACAAATTTTAACTTTTTTTTTTTCCTGTTATATTATGTATATATATATATATGTGTGTGTGTATATCAATAATAATCATTTATTTCTATAAAATAATAAATTTCTGTTATTTATTTATATATTATGCAGAATTTATTTTTATAAGATATCCTGCTTAAATCAAATATTTTTTTAGAGCTCTGCTCTGGAACTCCCTGCGACGACGTTAAGAAATCGGCAGACAGTAACTCTTTTAAAAAAATCAGTGAGAGAATTTTTTTAATTCGAAAATTGTTTTCTTATTTAATTTTACTTTTTTAATTTCCTTAAATATATAATAATATATTATATTACTATATTACTATATTACTCATATACTCGTATATTATTTTATATATTTACATATTATATTCATTTATATTACAGTGGCTTACAAATTAATTTTTATTAGTTAGTGAATTCATTTAGTTAATTAAATTCACCTGCTACTGCAATCTCAACACTCCTTTATTGTTTTGACTGGCAGAAAATGCCAAGATATATTATGTTCGCTCTTTGTTACCTTATACAATAAGATGTAAACAATAAAGATTTTGAATAAAAAAATTCCTTTTATTACCGGTTAGTTAATCATAAATCAGTCAGTGTAATAGTTGGAAGCTCCATAATTATTACCCACTATGTTATTTATTTACAATATAGATATTTATTTCATAAATTACACCAGAGTTGAAGCAACCTATATATGTGTTAAATTTGTCTCTACAACCTATGAAATACAGTACCCAAAACTCAGTTATGTAGTAATAAAAAGCAATAAAAAAACCAACCACTCTATGTGACGAAGCCGCCACGACCGATGCCCAAACTAATTATTGGCCCTCTGGGAAAATGTGAAAATCCAAGGTTGGAAAACACGTACAAAATTGTTTTATGCATTTTCTGTGAATATTGAAGCATACAAAGTAAAATAAAATACGTTGGAAACTTAACGTAAAATTTAAATTTAGCAGATCGTACATCGCTCGCTTTAACTACGTCTTATTATTATGTAATAATTTACTGATTTATGAAATAATTAAAAAAAGGGCGCGTGTTACTCAGTACATGTACAGTTTAGTATATGTAACAGTTTAAGTAAAACTTCTTAACACTGGATAATAACTGATTAAACTTAAGCATATATTAATACTTTAACAGGTGGTAGACTTCTTATCTACCTAGGAATCCTCTGGGTACCAAACTCTTACCCGTTTCTGCCGACAAAGGGCACTTACTTGTGGTATTCCGGTTTAAAAAGTATAGAGAGCCAGTATAATTACGGGCTGTGAGAGATTCCATCTCAGTTCTCAGGGATAACAACACTCGTGTAACCTTCTGCGATTGAAGTTGTTTACATGTATGCAAACAACAAAAACCGTGGTAGCCTAGTGGTCAGGGTGCCGATTTTAGTTTTATAGAGCGCGAGTGACCTGGGTTCGTTCCCCGGTGCCGGCACCACTAAAATTGTAAATAGCAATTTTAAGTGCTGTGTTCACCATGTGCTCGGCAGTGTAAGAAAACATCATGAGAAAACCGGTACGTCTGTGAAATAATAAAAGTATAATTTCGAGGAAATGTGAAGCCCTCCAGCCCGCACTGGAGCAGCGTGGCGGGCTCTTCCCGGCCCTAAGCCCTCTATGATACTCGTATATGAGAAAGAGGCCTTCGGCCAGCAGTGGGCACTTATAGACATTAATAGCCATTTAATATCAGATGGACTTTTAGACAGTTTTTTACGTCCATCCAATAACAAAAGACCAACCGTTACGGTGTACTCAAATTCGACTTTGAAATTTTGGTCTCATCGCGCCCAAGGAAGTATCACTTCAAAAATAAGGTAAATGTTTAAAAACTAAACTGAAACTAACTAAACTTTTTGTAGCCATAATACCTTTTAAATATTTTTTTGAGATTTCTTTTACTACACTGAAATAAGACTTTCCAAATAAAAAAGTATTTCTTTGTGGCTTCCGTGTTTGTCTTTAGAGATCGCGAAGCAGATCAATAATTGTTTCACCTACGAGCGTCTTCCCGCGGAATTGTGTATCATCTTTCAGTCCTTTCTGCGTGATTGAGCAACATACTACCAAACATATAAACTTTCAAATATATAATAATGATTATTCTGGCCGATTCCCACCACGTCGACAACTTCCGAATACTAACACTTGTTTTCAACTGCGCCGGAGAATTTTAGTATCGTAAATATAAGCGCAAACAATGCACACACACGTCTAAGTTCAAGAAAGGCTCATAAACAGTGTCAGAAACACGAGACAAACACAACACAACTAGACCCGATCATCAATAATACGTGTTTGCACAAATCTTGGTATCGTATGAGATTCGAACCCAGCAATGGGTTTAATAAGTAGGTACGCTAACCACTAAGCAAATATATACCGTAGTAGCCATGCTAAATATAGAGATGCCATGCCATTCTGTCGCATTTTTGATATTTTCTTTAGTCAAGCGATTTAAACTGATTCTCCGGTTGCTCGGTGGGGGTACGTGTAAGTTTGAGATTTTCGTTATAGAAACTTGCTAAATGCACACATAACTACTAAATCGCAGGGCCCCGGGTTCTAATTTTAATTTGAACGACTTACAAATATAGAACTGTGTTAGCCTAGTGGTTAGGACAGCTTTAATAATATAGTACGTGAGTGACCTGAATTCGGATAACAAATTTTAATGTTGCCGGTCTGGTACCGGTTGTAATTTTCAATTTGAAGTACAGAATTTACCACGTGCTTGGCGGTAAAGGAAATGTCGTAAGGAAACCGACATATCTGAGAAATAATAATTTACAAATATATATTCAACCCGCACCAGAGCAGCTTGGCGAAGCATTCTCAGCTCCAAAACCCTCTCAAATGTCTTAAAAGGATGCCTTTGCCCAGAAGTGGGATATTTACAGATTGCAACTGTACTTTCTACCTACAAGTATACAATGTGTAAATAAAAATGTTATATAATACTAATCATATGTTTTCTATTGTTGATATACATACGCAACTACGAGCCAACATCAGTGTTATAATATTTACAAAAAAAAAACCAAAACAGATCTTGCTTTAGCTTCATTATACTCTATACGCTTATGATGTGGGTTCTATATCCGGTACCGGCACTGCTAACATTGTTTATAACAAATTTAAGTGCTCGACGGTGAAGGAAATAACCGTGAGGAAACTTGCATGTCTGAGTATATACATTATAAAAAAAATATTTCGAGAACATGTGAGGTCCTCCAATCCGCACAGAAGCATCATGGCGGACATTCCCAGCTCCAAAACCCTCTCAAAGAATAAAAGGAGGCCTTTGCGCAGTTATTTGCTAGAGGTTTGTTGTAAAAATAAATAGACATCTAAAAAATACTTGAGACTCAAATAAAGATAGCTTTCTTATGAATTGGTAGAATTTTGAAAAAGATAAACTCTAAAGATATATTCATATCCAAATACATTTTATCAATTTGAATATAACCGTAAAATACCTAAAATCAACAGCAGTTGCATCAATTCATATTCAAGCGTGGTAGAGCCAAGCGGCGGCTTTACCTGCTGCTCGAATGGGCCGGCTCGACCCGATTGGTACCACGGCCTCGCAGAATATCAGCGTGAAGTAGAGGCATCTTGTGCTTCTGCGTTTCGTTCGGTGAGTGAGGTAACCGGAGGCCCACACCCCCTCCCTATTCCCCTCCTCTTCCCTCCCATCTCCCAAATATCCTTAAAGACCGGCAACGCACCTGCAGCATCTATGGTGTTGCAGATGTTTGTGGGCAACGGTAATCACTTACCATCAGGTGAACTGCTAGCTCGTTTGCCGTCTCTTCCATAAAAAAAAAATTGCTGCTTCATTTATCCAAATATCTATAGACACCACCAGATTTGCGAATGTGTGTTACAAGTTACGAGTGAGCGTCACACTTAGTGTAAATTTACAAGCAGTTGAACGAATGAGGATAGTTACCCATGATTGCCTAACTCTAAAACTGTACTTTATTAGTTTATTTATCGCACTAATTGAAATGTGTCTGACTTAAATTAGCACTGGAATGTTTGTTGCTGTTTACGACTGGCTATTTTTACAGCCTTATCACGAATAATAAAAATAAATATTCAGTTTATAAGTATTTAATAAATCGTTAGTGTCATCCGAATATGCCGAACTCAAACACCACAGTCTAGTTATAGAAGAAGCATCTCTAATGCCCTAGTATTAGAAAAGTGGGACTGGAAAATCTGTCAGGCTAGGCATGCCTGCTTAAGATGGCGAATGTCCAGCATAGGATTTATAAAGAATGTAAAAGAAAGGGATATAACAACTGACAACACTCTGATGGGCTAAAATCTGTTCAAGTATTCCGAACCTAAACCCCGCGGACTAATAACCGAGCGCTTTCACGCAGTAATGGGGAGCAGCATGTGTAACTTTTTTTCCACCAGAACTGGCTACTGGACCCCGTGGTGGTGGCTACTGGGCCTGCAAACAACTTTAATCGAAGCAGGTTACAGATGCGCTGTCACCTCGCAGTTAGCAAGCTTAAGAGGTGTCGTGCATAGGGTTTTGGCCCTGGGTAAAGTAGAAGGTATAAATTACTTTAGGTCAAAAAAAAGGTACTCCTAGTAACTCTTTTTTCAGAAATTAGCTAGGGTCGGCATCGTCTTATTACCTATATGGAATGCACGCCATTAGGTACTAAGATGAAATGCTTTGAAGCTTGTAATTATACAAGCTCAGTATAGCTTTCAAATTGAAGCTTAACAGGGGTTGTAGTGGCGATTGGCAAAAGGAATGTGTAAGAGGGTGGTTCCTGCCCAGACTACTCCTCGGCAGAGAAAGAGCCTACCGCCTAGAAGCGTGTTGTTGTTAGTCCTTTTATGAAAAACTTTCATCCCGTAGAGTCTTACAGAAGAGCATAAAAAGAATAATAACTATATTTCTTTCAAAAATATACTTATAGCAAGTTATATTTAAATTCATATTTTAAATTAATAACAGCTAAAAATAATATCTTTTAGCATTAATGATGACATATTTTAAAATTTATCTGATAATAGAATGATGATAAACAGACATTTAAATTTTTGTTTCGGGAACATTTATACAATTTCAAAACACGAGAAAAGTCAAAGTGATCATGAATTACGCAAACTCATTATTTTACGGGCCATAAACCTGAACACAGCAGTCAAATCTTTCAGAATCCGACCGCCCGGTCAGACCGCGCTACCGGTAAATATTTATAGCGGTTGCGGTGTAAGGTCGGGGCCGCACGAGGCGGTACAACATACGCGCACGATCCGTGCCGATCCTCACGCGGCTTCACGTAAGAGATTTGGAATTTACGCGTGTGTACGAGTATGTAAATCGCACAGAAACCCATCAGTTTCGGAACAAAGCCTGGATGTGTACAGTCGTAGTCAGAAGTACTTTCTACACTAGATAGTCAAAGAGTCACTTTATTAGGCACATCGTTGGTTTACTATTAACAATAATGAAAGAAGATTGTTTTTTTTTGGGAGGATCTAGAAAGGAAGAAAGAATGAACAAAATAGCGGCGTTCTCTAAAACGATAATAAAATTCATTATGTATTTTAGTAAAGTATATTGTAAGCGCTCAAAACAACAACTCATTATTGTGATGTTCAGAGGACTTTTCACTAAAGCTCATTTGGATTAACGTTTCGGGTTATATTTTAGCTTTTATTCGAAAGTCCCAGACACCAGAATTAATACCTGAAATTATCCTACACTTTAATGAGTTATTACAATTGTTTAAGGGAGCAATTCTTGTATATATGTTTATAAACATTAAATATACGTTTATTAACATATATATTTGTTTCTCGCAAACGCTCTAACAGTATGTAAAAATGATGTATTTGGATAATGTATTATTTTCGTTTATCTAGGAATCATTTCCGGGAAAAATAAACCTCAATTAGCAGTACTATTTTCTTAAGCAAACAGCCCTCAATAATCCACCGTGATAATATCAAGATGGATTTCATTCTGAGCTCGATATTATAATCGATATATAAATATAATCTAACATTATTGAAGCTTATAACAGCCCTATAGTTTCATTACTCTATGCACCACCCGCCTTTGATCTGATTTGAACGGCATCGTAAGGACTGGCACCGATTTCTCTCATACGTTTTATACTCGTACAACAAAATTTTAATTGAAATATTAATAAATTTTTTGTTGAATAGTAGTAGTATTAATGGACTAATAATTATTACCTAAAAATGTTGAAGATATGTTTAATAACAGAAATATGTATATTTAATACATAAAAATAAATAAAAAATAAACATTGAGAACAAGTGTACTTAAGTATTAGTCAGCTCAGGTAAACTCCGTCCACATGGACACGAGTCCGCATGTTTCGTTCAACCCTCGGGGAGAGGTAAATTACGAGTGCCTTTAGTCTTTGAAGGTGATTTAATATAAAACAATGCAGCTTTTGTCTAAGCTCTACACGATCAACTGAAAAATATCTCACGGGCTTTTAGTTATTTTGATAACGAAATGTATAAATACGTAATTTTTGTACAGCGAATTGGAAATGTACACAAACTCAGTAACTTATTATTTGAAATAGTTACGTTTCACTATTTACGGATTTTATCGCGTTTAATATTTGTATGTTTGCTATTATGTTCACGTCATATCGACTTCATACAGCACCGGGGGACTGAGGTGTTAGACGTCCTGATGAAACGCATTCTTTTATTATTTTCCGCAATAGTCGAATAGTAAGTAAATATTCTGTCTCCAATACAGAAGCGCTACGTTTACACCTATGTGAAGGAGAGTTCTCACCGGTAGGTTTTTCGAAATACTTCTAAATCGCAATACACAAATGATTATTATATTGTGGTTGATCCGATCACTAAGACGTCCATGGTATGACTGACCTGTCACGTGGATCAAACTCGACTCTACCGAATCGGAGTCTGATATAGAATATCTATCATATTGTACCTTAATTCTATACAAACAATAACATATTTTTTCCACAATCCGAAAATAATTAAATTTTCAGTAGAGGCAGATGGTAGAAATGTTGTGTTTCATTTTGATAATTTTAATTACTTTATAATTGTTTGCATGTGGAATTATACTAAGTTCTGTTACTATCCGTTTTGTACAAATATCAAATGTTAAATAAGTTTTCTATTAAACGGAAATACAAAAATAAGTGAAGATTTCTACAATATAAAACTTAGAAATGTCTGCAGTGCAAGTACGATACCAAACAAGTTCACTGCGAATGCGGTGGAAAACTTAGAAAAAAAAAACATCCCGTAACTGTATGAAATACATATCTTTATGACGTACACTACTTCCGTCGTTTAGCATACGACGATGGTTCTGTAGAGGCTGACTAGATTTGATCACTATAACCACGTTCCAACAGTCGCCAAGCCACCACCGTGGCCCGCACGCCATCTAAGACCCTTTTGGGATACAGTCACAGTGTTAGCGGATATATTTTGCATGTGAATTAACATTATAATTGCACAAACCATTGCACAAAAATTCCGTGCCATAATTTCCTTATAAGATCAAACGACGTTATTTTTTAACATAACCATGTAAATACCTAGTTTATTCGGGATCTGGTTACCATTAAACGAAATCATATGAAGGATGCGAAAAAGTATACAGTATGATTTTTTCGTGGAATAACTTTACGCAAAATTGTTGGGTAGTATTTTTCTGGCATTATGGATGACGCCCTTGGTTAGCCTGGAAAGACAATCTACCACCCTTTCGTGTCGTCTTGTCTGTGCCGTTACACGTTAATGGAGGAGGAATGCTTAAATGCTTACTGCTTTTTCTATGACAGTTTGTATTGAGTCCATTGCTGAGGATTTGCCGTAATAGTAACGCTTAGCAGACAGATTTGTTGGCACCTTAAACACTGGCACTGTATCTGGCAAAGATTAGGTACCATGCCACTGATTATTAATGCTCCTTTGATTTCATAAAGGAACTGATATTAGATATCTGGTCAAAGACAATATATAATAACAACATTTTTCCAGTGCTTTCTTTTCTGTTTCTATTTCAAAATAATGCACCTTCTGCCTATTTAGAAACAGGTAAAAATGTGGAGAAGATTTAAGTATACACAATTTCGATGTTATGCACTTAATTTACATTATTTTTAAATAAAAAACAAAACTCTCGGCCAGTGCGTGTCCGACTTGCGCAACGAGGGTTCCGTACAATCACATATATCTGTGTTGTGTATTTACTAAAATACAATCTTTTATTCAGTTCGGGATCCTTAGCGACTGACTCACACTTGGCCGATTCTTATTACTTGTTTTATTTTTTTATGCGAAAGGCGGCAAACGAGCAAGCGGCTCACCTGATGGTAAGTGATTACCGTCACCCACGTACATCTGTGCGTATCACGTACGTGCGTTGCCGGCCTTTAAGGGCATTTGGGAGATGGGAGGGAGAATGGGAGGGGAGTAGGGAAGGGGAGTGGGCTTCCGGTTACCTCACTCACCGAACGAAACGCAGAAGCAATAGATGCCTCTACTTCACGACGGTATTCTGGTAGGCCGTGGTACCAAACCGGTCGAGCCGGCCCATTCGAGCAGCAGCAAAAGCCGCCGCTTGGCTCTGCCACGTATAGAAATTGTTGTTTTACTTTTAGACTTTGCACTGTAATCACAGCAAGTGTAACACTTGTTTGTATTTTTCGTTTCCTTTATTTGGAACCCCTAAATTC
Source organism: Bhutanitis thaidina (assembly GCA_029286595.1). Lineage (NCBI taxonomy): Eukaryota > Metazoa > Arthropoda > Insecta > Lepidoptera > Papilionidae > Bhutanitis > Bhutanitis thaidina. Next base: position 14,744,524 of record JAGSMS010000022.1, on the reverse strand, counting down.
TCTTTTAATTTATTTTTTATTATTTGTTATGATATCAGCCATAATTATATATATAATTATTCTGTGAAACTTTAATTGAGTACCTATTAGGTTACCAGACATTTAAATTTTTGTTTCGGGAACATTTATACAATTTCAAAACACGAGAAAAGTCAAAGTGATCATGAATTACGCAAACTCATTATTTTACGGGCCATAAACCTGAACACAGCAGTCAAATCTTTTCAGAATCCGACCGCCCGGTCAGACCGCGCTACCGGTAAATATTTATAGCGGTTGCGGTGTAAGGTCGGGGCCGCACGAGGCGGTACAACATACGCGCACGATCCGTGCCGATCCTCACGCGGCTTCACGTAAGAGATTTGGAATTTACGCGTGTACGAGTATGTAAATCGCACAGAAACCCATCAGTTTCGGAACAAAGCCTGATGTGTACAGTCGTAGTCAGAAGTACTTTCTACACTAGATAGTCAAAGAGTCACTTTATTAGGCACATCGTTGGTTTACTATTAACAATAATGAAAGAAGATTGTTTTTTTTGGGAGGATCTAGAAAGGAAGAAAGAATGAACAAAATAGCGGCGTTCTCTAAAACGATAATAAAATTCATTATGTATTTTAGTAAAGTATATTGTAAGCGCTCAAAACAACAACTCATTATTGTGATGTTCAGAGGACTTTTCACTAAAGCTCATTTGGATTAACGTTTCGGGTTATATTTTAGCTTTTATTCGAAAGTCCCAGACACCAGAATTAATACCTGAAATTATCCTACACTTTAATGAGTTATTACAATTGTTTAAGGGAGCAATTCTTGTATATATGTTTATAAACATTAAATATACGTTTATTAACATATATATTTGTTTCTCGCAAACGCTCTAACAGTATGTAAAAATGATGTATTTGGATAATGTATTATTTTCGTTTATCTAGGAATCATTTCCGGGAAAAATAAACCTCAATTAGCAGTACTATTTTCTTAAGCAAACAGCCTCAATAATCCACCGTGATAATATCAAGATGGATTTCATTCTGAGCTCGATATTATAATCGATATATAAATATAATCTAACATTATTGAAGCTTATAACAGCCCTATAGTTTCATTACTCTATGCACCACCCGCCTTTGATCTGATTTGAACGGCATCGTAAGGACTGGCACCGATTTCTCTCATACGTTTTATACTCGTACAACAAAATTTTAATTGAAATATTAATAAATTTTTTGTTGAATAGTAGTAGTATTAATGGACTAATAATTATTACCTAAAAATGTTGAAGATATGTTTAATAACAGAAATATGTATATTTAATACATAAAAATAAATAAAAAATAAACATTGAGAACAAGTGTACTTAAGTATTAGTCAGCTCAGGTAAACTCCGTCCACATGGACACGAGTCCGCATGTTTCGTTCAACCCTCGGGGAGAGGTAAATTACGAGTGCCTTTAGTCTTTGAAGGTGATTTAATATAAAACAATGCAGCTTTTGTCTAAGCTCTACACGATCAACTGAAAAATATCTCACGGGCTTTTAGTTATTTTGATAACGAAATGTATAAATACGTAATTTTGTACAGCGAATTGAAATGTACACAAACTCAGTAACTTATTATTTGAAATAGTTACGTTTCACTATTTACGGATTTTATCGCGTTTAATATTTGTATGTTTGCTATTATGTTCACGTCATATCGACTTCATACAGCACCGGGGGACTGAGGTGTTAGACGTCCTGATGAAACGCATTCTTTTATTATTTTCCGCAATAGTCGAATAGTAAGTAAATATTCTGTCTCCAATACAGAAGCGCTACGTTTACACCTATGTGAAGGAGAGTTCTCACCGGTAGGTTTTTCGAAATACTTCTAAATCGCAATACACAAATGATTATTATATTGTGGTTGATCCGATCACTAAGACGTCCATGGTATGACTGACCTGTCACGTGGATCAAACTCGACTCTACCGAATCGGAGTCTGATATAGAATATCTATCATATTGTACCTTAATTCTATACAAACAATAACATATTTTTTTCCACAATCCGAAAATAATTAAATTTTCAGTAGAGGCAGATGGTAGAAATGTTGTGTTTCATTTTGATAATTTTAATTACTTTATAATTGTTTGCATGTGGAATTATACTAAGTTCTGTTACTATCCGTTTTGTACAAATATCAAATGTTAAATAAGTTTTCTATTAAACGGAAATACAAAATAAGTGAAGATTTCTACAATATAAAACTTAGAAATGTCTGCAGTGCAAGTACGATACCAAACAAGTTCACTGCGAATGCGGTGGAAAACTTAGAAAAAAAAACATCCCGTAACTGTATGAAATACATATCTTTATGACGTACACTACTTCCGTCGTTTAGCATACGACGATGGTTCTGTAGAGGCTGACTAGATTTGATCACTATAACCACGTTCCAACAGTCGCCAAGCCACCACCGTGGCCCGCACGCCATCTAAGACCCTTTTGGGATACAGTCACAGTGTTAGCGGATATATTTTGCATGTGAATTAACATTATAATTGCACAAACCATTGCACAAAATTCCGTGCCATAATTTTATAAGATCAAACGACGTTATTTTTAACATAACCATGTAAATACCTAGTTTATTCGGGATCTGGTTACCATTAAACGAAATCATATGAAGGATGCGAAAAAGTATACAGTATGATTTTTCGTGGAATAACTTTACGCAAAATTGTTGGGTAGTATTTTTCTGGCATTATGGATGACGCCCTTGGTTAGCCTGGAAAGACAATCTACCACCCTTTCGTGTCGTCTTGTCTGTGCCGTTACACGTTAATGGAGGAGGAATGCTTAAATGCTTACTGCTTTTTCTATGACAGTTTGTATTGAGTCCATTGCTGAGGATTTGCCGTAATAGTAACGCTTAGCAGACAGATTTGTTGGCACCTTAAACACTGGCACTGTATCTGGCAAAGATTAGGTACCATGCCACTGATTATTAATGCTCCTTTGATTTCATAAAGGAACTGATATTAGATATCTGGTCAAAGACAATATATAATAACAACATTTTTCCAGTGCTTTCTTTTCTGTTTCTATTTCAAAATAATGCACCTTCTGCCTATTTAGAAACAGGTAAAATGTGGAGAAGATTTAAGTATACACAATTTCGATGTTATGCACTTAATTTACATTATTTTTAAATAAAACAAAACTCTCGGCCAGTGCGTGTCCGACTTGCGCAACGAGGGTTCCGTACAATCACATATATCTGTGTTGTGTATTTACTAAAATACAATCTTTTTATTCAGTTCGGGATCCTTAGCGACTGACTCACACTTGGCCGATTCTTATTACTTGTTTTATTTTTTTATGCGAAAGGCGGCAAACGAGCAAGCGGCTCACCTGATGGTAAGTGATTACCGTCACCCACGTACATCTGTGCGTATCACGTACGTGCGTTGCCGGCCTTTAAGGGCATTTGGGAGATGGGAGGGAGAATGGGAGGGAGTAGGAAGGGAGTGGGCTTCCGGTTACCTCACTCACCGAACGAAACGCAGAAGCAATAGATGCCTCTACTTCACGACGGTATTCTGGTAGGCCGTGGTACCAAACCGGTCGAGCCGGCCCATTCGAGCAGCAGCAAAAGCCGCCGCTTGGCTCTGCCACGTATAGAAATTGTTGTTTTACTTTTAGACTTTGCACTGTAATCACAGCAAGTGTAACACTTGTTTGTATTTTTCGTTTCCTTTATTTGGAACCCCTAAATTCTCTTTTAATTTATTTTTTATTATTTGTTATGATATCAGCCATAATTATATATATAATTATTCTGTGAAACTTTAATTGAGTACCTATTAGGGTTACCAGACGTAGCAAAGACATATTAATAGGGCGCTGTACGGAACCATGTTGACATTATTCTCGGTATTACAGCTTTGTGTAGTGAGAAGTTACACGCCACAGTTGGCAACTGATTTCGACCGCAGCGATGTCTTCCGCTCATTAGTTAAAAGTTTCAGTTTTTCAGCTACAGTAACGTTATTATATAACCAAAAATATTGAGGCGTTTATTCCTCTTTACCGTCGTAGTGCTTAGGCGATAACATCGGAGATAAAGTGCTTTGCGCTGTCAGAGTAACATCACAATATATCCAGACGAGAGAATATAATAATAACATGAGTGTTTTACAAGTACTACTCAAGATTTTGCTGTATATCAAATGTCATTGTGTGTATATCGAGTGTAGTTATACCTGAATGTCAGTCTTCAAACAATATTTGTGCATATGTCTGTTTATTACCCTTTTAATTTTTATTTTAGCCTAGTAGTAGCGACGTAAGAACCTGCTACCCTCTTTCCTCCAGAGGTTAACGTAAGAAGTGGCTAAACGAAAAAGCTCAGCGACGTGACTGGCCACCTGTCACGTTATCTCTTACAGAAAGTCAAAAAATGTTATGGCCTGGTTTAACTGCGCTGAGTCGTGTGTAATGAAAATTCGCATACTCTGCATTCATTGGTATTTGGACATAGGTGTTTATGTTTATGCTTTTAATATAAAAGTAGGTATATGTTTATTTATGACAAAATCTTAAGATCATAGTACTTTACATCTCGATCGTTCAAAATAATAAAAATATATCACAATATTAATGCTTCATTTTAAGAACAACTAGAGTGGCGAACAAAGATTAGATGTTACTAAGCAGGTTGAGTGTTAGTCAGCTCAGAGAACAAATAATAGACAAACACGGGGAAATGCTGCAATTAATAATATGCTGCAATGAATAATTATATATTTTATACGAGGTAGAGCCAAGCGGCGGCTTTTGTTGCTGCTCGTATGGGCTGGCTCGACCGGGTTGCTACCACGGCCTCGCAGAGTAGCAGCGTGAAGTAGAGGCATTTTGTGCTTCTGCGTTTCGTTCGGTGAGTGAGTTAACCGGAGGTCTACTCCCAATCCAATCCCCCTCCCCATCCTCCCTCCCATCTTCGAAATACCTTTAAAGACCAGCAATGCACCGGCAGCGCCTCCGGACGGTGCAGATGCACGTGGGCGACGGTAATCACTTACCATCAGATGAACCGCTTGCTCGATTTCCGCCTTTCCCGTAAAAAAAAAACTAACAATAGGATGTTGATGGCGATAAATAAGGCATAAAGTAAACGTAATAAGTTAATATATTACAAACATGTCACTATAACCGAGTAAGGAAGCGAGCAACACATGCCAGCTGACATTCGCTCGAAGTAGTTCCCAACCAACTTTTGTAGACCGCAGACGGAGTTCACTAAGAGGTGTTTGTATTGAAATTGATTTATGGAAATTTGTCAGAGAAAATGCGTCGTCTACCAAGAGTTGACGTTAGGGGTAGTCAAAACGAGTGTATTAAGTTTTTACGATTCAAATATGATGGCGAAGGAACTTTCCAACAAGTTTTGACGAGAAAGATAAACGAAAATCAAAGTAAACTTTCAGAGCAGTGAAATTTCGTACTGTACCGACTTCCATTAGATTCAAACGACCTCATTTTCCTTCAGATTTTCCAATTCGTGGATATGAGTGAACATTGCATTTAGCTAATATAATCATATGTTTTTTTTTATGGGAAAGACGGCAAACAAGCAAGCGTTTCACTTGATGGTAAGTAATTACAGTTGCCCATGTACATCTGCAAAACCAGAGGTGCTGGAGGTAATTGGCCGGCCTTTAAGGGTATTTGGGAGATGGGAGAGATGATAAGGAGGGGGAGAGGGTGGGGGCCTCCGGTTACCTCATTCACCGAATGAGACGCAGAAGCACAAGATGCCTCTACTTCACGCCGGTATTCTGCGCGGCCGTGATACCAACTAGGTCGGGTCGGCCCATTGGAACAGCACCAAAAGTCACCGCTTGTTTCTACCACGTGCAACTGATTGGTCAGATTATCTTTACAAGATGTGTCAAATCAAACCTACATACGTAAGGAAATCCAGTATCAGGCAAATCCAACGTCTAATTCTAGCGCATAGCAACGTACCGGAAAACTACTTAACTAATTTGATCTTTGCAGAAGGTAAAGTAATAATGCTGGTTTAGCTCTCGTACATTTCAATGGATGAACACCTGGAGGGAACTACTTTGTTAAAGCCTATGAATACGAACAGAAATTCTCAAAATATATTAGGTACGTCGATTGTAAAGTCAAAAAAAAAAATTCTGTGTTCTTTTACCACGTTTTTAATAACTAGTTTTCTAGTCTATCTTTATGTTCAGCATAAATTTTTCAACTGATTTTAAACAATTTTTTTAACTATCGGATGAGGTAGAGACTTGAAATGTTAAACTAAGCTCAGAATTGGTTGACGATGCAATATCAACTAGCTTTCTTGGATGTATGTTTCTTTGTCTGTTTTATAAATGTGGTATGCTAATTATTTTTATTTTTAAGCGATTTTTTCTTTTTTTACACGCCTGTGTTACTTCACTGCTGGACATAGGTCTTTCTCTGAGAGCGCCAACAAAAGCTGGCTGCCATAAATTAAAGATTTGTCCATACTCATCACGCTAGAAAGGCAGATTATTCGAAATATTTAGGTTAAACTTTTACATTATATGCATTCTACATTTAAATTTAACATATTATTTCTATTATGAAATTCACTATTTTGGGATAGTTCTACTGTCAGGAATACTTCTTAGAAATCGTGATTATTTTTTATGAAAAAGTATATTCTCAATTTTGCAATGAGTCTCATAAAGTCATCAGACGACCGCCGTCGGTCGATTAAACATCGGAATTAGCATGGGGGTTCCACATCTGCGGCCCTATCATATTTCAATATAAACAGGGAGTGAGGTTGGGAGAAGCTCTTTGGTCCTGTGTATCGATTTTCCTCTTTAGACTCATGTATTGCGATGTAATATATTAAAACTTAATTAAATTACCAATATGTATCTTTACTTTATTAGAATGTTATTAGTTACTGCGTAATTATTATATTACCAAAGTTTTTCAGAGTCTGTTCAACTCAAAGTTAAAGAAAATATTGTATAACATTGTGAAAATACGTTTTCGCAGAATCATAGTTTTATAGAGCAAATAGCGATAATACCTTGATTTGATTTCAAGTTTAAGTTTGTAAGTATTTAACATTAATATGTATATCAGTTAATTACAATACTAGTGCAGAAACAATAATTAAAAAAAAAATACACATAGATTTTTTTTTAACTTCTTAAGTTACTAAAATTCTGTGGAACGTTGTGGGGACTAAAACCAGCAGCACTAGTGAGAGCGTAACTAGGTTCACCAACCCAGCTGTCCAGCATCATCAGTATAGGCAATTTCCAAGAAATATTTTTGAACACCACTTATATTACACATTCTGTAGTATATAACATCAACATTTATATTACACTATATAAAATTTCATTTAATTCAATATCAGACATACATTTGAATTTTTAAGGCTCATAAGTTTTAGATGAAATAAAAACAAAACAGTAATTACTTGCAATTGTGTAAAGTATATACTAAATGTATAACATTTAATTGTGATAAATCGTAAGCGTGAGGAAAAGTATAAAATAAAGTCGCAGGTGTTTTGTCTCGGGACAATGCATCATTATACTTGGGACATTTAAATTATTAGACGTCGCTCAAAGTTTGGAAACAGCTATAAAATTTAGCTTTATTGTTACAATAACGAACATTAAAAAGCTTATGTAATTTCTCCGATGATGAACACGAATCAAACGTAATCCTCCCAGTAATGTATGCGAACGTGTACGAAAACAAATAGAACAATCTGAAGGCCATTAAAAATGCTTATATCTGGCGAAAATCAAACCTTCAATCCGTAGCATGAAGGACATTTCTCGATCACTGCTCCAAACGAGGCCAATCGATTCAAAAATTTGCCAAAATCGCGACGCTTGGAAGACGTATTGGTGATCCTAAAAATCACATATCTGAGCGTTGGTTCATTTGTTTTTTCATTGAATTGTACGGAATTGAATGTGAGGAAGAATTTACTATCTCTATCTCTAAATGCCAAACTCAAGTAAGGCGCATTGCTAGCATTCACACGAAGCTCTAGCGATCGAAGCGCAATATAAATACTAGTGATGGGGGGTGGGGGGGGGGGGGCAGCACCACTAGTGCGACGTTCCCGTACTATTTTTTAAGAAATACATAAAAATATTTATTGTCAAATAAATGTTAAGAATTGTTAAACCAAAATCTTATAATTACGCTAAAGGATAGAGCATTACAGAGCATGCCATAATATTGATTTTTCTCGATTAACGCTAGTTCATTATAGCTTTAGTAAAAAAAAAATTTAAGGAAATAGTTTTACATTTTGACGGCGGCCGACGAATACGTGAGTTCTGATTAAAAATCTTACTGCATGCCAATGTCTCGCAACTGGACAGCTTCCAAAGTCTGCTGATTAAAAACCAACCAGCCGAATGAAAAAACTTTTTTATAACAACCGCTCGCCTTCACTTCCCGATTTCTCGTTAATGGAGACGAGGGTGGTGAACATTCGCAGACAGCATTCGATATAAACCTGAGAGTTAAAAAAAAGATTCTACGTCGATATTTTTTTAATCCACCCTGTTCAAATAGGTCTACTTTTTTTAAGGCTGTTGAAAAAGGTCAGGATATATAGGCACACGGTGCATACCAAAATCCCAATGGACCCAAGTCAACCCGCCAAGTCTCTTGCCGTCCGCCCTAAGAATTCCGCAAGGCTCTAACTCCGAGGGGATGTTTATTGAGACCATAGCTACTTCGTTTAATGAGCCGTAACGAGATAATCTGCCGGAGCTTTTTTTGGCAAGAAAGCCCACGTAGGCCTACTCATCGACGTCGCTATCAGAAGTACATCAATGGGGTTGATAGAGCTATGCGTAAGCTTTCGTCATGAAGAAATTTACTAAGATTACTTGATACAAGATTGGTATAGTAGCCAGTAACTGGATTCATTCGCCGAAACACCAAGAGAGCAGGCGCGGAGTATCGGTGACAGTGAAAATTCTTCATTGAGTATTTATGTACAATCTGAACAACGGTATATCTCCCACTTTTTTTGTTGTGCGTCTGTCAGTGCAATATATTTTAAAAAATTATAAAAATGGAGGAATATTATTTTAAATAACACCTGACGCATTACGCATGTGATGAACATAATTCTTGTTTAAGTTAATACGATTTTCCTCTTATTACTGGCTAATGGCTGTCATGCCAAACATAGAAGATTTACATATACAGCAGGCGGGTTGATGAGCGCTGTCCGGTCCTGTCTGTACGCTGCTTTTTATACCTAATCTGTGGGATTTGAGTTCGGAATTAATCACCATAGTACCGAATGCAGGTGAGGTTGATATTTGGAGATACGTAGGTTTGTACCTGATACAAACCTACGTATCTCCAAAGGACCCGGAGTAGCACCACGGCCTTGCAGAATACCGGCGTGAATTCCAAAAAAATGTCTTTCCTTGGTGTTATAAATTGCTTTATACAACATGTACTATGTACCAAAATGCCTCCTTCCCTCTTAATGACCTATAGTATAATTTTTGTTCTAGTTATTTTCTCATTCTCGCTTGTCGGTGGGCTGTGACAATGTCGTGTCGAGTCGTGCTGTGATTTCTTAAGCTCTCGAACACCTTCTCCCAGTCATAACTCACATTATGAATTTTTCTCTTGTTTTAGGGGTATTTTCTTCTTCGTGTAGTAAAGCTTATGTAACTCCTCTTCCCAAAATTGAACACCCCTCATTTCTATAACGGTAGATCTTTTTATAAAAACTTCTTGAATCTATAGTTCACCAACAAGTCTCCGCTTTTACTTATAAAAATAAACCTGCTCACTCAATTCCAATCGAGCTTCCACCGTGGACAAAACTATACCACGGCACTTCTTAAAGTTACAGAGGACTTTTGAGATGGCTTGTACGGTACAAATGTTACAGAGTGCATGTATTCATTGACTTTTCTAAAACCTTCAACATGGTAGACCATGAAACTTTTCTCGCCTGGCTTCATAACCTCAACTTTTTTCTATCACTGTAGAGTGGCTTTTTTTTACCTATCTTCTTACCGTCAACCTCTGATATCCTCTAATGTTTTCTATATTCATTAACTTTCTCTCCTCACACTCAGCTCAGCCGCTATAACCATTTCTACGCCGACGATCGGCAAATCTACACACAGATCGATTCCGACTCTATATTGCACTATGCATTAGACAAACTTAATACGCACTAATATAAACAATTTAAACAGAGCATCCGGATATTGTTGAAACTCGATGCAAGTTGAGTTTCACCTGTCACGCTTGATGGTTCAAACATACTCTATTCTTCTAAAGCTAAAAACCTAGGTGCTCACTTTGTCTCAACTTTAAGTTAGTCCGGCAATATTCAAAAAATTAATGGCTCAGTTATCGCCTTAAAAACTATCTTCCAGTCTAGGTAAAGATGACTGAAATGGCTTCCTATTCGTCAACGCAAACACAATGGGACACTGTTGACAGTTGGTTCACTTTTATTCGATAACTACTATCCGGATTATTTAAGATGTAAGTTTCACTTCCTGCCTTTATACATATATCTCTGTTATATATGTATATGTTGTATTCGTTATTTATTATATTCATATATAGCTTATTTAAGTATTTTCTATATTGCTTATTATGGTATTATGTGTTTTATTATTAAACCAAATTTTTATTTTTTAGCTATTCTGTAAGCGCCTTCGATGGTTTATCACTCCCAAAGGTTGACGAGCAGAGAATGCTTTTAGCATTGTGTCCGCTTTTTGATCATATTATATTGTATCTAATTCAATCAAGAATAAATAAAAAAATAGTCGCTGCAAAATATCAATAAGTCAAAACATCTAATGCTTAAAATCTGCACTATACTCATTGCATTACTACAGTAGACTAGTTCACTGCGTTACAAAATCATAAAAAATATTTTAAAAACACTTCTTTTTACCTTTTACTCGCTTCATTACAGTACACGCTTTTGGTACACATTTGGCTTGTTTCTATTTAAACAATGTTTAGTATAAGCAAATGCCAGAAAAAATGGCAAATTGTCTTTGACCAGTGCTTGCTTTTCTGTTGAAACATAAAGTATAATAAAAAAAAAACAAAGAATTTTCGCAAAGTGCGCTTTTATTTTCCGGCACTTAACACACTGTGCTTACAGAAAAAACACTCGTGAAAGAAATAAGTAACCATAAGTAGGTGAAAGTCACTACGTATGGCAGTAAGTTACCTTAACGACAAGCAGCGGAGGCGTAAAGCGCGACGAGCGCTCGTGGTCCCGACTTAATGGAATAAAAACATAAAGAGTATTAAAGGGACCTTTTGTGAAGGACCCGTCGGATAATACGAACTCTATCGACCTCGGTGCGGTGGTTTCGAACACAAGTGACGTTTGATAGAGCCAAGAGTTCTTAAGCGGTCATGTTGGAAACTTGCTAGCTTTACGATATTTGAGTTTTTGATATACATATTTCATGAAAACTCTGCTAACTAGAATAAAGTTCTGTGTATATACATGTATCTATATATTTATAGCAATATTAATACTTATACATATATAAATATTAATATTTTTTCCCGCCCCCTTCCTCTTCCCACATTCCCAAATATCCATGAAGGGCAGTAACGCAGCTACTGCTCCTCCGATGTTGCTGATGCACGTGGGTCTCGGTTATCACTTACCATTAGGTGAGCAGGATGCCCGTTTGCCCCCTTTCACAAAAAAAAACAAAAATATAGCTTTTCAGAAAAAAAAAAAGCAGCAGAAGATAGAGACAGCGTCTCATTAAAAAACAGGGTGGCAGAATAGTATATTCCTGGAAAAAATCTGATATCTCAACTGCAGTGGGTGAATTAACCGCAGAAAACATCAGAAAAAGCACAAGCATTTCGATAGATAACGGAACATCCATCCGAATTTGCCGAACCGAACAGACTAGTGCGTGAGTTCGGGTACTTGGTATCCGATGTTTAGCAGAGGACTGAAATAGGCTGGTGTGTAATGTAGTAGAGCTTGCGGAATTCAATATGAAATAGTCTTATGAAATAGTAAACATTTTTTAAATTCTCTAAAATAATTAGATAATTGTTACATGTATTTTGTCCCTGTTTTAGCCAGAAGTTTAGTTCCTTCTTATGTTAAGAAAGAGTAAGGTCTAACGCATGGTTAAAAATTTATAGTACTCTGCCGCTGCCCGAGTTGCCTCTGTTTGATTCACGTTGTTGCGACTATAATTTTTTAATCTCAATTTAGCACGCGCTGTGCGGTGAAAGAAAACATCCTGAAGATTGTCAATTCGTACCGAAGAAGCACGGCAAACTATTCCGGGATTCAAAACCCTCTCAAACTATGACAGTCGGCCTTTACCCAGGAGCGGAACATCAAGGGGTTTACTAACTCTATAATTTTAAACGTGGTAGAGCCAAACGACGGCTTTGACTGCTACTCGAATGGGCCGGCTTGACGGAGTTGGTACCACAGCTTTGCAGAATACCGGCGTGAAAGTAGAGGCATCTAGTGCTTCTGCATTTCGTTCGGTGAGTAAGGTAACAAGAGGTCCACTCCCCCTCCCTACCTCCTCCTCATCCTCCCCCCAATCTCCTTAATACCCTAAAAGGCTGGAAACGCACCTGCAACACCTCTGGTGTTGTACGTGGGCGACGGTAATTACTTACCACCAGGTGAACCGATTGCTTGTTTGCCGCCTTTCCCATAAAATAAAAATCTATATAATATCATTCATAGACTATATCGAAAATATAATATATTTAAATTTATTATATTTTTAACGAGATTCTAGGTTCATCATACAAAATTACATATTCCTATTTTCTTATTACTACGTTAAGGTTTTGTTTTTTTTTTCGTATTAGGTCTCTATATATATCTTTTCATCGTAACTGCTTAGAAAATATTATCATACTAAATTCTGCCTTTCATCGATTTCTTGTCCTCATGTAATAAGTGTTATCTGTGTAGTGGGTTTTTAATATCTGTAATGAAAGCTGCAAATATGATGCTTGAGTTTGCTTATACTGAGCTGGCGCGAACGTATTCGCATAGGGACATAGTGTTCGAGAAACATCTCTGAATGCATCGTGAATTTTCATCGAATCTTGCTAAAGATTGCATTATACAAAACACTATGACATTCCTTAACGGTGTAATAAGTAGAGTTTGGAACAGTATGTCACTGGAATAGTGTCTCTTTTAGTTAGAATTGTACATATGTTACTTAGATATCTAAAGAATACATGTAAATCGTTACGTTTTCAATATTTTTTGTAAAATAATAAAAAACACGTTTAAGTTCAAGCTAAAAGTGATTTGAGGTAATTTTAATATAATCCCTATATAATGTAATAGATATATAATGAAGAATAATTTACATTGTTTCCCAAAGTATTTTTTTTATTCTTCCGCTCCGCTTATCTTCCTGTAACAGCCTACTGGGTTTCATTTTCCGCTGCAAAACGAACGGCGACGATGGTGCATTAGTAAATTACTCACGTACACGCCGCCCCTACTCTTAAAACTTGGAATTTGTCGCGAGGTTTTACACCGAACTCCCTACTAATTTGTTTAATTAACATTGGCCGCTCAGTGACAAGATTAGTTAGTTATGTTATTTTTTTTTATTTAATTATGTCTCAGCATCATTATTTCTTGTTCGAAAGCCTGTGCACGGTGCACTGTCGAAAACAGACCTAACGCTTAGGGAAGATTTGCCATCACCACGCTTAGCAAGGATTGGCATACGCTGTTGCGACTGCTCTCTAATTCTATTCTTAATTCTATCTTCGAGGTCTGAGATTTTATCTAATCTCTTCATCTGTCAGCTACGAACCGCAAGATTTGTCTGTTATTTCCCTTAGTCGACACCTATTTAATGCAATGGCTGGTTACTTCACGCCTCCACTACATAGCATTATTTATTTAAAGATTAAAAGGAAAGATATTACCATTTCACCAGCACGTGCCCTACGTGTTAGTTCATAAAAATGTTTGATTTTTTTTTCAGATGAGGTTAGTACCTCCAAGTGCTTTTCTTCCTGGCCCCCATGATCTCCAGGTAACGAACATGGAGAGGAGCCATTGCACAGTTGTGATTGGAGGCCGAGTACGAAGGAGGATTCACGATCAGCGCAACTAGACAGAAGCTGAAAGAGTTCTTTCTTGTGGAGGGGCCGCGTAAGGCTCGGATGCATGCGAAAAGCGGTGAAAGGGAACATCTAGTGATTTTAGCCGGAATAACGTTCTTGCTCCCACGAAAAAAAACCTACAGCCATGCTACAAAAGAAATTTATTTTACATCCACTTGTCTATTTGAAGTTTAGCAGTTTAGTTGACAAAGGGCCGATTTCACAGATGAAAATAAACGCGATCTGTTCATGTTCAATTTAGTTTACGCGTTTTAATGAGTTCAGGGCTACGGTATGTGTTTTACCAATATCAACTGAACGTAGTTAAAGCAAAACGCGGTTCACATTCTGAACGCCTAATTTTCAACGTTCAGCTTTGATTTTTTGATTTGATTTGATTTGATTTTGTTATTGGACTTGTTATCAATGATATTTACGAGTACACATATATGTTTATTTATTATTATATATTTATCATCATCATCATCATCATTTCAGCCTATCACAAGTACACTGCTGAACATAGGCTTCCTACATACATTCATAGGGCAGGGGGGGGGGCATAGTTGCCATGCCTGGCGAGCTGGTTAGCAATCGCAGTTTTTTTTATAGTCTAATGCAGGAAGATGCTGCTGCCCATCTCCATATATAAATGTTTCCCTCTGTCGACTTTTACGACACCCACAGGACGAGACGGGATGGCAGTTTCTCTAATACCGCCACCACACGGTAGTATCGTACAGATGTTAGACGTTTTTACCATTAATCGCCTTTTACGACACCCACGGTCAGACAGGAAGATGATAAACATAACCTAATTCTGCTCCCATAACAACTACTAATAGTAAATTTTGAGAATTACAAAATTCAAAACTTTTTGTGGTTTGTTTCGTATTATATAGTATATATACATTACTTATTATTTTTATCAATACTGTATTTTGACATAGTAAAGTTACTTATAATATATGACGTATATTGTTACAGGTAGAATAATGAAAATGAATTTCACAGCGAACGTGGTGGCTCCCTGATTAACCACACGAAAGTAAAAGTAAAACTATTCCTAAAATAAACACTAAATATTTCGATTATACAAAATATTAGATAAAAGATTCTATCAAAAAATATAATGTCTATACCAATAATTACAGAAATTTCGTACTAGATTTCATTTAAAATTAAGTATTTTAAGTTACGGGTAGACGCCTCGTGAATTTTATTCACAGTCAACACAAAAAGCATTTATCAAAATGGAAATTTTATTCAATGCACAAGTTTTAAGTAATTCGTCTATATAATTTCTAGTCAAATCACCTCCTCATCGATAAAAGCGCTCCGGCGTTTTATTACGAATACTTCGATCGGATAGATTGAAGTTGAGCAGCGAAATAAAATTAAAAGTTGTAGAGTCGACCGATAGTTGGGAAAATTGCTAAGATGGCGATAATTACATATTGCCTTTGCGAGTGACGTTTGTTGTGACATCGCCGGCAAAGGCAGCACATTATTAACAGCTGACGTAATTGAAAATTGACCCGCGCCGGGTTCACGTTGGGAAACTGGATTTAATAACAGATAAGAGATAATAGAAGCGTGTTGAGCGCGAAACGTTGAGGTTAGATTCGTGCCCTAGATAAAAACATCGCTTTTGTATATCTGCTGTAACTTACGCCGTATTGTAAATGTAAATTAAGATCTGCTCATGGAAGTTTAGTTCATAGAAACATGTGAAACATTTTGAGATATACGGACCGTATAATAATATTATTATTTTTATAACGCCTAGTGTAAACACAACAAGTAAGTCTACTACATTGAAACGAATTAAATTTTACACATTTACCAAACTTTGTTTCGACTATATTCTCAAATATTTGTTACTTTCTACTTTTCTTTTGAAATTTGGGTATTAAAAAATATGCTAAGAATATAAACATCTCCGTTTGTATGGAGGGTAAACGTTTGTTGATGAAAGTTGCGGGTTCGATTCTTACTCGGGATAAATATGGTTGTTAGCCTTGTTTTTTTATATAGGAAAAGAAGCAAACGAGAAAGCGGTTCATCTAATGGTAATAGTTACAGACGTATACGAACATCGACAATACCAGAGGAGCTCCAGGAAAGAAGGAAAAGGCTCTTTCCTAGAAGATTCTTAAGTCATAACTGTTCGAAAATTTCGCTGACGACAGCTGATTCCACAAATTCGAAGTGCGTAACAGATAATTCCATGAGAATTGAACTGTGGTGGATTGTCGAACCATCTAAAAGGTTTTGGTGAAACTAAAAATTTCGTCGCCAAGCACGATAGGAGAAATTGGTGGTTGGGAAAGTTCCTCAGAACGTTTTCTATGGTTAGTGCGGTAGAAGATGCATGCAGATGCAACATCTCTTCACAAGGCCAATGGATGAAGACCGGTCAAAGAGAGCTTGATCGCAGACGATTTGTGCTGCTTTTCGTTCGTTGCAGTCATACGGAGGTAGCGGGTACTTGGGTGCCCCTTGCCCAGAAATTAGAATAGGATTACATGTGAAGGCAAACTAGCGCTTTATAAAGTTGAAATCGATGGGCCGTCATGAAATACAATCTACTCTACTGAGCACACCGAGCTTTTAAGCGGCCAATTTGGCCTCTCCCTCCCGGTGTCAACGTCGCCCGATATCACGTCGCCGAGGATTTCGATATAGGCTGTGGCGACAAGGGAATGTTTTCAAAACGAGAAGAAGCGACAAAAGGGTTGAATTGGAATAGATTTCGTGGGCCCCAAACTGAAACTTTGTTTAATAAAGTCACGACTTCAAACACAATTTTGTTCAGGCACTCTTCGACGAGTTAACGAGAAATATTTGCTTGTATATAGAATATCACCAGTGGACGCTCAGTGAGGGATTTTACTGCACTGTCATATTTTGGGAAGTAGGAGTGCGCCTTCGGTTACCTCACTAACCGGACGAATCGCAGAAACACAAGATGCCTCTACTTCACACCGTGTTACTGCCTCAGTCGAGCCAGAATAAAATTAAACATTTGTTGCAGTTCCGGCTGTTTGTTAATGTGCAATTTATAAGCCTCTATGAGTCACGACAAAATTTTACAGTAGCTAAGTGTTAGGTCAAAACATACATGGCAAGGAACTATAGCAATGTAAATTATACCGAAAATTTGTTCAACTAAGTTACGCCTAAAACTTTTGAAACAGGAAGTTCTACGTTTATATATATATATGTAGCCCTATACAATCTGGAAAGTACTGTGAAATATAATAAACTCTACGAGAATTTTCCTCTTATGATTTCCAGGGGTTCAGCCGCCCAGACCAGTCGACAAGTTCTCTCATAAATAAAGTTGTCGAGTGCCCTCGTCTATACTCGAATACAACAAGACGCCCGTTTGAGCTATTATGACATCCGAAAAGGCAACCAGATAAACGAATACAAAATTTAAGAAGGCTTACACTGCTTGCTATATTAAAAGCATAGGACAAGTTGTTTTACATTTTACGCAATGTATACGCAATGAGAAGGGTGCCGTTAGTAAAATATTTACAAATAGGGGAGTGGCAAGTTTGACAAGTACAGTGTACAAACGAGACGTTCACTAGCGATTTATTTCGCCGTTGCTTTGTCATAAACTTATACGCTTAGAATTATATGCTATTTTTGTATTTCCATTTTATTCGAGAATTTAATCGAATCTTGTGCATAGTCGCGAGAAATCTTGTTCCTTCTCAAAATCTGATCACTATGTTGCACCATCGTGAAATGCCGGAATGTATAATAATTTTAAGTAGTTAGTAAGTACACTTGAACTCTCAATCCACCAGATAGTAGTCACGGCGGAACATCTGTCCGCCGCATCAGTCAGCGGCATTGTCATATTTGCCAAATAAGAAAAAAGGCATAATTTTTAGGTTTATGCAGCAAGGTGATACACTTTTTCTGTTTCTTTTCAGACTGTACAACTGCAGTAGGTATTTCCTAAAAAAAAGTGCTAACAAAAGCATACATAATTATCTTGTGGATTTTGCTAATGCTCACCACAGCGAGGTCGGTGAGCTGTTAAGCTTGGTGCTATTACCTACCACCTAGTTGCGCTCCTTAAAACCAGTACATGGTATGTGGCTTTCCGATTTAATAGTTATAGTACCCAACAAATACATTGCAAAGTTCCAATCCTTCTCGTAATGACTTCATTATGACGCGCATAATGTAATCGACATCGTGTTTACGATAAGAGTTTTCTTGAGAGATGGTGGCACAATTTATTACCAGCCTCCCACCTCTAGTAACTGTGCTTAGACGTCGACTAATCAGGACCCCCAGGTAATTCTACAGCTAGACCCGCACCCGCGCTGATTGGATATCGATCTCGACTCGGATCTTGAAGTCCGCTGCGATGATACTTTTGATAATATTGATGGGCGACTTAGAAAGAACTGGTCTCCTTGGAATTTGATTGCTAGATCAGAACACGGAACCTATGTTATATTTTAAAATCAATATACAGATAATTGTGAAAGATTCTTAAATATATTTTTTTAAATAATTTCTCCAAATGCCAACATCACCTGTTCATGATGCACCATGCTAGCTAACAACCGAGGTTCTCGCGACCGAATGACGTCGGATAATCTATTCGTAATTGCCGAAACCAAATCCCACTGATTAGTGTTCGGGTGCAAAATCATAAGTGCGAGGGTGCAAAGATGCGAGTAATGCGCTGTAAGGCTAGCTTTACCTGCGTTCTTTACCAGCGTAGTGATATAGGTAAATCTTCCGAGTACAGAACCAAAGTACGAAACCAATCCAACTGCAGAGAGGAGTAAAACATGGTGAGGTCATATCCTGAAACTTCCACGAATGGCATATTAGCAGTTGTTCGCGCTTACGTAGACAGGCCTTTGTCCAACAATTGACTAAAATAGGCCGATAAATAAGAAGAAAATGTCTTAATGTGTTTTTAACGGTATAAAAGATTGCTTTTACCGGAATCATTCCGAATTATATGCTCTTCCAACACTTCTTACTAATATTCTCTAACAAGCCAGTCGGAGGTCTAGATATTGTAGTCTTTTCAACTCAATTTTCACCACAGCTTATTTGGTGCAACGGGTGTGAGGCTGTCTTAGTATAACCAGCAGTTCAGCGACTTAAAACTTTAACTTTCGAAAAGCTTATTGCTACGTGCCCTCCCACTTAGGGGACCGAACTCGAGTCTCCTGATTTGGAGACAGGTAACCCTAACCGAGTGGTGGTTATGATGGCGGAGTTATTTTAAATTGTCTTACTAGGAATGACAATTTTTATTAAAAATTTTGTTGATTTGTTTTTAACTTTCATTATGAGATATCTCAACAAACAATCAAAGGCTAAAGGCATGTATACATAGCCGGGGAGCACTTAACTTCATCACTTTGCATAAGCTACGCGTTTAATATTGTTTGTAGTGAAAACTTGTTATCCATTTATTAAGATGTATTACGTTAGAACTAAGACGACCGACTGGCATATGGTTAAACTCACCTGTTTTCAGCCAATATTTGTGCAAAACACAATTCTTTTTTGTTGTGTTGTGTGCGTTCCATGTCAATGACACTGCTTCTGAAGCTTTCTCCGATCTTATCGCATAAGCTTCACATCGACTATTCGAAGTAAAACACCACTGAGTGCCTCTGGTTTTGCGCGTACACTTACGGCACTATAATATCTCCTGCGCAGTTGACAGCTGTCATTATCATCGTGATCAAAATCGGCCAGGAGGACATCGTTATAAAAAAGAATGTTTTTAATAAACGTTGAATTCTAACATGTTACCTCAAAATGTCGACTAACTATATTTATATATATATCTGATTTAAATTTGTTACGCATTACATACATATATGAATCTTAATAATTTTCAGTACTAATTATCATCAATGGGCTATTAGTTCTACTACGGAACTAAGCCTCTCCAAGAAGGCGCTAGTAAGCCGGCATATTATGTATTAGAGCGTCTTGCCTACACTCGACGCACTGGGCGAGCGAGATGGTAAACGCAGTGTCGGAACACTCGCAATAGTGATGCTTCTCCCATCCATCACTAATCTGTTACATTTGGAAAATTCGGATGCATTTTCTGCCTTCAGTCGGTTGCTAGAGCCTCGTTTATTATCTGACAGGATTACACCGCGTACAGAAGAGCTTGGTAGGTATTTGTATTAAAAATATGGTATACTCGTCCTGGTATATAATTAAAAAGGTAAAGTAATGTGGCAGCCAGTAAATGCCTACTGCTGGAAAAAGGCCTCCTTCTCAAATATCTGAGAGGGTTTTGGAGCCGGGAAGGGCAAGCCACGCTGCTACGATTACGAAATACGATTTTTTTTATTATTTTCAAACATGCAGTTTTCCTCACGACGTTTTCCTTCACCACCAAACACGTGGTAAATCAGAACTTAAAATTGGTATTAACAATTTTAGAGGTCGGCACCGGGGATCGAACCCATGTCGCTCGCGCTCTGTGAAACTAAAGCGAGCGCCCTGGCCACTAGGCTTCCACGCTTATGATTAAAACTCATAAAAGTTTCAAATCATCAGAATTTCATTCTAATAAAATTGCTTACCTACAAGAAACAAGAAAATAAAAGGATGGATTTATAGCCAGAGATACTCGAGAATGTCACATAATATAATATTACAAAAGTACAAAAGACTCTATCTGGATTATGACGAACTATAAAATACAACGTTCAGTCGGTGGACAATTTCTTTTACATGCATGCAATAACATTAACTGAGATCGAGATACTTCACCCTTTGTGAAACATAGTTGTGGTCTCAAGTTACACTGGAAAATAAGCATACTTCTACATAATTATAGGATACATTACATAAGCACCGACCATTGCACGAACGCAATGCACGCGGTCAAAGGTCAAGACATTTTAGTGTAAGGAATATAACGGCTACTTAACACCACAGTGTAGAAATACTTATTGATACGTGCGCTCCATAGGGGATCGAACACGAGTCTTCTGAGGCAGATGGGCCCTAACCACTAGGCTATCGTGGCTCAGCGGTACGAATAAGGTAGGTTATATATGGCAAACATTATGTAAAAAATAGTTATTCAATCAATACGATAGGAGTTATCAATTTAAATTAACATGAGAAGATGTTTTTTTAATCCTACTTATTTATCGCTCAATCATGCTTAAAGGACTGAACTAATTTATTATATAAATATGGCAGAGAGATTGATTGTGTCACAGAATATGATATTTTTTTATTTCGATCACACGTTCTCTCGGGAAAAACTAAAGTATAATCGACGAAACTGCGCACAATCGCTAGTGAATAATAATCATTCAATTTATTATATACCTAAATAATATTTTTTTCTCTCGAGGCAGAGCAAAGCGGCGGCGTGAATTATAGGCATCTTGTGCTTCTGCGTTTGTTAACCGGAGGCTCACACTTTCCTCCTCACCGACTATCCTTAAGTGCTGGCAACGCATTTGCAGCTCCTCTGGTATTGGAGATGTACGTTGGATCTGTAACCACTTACCATCAAATGAGCCACTTGCTCGTTTGCCCCACTTTCCCATTAAAAAGGCATTTTCCTCATTAATTTCTTACTAGACTAGGGGAGTATCAGACACACGCATACGCAGCTACCACGTGACTAGCATCTCAAGGACGGTAGCGCAGGACATATTATATCATTTGCTAGTCTTTATTTGGAAATTTTACTAATAAAATACTTTATGGGATAACAAAGTAAATGTCTGAGAAATTCTGGATAGTTTAATACTAAAACCAACATTTATAATTTTGAAAACGTAAGTTTGTGTATACTGTTCTTGTGCTATTAGAAATTTAACAGAGGCAGTCACCTGTCTTTGCTTGACATAATTTTTATGTGATACGAAGGTAGTCGGAAAGGCGAAATAAATCCGTACATTGCGCCAATCAGGTGTTCGCATAACGCACTCTTTCTTTTATAATAAGAGTCGTAAGAGTTTACTAAAGGAAACTAGAAAATGCAATCATCAAATAATAACCTCAAACTATGCAAGATTGTAAATACACAGATCGGTGACGTGTAGCGTAGAGATGTCTGGTGCTGAGATCCACAACCCGCTTGCCGAGCGTGGCGATAATAGCAAACTGCTAGAAATTACCCCCTTCTCCGAACCCAATGGGAGGACCATTGAGAGAGACTAATATACATCAGCCGACTTTACAGACAGACGATCAAGACGAAGATTACATTACGTATAATCAAATAAACTTCCCCGGTAATAAAAACAAATAACGTAAAGCGCTCCTGCCTCAACACTGTTTGCATAAGCTACGCGCGCAGCGATGTTTACTGTAAAACCTTGTTTTCCATTTACTTACTCGTAGATGTGATTAAAACGAAGGCTGTTTGAAATTAACTTTGGATAGAAGCTAAATGTCTGAAAATGCATTAAAACATGAATTTAATACGTGGTAGAGCCAAGCGGCAGCTTTTGATGCTGCTCGAATGGGTGAGGAGGTAACCGGAGGCCCACTCCCAATCCCCATCCCACTCCACATCCTCCCTCCCATCTCCCAAATACCCTTAGAGGCCGGCAACGCAGCACGCCTGCAGCACCTCTGGTGTTACAAATATACGTGGGCGACGGTAATCACTTACCATCAGGTGAACTGCTTGCACGTTTGCCGTCTTACCCAAAAAAAAAAAAATACGTAGTACCGGTAGTCACTAGCTTAGAATAATTCCTCTGACAACGGAACAAAATAACAGAGTCTGGTGATGGGGAGCAGCATCTCTAGTGCGAGACTGACCCGAACCTGTGATGTTAAGTTTTTCCGTCTGCACTTAAAGCATTAGGTAAATCATCATCCCTACAGCCTGTCGCAAGTCCACTGCCTTATGGAGGCCTCATCTAAAGATTGCCATAGAGCACACCTATGCTATCTGCGTCCATCAACCACTGCGTAGTATCACTATGAATGACCCATTATTGGCATCGAAACACAAAAATATATTGTTTTTATTATTTTTTTATGGAAAAGGGGTTAACGAGCTAGCGGCTTACATTATAGTCAGTTGTTACCGTCACTCAATTACATCTGCAACACAAAAGACGCACCAGGTACATTACTGGCCTTTAAAGATTTTTAAGGGATGGGAGGGAGGATGAAGAGGGGAGGGAGGAGTTGGCATTCGGTTACGTCACTCACCGAACAAAACACAGAAACACAAGATTCCTCTACTTCACGCCGGTATTCTGGTCGTGATAATACCCCTGTCGAGATGGCCCATTGGAGCAGCAGCAAAAGCTGCCGTGGCTCTACCACGCCACATCTGTAACCTTCATCGGTTGAAGTGGTTTGCAGGTGGTCATGGGCTGCGTTAGCCACTTAGTATCAAGTAGACTGTTAGCCCGTTTTTGACCCCAATCCAATTAATATTAAATCGAATTGAAATGAATCTTAATTCATAGACAGCTATTTACTGTTTTATTACCATTATAAATATTCTTTTGTACCCATCAAGTATAGGTAATAGAACATTATTTGAATTACTACATGTCATAATTCAGACAACGACAAATCCAATTTTTAGTTTGACGTGTTATTCTCTTGTAACATAAAATAATACTCTCAATTTAGAAAAAATGTTTTTATTAGGAACTGTAAGAAAATATAACAATAAAACCTTATCAGCTCTTATTCTTTGGAATAAACAAGATATAACATTGAATATCACATTATGTCTGTCTTCTACTTTCAAGCCACTGAGATTGTGCATAGAGATTTTGTACGTCTTATTATAATAGTGTCCTGCGGAAAATTTAAAGCTAAATAAAAAAAATGTTCACCATTCCGAGAAGTAGATTTCATTATAGTAGTTACACATCGAACCAGAACTAATAATTAAAAGCTGAAGGTAGTCCGAGTTACCTAGGTCATCGGGACACCGTGGCCACGTGAATTGGATAGATAAATTTAAATAAATATACGTATAAACTAATATTACCTTTGGTCTACATATATATGTATATTGAAATGATCACTTGTATATAGCAATTATGTACAACGTATATATATGAAATATGTATTTGAATAAAAACAAAAAAATAAGATGTATCACGGGGCAAGTGAAAGTGAGATTAAGAGTAATGCTATTAATATAACTAAAATTCCTATTAAAAACTACAATTAAGTGTAGGAGCTTGTATCGAGTGTTTCATGGTTGTGATTGAATGACGGCCCTCATGATTATAATAATTCATTTTATATAATTATTATTAATTAATCGGCTCAGGACCGAGCTTCGTGGCAATCTTTGGGGGAGGCCTATGTTCACCAGTGGACTTGTGATAGGCTAAAATGATGATTTTTAATTCATTATTATCATCATATAATTTAGTGACTAATTGACTAATATAAGCCACTTTATATATAGTGAACACGCTTGAATGCAAAGAAAAGCCGGTCAGTCAAGTTTTTGTTGCGTGAAAAATTCCTTCCTGGTGTTCCAGAGGACTAGCAGAATTCGCAATGTTCGATTCTTAGAAAGGCATGTTTTTCTTCCTCCCCGCGCACGTGTCTAAGTTCAGTAACTTACCAGTACCTACTTCCGATATATATAAGCACGCACGTCCGCAACCCTCTTTTTCACATCTATGGGAGATGGAACGTGAGGGCAGGCGTCGTGTTTGCTCCCGGAGATTGTGGTCAAATTTTAAAGGACTAAGTTAAGACGCTCCTTGCAAAGCTCACGGATATAGACGACTCGGTGGCGTAGTGAGCGTTTGCTTGCGCCGCTACGGGACGTGGGTTCTTTTCCCGCACTGCAAAGTATTTGTATGAAATGTTGTCGTTGTTCATAGCCAATTGGTTGTTTGTCCATTTGCAATTTATGTACGTGAACTGGCCAATGCGACAAAGGAAAAATCCTTTTTCCGGTATTTATCATGCCGACACGGTAAGTCTTTTAATTTATTAACAAAGGCACCCGATCAATTAAAAATTGAAACCATAAGTGTGAACATTAATTACGCACCAATAAAGGTGATACCTTTACAGTACAGGAATAGTGGGCGCACGGCTATCCGAGCACCTGAATAGGACACCGCTGGGGCGTGAAGTGCACCGGCTCGTGTGCGACGCTCCAGCCACATGATTAGCTACAACGTGACTGCGAGCGCGTGAAGATCTGCTTCAAAGACTGGGGAGTGCGACGAGTTGATTAATTACACGTGTGAAGGACTAACCCCAACTACAAAGGAAATATTGAACGAATTAATATCATATCTTTCAATTTATTAAATGCGAGTAGAGCCTAGTGGCGCCTTATGCTGCTGCTCGAATGGTCCGGCTCGATCGGGTTGATACCGCGGCTTCACAAAATAACGACGTGAAGTCGTAATCAATTGAGTCACTTGCTCATTTACCGCCTTTACAATACAAAAAAAAAAAACAACGAGATGATACATCAATCGATTGATGTTCGAGTGTTAATAGCTTTTTATGTACTTTTTGTATTCTTTAACTATGGCATTACACGAGTAAAATAATAAGGCAACGATAACCGAATGGTACGAGGTTCTGGCTCCGGATCGGGAGACTCGAGTAAATTAATTACGTAATTGATTTCCAGTTCTGTGAATTAGTCCGTTAATTTGCTTCTCTCACACTGTATCAGTGTGTGAGCGAGGGATAATCGCTATCGGCGTAAAGTCCACAGTAGGCTTTAAGAGTCATAGGTCTCTTATATGCATTCAAAATTATATATAACTGCTAATATAGCGCTTTAATAAGTAGCTCAATTGACTATTGCTACAATGAACTTAAAGAGTTCTGCTGGTGACCAGAATAGAGTTTACCGTTGGAAGCTATTTTATCGTTCAGGCTACACTTCTCTGGAATTCTTTGCTCTATGACATTAGAACAGTGTCTAATAATTTATACTTTATCTTTATTTGAGATTATGCATGTATTTAAGTTCTAATTATTATACTAAAAGATGAAACGGATATTTAAATGCAGCTATTTTATTGACCTCTCCACACCCCGGGTTGTTCAAAATTTTTATAAAAATTATAAATGATGATAGCAAAAATTATTATATAATTTAAAATAAATAATCCCATAGCTCCTAATTTGACAGAAAATTTGGTCGAAATTGTAAATGTTCGTGATATTATTTATATTGAATTCTGTGAGTTATAAAATATTGATATACAGTAAATACCAAAAGAATTTTGCAATACATTTTACAAAAGCGATCGTGCACACAATAAAATTTTCCAATAATAAAATCTATAACGGCGCGAGATCAATAAAGGATCAAACACATGCTCTTTCCAACGGAGACTGCAGTACATAATAGATTTGTTACTCTCTCAAATCATATTTCCGACAATATCATTTCGTGAGTCGACGTACCATGAAATACGTCTTGAGTGACTCGGCACAAGATGCCGCTACTAAAAACGTCAGGAATGTTTCAATGCTAGAGCTATAAAATATCGAAAATAACTAGCTTACGCTTCGGGCATGATGTGATCTTCAGTATTTTATTATTTAAAAATATACGGTATTACAAAACGTTCATCAAATAAATTGCAATACCTATAATTAAAGTTGGTCTTTCACTGCAGGCCGTATGAGGAAGCTCAAAGTTGCTCAGCGCGCTATGGAAAGGGCTATGCTCGGTGTTTCTCTGCGTGATAGAGTCTGCTGCGATGAAATCCGCAGCAAAACTAAGGCAACTGACATAGCCGCAAGGATCAGCAAGCTGAAGTGGCAATAAGCCGGCAACATAGCTCATAGAACTGACAACCGTTGGGGAAAAAAGGTTCTCGAGTGGCAGCCACGTACAGGCAAACGCAGTGTAGGACGACCCCCCACAAGATGGAGTGACGACCTGCGCAGTGTTGCGGGAAGTTGATGGATGCAGGTGGCTCAGAACCGATGTTCGTGGCAATCTTTGGGGGAGGCCTATGTTCAGCAGTGGACTTCTGATAGGCTGAAATAATGATGATGATGATGATGATGATAATAAAAGTTATAATTGTTCATGATCTAAAAATTAGATATCATATCCTTTTAGTAACATTACACAACGTATGTAGCGTACATATTATTACGTAAATACATATCAATAATACATATTATTGCCATGGGGTATCGGTGTAAGAATCTGCCACACCGTTTCTTAATGTCGGTATCGTATGAGGCGACTAAGGGAAAAGCCTTGCCAATAGCAATGGCTACCGACAGATGGCGGGTTAACCATCTCGAAAACTAACAGACCGAAAATTAAGAAGGACGATGATGATAAGCAGCAGCGTCTATTTTCGAGATGTCTGACATTGCGATTGCCAATCCACTCGCCGAATTTGGCAATTATGGCAAAATCACTTATGAGAGAAGCCTATATCCTGCAGCGCACTGTTACACAGTCTGGTAAGGTAAGGTAAGGTAATACATGTTACAATACATATTAATACCAATACGCTTCCTTCTGTGCCTAAGAGTAGTCTGGCTCGGTACCACCCTTTTATCTGTTTCTGCCACAATCAGTAGTGCAACCACTGTTGTGCTCCAGTTTGAACACTAAGCCAGTTACTATAATAGAAAGCGAGGCATTCTTATTATGACGCACCCGTGACCTACTTAGATTTAAGTTGTTTGCTGTTGCATATGAGCTTGATTAGTCACTTACCATCAAATGGACTGTTAGGTTGTTTCTCTTGTTGCTAAAATCCATTAAAATAATATTAACGACGTATTAACTAACTTTTTTGTATTAAAAAAATAACTATTTATATTTGTATATAATTATACAATGATTAATAATAAGTATAGTAAATATTAATAAATACAACTATTTTACTAGTAAAATACACATAGCTATAAGTGGGGAAAGCGTAGAAATTGGGTGAAATAAAAAAATAATAATATTGACAATAGTCGATAGAATATATGAAGTGACAACAAACGCAAATATTACTTATATAAATGATATTGTTCACTTAATGTATACCTGTATGTCACTTAAGTTAAAGACTTTAAGTGAAATAATAAAACGGGAGTATATTGACGTAAAATGGTGAAGTGCTGTAAGGGGAATATACTATCTCTTTCTCCAATTCCCAACCTCACCTGTACATGGTGCTGCGCGCTGCAAGCAAACGAGGCTCTGGCGACCGAAAACTGGTAGAGCATCCTTCCAGTGCCAGCACTGCACTCACCAAGCGTGGAGGGATGTGCAAACCTTCCAAAAAAGGCAGCCGAGCTTTTGCTAGCGCGTTCCTTGAGAGACTTACACCTAACCGTGGTCTAAAATAATCTAATGTAGGAGTGTTAGTATAAATGACAATATCATTGGCGAACTGTCACTGACGTTATTATTAACAACATAATAAATCTTACATAAATCATTCGATAGCGTGAAAAAGTAAATCTCAATGTAGAGCACAATCCGAAACGTAGTCGCCCTATCCTAAGCGAACTTTGCGTTGTAATATTTCACCCCCTTTTCCCTCTGCTCGAATCATGGCACTTCTTTTACAGTGATTTGATGATATTGCACTTTGACGAATAGTGGAGTTTGGGATGAGCCGAAAAGAAAAAAAAGAGAAGAAAACAAGATGGATGATGTCGTCCGCACGAATGGCAGAATCCGCTCTAAGCTACGAAGGGCTCTTCAGTCGTATCCGTTATCAAAAGGATAAGTGTGTATGTCGCTCGAACCCGAGGACTTGACTGCTTTGATATGATATGGAGCTTTCAGGTTGATTAAAGCGTGTTGTTATTGCAGTGTTATATTTTTTTATGTTTGCCGCATTTCTTAGGGATTTATTGTAGATCTTAGAGAGTTTATTTTATAGGTGAAACATTTTTACCTCTGCTTTCATACGATGAATAGTGTTTGTTTTTTTCGAATAGTTATGTTAGATAACCTCGTGGCTCCATTGAGAATGCACCAGCCTGTTAAGTCATAATGATTCCTGGGCTCTAATCTCATAAAACCCAATGTTCGTGTAACATAAATATTATTATCTTTCCGCCTCAATGTAATTTTATTGTCTGTTTTACTGCTCAGCTATTGTTAGTGAACCTTCTTCCAATCTTATCGGCTTGCATTACATCGGAATTCGAGGTGACAAAGTCCCATAAGTGCTTATACTTACAATAAAAAAAATATAAATACTGGTGGTAAGAACTTATAACGACGATGTAACGTTCCCGGAATTTGTTTTAATACTCGTACTACATAATATGTAGAAATATTAACAAACATCTAGCTTACTTACCTGTCTGTTCCTCCGGATAACGTCTTATAATCTTGAATCTCCATGTCTCCCATGTATTGTGAAAAATCTGAAAATAAAATAGTGAAGTGATTACAATACATTGCATCACACTTTAATATTTCTCGACGTCTTGAAATAATAAAATGCTACTATCCTTTCACGTATCATAACTTTGAAACAATTGAGATTCTATTGTAATGTCTCTTTTCACGACTTACCGACACTTAAAATATTATTAGGACTCGTGAAGTGAGTAGGAGTTATTTTAAACGTCAACTCTCTGCGAGGAATTTTAAGTACCAGCGTCGCTTTATAACAAATGAAGTAACTTTGTACAATTTTGTGTAAGAAAAATTAATACCTAATTAGCACATAATATGGTCCATATTATTAATTTACTAACACTTTAAACTAAGAATAGAGATCAGTGCTTCTTTCTCTACGAGTCCTCTGACTCTTCCTGCTTTATAGAAAGATTAGAAATAATAATGAAGAAAGAGTCTAAAGTAAGTAAGTAGTTAAGTAGGTAAATTCTTGTAAACATTAATTAATATTTTATAATAATTATTATATATACAGGTTTATTTCTAGCTTATTTACAAGGAAAAACTGACCCATTTTTTTATAAACACAAATCCTCCCTTCTCATCTTTTTAAGAATGTTTAAACGAATGGTGCAGATAAATAAAAATCATTATTGAAATGTCTAATCGTTGTCATAAAATAATATAACGTAAAACTTAATTGAAGTAATGAAGAAATAAATCATAAATATGTAAAGTAGCTGCTTGCTGGGCACAAGCCTTTATAATTTTATTTCGTTTCGTAACATTAAATCGATCAGACTTCAGGTTTTTTTTTATAATCTTATACAGAAATAGACCACTTTAGTGATGCAAAGAAAATATCAAATTACCATGAATGAAATGTTAATTTCAGATAGAAAAGTATTATAATGAAATTAGTTAATATATAATTAAATTTAAGTGCACAGTTATAATAATAATTTACATATATATTCACGTATAAATTTTCGGTGTACAAGCCTAATGTTGATAAGTGAACTTCAGCCCCATGTTTAATAGTAAGGAAATACAAACAGAAATACAAAATACCTCAGACCTATGTAGGGCAGCAGTTTCTAACGTCCGAGGTGACAAGCACAAAGATCGCCAAATCCAGTTGGTCCTATATCCAGCTGTTGTCTTCCTAAGAGGCGACGACGAAAAGCATTTTTAAATTATTTTCCCTCTTATATTAAAAATATGACAGGTTCCATGTTTGTTGCTAAGCCACCTGTAAACGATTGAGTTGATTTGAATTATCTTCGACTGACAGTTCCCTAGGAACATAAATTACGCAGACAAAACCAAAGGCAGTGACTAGTATACAATAAAGATAAAGCATGGTACATACTAGATATTAATATTAAAACGATTTTGAAGCGCTGCATGCGCTCCGCGGTGAGATCCGGCGCGATTTACTATTCGAATCACGACACCTCCCTTCAGCGATGGGGCGCCGGCGAGCGACAAATCACGCTTGCCACTGTGGCCGCGCTCTAAATGAATATTGACATCCAACTAGGAGTGAACGGGTTGAATTGATAATCGACTCGCAGCCATCTATCGGGTCAACCAACTCATGTAGGCAGTTTTCTCAGTTGGTTTTTTCCAGATATACGAAGGATTTACGAATAATGCCGATTCCCAATACAGTGTTAATGCATTTATAGAGTTCGAATTTAAATTAATATAAGTGCTGGGGTTTTTATGGTAATTATGGTTGGAAGAACTTGTTTACACTAAGGCTGAAATATTTAAATTTTTTTTTTACTTTACAGACTTCGCTTAGTTTGTACTAGGCGAGTACGTGCTGAACAAAATCTTAGAATGCTAATTTAAAGTTCAATCTAAGATGAAGATAATATGCAGTTTGATTGTCATTATAAATATCGAAATTTATTTAAAGGACAAACTATGGCGATAAATTTAATAACATATTTATTTACATGTTTGAAGCATTGTCAGTTTACCTCCTTGAGTGTTAAGATATTGACTTTACAAAAAAAGTTTTAACTTTAATCTCTGCTTAATTTTTTTATTTCTGATGCATGTATTGTAAAATTACGAAAATTTTAAATGC
This sequence comes from Bhutanitis thaidina, assembly GCA_029286595.1. Classification (NCBI taxonomy): domain Eukaryota; kingdom Metazoa; phylum Arthropoda; class Insecta; order Lepidoptera; family Papilionidae; genus Bhutanitis; species Bhutanitis thaidina. The sequence goes on along the minus strand of JAGSMS010000022.1, from coordinate 14,712,889 downwards.
GTAGTAGGTTTTTTACAACTAAACAAGACGAAGTTTAGTAATAAATGTAATAAAAAAAAATATGATTCATTAATCCCTAAGTGAAAACGCATCACAGTAATCGAATCACAGAATATACAAAAAATTGGCATCGTAAATAGTACATTTTATATAAATAAATAAAAAGTATCAAGGTGACGTTAAAAAATTACTAACATTTCTGTACCTGTCCAATACGCATTTCAGGGACAAAGCGAACAAAATCCCGGCTCTGCTTTCACGAAATTGAAATAGATAGAGCCATCTATCACGCACATTTCATAATTTTCAAGTAAATAATTGTGTCTATTCAGCTAAAATGGTAGGGAGGTTAGAACGTAGCTGCAGGAGGGATGAGGTGGGGGGAGTTAATGAATGGGACAGATTTTGCATAATTAAAAAGGGGGTTTTTTTTTGATGATAGCTTATTTCGAAGACTAACGGTCACGTCACCAGACCACCTCAAGTCCCCGGCGTTGTATTTATTTTAATTTTAAAAGTTTGTGACCTTTCCAAAATTAATACACAAAAGGAAATAACGCTTAGAATTATTTCTGCGATTATTGTTCATTGCAAATGAAATATGAAAATGGAATAGTTCTAAATATATCTCACTGATGAAAATATCCCGGTCAAAACCAGGGTACTAGTTTTTTAAAAGCCTTTTTTGATTTTTGTCTTCATTTGTTCTTACACATTTAGTGGTAACATTGTTATAAAAATAAGTAAGGCCAATGAAGCTAAAGGTAAATAATACCCATCTGTATCTTCATCTTTATCAGTCTGATAAGAGTCCACTGCTGGACAAAGGAATTTTCCATTGAGAGGATTTCCATACACTCCCACGTCTGATGGTTGACTTGGACGCACCAATACCGGACGCCTTGTATCGTAAACGCTGCTGTCCGTAACCGGCTTGTGTATTTTCTGTCTGGTATTTTTGAGATGGTTAACTTATTATAAAATATTACACAAACTCCTAAAATTCTTAAGAAACGGTTTAAGTTTTTAGTTTGTTATAAATTAATACATCAAAAATTAAATGTTTCTAATTATCAATGAATAAATACTACAAAAGATTATATATCGATATTTGACATTGTGAAACTTTCTACCAGTTGCAAACGGTAGTAATCGTACAAAGCATTCCCCTGTAACAACTCGAATTCGAGCACGAGAATTACCTTCGCAACGTTCGATTTTCACTCTGTACCCTGGAACGTCTCCGTTCCCTCCAGATCTGTCATTTAAAGGGGACGTGACAAGGGGAAAGAGAGGTATGAGCGTAAATCATTGCACTCGAATGCTCCTGTCGCTCAAGACGTGCCGGTAGAGGACTGAGTGGGACGTGTTTAAAGTTGGCTGAATATTTAATATTTTTCGTTGTTAACGAATAATAAATACCAGAAACTATACTCTCTAATAGGGTTATTAATTTATGCTTGTTATGTCCTTACAACATTTTACTAATTTTTTTAGTGAAATTTTGCTAGACCTCAAAGTATCCTTGAAATCTATCACTATCGCAGAATTTGATAATCGTCATAAACAATTTGGAAAATTTAATGATTAAAAAATTAAATTTTCAAAAACAAAAGATAATTACGAAATAAAGTTAATTTAACAGTAGCACTGTTACGATAAATTAGCTGGAATGAAAACAAAATGGTGATGATTTTTTTATTTCTAGTGTTAGTTTCTATGTTTTCTTCAATTGTTTATTAAATTTATGATGGTTTGATAAATAACATGATTATAATCGTACATTGACATGTAGACACGATATTTTCCGATAAGTTTGCAGTCCTGCAGGTTGCATCTATTTAAACTTATCTTGGATGTTTAGGACTACTTTTCATAAAAACGGGTCACATGTACCCGATGATAAACTATACAGTAATATAAATGTATAAACTGCATACGTTCGTCATTGGCATAAGAAAAACTGCCATCTTATTTCTTCTTGTAGGTGTCTCAAGAGACGACAAAGCCTTAATATTACAATTATTCAATACTTTATTTGCAAAAAAGTGTATTTACGGGATCTTATCGGTGATTGCGCTAACACATATTTTATCATGATCGAATTCCAAATTAAAAGTAAGTATGTTATTTTAATTCAGTAAATATTTAATTAAATATAATGGCAATCTCTCGGATCCGGTGACTATGCTTGCTGTCACGCTCTATCTTTTGGACAGGCGTAAAGTCGGTTTTGAAAACCTGTTTGCTACGCTGAACTTCTACCAACTCCCATTGGCGACAAACACGCCACTTTACATATTTATATTGACAAATTAAAAGGAACATTCATGATATAACATAAACATTGTATTATAAATATAATTTCGTTTGACTTCATCAAAGTATAATTGATTACTGATATTTTGTGACTCTAATTATTTTTTTGCAATTAAATTAATACATATCATAGAATTTCGACTGTAGTGTGCTTGTACAAATTACGTCTGCTGTTTGTGTGAGAACTTTTATCCGAAGAGTGGATACGTGAAACCCTGCTGTATATTTTTCTGTGATCTAACGCGCCCTTCACGCATTATTTTCTCGAGAGCGTTCCGCCTCCTCCGCCCTTTTGTCCTCACCCTAAAGGATATTTGATGGCGCTCATTTATTTTGCGACATAATATTCTGTGTCGATAAATAATGATGTTTAGAATTTATTTTCGACGCTCGACGTTCATTGGTTGTTTTTTAAACGTCCTTGTAACTCACTGAGTGTTTTTAGACAGTGTTTGACGAAAATATTAATTGTTTTGTAGTATGTTACTTTACATTTTTTTCTTTTTTTTATGGGAAAAGGGGGCAAACGTGAAAAGCGTGTGCCGCTTTCTCGTTTCACCCTTATGGAAAGTGATTAAGGATGCCCACGACATCTGCAACACCAGATGAGCTGCAAGTGGATAGCCAACCTTTAAGAATATTTGGGGAGAAGGGTAGGAGGACGGGTAGGGAGATCACATCTGGTTACCGCACTCACTAAAAGAAGTACAGAATCACAAGATGACTTTACGTCGTTGGTACTGCGAGACCGGAGTAATACCGCAGCTGCAAAAGCCGTTTGAATGGTTTGAAGGGAAGAAAGGGGATAGCGTATAATAAGCAAAACAGTATAACAGTAAAATTAGTATAGACAGTAATGTCAATGGTAAAATAAATGAGTTTCCTCTGTACTAGTCCAGTTTTAGAGAGTAAAAAATATATCAGCAATACATTTGAAATTCAACAACTTCTTCTTCGGATTGCATGAAAGAGGCAGCCTCTGTCACTGTTTTTGCATGATTTTTAGTCACACATTCACACGTTGCCGTATTCTGTGTAAATCTAATGCGATAATATCGAAGGAAAGACCAGATACAGTGTCACAGGTACGAGACGTAACAAGATTCATCTGAGTTTCCAACCCTGGACCGGATCCTCGGGACAAGTGCCCAACAGTTAGGGATGCTATCAGTAAGCCGTGCAGTCGTCTAGATTATTAATATATGATATTACTACATTATATATACACGAATTACAAAATAGAATTTTATGTATAAAAAGTCCGTTCGACCTTCTTGCGAAGCAATGTTAGCTGAGAAGACTTATATTTTTCCCATCAACGGCCAATTTATTAAGCGACGCGCTTCCTCGGAAATTCTTTTAAGGCGTGTGAAGAGTACAATTTCAGAGTGAAAGTCCTTGGAAATTTACAAAGTTGCGCAAATTTACTTTCTCTTCTCGTCAATTCGCACGTGATCGGAAGGTTTCCAGTTATAAAACGAACCCATAAAAATATTTGTTCGTTGAAACTTGCTCAATAAACTTTGTGGATATTTTTTTGCAACAATTTTCTTTAATTTTTTTTGACTGTTGTTTTTAACATGCTAATTATGCAACGTAATTGCAATTATGATTATAATGCGGTGTAATCTGTTAGATAATTAACCGCCTGATGGCTGAGGATCTTCACAACTATTGGGGGTGTTGAGGATATTGCCTCGGAGTGACGGGAAATCAGCGCTCACCAATAGCTCAGCGTGGTATAAATTTAAATAAGTAAAAACCACTCTCATCCTCCATTAGAAACATAAGCTAAGTAGCTTCCTCTTTTCTCTATCATCTACTGGACTTCAATAGTTTCACTACTTAGTAAAGTAACAGCCTGTAAGTGTCCACTGCTGGGCAAAGCTCTCCTTCTCAAATACTAGTATCAAAGAGGGCTTAGGAGCCGGGAAGGACCCGCCACGCTGCTCCAGGGCGGGTTGGCGGGCTTCACACATCCTTGACATAATAATTATTATTTCTCAGACATGCAGGTTTCCTCACGACGTTTTCCTTCACCGTTGAGCACGTGGTAAACACAGCACTTATTTTTTTTAATAATTTTAGTGGTGCCGGCAACGGGGATCAAACCCGGGTCACTCTATGACACTAAAGTGAGCGCCCAGAGCACTAGCCTACCACAGCTCTCTTACTATTCAGTGCATACAAAAAAACAAACAAGTACAAACAGAGAGAAAGAGTAAAGAATAACAGAGAGAAAAGATAGAGAATAACAGATAGGTAGAGAGAGACAGTTGAAGAGATAGAATTAGAAAAAGAGAGCATACTACTTATGCAACATAGGTTCGATCACATAATATTATATAAAAATTTGTATTATCAAGAACGCAGCCCAAAATCATAATTTTTAATATATTTTCTAACACTATTAAATAAACTTTATCTTTGTGAAGGCATTCCCATTATTTTTAAACGCGACGTAAGCTGCCCAAATTCTGTGTCTTGACCCCGGGGCCATATTTCCTGATCCCTGTCCGCCGCACAAAAGTGGCTGTGTTCTTAATCTCTTTCATCGGATGCGTTATGGACCTCGCCTATTTTTTATTTACTTTGTAAACGAGAGCGACCGAATTCATGACAAGAAACTACAAAAGGATCAAACCAAATCTGTCGAATTAATTATGTACCTTTTGACTGCCAGATATTTTATGACGCGTGGTATATTCTTTTTATTTTTCTAATCTACTATAAAGCCGTTACAATTCAAAAAAGGTGATAATGGCATATGATGAAATAAAAACAAAATCTGGCTTATGATATAAAAAGTATTCTCTTGGAAATAGGAAATTTAATAAAAAGTAGGATGTTTAGCTTAGAATACATTGCACACTACCCACCAATTGGTGCAATCAATCAGATCCCAGGGAATGATAAAAAACAGCCGTATCGAGTATCACAAACCCGGTGTTCTAAAATATATGGGTATCCCAAAGAGCCGTAAAAAACTTGTGTATATACGCCAAAAAGCACCATAGATCTTAAACAAAGCACTCACGCTATTACTTTAAGTTAGCGACACAAATTGAAAGGGTGTGAAAAATCTGCGAATGTAAACTGAGCGAACAGTCTACAACATATATCTGGGTATTATTATGGGTGGTTCTATCTCGCGGAGAAGCGAAAAGAGGGCTTCTACGGGTCACCGTATCATCGTTTGGGTAACAGGCGAGAGTCCATTACAATTTAATAAAATACTGGAACTGGAGGTGCTGCTCCATATTCCGGCTAAGCCCACGGCTGGATATAAGCCTCTCCGATTGTAAGAATCGAAGAACCCGATAATACCAAATAAGACGCGATGAAATCCGTAAATATTAGTTTATTAATATTAATTTAATTTCAATGTAAATATAACAAATACTATTATAATAATTTAAATTAATAAAAAATCTATACTGGATTTATCAACATATATATATAAATGAGTTATAACACAATTGATCTACATGCATCCTTATTTGAGCTAAGTAGAAATTGTCTGGTGAAAAATCAACGCAACTGAATTTCCAACAGTTACATTACCATAAAGACGCTGGCGAGCTGTAATCATTGCCCTGGCATACCGTGGCCTGAATACAGATTCGATCTCGTAGACTGTTTTACGCAGGACGCCGGTAGATAATATACGTCGAGGGTTTTATACTAAAAGGGGAGGACCTCTTGGAAAATAATTTGAATTCAGGGAAAAGTCTTTATTCTCTTTTGAAATATTATTCACTTTTACGTTACAGCCGCCATAAAGGAAAACGTGTATTTCACTAAAATATATCAGTAACATTTTGAAAAATCGTTCACGCAGAAAGAAATGAAATATTTTTCACGTATCACTGATATTTCTTTAGAAACGTAGCCCTGATAGGCGACGTCAAATTTTCACTTACCGAAGTTAAATATTTTGTTTTTTTTAATTGGGATGACTAACAAGCCAACATGTACGCAAATAATTTCAAACAAAAGAGGTTAGATATGCGTTATCATCCAAGGTCCATTGCCTCACAGGCTGGAATTAAACTGATTCAGTATACCTTTCAAACTAGAACAACTGCTATTTCGCGAAATGGGTAAGAGGGTGATATCTGTCCAGAGGACTTCTAGGTAGAGAAGGAATCTACCACCTAGGAACTTGTCCGAGGTGGTTCCATTCAGTATCCTATTGGACCGGAACTCATAATCGTACTCTCTTTCGGATTTTCCCAACATGCAGAGTCTAAAGAGTCTATAGAGCCCTACCGAAGCTATCAATAGCCGCACGACAAAAATGCTGTTACGTCTAAACAAACTCCAAATTCGAATATCAGAAACACAAATTTTAGTATTCAATCGTAATTTTTTTTATCTTCCACCGTTTCGTAACGAGCAAACGTACAGGCAAACACAGTGTGGGACGACCCCCCACAAGATGAAGTGACGACCTGCGCAATGTTGCGGGAAGTCGATGGATGCAGGTGGCTCAGGACCGAGCTTTATGGCAATCTTTGGGGGAGGCCTATGTTCAGCAGTGGACTTGTAGTAGGCTGAAATGATTAACCGTTTGTATAGTACAGATTTTGTAAAATACGCACAATATGCTCCCTTTAAAATATATATAGCGTGATTAATAATTATAATATAACGGCCAATCAATTCCACTGATGTTACAATTAATTACAATTCAATTATACCCCGATTGTTATATTACCTAATATTATAACAGTGGGCTCAATTCTAAATCCCTTATAAATATTGCCTAATTGGAAATGTCGCTCAGGGCAAAGCCATCGTTTACACACATATCCTATATTCACACAATTGGCTCTGAGTGTGGTTACAAATAGACACCTTGTAAATCCTTTGTAATACACAATATTAATACGTGTATTCAGATGTTCAAGTTGTTGTAATTCGAAGTGTATGTTTACAAAAATATATTTTTTTCTTAATTTTTTTTTAACATATGAAACTTCGGTGTTCTCATACTCTTGGCCTATTTCAACCACAGGGACAACCGTAGGTGTATGCCCACAGAAACTCACTCGTCTTTACCTTCCAATATTGCTTGATACTTGTTATTTAACGTACCATAACTGAAAGAATTGTGAAACCCTAAAATAGAATCAGAACTTTTCCAAAGGCCCAAATGTCAACCTTAACTGCACGTGGTGCATCCATCTCACTAATGGAGGAGGCTCTGGAAAATAGACTGCGGGAAATCGCATTCAACTATGCCGAACCTAAATATCACAGACTTGTAATGAAGAGCAGCATGTCTATTTCAAGCATACGGGCACTTCGCAAACTATCCCGCCTACCCAGCATGGTGATTCTGGGCAATAGTTATGGAAAGGCCTATATTTGTTGGCGCAGTCCAGGAAAAGGCTATGTCCAGCAAAAATAAAATAGACTATAAATATAATGGAAAACTTATACGGAAAGTTATTTTTTTACGGTTTTAGGATTGATAACTGATTCAAATTTAATAGGATAAATAGATTTGATTTTGCGTTACATAAGCTGATTCAATTAGCAAGTAAATTCTACAAATGCAAATATGTGGAATCAATTATTAGATACGGATACATCATTTGGCAAAATGTCACTGAATCTTAGAAAATATTTATTTATTGAAAAGTATTTTGTAAGTCATATTTTAAATCTATAAAAATATTACTATTTCCCTACCGTAAACGTATTAGAGGTTGGCAACAAAACAAGCAAAAGATGCCTGAAAAAGAAATATTAGTAACCCGGACAAACGGATACTGGATGTTACCCCAAAAAGTTAAAAAAAAAAATATTATGCTACGTGGAAAACGATACTTATAATAAAATACCCGAGCGATTTAAGCAATTGTCATCTGATAAGTCTAAACTTACTTCGTGTAGATGGTATCTTGATAAATAACTTTATTCTCTGCACGATATCTTGCCATATTGTGTCTGACATTGCAATTAAGTTAATTCGTTATATTTGCAAGTTATTGAAGATATCTAAATAGACATTAACTTTATAAACCCTAAATTTTTAACATCATTGTAACCATATTTATGGCAAATAAATAATTTATGTTTAACCGTTTCAAGTCCTTTTAATGAAATAATTTCGTTTCCTTAAACCATTTTTGATTAGAACATTTATTTTTTGATATTGGCATTGCTACGTTACAAAGTGAGGACGTTATGAAGTAAGTAAGCAAGGCTGCGTTAGCAACAGTTATAATTTGGTACAATGCACATTTCACGGGCTGACAACTCTTTTTTAGGAACACGTAATTCCAAATCATACCGACTAACCCCTTTTATATATAGTATAGGGCACAAAAGATACTGTACCTATACGGGAATAGATATAGGATAGAGTAAAAAGGTTGACCAATCCTTTATAGACGAATTCCAATAACGTACGAATGTATAGAATCCAGTTCTATAGAGGACCGGGCCTATTCATGCCATTGTTGGTACACTCGGTACGATAATGCCTACGTTACGTTTTGGCGGAGGTTTTTTCATTAAATTTATTTAAGTAGGGTACGAGCGTATTGGATGGTTGCAATTACAACCAATGTATGGTAAAAATAAAATGAAAATACGCTACGGTTGTTATTTATATTGCAATAAATATGTAATTCAAAAATGTTTGATTATTACTGCAAATGTTATTTTTCTCATTTGAAGTGTCCTTATTTTTATTACAATAGTAGGTTATGTAAACTTTATGTTTGTTATAACAAATTTCTGAAGGCTCTCCTGTTCACTGAAATGGTAAAATAGATATTAAAATTTAGCTATTGAAAACCTTAATTTAAGTTATCAAATTCCTGCAGACCTGTGCAAAATCTTCGATAGTCACTAGCATGTAGAGCATGTGTCATCTTAGTGCTATCTTGGTCAGAGTTGACCCTTTCGTTGCAGGGGCATGTACGCAAATTGAAACTCGATAGGAGTTCTTTTTCGTTTATTTTATTGTTTCCTGAAAACAAAATTAATATCGCTTCAATATAGTAAAGTAAAATAAAATGCCAACAGTGTAAAAAGACCTTCTCTCAAATATTTTCGAGAAGGATTGGGTGGGACACGCGGGTGGGAGTTGGCGGACTTTACAGGTGCTCAAAATAATATATTTTAAATGTAAGCAGCGATATATTCGTGCAATACATATTTTATTCTCTCTTTGCCTTTGGATACTTCTTCCGATGTTATCGCATATACTTTACATTATATTGTTCTTCACAATATAATTTTTAATGAGATATCCGCAGCGCCAAGTATTCCGTCGACTGTGAATAGCGTATAAGCATTAACGTGTTTCGATTTGAAGATCACCAATGCTATTGAAATTGCCAGAGATACGGAGCCACAGCCGCCTATGTTTATTTAGATGTCTTGTGGGGGACACTTATCATTAGACGTACGAATAGAATCATCACTTAGTTCCTTCAAATCTACCAGATGGTGAAAACGACTGAATGCGTAAGAATGAGCTAATTTTTACTACGACGACAATGATTATTAATATATATTGCACGAAAGATTGTTTCTCTATTTATCATTCATTTGGGTTATTAACTAGAACATATGGCTGTAATCCAAACATGGAGAACAGAACAGAGACATAAGCTTAACCTCGGTCAAACTTTAGTATTCAATCGTAACTTGATCCCGTCTTATATTTCATCGTGACATGGTCCAACGGTTCAACCAACTAGAATCAGATATGTATTCACTTTAACCATAAAAAGTTAAAGTCGTAGTGGTTTGAGAAAACGAAATATGGTAGATTTTGATTTCAAATTAATTAATCTAGTTAGCTCTTAAAATTAACCTATGTTGAAGTTTATAGTGACATTTGTGTACATCATTAGAAGTATCGAGTTAAGATAAATTGACTTGTTGATACAAGAATATTCAACAAATACAAAAAGTAACAAAAAATATTGTAAATACCCGTAAACGTAGTCACGTAAAAGTGCGTTTCGTTATTACAAAATCAAACAAGCTTATTCAACGTACCAGCGAAAAGTAAATTTGTATACATCAAAGACTTCATCAGTTAAAAAGCTGTGATCATCGTAGCAGCGCCAGCTGATAGCACATAAACAATGGAGCTCACCCTTATTAGGAATGCATATTGACAACCCCAAGTACAGACCCTCACGTAACATGCAGCAGGGGAGGGAAAAGAAATCAATATACCTTTAGCAATTTTAAACGTGTTACGAAAGCTTCGAAGGGTAGTTGACTTGTGTATAATGGACAAGTGTATTTCGGATCACGCATATAGCAGGGTTCCGTTGTTGCCTTACCGAGCAGTTTTGTATAACGTATGCCTATATACGTCATACATACATAATCACATTATAGTTTTTTTTGTGTTGTTTAGCTGTTTGATTCCATCAGAATCGAAGAAAAAACATCAACTCTGTGATTTAGTAATCGATGTACAGTTCTTACAATGTTAGAAATCTTTACACACCTAATGGACTGTCCCAGCTGTCAAATTCCGCGTGCCTTTTAAGGAGCCGTTATAAAAATAAAAAAATCTTAGGCCTGCACTTTTATGTTTATTTTCTTTTCGTGGTTGTTTTATTTGTTTTAAAATAATACAGACGTACTGGTAGCGTACACTGAAAACATCGATTCGAAATCGAACTATTTCTTTTGCACGCGGTTACCCGAGACTATGTCATATTTACCTAAAATTGTGAGACCAGAGATGTATTCAAATTACAGCTAATAATTCGTAATAAAGATATAAAGATAATAGAGACTCGATAGGCGAGTGGTTAGAGAATCATCGCCT